>CM038675.1:655026868-655694176 GCA_021605145.1 Aegilops bicornis | reverse complement strand
GGTAGAAGATCATATGTTCAGATCCTTTATGCATATTATTACTCCTCTGATTATGAACATGAATATGCTTTGTGAGTAGTTACGTTTGTTCCTGAGGACATGGGTGAAGTCTTGCTATTAGTAGTCATGTGAATTTGGTATTCGTTCGATATTTTGATGAGATGTATGTTGTCTTTCCGCTAGTGGTGTTATGTGAACGTTGACTACATGACACTTCACCCTTATTTGGGCCTAGAGGAAGGCATAGGGAAGTAATAAGTAGATGATGGGTTGCTAGAGTGATGTAGCTTAAACCCTAGTTTATGCGTTGTTTCGTTAAGGGTTGATATGGACCCATATGTTTAATGTTGTGGTTAGGTTTACCTTAATACTTCTTTTGTAGTTGCGGATGCTTGCAATAGGGGTTAATCATAAGTGGGATGCTTGTCCATGTTAGGGCAGTACCCAAGTGCCGGTCCACCCACATATCAAATTATCAAAGTACCGAACGCGAATCTTATGAACGTGATGAAAACTAGCTTGACGATAATTCCCAATGTGTCCTCGGGAGCTCCTTCTTCATTATTAGAATTTGTCCAGGCTTATCCTTTGCTACATAAAGGATTGGTTCACCTTGCTGCACTTTATTTACTTTATTTACTTTTTGCTCGTTACTATTTATCTTATCACGAAACTATCTATCACCTACTATTTCAGTGCTTGCAGAGAAAACCTTACTGAAAACCACTTATCATTTCCTTCTGCTCCTCGTTGGGTTCGACACTCTTACTTATCGAAAGGACTATGATAGATCCCCTATACTTGTGGGTCATCAAGGTCTACTCAGCTTCTTCAGCTGTTTGGGGGAACCGACCTGGCCCGGCCTAGTGCCTTCTGAAGTGCTCTCAGTTTTGTATATTCTTTTGTCGGCGCGTTTATTTGCACTGGTGGCGAACTTTGATGCCCAATGGATGTAATATGTGTGATAGCCGTGATAGCCTAGAGTAAGTTGCTTGCTTATTTTTTCCTTGTTGTCTTGTTTATTTGTTTGCTTGTGTCATTGCAGTTCTTTTTCCGCAGTTTGCTAGTGGCTGCAATAACCTATTTTTCAAAACTAGGCCACAATAACCATGGGCTAATATTTATCAGAGTGACACTGGGCCTCCTACGGGCCGTAGAAACAGTGGGCCTTCTACGGGCCGTAGAAACAATGGGCCTTCTATGGGCCGTATCATCAATGGGCCTTATGCGGGCAGTATGATGGATTGGCCAAACATGGGCCAATAACAGGCCGCATTATGGCCGTAAACGGGCTAGAGTTGGAATCGTCCGTTCATGGGCCGACCATAACGGGCCATTGTTAATAGGCCGTATTTGATGACGCTATGAAAATGGCCCAACGTATTAACGGACCACAAACGGGCCGACTGTAACCACGGGCTGAATTTGGCCCACAAGCGTAAAATGACAAAGAATAGCCGTAAGTAAACGAATCGTGAAATGAGCCCAAGCATAAATGGGCTCGAGAAGGCCGAAAGATAACATGGGCTGAAACGCCCAATGTAATAACGGGCCGTTAATTGGTATAAAGTGATACATCGTTTCATTATGGGCCAGTTTCACCACGGGCCGTTAATGGGTGTAAAGTGATACACTGTTCATTACGGGCCAGTTTCACCACGGGACGTTAATAGGCCAAGAGTTACATAGGGCCTCATATGGGCCGAAAGACATCATGGGCCATACATGGGCCAGAAGTGAAAACGGGATGGAATCATATTGGGTGGCCCAGATGACACTACTGGGCCTAATTCGGATAGGGCGTAACGGGCCTTGGGTTAGCGGGCTGTAAATGGGCTATATGCGAACAGGCCGTCAACAGGCTTTACATGGGCCGGCCCGCCACCTTTTGACCAAGGTCAAATGGGCCGGCCTTTTCACAGGAATGGGCCTCTATTGGGCCATGCCACGTGTCGACGTATCATATGCGCCTTCTGTCCAATGAGTGGGTGATATCTGTCCCAACGATGAGCCGACACGTGTTTCCTCCAGCCAATGATGATTTTACACGTGGAAAATCCCCATTGGTCGGGGCTGTTAATGGGTTATCGGATTCAAAACCCGACCCGATAGCTTAACGGCGTTCCGTTACGGTGGATGCCACGTGTCGGTCACCCTTGACGAAAGCACTTCTGTGACGCGGGATTTATCGTCATGGAAGTGGACACTTCCGTGATGATAATTTTGGTAATGTCATGGAACACTTCTACGATAGCACGGGTATGACTATCTTGATTCTGTCATAAAATCGTCATGGATGTACATGCATGACAGAAAATGTGACCTACTGTGACAAACACGTATCATCACGGAAGTTTTTTTTTGTAGTGGTGAGTCTAAAATTGAAGCAATTAAAACTTGGCCACAACCCACTAATTTGCAACAAGTGCGTAGTTTTCTTGGCCTTGCGGGTTTCTATCGTCGCTTTGTGAAAGATTTTAGCTCTATTGCCGCACCTTTGCATGCCTTGAGTAAGAAGAATGCACCCTTTATTTGGGGACCTTTGCAATCAATCGCTTTTGATGAGCTCAAATCCTTACTCATGCTCCGATTCTTGCTTTGCCTAACTTTGACAGAACTTTCGAGGTCCATTGTGATGCTAGTGGTAATGGAATTGGTGGAGTTTTGATGCAAGAAAAATGAGCCATTGCATATTTTAGTGAAAAAATCTCCGGTGCTCAACTCAATTATCCCATCTATGACAAAGAATTGTATGCTTTAGTCCGTGTGTTGCATGTTTGGGAGCATTATCTTCGATTGCATGAGTTTGTCATACATACCGATCATGAGACACTTAAGTACCTTAAAGGTCAAACCAAATTGAATAAACGGCATGCTAAATGGAGTGAATTTATTGAATCTTTCCCCTATGTGATCAAGTACATTAAGGGCAAAGAGAATGTCGTGGCGGATGCCCTTCCCCGCAAATGCATGTTACTTACTCAACTAGAATTGAATGTTGTTGGATTTGATCACATAAAAGATTTGTATGAGCATGATGTGACTTTTGCTATTCCGTATGCTAAGTGTGTGACCCATACTTCTTCGGAAAGATATTATATCCAAGATGGTTATCTTATGAGAGCTAACAAACTATGCATTCCCGAGTCTTCTCTTCGTTTGTTACTTTTGCAAGAGGCTCATGGAGGTGGACTCATGGGACACTTTGGACGCGACAACACTTTTTCCACGCTCTCCAAGAACTATTTTTGGCCCAAGATGTTTCGTGATGTCACCCGCTTCACCAACCGGTGCTCTACATGTTGCAAAGCTAAGTCACAATCTCAATCCCATGGTTTACATATGCCTTTACCTATTCCACATCAACCTTGGGAAGATATTAGCATGGATTTTGTGCTTGGATTACCTAGGACTCAAAATGGCAAGGACTCCATATTTGTTGTTGTGGACAGTTTCTCTAAAATGGCTCATTTTGTACCATGCAATAAGATAGACGATGCTTCACATGTTGCCAATCTCTTTTGTAGGGAAATATTGAGGTTGCATGGAGTGCCAAAGACAATTGTGTCGGATCGAGACGCCAAGTTCTTAAGCTACTTTTGGAAGAAGCTATGCGCCAAGCTCGGAATCAAGCTACTCTTCTCCACGGCGTATCATCCTCAAACTGATGGCCAAACAGAAGTCACCAACCGGACGCTTGCAACTCTCCTACGCGTGTTGATAAAGAAGAACATCAAGGAGTGGGAGGAGTGCCTACCCATCACCGAGTATGCCTACAACCGCCCAAGACACTCTACAACCGGCAAGTCCCCCTTAGAGGTTGTCTACGGCTTCAACCCTTTGTCACCTTTGGACATTCTCCCTCTACCGCTTCAAGAACGAGCAAACATGGACGCTAGCGCAAGGGCCACCTACCTCAAGAAGATGCATGAAGAAACCCGTTCCACAATCGAGCACCAAGTACACCGACTCGCCTCCAAGCTCAACATCAACAAGTCTCCAATGGTGTTCCAACCGGGTGATCAAGTATGGATACACCTCCGCAAAGACCGCTTCCCCAAGGAACGCAAGTCCAAGCTACTCCCAAGAGCCGACGGACCATTCAAGGTGCTAGCACGCTACAATGACAATGTATACAAGGTCGACATCCCACGTGACAATTACAACGTAAGCGACATCTTCAACGTCAAAGACTTGTCCAAGTACCATGGTGATGAAGAGCACGATCCGTGGACGGATCTCTCCAAGAGGGGGGAGATGATGCGGAGCATCCCTCGACTACCCGCACCGACACTCCATCACCACCACAAGCACCAAGAGGGCCAATGCCAAGAGGACGTGCACGCAACATCGAGAACAAGGTCACTTTTTTCCTCTCCGAGTTTTGTTCGGTTTCACATGAGAATGGGATTCTACCTCAAAGAGATACACTGTGGTTCTTAGGTACATCGGAGATCATTGTGAGGAAGCAAGGAGGAAGGCCCAAGCACCCACAGATCAAGAGAAGGAAGAAGAGGTCGAGAAGGAAGAAGAGGTCGAGAAGAAGGAAGGGAGCAAGATGGCCAAGCCTCCTGGACACCCCGGGTGCCCGGCCACCTCCTCTGGGGCGCTGCCGCAGCCTCGTCCGGGTGCCCGACCACTTGGCTCCCGGGTGCCCGGGCCCCTACCCGCCTCCAGCCGCACCCCTCGGGTTCCCGGGCCTTGGCCAACCGGGTGCCTGGGCCTTGGCCAACCGGGTGCCCGGCCTACGCCCCTCCAGCCGTTGGGTGCAGCCCCGGGTGCCCGGGCTTGAGGCCCCGGGTGCCCGACCACACCCTAGCTGGCCTCCAGCGCACCCCCGGATGCCCGGGCTTTGGGCCCCGGGTGCCTGGGCCCTCCATCTCCGGGTCCCTCGATGGTGCGGGTGCCCGGTCTCTTTACCCCGGGTGCCCGCACCACACCGAGAGCCTGCGTGCCTCCTTGGGGCTTTGCCCTTGTATCCCCCCTACTCTCTTATTTCGTCCCTAAACTATATAAGGGCATCTCCTAGCTCATTTGTAGGGTTAGCAAAGTATTAGATAAAACATTGTGAGCTTTGCTCCTTGTATCCCCTCCTCTTGGAGATCAAGACCCCTCTTTGGAAGAATCCTTGTGGATTACAAGACCTCCCAAGGGAGTAGATCATCATCAAGACCTCACCTCCTCTAGGAGTGGGAAGAACTTTACCTTTGTGCATGTTTCCTTGGATTGATCTTCTAATTTTGTGGATCTCATGTATGCCACTCTAGTGGATGTGATATTTGGGTTTGTTTGAGTGATTTGTGCCTTGTGTTCTTGAGTGTTCTTCCTCTTTCCCCCCTCCAAGTGTGAAAATACCCCCTCTAGGGTTTCACCCTACAACACCCTCTGCCAAGTTTTGTTATTTTACCGAGCGTTTTGTCCACAACACTCGGCGAAGTGCCTGTTTGCCGAGTTTCGTGTTTTTGCCGAGTTAAGTACTCGGCGAAGATACTATTGCCGAATGTCCGACATAATGCACTCAGCAAAGAGCCTAACACTCGGCAAACAGGAAAATTCCAGAAGTGAGAAGAAATCGTTGGAAACTACTGCTTGCCAAATGACAAGAGACAAACTTTCCATTGAGCACTTCCAAGTACATGAATGAATATAATCAAGCCAATAAGAAAATGCCGAGGGGTCAGATTATTGTATGGCCTGTAAGTACAGATGCGGCATTCCATGCGCAGGAGATACGTGCCAATAAGAATATATCTCAGCAATGAAAGTGGATCAATTCATGAATTGATGATACATTGACATCTTCTGATGGATTTGAATATTCTTTTGCTCTCATTGCAAGAGATGGCAAAATAACATTAATGGTTGGTTCTTGAGATGGATATCAAGGTCAGTATGAAATTACACCTTGACCTTCATGCCGAAATACACATAGCTTCCTTAAAAAACACATAGCAGTCTATGCGTGTCAAATTCAAGGTGGATTCAGTCGAGGCTTGTAACATCCCAAATTTTTCAATTGGGAATGTTATACATAGGTCATTCTTGCATATCATATTTTATTGCATCTTCGTTCCGCAATCCTCGACATCCTAAGCAACTCAAGGATTTTCCGGTTTTCATATTTGATTTTTATCAAATAGCAAAAACGAGGATTTTTATTTCAATTATTTTTTCTCTCCGAAAAATATTTCATAATAAAATAAATGAGGGGAGATAATATGACTTCTTCAAAACAATTGAAATATTGGAGGAAAAATTTTAAAATCATTTGTTGGTTTTTATTTGATTTTATTTGGATTTTATTTGCGTTAGAAAATTGCACGTTTTAAAAAATTGCATTTTAGGGCCAAGAAAATGTTCATCTCGTTTTAAATATTTCATTTAGACGGTGAAAATTTGTTTTGGCATTTTTAGTTATTTATTTATTTTTCTAGGATTTTTCTAAGTCTCGGTGAATTTATTTTAAAAAGCACAGCAGACCCGATCGGGCCGAGGCCCAGCCAGTGCCCAATCACGCTGCCGCCGTGTCCGAGGGGGACTCCGCCTCCCGCCGCCGCTTGCCCTCCCAAGCCGCTGACCTCCTCCTCTTTAAATACGGCCCCCCACACACAACCACTCACGCCACTGCCGCCTCGAGCCGAGCCGAGCCCGAGACCGAGCCCCGCCTTCGCCCGAGTCGCTGGGCAGCGCCCCGCCACTCCCACGCCGACTCCCGCCGCCACCCCACGCCGAGCCCGAGCCTCACGGAGTCGAGCGAGGTAGCCGCCCCGCCGCCCCGGTTTTCCAAAGAAAACCGTTTCGGTATTTTTTTTAAAAACCCTAGGTTTTCGTTTTTCTTTTTATATAGATCGGTTTATTTCTGCGGTTTATTTATTCAGCGAACGTTTGCTCGTTCGTTCGTTTTAACGAACGTGTTCTTCGTTTAGATCAAGATAACGAACGTTCGTTCGTCAAGCTGTTCGTCGTTTTTCTTTTTCTCGGATTTATTCCGCGATTTTTCTGATCGCGATTTCTGATCCGATTTTCGATCTAGTATAACTTTTTGCTCGTTTATCGGAATTAGGCAATTCAAGCGCCTAGAGTTTCGTCTCGAAACCCTCTTTCCTAATAATCAACTCAAAGAAGTTTTTCCCTCTGTAAAATTTGACTTAGGTTCAAATTAGTAAAACGGATCTTGTTTCTTTGACCGTTTGAGTTTCGTTGCTTCGTTTGGTTTGATTCTTTTTGCGAACCGGAGTTCTTAAGTTGAAATTTTCTGGTCAGCCTCTCTTAGTTGAAGTTTTGATTGTGCATATTTGCTTGTTGCTTATGTATGTTATTGTTTGCTTGCGATAGAATTCCCAGAGTGCGAAGCGTGTTACTACGAGTCTCTAGGATTCGCGGATCGTCAGCAAGGCAAGTAACACTTTGATCATACTCTTTTCATACCCAGTTTTTTTGCATTAGCTCAATCTTCAAACATTGCATGATTAGGATGTCATTAACTTGTGGGTTGAGAAGTAGTAGTTGAGGTAGAACCTATTGCCCTGTTACTATCAAACCCTTGGGAGTTACTTCTACGTGTTGCTTATATTGCTATGCTATGCTCGTAGACGTGGTTTGGGTTTGAGTGAATCCATGACAGATGTGAGATTTTTAATTAATGGTTTAATTTAAGGTGGCAACTTTAATACACATCTGGGTGGATTGAGGCACTGAGGAACCAGTGTTGTCTGTTTTATTTTTGGAAATCCCGGGGTACCCGTGTGATCTTCGTATGGACCGCCACCCAGGCTCAAAGGGAACTAAGATTATTCATGCTAGAAACTTCCGTGTGTAGCCACAAGCTACTATGGGCTCTAGCATAGTTGAGTAAGTTACGTGAAGCTCTTGAAGAGGTAGATCAGCAGGTAGTGGGTTTTGTAGGTTTGGTATGGTCTATCCGGAGTAGAGAGTTAATGTTTCTGAAAGACTATGTCTCGGTCATCCGTTTCTCAAACACCATGTAGTGCGAGAAATCAACGGAGGTGATCGAGTCTTGTGGGGAAAAGTGCGCAAACATCTGCAGAGTGTACAATCTAATCATGGTTAGCCGTGTCCCCGGTTATGGACAATTTTGAGTATCTAGTTTTTGAGTTATCGCATGTATCTCATCACTCTTAAATAATATTTTTGGGTCGTGAACTAATTTAATTGGGATTGAGTTGGGGTTATACCTTCTCAATGTTTCAACCACCATGATAGTTAAATAAAAATATATTCCTTTGTTGTAGGGAAAAAATGGCTTTTCGCAAAACTATAACTATAGAGCTTTCCACCGTCCATATATGCATGTAGTGATAGCATTATTTCTGTTCCTGCTGTATTGTGTTATATTGCCAGCATATTCCATGTGCTGACCCGTTCTCAGGCTGCAACGTATTATGTTGCAGACTTTTCAGATGAGGAGTAAGGTTCGTTAGGTCGTTGCCGTGCAGCTCAGCTATACCGTTGGAGTTGATGGACTCACTTTATCTTCCAAGCCTTCCGCTATTATCGCATTAGATGGCCTTAAGCCATATTATTGTAATAAGTTCTCTTTTGAGACATTCGATGTAATAAGTGTGTGATTGCTACTCTGTTATAAATCCTTTGAGTACTGTGGTGTGTCAAACATTACGATCCGAGGATGACACTGGAACACAGAGACTTGACCATCTGAGGTCGGGTCCCTACAAGATGGTATCAGAGCACACGCTGAATGTAGGACACGACCACTAAGATAAACCATAGGTCACTCTTCTCTACTCGTTTCTAACTCCTCTCCATTTTTCCACTCTTTAGGATGACGGAGATGAAGAACAAGTTTGCACAACCGGATGAAGACACACCTTTTGGACGCCACTTGAAGGAAGTCACTAGGTACTTGAACATTGGAATACCAAGCTTCACTGGACGCATAACGCCACCTTACCGTAAGAGGAGCGCTGGATGATTGAAGTACAAGTTCCAGGAAGGACGTTCTCGCCAACTTCTAAACCCATAGAATTTTCTTTCGAAGCACCCACCTGGAGTCTAGGCAAGAGCATGGCAGCCCACATTACCATGGGACACATTGGAGAATTCTACAGTAGGGAGCTTAAGGACACCATCTACCAAATATGTGGGCGCCGAGATGAGCAATGGGAAGTAATCAACACCAAGAAGGATAGATCCATTGCAGCTTTCATCCAGGAGCTAAATCAGCACATTCGACGCCAGGAGAACCAGATGTGCGCAGACATGATGGAGTTGAAGAAGGCGAAGACCAGGATCATCGAACTGGAGGAAGAACTCAAGTTTACACGCGATGGATATGAGGAGGAAATCAAGACACTACTGGAGAAGAACGACGACCTAGTTAAGAAGATCGGAGTATTCATGGGAGGATCAGCACCGGAAGAAGAAGACGACGACCCCACTTGCCCGGACAACTACATCATCATCGACGACACCGATTCCGATCCAAGTGATGATGACTATGAAGACGAAGCTGGAGCAGACATCATGGAGTCTTCAACCGATCAAAATTTCTAGATGACCACCATATATTAATAGTATTTTTCCCCATGTATCTAATATTAGTTGAGCACTTTTGCGATAGTCCTAGACCGTTTGTATGCCCTTGCTTGATTGATTGAGTGAAATGATTGTGTTTGCCTCATATGCATATGGGTAGTGTTTTCTCATTAGACCTTTTTCCTATTCTAATCTCTTCCATCTAAACCCATCAGATGCCTCCGAGACGTGACACCGGTTTTGCTTTCCCTCCGGAGCTCACCCAGTTGATCCAGCAGCAGAATGCCTTGATGCAATTGCTAGTTCAGAACCAGGGCAACAACAACAACAATAACTTGCCGCCAGTGGACAACTTAGCCCGTTTCCTAATGTTACAACCGCCAGTGTTTTCTAGTAGCACCGAGCCAATAGTTGCTGATGATTGGCTACGCCGTATTGGAAGGGAGTTAACCACCGCAGGATGCATAGATGCTAAGAAGGTGCGCTTTGCCGCACATCAATTGGATGGACCAGCAACCGCATGGTGGGAGAATTACACGGCTACTTTTCCTATAGCCAATGTCACTTGGGACCAGTTTCAGCAAGCCTTTTGCACGGCCCATGTCTCAACAGGAGCCATGCAGATGAAGAAGCGCGAGTTTCGCAACTTACGCCAGGGGAACCGTACTGTAGCTCAGTACGTGGATGATTTTAGCAAGTTATCATGCTATGCCCCTGATGTTGTGGCCACAGATGCCGCGAAGCAGGATAAGTTTATGGAAGGGCTGAATGATGAGATGAGCATGCAGTTGATGGTGGCAACTTTCAACAACTACCAGGAGTTGGTATACAAGGCCCTTATGATTGAAGGAAAGCAACAGCAAATTGAGAGCCGTAAGAGGAAGTATGGACAAGGGAAGTATAATTCAGGAGCTCAACAGAAGCCCCGCTTAACCCCGAACTCGGGAAGACTTGTTCATAATCATGGAGGTCACAACCACACTAGAGGAGGATCGCATAACCACAATGGTGCTAAGAATGGGAATTGGAACGGAGTTAATAACAATCAGAACCGCTCCAACCCAGCTACACCCGCCAAAAGGGACCTAAGTCAAGTTACTTGCTTTAAGTGCGGGAAGTAGGGCACTATGCCAATGATTGCCCTGAAGGAAGGAATGGAAACGGAAATGGGAATGGGAAGAAGCCCAATCCATTCAACAAAGGACAAGTGAACCACGTTAACGTGGAGGAAGTTGAAGAGCAGCCGGACGCGGTGATAGGTAAGTTTTGGTTAAGTCATTTACCGCTCTTGTTCTTTTTATCTTTGGTGCATCGCATTCATACATATCAAGGGATTTGTGGATAAGTTTCACTACTAACCCAAACCCTTAGGACCCTCTTTTAGTGAGCTCACCGAGCAGAGTACATGGCTAGCCGATGGTGCAACCAGATACCCCTAACCATTGGCACACATGTTTTTCCGTCTGACCTAATTATCTTGGAGTCGCAAGGATTGGATGTGATATTAGGTATGGACAGGATGTCAAAGTATGGATGAAGCATTGACTGTGCTAGCAAATCAATTTATCTTACCACCCCGGAGGGAAAAAGGATTAAGTATGTATCTAGGCATGTGCCTAGGAGGAGACAAGTGAATGCCCTCACGGGAGTTGTTCAGGAGGAAGTGCATGTAGTAAAGGATTACCCGGATGTTTTTTCCAGAGGAGTTACCAGGCATGCCACCGGATAGAGACATCAAATTCCTGATAGAGCTATTGCCAGGTACAGGGCCAATATCCAAGAGACCCTATCGGATGCCTGCAAATGATCTGGAGGAAATTAAGAAACAAATCAAGGAGGTATTGGAGAAAGGATACATTCGAAGGAGTTCATCGCCTTGGGGAGCTCCAGTGCTTTTGGTGGAGAAGAAGGATAAATCCCTGAGGTTGGTTGTTGATTACCGAGCCTTGAATGAAGTAACGATAAAGAACAAGTATCCACTACCGATGATCAACGATCTGTTTGATCAGTTGCAAGGAGCTAAGGTGTTTTCGAAGATTGATCTACGATCGATACCATCGATTGAAGATCCGAGAGAAGGATATACCAAAGACAACATTCAGCACGCGGTATGGATTATACGAGTATACGGTCATGTCGTTTGGACTGACTAACGCCCCTGCATATTTCATGAGTATGATGAACAAGGTGTTCATGGAATGTTTGGACAAGTTTGTTGTGGTGTTTATTGATGATATTATGGTATACTCGAAGAACGAAGAGGAGCACAAGGAGAATTTGCGTTTAGTTCTCGAGAAACTCAGGGAACACCAGTTATACGCCAAATTCAGCAAGTGCGAGTATTAGTTGAAGGAAGTTCGATTTCTTGGACATGTTATATCAGGAGAAGGTATAGCAGTAGATCCCAAAGAAGGTTCGGGCCAACACCGAATGGTTGGCACCCACCTCAGTTGGCGAGATCCGCAGTTTCCTGGGACTCGCAGGATATTATCGAAGATTCATTGATAAGTTTTCCAAGATTGCCAAGCCAATGACTGAATTGCTGAAGAAAGATACTAAGTTTAAGTGGACAGAGGATTGCGAGGCAAGTTTTCAGGAGTTGAAGAAACGTTTGACTACAGCCCGAGTGCTAACATTGCCAGATATACATAAGGAGTTCCAAGTTTATTGCGACGCCTCACGCTTGGGACTTGGATGTGTGCTTATGCAGGACAGAAAGGTTGTTTTGTATGCCTCACGACAACTGAAGCCCCATGAGTTGAACTATGCCACGCATGATTTGGAGCTAGCAGCGGTAGTGCATGCATTGAAGACTTGGAGACATTATCTTATTGGAAACCGTTGTGATGTGTACACGGATCATAAGAGTTTGAAGTACATTTTCACACGTATGAGTTGAACCTTAGACAGAGGAGATGGTTGGAACTTATAAAGGATTACGATATGAAGCTACACTATCATCCAGGAAAGGCCAATATCGTAGCAGATGCTTTGAGCCGGAAGAGTTACGCTAATATCCTTGAAAGTAAGGGATTGCGAAGGAGTTAGTCAAGATATCATGGAACTTCGGTTGGAGATTGTTCCAAGAGGTTTCATTGCAACAATGGAAGTTCAGTCTACATTGTTGGACAAGATTCGAGAAGCTCAGAAGGAAGAAGATATTGCTGAGATAAAGGAGAAGATGAGCAAAGGAAAGGCCAAAGTTTTTTGTGAGGATGAGCACGATACCTTATGGTTTGAGGATCGAGTTTATGTGCCTAATAACCCAGAAATCAGGAAGTTAATACTTCAGGAGGCTCATGACTCACCATACTCGATACACCCCGGAAACACTATGTATTTGGATTTGAAAGAACGTTTCTGGTGGAATCGTATGAAGAAGGATATTGCCAAGTATGTAGTTGTATGTGATGTATGTCAGAGAGTGAAGGCAGAGCATCGTGAAGCGGCAGGATCACATACAGCCTATGCCGATTCCCGAATGGAAGTGGGATAAACTTGGCATGGACTTTATCACCGAATTGCCTGTGACCAAAGCAGGATATGACTCAATATGGGTAGTAGTGGATCGTTTGACCAAAGTGGCTCACTTCATCCCAAAGTGAAAACAACTTATACAAGTGCAAAGTTGGCCAAGATATATATGTCGAGGATCGTATGTTTGCATGGAGTTCCGAGGACCATCGTGACGTATAGAGGAACACAGTTTACTTCAAAGTTTTGGCATCGCCACACTGCACTCGCACGAGATTGGAGTTCAAGACAAAGATTTCACCCGCAGATGATGGATGGATGCATCGAGAGAGTCAACCAGATTCTGGAGGATATGTTGAGAGCCCGTATGCTAGATTATGGATCTAGTTGGGATGACAATTTGCCTTATGCGTAGTTCTCCTACAACAATAGCTACCGAGCCGGTTTGAAGATGGCACCGCTTGAAGCTCAGACGGACGTTAGATGCAGAACATCCCTGATGTGGGATGAGGTAGGAGACCGTCAGTTGTTTGGACCAGATTTGATCAAAGAGTCGGAGGAGAAGGTTAAACTGATCCGTGACAGATTGAAGATTGCTCAGTCCAGGCAGAAGAGTTATGCAGACACAAAACGCAGGGAGGTACAGCTGAAGAAGTGTCATGCTGAGATGGCTGATATACCGTTAACAGATACAGTGCCCTTGGAGGCAATTTAGCTGGACAGTGATTCGACTTATGAGGAGAAGCCAGTGAAGATTCTTGACTTTGTCAGCCGAGTCACTCGCAGCAAGGTTATCAAGTTTTGCAAAGTTCAGTGGAGCCACCATACCGAGGAGGAAGCCACTTGGGAACGAGAGGATGATCTTCGCAAGGACCACCCGCACCTATTTTCTAGCCAACCCGAATCTCGAGGACGAGATTCATCTTAAGCGGGGTAGGTTTGTAACATCCCAAAATTTTCAATTGGGAATGTTATACATAGGTCATTCTTGCATATCATATTTTATTGCATCTTCGTTCCGCAATCCTCGAAATCCTAAGCAACTCAAGGACCCTCGGAGAGAGTTGGGGATTTTCCGGTTTTCATATTTGATTTTTATCAAATAGCGAAAACGAGGATTTTTTATTTCAATTATTTTTTCTCTCCGAAAAATATTTCATAATAAAATAAATGAGAGGAGATAATATGAATTCTTCAAAATAATTGAAATATTGGAGGAAAAATGTTAAAATCATTTGTTGGTTTTTATTTTATTTTATTTGGATTTTGTTTGCGTTAGAAAAATTGCACGTTTTCAAAAATTGCATTTTAGGGCCAAGAAAATGTTCATCTCGTTCTAAATATTTCATTTAGATGGTGAAAATTTGTTTTGGCATTTTTATATTTTTATTTATTTTTCTAGGATTTTTCTAAGTCTCGGCGGAATTTATTTTAAAAAAGACAAAAAAAAAAAAACATGCGGCGCACTGATCGGGCCGAGGCCCAGCCAGTCGGCTCAACCCAACCGCGCCCGTGTCCGGACTCCACCTCCCGCCACCGCCGCCGCTTGCCCCTCCCCAAGCCGCGCACCTCCTCTTTAAATACCGAGCCCCCTCCGCCACAAACCACCACTCCGCCACCGCCGCCTCGAGCCGGAGCCGAGCCCGAGCCCCGCCGCCTCCTGCCGCCGCCTCCCGCCACCCCACGCCGAGCCCGAAAGATCACGGAGCCCACGAGCCGAGCGAGGTAGCCACCCTAGGTTTTCGTTTTTCTTTTTATATAGATCGGTTTATTTCTCCGGTTTATTTATTTAGCGAGCATTCGCTCGTTCGTTCGTTTTAACAAACGTGTTCTTCGTTTAGATCCAGATAACAAACGTTCGTTCGTTAAGCTGTTCGTCGTTTTTGTTTTTCTCGGATTTATTCCGTGATTTTTCTGATCGTGATTTCTGATCCGATTTTCGATCTAGTATAACTTTTCGCTCGTTTATCGGAATCAGGCGATTCAAGCGCCTAGAGTTTCGTCTCGAAACCCTCTTTCCGAATAATCAACTCAAACAAGTTTTTCCCTCTGTAAAATTTGACTTAGGTTCAGATTATTAAAACAGATCTTGTTTCTTTCGCCGTTTGAGTTTCGTTGGTTCGTTTGGTTTGATTCTTTTTGTGAACCAGAGTTCTTAAGTTGAACTTTCTGGTCAGCCTCTTTTAGTTGAAGTTTTTCTTGTGCATATTTGCTCGTTGCTTATGTATGTTATTTTTTTCTTGCGATAGAATTCCCGTAGTGCGAAGCGTGTTACTACGAGTCTCTAGGATTCGCGGATCGTCAGCAAGGCAAGTAACACTTTGATCATACTCTTTTCATACCCAGTTATTGTGCATTAGCTCATACCTCAAACATTGCATGATTAGGATGTCATTAACTTGTGGGTTGTGAAGTAGTATTTGACGTAGAACCTATTGCCTGTTACTATCAAACCCTTGGGAGTTACTTCTACGTGTTGCTTATATTGCTATGCTATGCTCGTAGACGTGGTTTGGGTTTGAGTGAATCCATGACAGATGTGAAATTGTTAATTAATGGTTTAATTTAAGGTGGCAACTTTAATACACCTCTGGATGGATTGAGGCACCTGGGGAACCCAGTGTTGTCTGTTTTATTTTTGGAAATCCCCGGGTACCCGTGTGATCTTCCTATGGACTGCCACCCAGGCTCAAAGGGAACTAAGATTATTCATGCTAGAAACTTCCATGTGCAGCCACAAGCTACTATGGGCTCTAGCATAGTTGAGTAAGTTACGTGAAGCTCTTGAAGAGGTAGATCAACAGGTAGTGGGTTTTGTAGGTTTGGTATGGTCTACCCGGAGTAGAGAGTTAATGTTTCCGAAAGACTGTGTCTCGGTCATCCGCTTCTCAAACACCATGCAGTGCGAGAAATCAACGGAGGCGATCGAGTCTTGTGGGGGAAAGTGCGCAAACCTCTGCAGAGTGTACAATCTAATCATGGTTAGCCGTGTCCCCGGTTATGGACAATTTTGAGTATCTAGTATTTGACTTATCACATGTATCTCATCACTTGTTGGGTTGTTAACTACTTTAATTGGGATTGAGTTGGGGTTATACCTTCTCAATGTTTCAACCACCATGATAGTTAAAAATATATTCCTTTGTTGTAGGGAAAAATTGGCTTTTTGCAAAACTATAACTATAGTGCTTTCCACCGGCCATATATGCATGTAGTGATAGCATTATTTCTGTTCCTGCTCTATTGTGTTATATTGCCAGAATATTCCATGTGCTGACCCGTTCTCGGGCTGCAACGTATTATGTTGCAGACTTGTCAGACAAGGAGTAAGGTTCGTTAGGTCGCTGCTGCAGCAGCTCGGCTATGCCGTTGGAGTTGATGGACTCACTTTATCTTCCAAGCCTTCCGCCGTTATCGCATTAGATGGCCTTAAGCCATATTATTGTAATAAGTTCTCTTTTGAGACATTTGATGTAATAAGTGTGTGATTTCTACCTGTTATAAATCCTTCGAGTAATCGTGTGTGTCAAGATTATCGATCCGTGGATGACACCGAACACAGAGACTTGACCATCCGAGGTCGGGTCGCTACAAGGCTGGCAGGAGACTCTCCCATTGCATGCGTTCTCCTTTTATACTGTCGCCATCACTACCCATGATCATTGTGAGGTCGTACATCGAGTCACATGAAAGACACCTTTGTTGTAGACATACCGTGACAAATGAAAGGTATTACTAATTCTAAAGATAATTTTCACAAAAGGATGCAATATATACCCCCCCCCCCCCACGTGCAAAAAAGAAACAATCGGAAGATATATAAGTTCTATGAAGATGATATGAAGTCTAAGATACTCTTGATCTATAAACTCTCTCAATGGCTTTTCCAGCTGCTTCATCACTGCCCCCACCTTGCATCTGTCAGGTGCATGTCGTCCTTCCAGCTGCTTCATCACTGCCCCCCACCTTGCATCCGTCGGGTGCATGTCGTCCCACAATAGAAAAAATTGTTAGACTTGAATCATAAAACGTGTCTTTATATCATAAGGATCATAGTACAGGCCACATACGTACCGACCTGAAAAAACTGAAAAGATAGCAAAACGCTAGTCTTTGCGCACAGGAACACCAGCCAAGAAGTAAAATTACAAACAAGACTTTTTTTCGAGGGTACGCCAAAGGCGTACCCTAGCTTTATAGAAGAGGAGAAAATATGTACAAAAGAAGTTTAGTTGCTAGTCACAAGGTCACGAGTCGACCATGACGCAGCCTCCACTCCACTCCCATATACACTACGTACTACTCAACTACGTGCGCCACTCCATTCGCTCCAGCCCTCTTCCAGTTTTGCAGTTCCTGAAAGATAGCCTCAGTCACTCCGAAGACGTCTAACGTGCCACCTCTACCGAAGACCCTAGCGTTTCTTTGCTTCCACAGCGACCAGCAGGTTAACATGACAACCGTGTCGAAGCCTTTCCTGCTCCTCTTGTCCATCCGCTTCCTCGCTTCACTCCACCAAGTTGCGATCTGGGATTGCGACATGGGGCACATAGTTTGATCCACGCCGACCCTAGTGAAGCAGAGGTACCACACATGGCGTGCATACATGCACTGGACCACGATGTGGTCCACCGTGTCCTCGTCCTAGACACAAAGGTAGCATGGTGAGGTTTGGTCTTGCAGACCGTGCCTAGTTCTCCTGTCCGAGGTCCAAAGACAATATTGCACCGCGAGCCACATGAAGATCCGACAGGATAGCGGTGCCCAACAATTCCAGATGGCCGCAAAGGAGTGGAATCGTATCCCTCCCATACAAAGCATCCTATACGCCGAGGACGCTGAGTAGCTCTCGTACTCGTTCCAGGCCCAGAGCGGAGCGTCCTCAAGCTCTGGATCCAATTGCACCTCCATCATAGCCTCCCAAAGCCGAATGAATTGTGCAAGAGCGTCGGTGTCAAGATCCCCAGCGATGTCATTTGTCCAGGCATGCACACATAGCCCATCCCTGACAAGGCGTTTGTTTGCCACCTGCATCCTGACTCTGGCCACCACCAAGGGCCCGATCTCTGCCGCCGTGTTCTCGTTGATCCACCGGTCCCTCCAGAAAAGAGTGTGCCCTCCGTTTCCAACTTGCCATTGCACTAGGCTCCCGAAAGCCTGCGCCACCTGCTTGTCCGCGGTGAGATTTAGGCCATGCCATGGTCTATGCGGGTCAGTCCTCCTTAGCCATTCCCACCTCAATCTCAGGGTGATGCCATGCTTGTGCAGGTCGATGATACCCAGCCCACCGAGCTGCTTGGGGTGGCATATGAAGGAAATATGCCATAGAGGCAATAATAAAGTTATTATTTATTTACTTATTTCATGATAAATGATTATTATTCATGCTAGAATTGTATTAACCGGAAACCTGATACATCTGGGAATACATAGACAAACATAGTGTCACTAGTATGCCTGTACTTGACTAGCTCGTTAATCAAAGATGGTTGAGTTTCCTAGCCATAGACATGAGTTGTCATTTGATTAACGGGATCACATCATCAGGAGAATGATGTGATTGACTTGACCCATTCCGTTAGCTTAGCACTTGATCGTTTAGTATGTTGTTATTGCTTTCTTCATGACTTATACATGTTCTTATGACTATGAGATTATGCAACTCCCGTTTACCGGAGGAACACTTTGTGTGCTACCAAACGTCACAACGTAACTGGGTGATTATAAAGGTGCTCTACAGGTGTCTCCGAAGGTACTTGTTGACATTGTTCTCGAACCCATAGGGTCCGCACGCTTAAAGTTCGATGACGGTTATATTATGAGTTTATGTGTTTTGATGTACCAAAGGTAGTTCGGAGTCCCGGATGAGATCGGGGACATGACGAGGAGTATCGAAATGGCCGAGACATAAAGATCAAAATATTGGATGACTATATTCGGACATCGGAAAGGTTCCGAGTGATTCGGGTATTTTTTGGAGTACCGGAGAGTTATGGGAATTCGCCAGGGATTATATGGGCCTTATTGGGCTTTAACGGAAAGAGAGAGGAGAGGCTGGGCGCCCCCCCCCCCCCAAGGCCTAGTCTGAATTGGACTTGGGGGAGGGGCTGCGCCCCCTCCTTCCTTCTGTTCTCTCTCCCCTTTCCTTGACTCCTACTCCTACTACTTGGAAGGGGGAATCCTACTCCCGGTGCGAGTAGCACTCCTCCTAGGGCGCGCCATAGAGAGGGCCGGCCCTCCCCCTCCTCCACTCCTTTATATACGGGGAGGGGGGAACCCCTTGAAGACACAACAATTGATCATTGATCTCTTAGCCGTGTGCGGTGCCCCCCTCCACCATAATCCACCTCGATAATATCGTAGCGGTGCTTAGGCTAAGCCCTACGTCGGTAGAACATCATCATCGTCACCATGCCGTTGTGCTAACGAAACTCTCGCTCAAAGCTCGGCTAGATCGGAGTTCGAGGGACGTCATCGAGCTGAACGTGTGCTGAACTCGGAGGTGCCGTGCGTCCGGTACTTGACCGGTCGGATCGTGAAGACGTACGACTACATCAACCGCATTGTGCTAACGCTTCCGCTTTCGGTCTACGAGGGTACGTGGACATACTCTCCCCTCTCGTTGCTATGCATCACCATGATCTTGCGTGTGCGTAGGAATTTTTTTGAAATTACTACGTTCCCCTATAGTGGCATCCGAGCCTGGTTTTATGCGTAGATGTCATATGCACGAGTAGAACACAAGTGAGTTGTGGGCGATACAAGTCATACTGCTTACCAGCATGTCATACTTTGGTTCAGCGGTATTGTTGGATGAAGCGGCCCGGACCGACATTACGCGTACGCTTACGCGAGACTGGTTCTACCGACGTGCTTTGCATACAGGTGGCTAGCGGGTGTCAGTTTCTCCAACTTTAGTTGAACCGAGTGTGGCTACGCCCGGTCCTTGAGAAGGTTAAAACAACACTAACTTGACGAACTATCGTTGTGGTTTTGATGTGTAGGTAAGAACGGTTCTTGCTCAGCCCGTAGCAGCCACGTAAAACTTGCAACAACAAAGTAGAGGACGTCTAACTTGTTTTTGCAGGGCATGTTGTGATGTGATATGGTCAAGACGTGATGAGATATAAGTTGTTGTATATTTTGTTGAAGTTATCGGCAACTGGCAGAAGCCTTATGGTTGTCTCTTTATTGCATAAGATGCAAGCGCCAAGTAATTGCTTTACTTTATCGCTATGCGATAGCAATAGTTGGCGAGACGACCATGTGACGACACATTGATATAGATTAAGATGATGGAGATCATGGTGTCATGCCGGTGACGATGGAAATCATGATGATGCTTTGGAGATGGAGATCAAAGGCACAAGATGATGATGGCCATATCATGTCACATATTTTGATTGCATGTGATGTTTATCTTTTATACATCTTATTTTGCTTAGTTCGACGGTAGCTTTATAAGATGATCTCTCACTAATTATCAAGGTACAAGTATTCTCCCTGAGTATGCACCGTTGCGAAAGTTCTTCGTGCTGAGACGCCACGTGATGATCGGGTGCGATAGGCTCTACGTTCAAATACAACGGGTGCAAAACAGTTGCACGCGCGGAATATCAGGTTAAACTTGACGAGCCTAGCATATAACAGATATGGCCTCGAAACACCGAGACCGAAGGTCGAGCGTGAATCATATAGTAGATATGATCAACATAGTGATGTTCACCATTGAAACTACTCCATCTCACGTGATGATCGGACATGGTTTAGTTGATATGGATCACATGATCACTTAGAGGATTAGAGGGATGTCTATCTAAGTGGGAGTTCTTAAGTAATATGATTAATTGAACATAAATTTCTCATGAACTTAGTCCTGGTAGTATTAGCATATCTATGTTGTAGATCAATATCTCGCGTTAAGCTCCCCTGTTTTATTTTTGATATGTTCCTAGAGAAAACTGTATTGAAAGATGTTATTAGCAATGATACGGATTGGATCCGTGATCTGAGGATTATCCTCATTGCTGCACAGAAGAATTATGTCCTTGATGCACCGCTAGGTGACGGACCTATTGCAGGTGCATATGCAAACATTATGAACGTTTGACAAAAGCTCAGTATGATGACTACTTCATAGTTAAGTGCACCATGCTTTACGGCTTAGAATCGGGACTTCAAAAAGGTTTTGAACGCCACAGAGCATATAAGATGTTCCAAGAGTTGAAATTGGTATTTCATACTCATGCCCGTGTCGAGAGGTATGAGACCTCCGACAAGATTTCTTTGCCTACAAGATGGAGGAGAATAGCTCAACCAGTGAGCATGTGCTCAGATTGTCTGGGTACTACAATTGCTTGAATCAAGTGGGAATTAATCTTCTAGATAAGATAGTAATTGACAGAATTCTCTAGTCACTATCACCAGGTTACTAGAACTTCGTGATGAACTATAATATGCAAGGGATGACGAAAGTAATTCCCGAGCTCTTCGCGATGCTGAATCGACGAAGGTAGAAATCAAGAAAGAGCATCAAAGTGTTGATGGTTAACAAGACCACTAGTTTCAAGTAAAGGGGAAAAGGGAAGAAAGGGGAACTTCAAAAAGAACGGCAAGCAAGTTGCTGCTCAAGTGAAGAAGCCCAAGTCTGGACCTAAGCCTGAGACTAAGTGATTCTACTGCAAAGGGACTAGTCACTGGAAGCGGAACTGCCCCAAGTATTTGGCGGATAAGAAGGATGGCAAAGTGAACAAAGGTATATTTGATATATAGATTATTGATGTGTATTTTACTAGTGTTCGTAGCAACCCCTCGGTATTTGATACTGGTTCAGTTGCTAAGAGTAGTAACTCGAAACGGGAGTTGCAGAATGAACAGAAACTAGTTAAGGGCGAGGTGACGATGTGTGTTGGAAGTAGTTCCAAGATTGATATGACCATCATCGCACACTCCCTATATTTTTGGGATTAGTGTTGAACCTAAATAAGTGTTATTTGGTTTATGCTGAGCATGAATATGATTTGATCATGTTTATTGCAATACGGTTATTCATTTAAGTTAGAGAATAATTGTTGTTCTGTTTACATGAATAAAAACCTTCTATGGTTTTACACCCAATGAAAATGGTTCGTTGGATCTCGATCGTAGTGATACACATATTCATAATATTGAAGCCAAAAGATGCAAAGTTAATAATGATAGTGCAACTTATTTATGGCACTGCTGTTTAGGTCATATTGGTGTAAAGCGCATGAAGAAACTCCATGCTGATGGGCTTTTGGAATCACTTGATGCTTGCGAACCATGCCTCATGGGCAAGATGACTAAAACATCGTTCTCCGAAACAATGGAGCGAGCAATTGACTTATTGGAAATAATACATACTGATGTATGCAGTCCGATGAGTGTTAAGGCTCGCAGCAAGTATCGTTATTTTTTGACCTTCACAGATGATTTGAGCAGATATGGATATATCTACTTGATAAAACATGAGTCTGAAACGTTTGAGAAGTTCAAAAGAATTTCAGAGTGAAGTAGAAAATCATCATAACAAGAAAATAAAAGTTTCTACGATACGATCGCAAAGGTAAAATATTTGAGTTACGAGTTTGGTCTTTAGTTAAAACAACGTGAAATAGTTTCACTACTCACGCCACCTGGAACACCACAGTGTAATGGTGTGTCCGAACGTCGTAACCTTACTTTATTAGATATGGTGCGATCTATGATGTCTCTTACCGATCTAGCACTATCGTTTTGGGGTTATGCATTAAAGACAGCTGCATTCACATTAAATAGGGCACCATCAAAATCCGTTGAGATGACGCCTTATGAACTGTGGTTTGGCAAGAAACCAAAGTTGTCGTTTCTTAAAGTTTGGGGCTACGATTCTTATGTGAAAAAGTTTCATCCCGATAAGCTCAAACCCAAATCGGAGAAATGTGTCTTCATAGGATAACCAAAGGAGACAGTTGGGTACACCTTCTATCATAGATCCGAAAGGCAAGACATTCGTTGCTAAGAATGGATCCTTTCTAGAGAAGGAGTTTTCTCTTGAAAGAAGTGAGTGGGAGGAAAGTAGAACTTGATGAGGTAACTATACCTGCTCCCTTATTGGAAAGTAGTTCATCGCAGAAATCAGTTTCTGTGACTCCTACACAAATTAGTGAGGAAGCTAATGATGATGATCATGTAACTTCAGATCAAGTTACTACCAAACCTCGTAGGTCAACCAGAATGAAATCCGCACCAGAGTGGTACGGTAATCCAGTTCTGGAGGTCATGTTTCTTGACCATGACGAACCTACAAACTATGAGGAAGCGATGATGAGCCCAGATTCCACGAAATGGTTTGAGGCCATGAAATCTGAGATGGGATCCATGTATGAGAACAAAGTATGGACTTTGATTGACTTTCCCAAATGATCAGCGAGCCATTGAAATTAAATGGATCTTCAAGAGGAAGATGGACGCTGATAGTAGTGTTACTATCTACAAAGCTAGATTTGTCGCAAAAAAGTTTTCGACAAGTTCAAGGTGTTGACTACGATGAGAGTTTCTCACTCGTATCTATGCTTAAATCTGTCTGAATCATGTTAGCAATTGCCGCATTTTATGAAATCTACAAAATGGATAAACAAAACTGCATTCCTTAATGGATTTACTAAAGAAGAGTTGTATATGATGCAACCAGAAGGTTTTGTCGATCCTAAAGGTGTTAACAAAATGTGCAAGCCCCGGCGATCCATCTATGGACTGGTGCAAGCATCTCGGAGTTGGAATATACGCTTTGATGAGTTGATCAAAGCATATAGTTTTATACAGACTCGCGGTGAAGCATGTATTTACAAGAAAGTGAGTGGGAGCATTACAACATTTCTGATAAGTATATGTGAATGACATATTGTTGATCAGAAATAATGTAGAATTATTCTGCAAAGCATAAAGGAGTGTTTGAAAGGAGTTTTTTCAAAGAAAGAACTCGGTGAAGCTGCTTACATATTGAGCATGAAGATCTATAGAATAGATCAAAACGCGTGATAAGTTTTTTCAATGAGTACATACCTTGACAAGATTTTGAAGTAGTTCAAAATGGAACAGTCAAAGAAAGAGTTCTTGCCTGTGTTACAAGGTGTGAAACTGAGTAAGACTCAAAGCCCGACTACGGCAGAAGATAGAAAGAGAATGAAAGTCATTCCCTATGCCTCAGCCATAGGTTCTATAAAGTATGTCATGATGTGTACCAGATCTATTGTATACCCTACACTGTGTTTTGCAAGGGAGTACAATAGTGATCTAGGAGTAGATCACTGGACAGCGATCAAAATTATCCTTAGTGGAATAAGGATATGTTTCTTGATTATGGAGGTGACAAAAGGTTCATCGTAAAGGGTACGTCGATGCAAGTTTTGACACTGATCTAGATGACTCTAAGTCTCAATTTGGATACATATTGAAAGTGGGAGCAATTAGCTAGAGTAGCTCCGCAAGTAGTATTGTAGACATAGAATATTTGCAAAATACATACGGCTCTGAATGTGGCAGACCTGCTGACTAAACTTCTCTCACAAGCCAAACATGATCACACCTTAGTACTCTTTGGGTGTTAATGACATAGCAATGTGAACTAGATTATTGACTCTAGTAAACCCTTTGGGTGTTGGTCACATGATGATGTGAACTATGGGTGTTAATCACATGGTGATGTGAACTATTGGTGTCAAATCACATGGCGATGTGAACTAGATTATTGACTCTAGTGCAAGCGGGAGACTGAAGGAAATATGCCCTAGAGGCAATAAAGTTATTATTTATTTCCTTATTTCATGATAAATTTTTATTATTCATGCTAGAATTGTATTAACCGGAAACTTGATACATGTATGAATACATAGACAAACATAGTGTCACTAGTATGCCTCTACTTGACTAGCTCGTTAATCAAAGATGGTTGAGTTTCCTAGCCATAGACATGAGTTGTCATTTGATTAACGGGTCACATCATTAGGAGAATGATGTGATTGACTTGACCCATTCCGTTAGCTTAGCACTTGATCGCTTAGTATGTTGCTATTGCTTTCTTCATGACTTATACATGTTCCTATGACTATGAGATTATGCAACTCCTGCTTAGGAGGAACACTTTGTGTGCTACCAAACGTCACAACGTAACTGGGTGATTATAAATGTGCTCTACAGGTGTCTTCGAAGGTACTTGTTGAGTTGGCGTACTTCGAGATTAGGATTTGTCACTCCGATTGTCGGAGAGATATCTCTGGGCCCACTCAATAATACACATCACTATAAGCTTTGCAAGCATTGTAACTAATGAGTTAGTTGTGGATTATGTATTACGGAACGAGTAAAGAGACTTGCCGGTAACGAGATTGAACAAGGTATTGAGATACCGACGATCGAATCTCTGGCAAGTAACATACCGATGACAAAGGGAACAACATATGTTGTTATGCGGTTTTGACCGATAAATATCTTCGTAGAATATGTGGGAGCCAATATGAGCATCCAGGTTCCGCTATAGGTTATTGACCGGAGACGTGTCTCGCATGTCTACATTGTTCTCGAACCCGTAGGGTCTGCACGCTTAAAGTTCGATGACGGTTATATTATGAGTTTATGTGTTTTGATGTACCGAAGGTAGTTCGGAGTCCCGGATGAGATTGGGGACATGACTAGGAGTCTCGAAATGGCCGAGACGTAAAGATCGATATATTGGACGACTATATTCGGACATTGGAAAAGTTCCGAGTGATTCGGGTATTTTTGAGAGTACCGGAGAGTTACGGGAATTCGCCGAGGAGTATATGGGCCTTATTGGGCTTTAAGGGAAAGAGAGAGGAGAGGCTGGGCGCCCCCCAAGGCCTAGTCCGAATTGGACTAGGGGGAGGGGCTGCGCCCCCTCCTTCCTTCTCTTCTCTCTCCCCTTTCCTGGACTCCTACTCCTACTACTTGGAAGGGGGAAATCCTACTCCCGGTGGGAGTAGGACTCCTCCTAGGGCGCGCCATACAGAGGACCGGCCCTCCCCCTCCTCCACTCCTTTATATACGGGGAGGGGGGCACCCCTTGAAGACACAACAATTGATCATTGATCTCTTAGCCGTGTGCGGTGCCCCCCTCCACCATAATCCACCTTGATAACATCGTAGCGGTGCTTAGCCGAAGCCCTGCGTCGGTAGAACATCATCATCGTCACCACGCCGTCGTGCTGACAAAAATCTCCCTCAAAGCTCGGCTGGATCGGAGTTCGAGGGACGTCATCGAGCTAAACGTGTGCTGAACTCGGAGGTGCCGTGCGTTCGGTACTTGATCAGTCGGATCGTGAAGACGTACGACTACATCAACCGCGTTGTGCTAACGCTTCCGATTTCGGTCTACGAGGGTACGTGGACATACACTCCCCTCTCGTTGCTATGCATCACCATGATCTTGTGTGTGCGTAGGATTTTTTTTGAAATTACTACGTTCCCCTACAGCATACTCTCTTCCAAGATACCACACACTTGCCACCGCTAACAGCGTCCGTGCCCGCAGAGAAAAAAGCACGGCAACCCTTATCCACTTGCTCCAGAGCCCACTTGGGCGCTTCAGCCACCATCAGGTGATGCGTTGGTCTGGCTCTCATGACCTGGTTAACCAGGATGAGCCGACCTGGCCTGGTGACTAGGCCGCGTTGCCAGCCGGGCATGATATGGAGTGCAGCGTCAACTATCGGTTGCCACTCACTCCGTTTGAGCTGCTTGATGCCTAACTGAAGTCCGAGATGTTTGCATGGGAATGAATCGATCTTCCACGTTAGAGCACTCCTGACCATCTCTACGTCGCTCTCCTCTGATCTAATCAGGATTGCCGCAGACTTGGCAAAGTTCACTTTCAATCCCGAGGCCACTCTGAAAACACCAAGGAGGTCCTTCACCAAATGCAGATCCGGTCTGGTAGGCCTGACGTAGAGGAACACATCATCTGCATACAAGGAAAGTCTCTGCATTGGGTTGCAGCCAGCTATAGGACTAAGAACTTTGTGCTCATGCGCCTTAATGATAAGCGAGGTAAGAACATCCATGGCAATGACGAAAAGCAAGGGGGAGGCCGGATCCCCTTGCCGAAGCCCCTTGGCATGCATAAACTTTTCTCCAGCGCATCCATTGACCATGACTCTCGAGCTAGCAGAAGTAAGCAAGGTGCCGATCCAAGAGATCCATCTCTCCGAGAACCCTTTCGCCCGCAAAACCTCAAACAGGAATGACCATGAAAGCGATTCAAAAGCTTTAGAGATGTCCAGCTTGATCATTACTCCTTTGGCCTTCCTTTGGTGCAGCCGACGGGCCATTTGCCTGACGAGCAGGAAGTTGTCGTGGATGCTCCTCCCCTTGATGAACGCTGATTGGTTAACATGGACTAGCTCGCCCATGCGAGGACTGAGCCTGTTTGCCAATAGTTTGGAAGCAATTTTTGGTAGACTATGCACAAGACATATCGGTCGATAATCGTTTGTCGTGGAGGCCTCCGGGGTCTTTGGGATTAAAGTGATCAAAGCTTGGTTCAGTCTGCCAAAACCTCTTCCGTTCCCAATGAAAAGTTTGTGCAATGCCGCAATAAGATCCACCTTAACGATCTCCCAGGCCTTTTGGAAGAAAAGACCAATAAAGCCATCCGGCCCCGGCGCTCGGTCAGCCGGCATGCTCTTGATCACCGTCCAAATTTCCTCCTCAGTGAATATTTGGTCCTGCTCTGATAGGTCTAGTCTAGCAATGCCGATCGCGTCCAAGTCCAAGGAGAACTCGTGCGCGACGTCCTTCCCAAGGAGCTCCTTGTATGCCTCATGAAACGCCACCTCCTTCCCAGCTTGGTCCGTGATTAATTGCCCGTCCACCAGGAGGGACGGAATGTGGTTCTTCATCCTCCTACCATTCGCAACTAGGTGGAAAAGTTGGGTGTTTGCGTCTCCTTCCCTAAGCCAGGTAATGCGAGACCTCTGGCGCGAGATTGTACGTTCCAGCGGTGCCAGACCTAGCACGAGGTGCTTGAGAGTTCTCCTGAGCCACATTTCCTCGTCAGAGAGCAACCTAGTCCCCATGGCGCAGTCGAACCTCAAAATGACGATGTTGGCCACGACAATTTGCACCTTGATGTTGCCTACTCTCTTCTGGCCCCATATCGCGAGCGCCTTTGCCGTCTTCCTGAGTAGAACATCAAGCCTCCTGAACGGGTCCGATATAGCTTCCTCATAGGTCCAAGCTTCCTGCACCACTTCCATGAAACCATCCATCCTCACCCAAAACTTCTCAAAGCGGAATCTTATCCTCGGTCCCACGTGCTCATCCAAGGCCAGATGGAGGGGCAGTGATCGGAGATAGACATTGACAGCGCCTGAAGTAAACAATCTGGGTGGTCAAGCTCCCAATCAATGGAAACGAAGGCACGACCAATCTTAGTCATCGTAGGAGTCTGACGCTCGTTACTCCACGTGAAGTTGCGCTCATGAAGGAATAGCTCCTTGAGTGCATTGTCATCAACGGAACTTTTGAACCGCCTCATCATACGCCTATCGATCAATGAATTGTTCTTGTCTGCCGCATGTAGGATTAAGTTGAAGTCACCTATAACCAGCCATGGTCCGGGGCACAACAATCTACGTGCCGTCAGCTCCTGCAGAAACTCAATTTTCTGACTATCTTCCTCGGGTCCCTAAACCACCGACAGCCACCAAGGTGTGCCTAACAAGACTGAAGAAGAGAAGTGGATCACTGCATGCAGTGGCATCTGCACGCAGCGCATCGACGGCGCACACACCATCGCGATTCGAACCAGCATTGCATGCTAGTTAGAGTATAGCCGAACAGTGGAGTGCAATCTATAGCCGAATATTATAGATATTCATATTTTTTATATAAATTTGGTCAAACTTTGTGTAGTTTGACTTTGACAAAATCTTATATGCGGAGTAAAAAGAAACGGAGGGAGTATATGTGTATTCTAAGGACCCCTGACGGCACGGTCTGACACAAGGTACATGCATGGGAGCACTGTATAACGTAAACTCTTTTTACCAGATGCATTTAATTAAAGGCCATGCAACTCGACCGATCATTCTTGCCGCCGCAGGACAATAGTCACCGCTGGCAACATGTGCTTTCCACCAGGCACAAGTTTCTCGTCGTTCCGATCCACCACCGCTATGCCGAGATGTCCCAGAGCTCCTCGTCTGCTCGATCTTGGTGGTGCTTGCGAAGGCAGCCGGCAGGCATGGATGGTGCAGAGGGGCGTACTGGTCGCGACGACGCCGAAGAGCCAGATACAGAATAAAATATTGCTAGTTAAAAATGTATGTTGTGCCCTCAGCAGAAAGAGAGTAGATTTGTTCGTAAAGTGGGAGCAGAGAACTAATTTAATCTCATCTGGCAATTAATTTTCAGTTAACACGCTAAGGCTAGTCATAGTGGGGGTAACTTAGCTAGTAACATAGCCCACTTCAAGAAATTTTTGCTTATGTGGCAAGTATTTAATGTGAGGTGGTAACATAATATGTTACTGTAACATAGCGCTTTCCAAGACAAGATGAGTCTACAAGCTAATAAATGAAGCCATCTATGACACTACTATCATGTTACTTTGCATTATGAAGGTAGTAACTTAGACTAGTGTCATGCATATGACACTAGTCTAAGTTACTCTCCACTATGACCAGCCTAATCTCGCATGTTGTTATGCGTCCTTTCCGTGTGAATCTGTAGATCGAGGCGTGCACTGGCATAATTGGCAGCGTCCGTGAGGTCAAAAAGCGCCTCGACAGCGTGTCAAAGTAGTGGCTTCCATCCCAAAACCCAACCCGCAACCACGCGCCTGCAACATCCAAATTAAATGCAGATCCCCCACGCAGCAGGTACTTTGGGTCAGATGTGTATCGGCGACGAGCCCACCGGGCCTACGTGGATACGGGTATTCGCAGTTATGGACCAATGTATCTTACCTTTTCTCATTTCAACCAAACTTAGTGTGCAGATCACCTCGCATGCACGAGCGGCTAGGGGCGTGTTTGGTTCCCTGGGTAGTTTTAGGCTGCATCACATGGAGGATGCTGGGTGAGTTTAGCCTGGTTGGACTGATGCAAGGATGAGCCTAGATGGTGTTTGGTGAACTTTGCATGATATGGATGCATGAGGTGAACTCCAGATGGTGTAGATGGTGCTTGACGAGGCCGGCGACAACGCTTGGACAAGGGTCGCAGCGGCGCTTGACGAGGTCAGTCAAGAACTGTGACACTTGAAGAGGCTAGCAGCAGAGCTTGGACAAGGGCAGCACCGACGCTTGGAGATGGCGTGGCGGCGGCTCCATATGGCGAGATCCATCCTGCGGTGGCGCGAGGCGCCAGGATCCAGCGTGCGGCCACGCGAGGCGGCAAGATCCGGCGGTGCTACGTGGCCGAGGGCGGCGGTGCCGTTTGGTCGAGGATGGAGGCGGTGAAGCTTGGTCGATGCCGCCGGCGGAGCTTGGTCGAGGACGACGACGGAGCGTGGCGGGAGATTTACGAGGACAGTGGCGGCGTTAGGTCTAGGCGGCGGCGTTGGACAGAAGAAGGGGATAAGAAGGGAAGGAGCGAGGCAGCGAGCTCAAGACGCTGAAGCCACGCAGAAACTTATGCTTCCCTCACCGCCGAGAGGCCTAATTTTGCATCCACCGGGCCAGGCTCAAAAGCCCATGCAGTATACCAAACAAGCGATTTTTGTATGGTGGGTGCGAGCCACATGCAGTGCAGCGAACCAAACACCCCCTAGATAACTGCATTCAGTTGCCGCTGCGTGTAGGACGTCCGCTCTCGACTAAAGAATCCTCTGAGCTTGACACCAACGCCCGTCACCTGCCTCTCGCACCACCATAGCAGCCACCAAAGGAGAAAATAACGGATCACCTCCACACCCGAACTCGATGCGGCTCCATCGCTGATATGCAGCTTGGCGGATCTTCAAGGTGGCTTGCCAATAAAGATGAAGCCATTGCCGTTGAACGAATCAGACCGGGACAACACCCAGATACGCCATCGAACTCCAGCTCTGGCACCACCACCCAACTAAGACGTTGGAGGAGGAAACCATATGTGCCTGCCATGAACCACGAACCCAGCACATGATCCACCATCTTCCAGATGCCACTGATGCAGACCACAATCTGCATCCGCTCCTGGACTACCTCCCAAGCTCTGAGCCGACGCTAGAGCAAACGCCGTCACAATGGCGGAGCCCGAGGACACAGGTCCACCACGAGGATGCCGCCGCGCCGCACCAGCCTTACTTAAACAGACTGGTTTCCAAATCCACCCCAAAAGCGGAATGCCTCGTTGGGGAAGGATCTGAAGATTTATTAGTCGACGCTGTCATCGCCACCACTCATCGCCACCGTCGAAGTTAAGACGATGAAAAACCCAAAATCCTAAGAAACTAATGCCTAAAACAATCAAAAACATACATTTAAAATATGTTAATCATGTATTTAAAAATGTTAAACATGTTCAGAAAAATATTCCTTGCCTAAGAAAAAAGTACAATATGTATGGAAACAAGTAGACATGAAAAAAATATTTCAAAAAATGGTGATCATGCATTTGAATAATGTTAAACGTGTATATAAAAATGTCCCTGATGTATAAGAACAATATACATCATGTATGAAAGATAGTTTACATGAAAATATATTTTTTAAATGTTCATCATGTATTTGAAAAATGTTAGAGGGGTATAATTTTTTTGGATATCTATATAAAAAATGTATAATGTGTATGAACAAGAAAATACACATCAAAACATATATTGAAAAAATCACTTATTTAGAAAATGTTCAACGTGTACATAAAAATGTTTCAGGTATATATGAAAATGTTTCAAGTATTTGCAAAATGTTAATTGTGTATAAAAGTGTTCCCGTTCTAAAAATGGAAACAATGAAAACCGGCAAAAGCACAAAGAAAACCGAGAAAAAAAACAAAGAAAACGAAGCAAAAAATAGAAGTAAACAAAAATAAAAGAAAAGAAAAAACTCAGTGAAAACTAAGAATTAAAAATAAGGAAAGTAATAAAAGAAAAAATCAATATGTACCAAGAAAGAAACACAGAAAACTAATGAAAAATAAGCAAAACAGAAAAATTTGAAGGAAACCGGGGAAGAAATAAAGAAAACCGAAAGAAAAAAGCAAAAGAAACAAAAAATAAAACGGTGTTACTCTCGCTATAAGTGAGATATATTTCTCTTGATGGACAAGAAACACCAAATTCTGTGGTGACAAAGGGCCGCTTTATTTTTTTAGAACGGTAGAATGGGCTGGAGCTGATTGGATGTGTCTCTTGTGATCTGGGGGCAACCATGTGTATGATGAAGCCTGGGCCATTATCATCAACCTTGCAGTTGTAATGGACCAGAAGAGCCCGTCAAGAAATAGAAGGTCCAGTTCATGCACTCGATCTGCTGCCTCGCTCCCGTATTACATGCTTTCCTCACTACAGTCTCCTGTCATGCACCACTCTCATTAAAAAAGGAAATCTCTCGATCAATGTCTATCAGTTGACAACGGTGGCACCCCGCCGGTCTCCTACAGTGACTTCGGTAGGAGGCGGCAGGAGGCTACTTTGCCCGCGCCGTCAAGGTGAACGGATATGCTCACTATTTTTTGAGGAAACCCAACGAGGCCAATTTGGTTGAAGTTTCAAGCATTGTTCTGTTTTTAGCAGAATTTCCGAAAAGCTAAACCACATCTTTGTGTACACATACGTGGTAGATAAATACATTACCACTTCTAAGATAATTACCACATAACAAGATGTAAATATATCTCGAAAATGAATATATAACATACATTTTGAGAATCCAGAAATGATATAGCCTCTAAAGTACTTGAAACCATCCAAAGAAAAAAAGAAACTTGAAAGGATCGAGAAGAGGTGTCTAGAGGGGGGTGAATAGACTCTTAGCAAGAAAAGTTGCAGTTTTTAAATTCTTGAAGTTGAAGTGGAGTTTTAGCACAAGTTCAAACATTCACAATACATATCAAGCGAGCATGACAAGAGTATGTGTGCAGCGGAAAGTAAATCATGCAAGTTGCAAGAATGTAAAGGGATGGGATTGAAGTGTGCAAACGCAATTGGAGACACAGAGATTTTTTATCCATGGTTCCGATAGATGGTGATATCGTACATCCACGTTGATGGAGACTTCGACCCACAAAGGGTAACGGTCGCGCGAGTCCACGGAGGGATCCACCCACGAAGGGTCCACTTAGAAGCAACCTTGTCTATCCCACCATGGCCATCGCCCACGAAGGACTTGCCTCACTAGGGTAGACCTTCATGAACTAGGCGATCTCCTTGCGCGTACAAACTCCTTGGTTCAACTCCACAATCTTGACGGAGGCTCCCAAGTGACACCTAATCAATCTAGGAGACACCACTCTCCAAGAGGTAATAGATGGTGTGTTGATGATGAACTCCTTTCTCTTGTGCTTCAAATGATAGTCTCCCCAACACTCAACTCACTCTCATAGGATTGGATTTGGTAGAAAGATGATTCGAGTGGAAAGCAACTTGGGGAAGGCTAGAGGTCAAGATTCATATGGTTGGATTGGAATATCTTGGTCCCAACACAAGTGTAGGTGGTTCTCTCTCAGAAAATGTATGTTGGAAGTGTAGGCATGTTCTGATGGCTCTCTCCACGAATGAAGAGTGTGTGGAGGAGTTTATATAGCCTCCACACAAAATCTAACCGTTACACACAAATCACCAAACTCGGTGGGACCGAATCAGAAAACTCGGTCAGACCGATTTAGTTCATAATGTGACCGTTAGGCATTTCGGTGGGACCGACATGATCAACTCAGTGGGACCGATGTGCTAGGGTTAGGGTAAAGCTTATCTCGGTTGGACCGATTACACAAACTCGTTGGGACCAATTTCGGTAATAACCACAACCGAGAGTTGGCCAAGCAAACTCGGTGGTGCCGATTTCATATTTTGGTGAGACCGAAATTAATGCAATAGGCAACAGAGAGTTTGCAAGCCCATCTCGGTGAGACCGAGATCCCATCGGTGAGACCGAAAAGACTAGGGATTCTGGCAGTGGCTATGTCAAGTGAACTCGGTGTTGCCGGATAGAAAGTTTCGGTGGGGCCGAGTTTGAATTTTGGTTTGGGACATATGTGGATGTGAGAGAGTGGTTGACGGCTTTGGAGCATATCACTAAGCACTTTGAGCAAGCAAGCCATTAAGCAACACCTCTTCCCCTCTTAATAGTATTGGCTTTCCTATGGACTCAATGTGATCTTGGATCACTAAAATGAAAAATGCAGAGTCCTGAGCTTTGAGCTTGATCCAATCCTTTGTCCTTATCATCTTGAAGGGGTTCCACATCCTCTTGTCCATGCCACTCCACTGTTGGACTTATCTGAAATATACTAGATGAAAGTATTAGTCCAACAAGAGATATGTTGACATTAATTACCAAAATCACCCAGGAGCACTTGTGCTTTCAATCTCCCCTTTTGGTAATTGATGACAACGCATATCAAAGCTTTAGATAAAGATATAGAGAATAACAAGTAAAGCTTTGGAAAGACAAGTAACATGCATAGGCTCCCCCTACATGTATGCAATCATGTGAATATGGAACATAAGAGCATATGAGTGCATAATCATGACAGAGCAAGCAATGAGTTACATGTATCTTGGCTATATGCATCGTGAGCAAATGGTGTGAATATAGGAAATGTACCTTCATGCTCATGAGTCCTTCTTGCAAACAAGATGTACATCAAGAAGATATCCTCATGCACATGAGTGTGATGCATATACTTACCTTGTGGTCTTGAGTTGTCTTAGAAAGGGATGAACCTGAGTAAACAAGGTTAGATAACACAGATACATCTACTAGCCAGAGCAAACAAAAGGAACCACAAGAGTACGAAGATTGGGATGTGTCGGATTTCGGGTTCCGGCAGACCCTTAAGGTTCGAACTCTGGGGTGCGCGCGGAGATCCAACCCTCCACCGTCCCGTACCTCGCCGAATCGCAGGGACCTAAACTACTAAGAAGAACAGCACAAGAGACACGAGATTTATACTAGTTCGGGCCACCGTTGTGGTGTAATACCCTACTCTAGTTTGTGGTGTGGTGGATTGCCTCTGGGGCTGATGAAGAATAAGATGTGGAAGAACAGCCTCGCGAGGGTCTGCATTCTTGGTGGGTGTGATGAACTGCTAGGTGGTGTCCTGTCGCTCTAGCTTGAGGATCGGGTCTCTATGTCTATCTGATCTGGATGCCGATCGTCCCTCTACTCTGTGTGTGGCTACTCCTATTTATAGGCGAAGGCCCTGGTCCTCTTCCCAAATATTGAGCGGGAAGGGCGCCAACAATTGGCCATTTTGAAGGGGAACAGCGGGTACACTTATCCTGACTAAAGTTGGTCCTCGCCTGCCAAAGGCTCTGGTGATGACGCCTTTGCTTGGGCTCCACGATGACTCCCTTCCAGCCGCTGGGGCTGGTCTTGGTCTTGTTGCAATCGAAACAGATGCCTTTGCTTGATGCTCTTGCCCGCGCTTGCTCCCTTTGCACCAAAGAGGAAAGGGGACGCCATGCTGGCGCGCCGGGCGCCTCTTGGTCGCCATGGCTTATGCCACGGGCACCTCGCGAGGTACCCTGCCTTGAACTCACCGCCTCCTCATGAGCCAGCCTGACGAGGCCGTGCCTGAGGAAGCTCCTGGTCGTCCGCCCCGCGAGGCTTGACCCCTCGCGAGGGTCAAGAGCTTGTGTTGATGAAGATGGGCTGTCCCGGGCCTCCTTTGAGCCACGCCGTGGGCCGCAGGCAGGCAAGTCTGGGGAACCCCGTTCCCAGAACACCGACAGCAGCCCACGGCACGCCCGAACTTGGCCGAGCAGAGAGGCGAAAGGGCAAGTGCGAAGCGTCGCGGGCCCTAATAGCCTGCGGCCTTGGGCGAGGCGTGGCGGTTGATTGGACGTGGGCGGAACTGTTCCCCCACGCCTCCTTATTTTGTGCCTTGCTAGGCGGACACGCTGCTGTACACATCCGTTCTCCTCTCTGCTGCTTGTGCGCCCCCGTCCTTCCCTCTCTCGAACTCCAGCTTCCATTTTCAATCCAATCCCGAATCCCCCCCCCCTTTCGATCGCCATGGCTCCGACGAAGAAGGGGAAAGGGAAGAAACATGTGCCTCTGCCTCGCTCGCCGCCGGCGGCCTCCGCTGTCGACTCGTCAATCATACTCAATCTAGAGGGCTTGGGCAAGGTTAGTTCGGCTCTGGCTACCTCCTTCAACGAATGCGGGAGGACGACGGCTTGGCCCGCGTCCCACTTCTCCATCGAAAGGATAGTCACCGAGGCCCGGTATTTCGCTGACGCCCTGTGGGCGGGGCTGGTTCCCCCCTTCTCTGATTTCTTCAATGTCGTGCTTTCCCACTATCAGATCCACATGATGCATCTGGGTCCTGAGTCCATCACTCTCCTCTCGGTCTTCGTAGCCGTTTGCGAGGCAATGATGGGCATCCTTCCTCGGTTGCCTTGTTGCTGCGCCACTTTTTCTCTCTGCGCCTTGTCGACCCCACTCAATGCTCGGCGTGCGTGAGCTTCGTCTCCAGCGCCGAGACAGCGGCCTCGGGATTGATTTCAGCCTCTCACCAAGGCTGAGTTCCGCGAGAGGTGGTTGTACGTGGATGTGGGGGTGCCCAGCCCCCTGCTATCGGAGCCGACCTCGCCTGCTGTCCCCAATTCAGGCTAAGGCCAGGAGACGCTTTCAAGCCCTCGGCTCATCTTTGTCTGGCGCCGCTTCGCGTTCCTGAGGTCGCTCGCTATAACAGCGCCCAAGGTGGTGAAGGAGTTCTTGATGCGCCGCATTGCTCCTCTCCAACGCCATTCCCACCGGATGTGGGCCTTCAGCTGGCTCGGTGATCGTATGAGGCTCCAGAAGAAGACCCGACGCCAAGCGCTTAAGGAAAGTGCTCCTGGTCCTGACTGGCGACCCTAACCCCGGTGGCATCCGGCATCAAAGGCCTTGCTGTACCTCTGCCAGAACAGGGGTGATTTGGTGAACCAGATGCCTATCTTCGACGAATGGGGGCCGCGCCCCGCTGGTCTCCAGGGGCCTCGCGAGAATCCAGTGATGGTGACAGCCCTTCCAGTCGGCCAAGGCGGCTCCTCCTCGAGTGGCGGAGCAGGGAGGCACGAGCCGCCAGAGGTCAAGGGACCCCACCGGGTGACAGCCACGGGCGAGGCGCATGAGGGGCAGCTCTGAGGCTCATGCCGCTGGCCGAGGGCGGCAAGCAGCCGCCTGCAGCTTCGGATGGAGCCCTCGAGGCCTCGCTGCTTCTCTTGGTGAGGCGACCAGCAACGCTGGCCAGCGGACGCCTGACGCTGGTCGCCTTGATGTTCTCCTCGCTGCAGCCGACCTCGCGCTCAAATCTTGGGTCGCTTTGTGAACTTCGAGGCCCTCCGGAAGAGAAGGGAGGCCCTGGCAATGATTACCCTTGTCGTCATTGAAGCGTAGGAAGTACTTCGCCACTGATGAGTAAGCCTTTCCTTTCTCCAGCTCCTGATTCTTCTGCTGCTTGTACTGATCCTTGCCCTGCAGGCCCCTTCCTTCCGAGCTTCCGGAGACGGGTGAGGAGCCGTCCTCCCGGCCGCCCCCTCCCGTCCTTGAGTGCTCCAAGCGGTGGAGCCCTTGTGGTGAGGGCGACCGGGAGGTGAACTGGCCCCGTGGCGCTGTCAGGCCTGCGCTGCTCGCGATCCTCCTCGCGAGCCTTCCCGTGGCATAGCTAGCTCGCCGTGGGCTTCTCGCCTGTCGTGGATGGCGATTGGCGAGGCGCTCTCACGCCTCGTCTGGGATGGGCTGGCTCGTGCCGGGCTTCGCGCTGGCGTGCCCGGCCGCCACGAGGTGCCAGCCTCTGCCCGGGAGGGGAGTGCTGATTCGTGGCTCCCGGCGCCTGGCCCTGGGCGGTTGATGGTGTGGAGGACGTGCTCAAGCTGCGCTGGGAGCGCCAGCGCCTTTCGCCAAGGATTTCTTCAAGGGCGGCCGACGCGGTGAGCCTTCTTGGTGAAGAGCTTGTTGATGAAGACGCCGCGCCTTGAGGCCGAGGCATGCGCCGCCGCAGAGAGGAGTGAGCTGAGGGCGCCATCAGCCCTTGCGCGCCACCAGCGATCTTGTTGATGAAGAGGCCAATGTCACTGGCAGCCTCGGGAGGCCTGTTCTTGGGCCGCCGAGGAGGCCCGGCAGCTAACAAGCGGCGAGAGGCGGCGGAGGAGCGGCACGGAACTCCTGCCCGGTGCCACTCATCGGAGGAGCAAGTGGAGCTGCGCGAGGCAGCCCTGCCGATGAAGGTGGCCTCCGTGACCCGGGCGGAGCTCCGAGCGTGAGGAGGCGCCGACGCTGAAGCCGCAACGCGCTGCCGAGTACGGCGCTTGGAGACGAGGGAGCGCTACGACGCTGGCTGCGGATAAGGTCGCTGCACGGGAAGCCCACGCCCCGGAGGAGGTCGGACGCCGAGTGGCGTGGCGCGTCAACCTCGAGCGCGAGTTTGAGGAGCGGCTGGGGTTGATCAAGGCCGAGGCTGAGGGCAGGACTGCTGCCTTGAGGGCCAAGATGTAGGAGGCAACGCGGCGGGCCGATGCTCTTCGGGCCGCCCTCGAGGTGGCGCAGAGGGAGTCCACCACCTCTCAGGCCGAGGTGCTCCTTCTTCGCCAACGGGTGGAGGAGGCCGAGGCCATCGCGCGCCAGAATGCGGACGAGATGCATCAGCAGCGAATCCTGGAGCATGAGCACCGTCTCATGCTCGCCACGCTCCGGGAAAGAGCTAATGCAGCCTTGGATAATATCTGCGAGGCGGCAGTAGGCGAGCCGCACGCGGTTAACTACGCCGGCAACCTTCAGTTCTTCACCGACGTGGTGGCGCGGCTGGAGGCGCGGTCGGTCAGGGCCAACAGGTTGGTGGAGGAGAGGAGCCGCGCGCTTCTCGGGTGCTCCTTCTCTCGTGTCTTCAGCCATCTCTGGGACATGGACCCCCACTTCGATTTCGACGCAGCCATCGCCCAGCTTCCCAGGGACGTCCGGTGACTGGCGCACTGGGTGGAAGACAACGTGGATGCCCTCGTCCGGGCCTTCGCTTCGGACGACGACGGTGTGGTCGTGGCCGCCGATGAGGGCGGCGTGGTGAACGGCCCAGGCGCCGCCGACGATCACGCAGACAGCGACGGCGAGGCCAGCGACGCCAGCAACGGCTCGGGAGGTGCTTCTGAGGACACATTGGGGGATTTATCCGACTGATTATGTATTGTCCCTGTTCTGTTACCCTGCATGAATAGAACTCAGGTTTTGGCCTGATGGCTGTGAGAGCATTTTTGGGAGGGGGAGCCCCTCATGTAAAACTTGTGTTCATCGTATTAGCAGGTGTTACACCGCCCATACGCCCGCGCCAAGTGGTTGGCTAAGCGACGTGTTGGTTGACTGGTTTACCTTTGTTTCGTACGAGCCCTGAGATAGCCTGTGGGAGGCTGAGGCGATCTGAGTGCCTCCTGATCGAATCCGTAGGACCTGCAGTGAAAACCCTCCGGAGAGGATGCGGTGGCGACAGGCTGGGCTGCGCGCAAGCTAGGCCTGGCCCGGCTCGCGAGGGGCTCGCGAGGGGAGGCAGCTGAGGCGGAGTTGTAACCGGAACACGAGAGATTTGCTCGAACGAGACTAAGCACCCCTTCCCCAAACACACACAAATCTCAAATTCGAATCCAACTTAAATCCAGCGGGGGAAAGCGACAATCAAATGGAAGGCAAATAAAGCAGAAGAAAAGCCGTGTCCGGCACCTAGTCTAGTCTTGGACGTCTTCTCACCAGCGCGGAGCTAAGTGCTGCCACTAGGCGTGGGAGGGAGCCCTGTGGCACGAGGCGGCACCCCGAGACTCCGGACGTGTACAGCCCCACTCATTATTACGTGAGAGTGTCACGGGGCGGCGAGCTTCACAGACACCGGGCCTTCTTCACAGGTACCGGCCTTGCTTCATATCGCCAGACGAGGGCCCCGCCTTGCGCCACACTCTAGTGCCATCAACGCATAATCGGAACCCAAGACGCCGCCCGATGGGGTAGAGCGGTCGCCAATGTTCCCCGACGACCACGGGTCCTCCGCCAGGCAGGCCCCGAGGCACCTCCCAGCAGAGGGCCTACCTCCGAGAACGCCTTGCTCAACGCCGCGGTGGTGATGTCCGACCTCTGCCTCTCCGCAGCCCTCGCCCCTCCCGAGGGGTAGGAGACTGCGGGAGCGGGGCAGCCGCTCGTCATGGCGACCTGTACCTCCTGCGACCTATGGTTAGCGTATGTTTTCTCTTGAGGAAGTAGCGGTACCCGATAATAGTCGCCCCCGGCATGACCAGTGAGACCGTCTCGAGGCTCCTGAAAGAGCGCGGCTTCTGGCGCCTCATCCCCCCAGCTTGGGCTGAGGAGCGAGTCTTGTTCTCCCTCATGCGGGTGCCCTTGGTCCATCATGTGGGGTGCGTATTCTTCCGGCGCCGTCATCCCGAAGGCCACGCCGTAGTGCTGAGCGTGCCTTGCTGCTCTGCTTGACGCGCCCACCATGGGGTGGTGGCGCGGCTGTCCACCAGGGCCGTGAGTCGTGTCGAGTCCTTCTTCTCTGCCAGCCGGGGGCGGGGGCAACCCTGCCGCCGGCCCGGCGCTGATAGCTTCGCCGGTGTTGGAGTAACTTTGGAGCCCGATGGCGCGCGTGGAGCCCCCGTGCGGGCCGCCCTCGGCCTGAGATGGAAGCTGGGTGCAGAAGGGGTGAGCCCCCAAGGCGGCGAAGCCAGAGCTCGCCACTCGCTCCAAAGACGACGTCGCGGCCGCTCTCCAAAGAGCACTCTGCAGCTCTCGGGCCACCATCAGGAGTGCGGCCCTCGAGTTCGCCGCTTCTCGGCGGGTGTACGGTGATGTGGTCGCGCGTGATTGGAGGCCCTTGCTGCCGACGCGCTTTCGCGGGCGTGATGCCCATCGGCTCGTCGCCGCCATGCAGCCCTGCAGACCGCGAGCTGCCTGGGCACGGGTCGCCGAGGCGAGGCTGCATGGGCGGGCCGCGCCGCCTAAGGATCCTGGGTTGCCCGCTTGGTCGCCGGACATGGTGGTGGCGATGCGACGGGACACGAGGTGGCGAAGGTGGATTCCGGCGCACCCCTACAGCGCGCCAAATGTCGGATTTCGGGTTCCGCACCCTTAAGGTTCGAACTCTGGAGTGCGCGGAGATCCAACCCTCCATCGTCCTGCATCGCCGAATCGCAGGGACCTAAACTACTAAGAAGAACAACACAAGAGACACGAGATTTATACTAGTTCGGGCCACCGTTGTGGTGTAATACCCTACTCGAGTTTGTGGTGTGGTGGATTGCCTCTTGGGCTGATGAAGAACAGTACAGGGAAGAACAGCCTCGCGAGGGTCTGTTCTTGGTGGGTGTGATGAACTGCTAGGTGGTGTCCCGTCGCTCTAGCTTGAGGATCGGGTCTCTATGTCTATCTGATCTGGATGCCGATCGTCCCTCTACTCTGAGTGTGGCTACTCCTATTTATAGGCGAAGGCCCTGGGCCTCTTCCCAAATATTGAGCGGGAAGGGCGCCAACAATTGGCCATTTTGAAGGGGAACAGCGGGTACACTTATCCTGACTAAAGTTGGTCCTCGCCGCCAAAGGCTCGTGATGACGCCTGCTTGGGCTCCATGATGACTCTCTTCCAGCCGTTGGGGCTGGTCTTGGTCTTGTTGCACCAAAGCAGATGCCTTTGCTTGATGCTCTTGCTGCGCTTGCTCCCTTTGCACCAAAGAGGAAAGGGGGGCTGGCGCTGGTCAAGGCCTTGGGCGCCCTTGGTCGTCATGGCTTATGCGTCCACGGGCACCTCGCGAGGTACCCTGCCTTGAACTCTCCGCCTCCTCATGAGCCACTGACGAGGCCGTGCTCGAGGAAGCTCCTGGTCGTCTGCCCATGAGGCTTGACCCCTCGCGAGGGTCAAGAGCTTGTGTTGATTAAGATGGGCTGTCCCGGGCCTCCTTTGAGCCACGCCGTGGGCCGCAGGCAGGCAAGTCTGGGGACCCCCATTCCCAGAACGCCGACAGGATGACATGTAGAGTGTGAGCACTGGATACTCTATTAGATATTGACATGTCCCCAAAGGTAAAGATATGCAATGAATTCAAAGATTTTATTCCCTTAGATGTCTTGATCCCCCTGCTATATGTGATACTGGGAGAGGATAGGGAACAGAAAATCAGAGCAAAGAAAATACACAAACAACATGAACATGTCTTTCCCCTTTAAAGACATGTGACTTTTCTCCTCTTGAGCACCAAGCATCTGGGGTATGTAATTCTTCTCTCCCCCTGTTTGAAGCGTTCTCTCCCCTTTTTGAAGGATTAAGCTTTGATGTGAACTCTCTCTCCCCCTTTGACATCAATTTCCAAGAAGGGATCCTCTGGAGTGTGAGTCAAAATAGGTTTGGTCCTTGAGTCACAGAGCAAAGCAACGTATAAAATGTGATGCTGGTACAAGACAAGAATCATTGAGTGGAGCTGGAGCAAAAAGGAATGCAGGATCAAGTGGCAAGTTGTTTTGTCTGTAGTGAAATCGATGGCACCGAGGTGTGTGCTTCGGTTGCACCGAAAGGATTCGGTTGGACCGAAAGCAACAGATCGGTGTGATCGAGTTCATCACAAAGAAAGCACTTGTCACCTCGGCTCACTAGGTAAGAAAGATCTCACAAGGATTTGCAATGAATTAACTGAAGAATTTGCAAGGAATTAGATGTAGGGGATGCAGAACATAATAGAGAAAAGAAAATCTAGATGAAGTTTTTTTTGAAAGGGAAAACAAACATGCATGAGACAAATGCAAGAACACGGAGAAACACAAGAGAACTTCATCTAGAAATGCGCGGTGACAAAGTCACCTATGTTAGAGTATATTGACTTAGGAGTCAAGTGAGGTCACTTTATCATGGGTCATACTCATCGTTTAAGCTCAAAATGGGGTTACCATTTTTCGTTTAATAATTTTAATGTATTCACATCTTGTTGAGTTGCTTTGGCCCATGACTTGGAGTAAAGCTTGTCTAAGATGGAATAACATACCTTGGGTGGTGGTGTTGATCCTGATCATGTAGTTGAACTTGTGTGGGATGCTAAAGGTTGATGTAGCTCATCAAGAGTTGGGAGCACCACTTGTAATTGAAGTTCATCTACCTACATGGGTTAGTCTTGCAAGGAATAGCACTTGTGTATCCAAAATGATAATCATGAAACTTGATACCAAATGAAATTTGATATATACAATTTGTCAAAGGATATGTTGAAGGGTTTCGTGCTTGTCATCAACCACCGTATTGTAGCGACTTGGTGATGTAGAGATTGCTCAAGATGTGAGTGAGTTGCAATCTCATAGGTTTAGATTCATCCAAGTACCTACAAGGGTTAGATAGCATGCAAGGGTGCAAGTATATCCAAGACATATGAATATCATCGTAAGAGAAATATCAAGGATTAGCAATCTTAATGGCACTTTCATTGTCACAAAGCAAAGGAACATGTTTCATATATATCCCATAATCTTTAAGAGTTTGGGTCATCCAAAGTAATTGAGCACAACATGAACCAGCAGCAATGTATTCCGCTTCGGCGGTGGATAAGGATACCGAGTTTTGTTTCTTTGAGGACCAAGACACAAGAGATCTACCAAGAAATTGACAAGTACCCGATGTGGACTTTATATCCCATAATCTTTAAGAGTCGGAATAGCCAACAAGATCAAAAGAGGACCTCTTAGGATACCAAATGCTAAAATTTGGTGTATGTATTAAGTATCTCACTATCCTTTTCACAGCCTTAAGATGACATTCTTTAGGGGCCGCTTGATATCGTGCACACATGGACACACTTAGCATAATATTGGGACGAGAGGCACATAGATATAACAATGAACCAATCATAGAGAGGTAAACTTTTTGATCAACCGGTTCACCATCTTTAGTCAAATCAAGATGTCCACTTGTAGGCATGGGTGTACTCATACCTTTGCATTCTTGCATATTGAACTTCTTGAATAAGTCCTTGGTGTACTTTGTTTGAGATACAAAGGTACCCTCCTTAGTTTGCTTGATTTGCAAATCAAGAAAGAATTTGAGTTCACTCATCATAGACATCTCAAACTTCTCCGACATTAGCTTTCCAAACTTTTCACTAAAATGAGGGTTAGTAGAACCAAATAAAATATCATCAACATAAATTTGGCACACAAATAATTCTCCATTAACCCTTTTAGTAAACAGAGTAGAATCTATTTTACCAATTTCAAAGCCTTTTTCAATAAGGAACTTGGTCAAGCATTTATACCATGCTCTAGGAGCTTGCTTAAGACCATAAAGAGCTTTGTGAAGTTTGTAAACATGGTCGGGTTTCTTAGGATTGACAAAGCCGGGAGGTTGTTTAACATAAACTTCCTCCTCAATTTCACCATTTAGAACAGCACTTTTAATGTCCATTCGGTATAAAGTGATATCATGGTGATTAGCATAGGCAAGTAAGATGCAGATGGACTCAAGTCTAGCAACGGGGGCATATGTCTCACCGTAGTCCATACCTTCGACTTGAGTGTAGCCTTGGGCGACTAGTCGAGCTTTGTTGCGGACGACTTGACCATCTTCATCTTGCTTGTTGTGAAACACCCATTTGGTACCGATGATGTTGTGGTTGTTGTCGGGCTTCTCGACCAATGTCCACACTTGATTTCTCTCAAAGTTGTGCAACTGTTCATGCATGGCATTTATCCAATCCGGATCTTCCAATGCTTCTTCAACCTTCATAGGTTCAGTACTAGAGATGAATGAGTAATGTTCACAAAAGTTGGCCAAACGAGTTTTAGAGCGAGTGATTCTCCTGGTTTGTATATCGTTGTAGATTTGCTCGACGGGGTGGTCTTTGGCGACTCTTGCTCGAACTCGTGGGAGCTTTTTCTTGGGTCGGGGTGGAACATCTTCTTCATCATCTCCTTCTTCTTCTTGGCCTTCTTCATTGTTGGCGTTGTTGTTCTCTTATCGCGGTGCAGAAGGAGGTTGTTCATGTTCATATTAGTGTACTTCCTCGTTTTCTTCATCTTGGTGTGTCCCACTTGTGGATGCTTCCGTATCAACTCTTGGTTCACCTTATCGTGAGGTAGAAGGTTCCACTTGGACGGACGAGGTACTCTCCTTCACCTCCGTTGGACGAATCTTGCCAATGGACAAGTCTTGGATTGCTTCCGAAGGGTCTTTGTCTCCTACATCAATTGGCAATTGCTCTACTTGCGAGCCGTTAGATTCATCAAACTTCACATCTACCGTCTCTTCAACCTTTCGGGTGAAACTGTTGTAGACACGTAAGTGTGGGAGTTTGAGCCATAACCAAGTAGGAAACCTTCATGAGATTTAGGAGCAAATTTAGAACGACGATGCTTATCAAGAATGTAGCACTTTGAGCCAAATACCCGAAAGTATCCAACTTGGGTTTTGTTACCGGTGAGAAGCTCGTATGCCATCTTGCCGAGTAGCTTGTGAATATACAAGCGATTTGTTGCATGACAAACTGTCTCAACCGCTTCCGCCCAAAAGTGTTTTGGAGTCTTATACTCATCAAGCATCGTTCTTGCCATCTCAATAAGAGTCTGGTTCTTCCTCTCAACAACTCCATTTTGTTGAGGCGTGTACGTAGCCGAGAACTCGTGTGAAATCCCTTCTTCGTCAAGAAAGGTATCCACATTTGCGTTCTTGAACTCCTTTCCGTTGTCGCTCCGAACCTTTTTGATCTTCACTTCAAATTGGTTTTGGGCCTTCCTAGCGAAATTTTTGAAGATCTTTTAGACCTGTGATTTATCATCAAGAAAGAACACCCACGTAAATCCTGAAAAATCATCGACTATGACTAGACCAAATGAGTTACCACCGAGACTCCTGTAGGCATTGGGACCAAAGAGATCCATATGAAGTAGCTCGAGCGGTCTTCTTGTGGTCATAATGTTCTTCACGGGGTGGCTTCCTCCAACCTGTTTTCCTGCTTGACAAGCACTACAAAGTCTATCCTTGTCAAATATAACATCTTTCATTCCAAGGATATGATCACCTTTAATAAGCTTATCAAGATTTCGCATGCCCACATGACCTAACCTTCTATGCCATGCTTCCTCTTGAGCATTGCGTTGGATTTCCCCGAAGAGGAGAGAATGATGCAGAAAAGTAGCGTAAGTATTTCCCTTAGTTTTTGAGAACCAAGGTATCAATCTAGTAGGAGGCCACGCGCAAGTCCCTCGTACCTACACAAAACAAATAGCCCAACTCAACCAACGCGGTTAGGGGTTGTCAATCCCTTCACGGTCACTTACGGGAGTGAGATCTGATAGATAATATTTTTGGCATTTTTGATATAAAGATGCAAGGTAAAATAAAAGGCAAAGTAAAAGAAAAAAAAATAATAAAGTGATGGAGATTGATATGATGAGAATAGACCCGGGGGCCATAGGTTTCACTAGTGGCTTCTCTCAAGAGCATAAGTATTTCTACGATGGGTGAACAAATTACTGTTGAGCAATTGACAGAATTGAGCATAGTTATTGATATGATCATGTATATATGCATCACGTCCGAGACAAGTAGACCGACTCCTGCCTGCATCTACTACTATTACTCCACTCATCGACCGCTATCCGACATGCATCTAGAGTATTAAGTTAATGAAAATAGAGTAACGCCTTAAGCAAGATGACATGATGTAGAGGGATAAATTCATGCAATATGATATAAACCCCATCTTGTTATCCTCGATGGCAACAATACAATACGTGCCTTGCTGCCCCTTCTACATCCGGAAAGGACACCACAAGATCGAACCCAAAGCTAAGCACTTCTCCCATTGCAAGAAAAACCAATCTAGTAGGCCAAACCAAACTGATAATTCAAAGAGACTTGCAAAGATAACCAATCATACATAAAATAATTCAGAGAAGATTCAAATATTGTTCATAGATAAACTTGATCATAAACCCACATTTCATCGGTCTCAACAAACACACCGCAAAAAGAAGATTACATCGAATAGATCTCCACGAGAGAGGGGGAGAACATTGTATTGAGATCCAAAAAGAGAGAAGAAGCCATCTAGCTACTAACTATGGACCCGAAGGTCTGAGGTAAACTACCCACACTTCATCGGAGGGGCTATGGTGATGATGTAGAAGCCCTCCGTGATCGATTCCTTCCCATGAGCTCCTAATAGGCCCCAAGATGGGATCTCGTGGGTACAGAAGGTTGCGGCGGTGGAATTAGGTTTTTGGCTCCGTATCTGATCGTTTGGGGGTACGTAGGTATATATAGGAGGAAGGAGGAGTACGTCGGTGGAGCTTCGAGGGGCCCACGAGGCAGGGGGCGCGCCTTAGGGGGCGCGCCCTCCACCCTCGTGACCGCCTCTCTTCTTTCTTGACGGAGGGTCCAAGTCTCCTGGATCATATCTGATGAGAAAATCACGTTCCCGAAGGTTTCATTCCGTTTGGACTCCGTTTGATATTCCGTTTCTTTGAAACACTGAAATAGGCAAAAAAACAACAATTCTGGGCTGGGCCTCCGGTTAATAGGTTTGTCCCAAAAGTAATATAAAAGTGGAAAATAAAGCCCAATATGATCCAAAACAGTAGATAATATAGCATGGAGCAATCAAAAATTATAGATACGTTGGAGACGTATCAGGCATCCCCAAGCTTAATTCCTGCTCGTCCTCGAGTAGGTAAATGATAAAAAAGAATTTTTGATGCGGAGTGCTACTTGGCATAATTTCAATGTAAATCTTCTTAATTGTGGTATGAATATTCAGATCCGAAGGATTCAAGACAAAAGTTCATATTGACATAAAAATAATAATACTTCAAGCATACTAACTAAGCAATCATGTCTTCTCAAAATAACATGGCCAAAGAAAGTTCATACCTACAAAATCATATAGTTTAGTCATGCTCCATTTTTGTCACACAAGAATGCTCTCATCATGCACAACCCCGATGACAAGCCAAGCAATTGTTTCATACTTTAATAATCTCAAACTTATAAACCTTCACACAATACATGAGCGTGAGCCATGGATATAGCACTATGGGTGGAATAGAATAATGATGGGGGTTATGTGGAGAAGACAAAAAAGGAGAAGATCTCACATCAACGAGGCTAATCAATTGGCTATGGAGATGCCCATCGATTGATGTTAATGCAAGGAGTAGGGATTGCCATGCAACGGATGCACTAGAGCTATAAATGTATGAAATCTCAACAAAAGAAACTAAGTGGGTGTGCATCCAACTTGCTTGCTCACGAAGACCTAGGGCATTTGAGGAAGCCCATCGTTGGAATATACAAGCCAAGTTCTATAATGAAAAATTCCCACTAGTATATGAAAGTGACAAAACAAGAGACTCTCTATCATGAAGATTTATGGTGCTACTTTGAAGCACAAGTATGGAAAAGGATAGTAACAATGCCCCTTTTTATTTATTTATATATTTTTTGGGCCTTTTTTTTTCTTTTTGGCCTTTCTCTTTTTTTATTGGGACAATGCTCTATTAAATGATGATCATCACACTTCTATCTATTTACAACTCAATGATTACAACTTGATACTAGAACAAAGTATGACTCTATATGAATGCCTTCGGCGGTGTACCGGGATATGCAATGAATCAAGAGTGAGATGTATCAAAGAATTAAGAACGGTGGCTTTGCCACTAATACTATGTCAACTACATGATCATGCTAAGCAATATGACAATGATGGACGTGTCATGAGAAACGGAATGGTGGAAAGTTGCATGGCAATATATCTCGGAATGGCTATGGAAATGCATAATAGGTCGGTATGGTGGCTGTTTTGAGGAAGATATAAGGAGGTTTATGTGTGAAAGAGTGTATCATATCACGGGGTTTGGATGCACCAGCGAAGTTTGCACCGACTCTCAATGTGAGAAAGGGCAATGCACGGTACCGAAGAGGCTAGCAATGTTGGAAGGGTGAGAGTGCGCATAATCCATGGACTCAACATTAGTCATAAAGAACTCATATACTTATTGCAGAAATATACAAGCCATCAAAAACCAAAGCATTACGCGCATGCTCCTAGGGGGACAGATTGGTAGGAAAAGACCATCGCTCGTCCCCGATCGCCATTCATAAGGAGGACAATCAAATAACACCTCATGTTTCAAATTTTTACATAACGTTTACCATACGTGCATGCTACGGGACTTGTAAACTTCAACACAAGAATTTCTCAAATTCACAACTACTCAACTATCACGACTTTGATATTATCACCTCTATATCTCAAAACAATTATCAAGCATCAAACTTTTATTAGTATTCAACGCACTCAAAAGAAAGTTTTACAAATCTTGAATACCAAGCATATTATTATTATTAAGCAAATTACCATGCTATTTAAGACTCTCAAAATAATCTAAGTGAAGCATGAGAGATCAATAGTTTCTATGAAACAAATTCACCACTGTGATCTAAAAGATATAAGTGAAGTACATAGAGCAAAACTATAAAGCTCAAAAGATATAAGTGAAGCACATAGAGCGAAACTATATAGCTCAAAAGATATAAGTGAAGCACATAGAGTATTATAACAAATTCCAATTCACGTGTGGCTCTCTTAAAAGGTGTGTACAGCAAGGATGATTGTGGTAAACTAAAAGCAAAGACTCAAATCATACAAGACGCTCCAAGCAAAACACATATCATGTGGTGAATAAAAATATAGCTCCAAGTAAAATTACCGATGGAAGTAGATGAAAGAGGGGATGCCTTCCGGGGCATCCCCAAGCTTTGACTTTTTGGTGTCCTTGGATTATCTTGGGGGTGCCATGGTAATCCCCAATATTAGGCTCTTGCCACTCCTTGTTCCATAATCCATCAAAAGATTTCACCCAAAACTTGAAAACTTCACAACACAAAACTCAACAGAAATGTCGTAACCTCCGTTAGCGAAAGAAAACAAAAGACCACTTCAAGTTACTGTAATGAAATCATTCTTTATTTGTATTGGTGTTAAACCTAATGTATTCCAACTTCTGTATGTATTATAAACTATTTTACTAGCCATAGATTCATCAAAATAAGCAAACAACACACGAAAAACAGAATCTGTCAAAAACAGAACAGTCTGTAGTAAACTGTAACTAACGCAAACTTATGGAACTCCAAACAAATGAGCCAAAATAGGACTACCTAGGAAATTCGTTTATTGATCAGCAGCAATTGGAATCAGTATTTTATCACGTTCTGGTGATTTTTAACAATTCGGGCACTAAGCACAAAGTTTCTGGAAATTACAGCAAGATCAAATAACTATTATCCAAGAAGATCCTATAGGTTTAACTTGGCACAAACACTAATTAAAAGATAAAACCACATCTAAACAGTAGGTAAATGGATTATTTATTCCAAAACAGAAGCAAAAACAAAAAAATAAAATAAAATTGGGTTGCCTCCCAACAAGCGTTATCGTTTAACGCCCCTAGCTAGGCATAAAAGCAATGATAGATCTAGGTATTGCCATCTTTGGTAGGCAATTCTTCAATGAGGCATTTCTCATCCTTAGGAATTTCTTTATTTTTAGTAATTATCAAACTTTTAGGCACAATATCAAAAAATTCATTCGTAGCAAAAGGTTCCTTAATGATGGCAAAAAGATCAAGATGAATACTTATCGATTTAAGATCCGCAGTTTCCTTACTAGAGGATTCACCCTTATTTTTAGGAACATACATAAGCTTGGCAGTTTTAGCAAGAGGACTTGGAGTATTCTTTACGAAAGAAAAAGCGGTCCCCAAATTGGTAATGAAACCCTCAAGTTTATCAATCCTAGTGGAATCCTGATTTATTTTCTCATTAACTATAGGTTCATTTTCTTTAATATTTTTCAAAGTGACTCCTACTTTAGATCCATACTGAGAGATTCGTGTGGATCTTTTATCCAAATTTTCAATTAACTCTCTGTGGCAACCTTATTTTCAATAATTTCAAGCCTTTGCATTACATGCTCCAAAGTTAATATAGTTCCATTAACCAAAAGAGGGGGTGAGCCAAACAAATCTATCAAAGCATTATAAGAATAAAAAACATGGTTACCCAAGAAATTCCCTCCGGTAATGGTATCAAGGATATATATATATATACCAAGGATTAGCACCTACATAAAAATTGCGGAGAAGAACGGAAGTAGATTGCTTCCTGGTAGATCTATTTTGAGCATTGCAAATTCTATACCGAGCATCTTTTAGATTTTCTCCCTCCCTTTTTTTAAAATTTAGAACTTCATTCTCGGGAGACAACGGAGAAAATAGAGGACTAGCCATAACGACGAGCAAAAGAGGAAAAGGCAAACGGAAAAAGAGAGGGCGAATAAAACGGCAAGGGTGAAGTGGGGGAGAGGAAAACGAGAGGCAAATGGAAAATAATGTAATGCGAGACATAGGGATTGTTATGGGTACTTGGTATGTTGACTTTTGCGTAGACTCCCTGGCAACGGCGCCAGAAATTCTTGTTGCTACCTCTTGAGCACTCCGTTGGATTTCCCCGAAGAGGAGAGGATGATGCAGCAAAGAAGCGTAAGTATTTCCCTCCGTTTTTGAGAATCAAGGTATCAATCCAGTAGGAGGCCACGCGCAAGTCTCTCGTACCTACACAAAACAAACAGCTCAACGCAACCAACGCGATTAGGAGTTGTCAATCCCTTCACGGTCACTTACGGAAGTGAGATCTGATAGATATGATAGATAATATTTTTGGTATTTCTGATATAAAGATGCAAGGTAAAATAAAAGGCAAAGTAAAAGAAAAACAAATAATAAAGTGATGGAGATTGATATGATGAGAATAGACCCGGGGGCCGTAGGTTTCACCAGTGGCTTCTCTCAAGAGCATAAGTATTTCTACGGTGGGTGAACAAATTACTGTTGAGCAATTGACAGAATTGAGCATAGTTATGAGAATATCTAGGTATGATCATGTATATAGGCATCACGTCCGAGACAAGTAGACCGACTCACCTTGCATCTACTACTATTACTCCACTCATCGACCGCTATCCAGCATGCATCTAGAGTATTAAGTTAATGAAAAGAGAGTAACGCCTTAAGCAAGATGACATGATGCAGAGGGATAAATTCATGCAATATGATATAAACCCCATCTTGTTATCCTCGATGGCAACAATACACACGTGCCTTGCTGCCCCTTCACATCCTTTGTGAAAGGACACCGCAAGATTGAACCCAAAGCTAAGCACTTCTCCCATTGCAAGAAAAACCAATCTAGTAGGCCAAACCAAACTGACAATTCGAAGAGACTTGCAAAGATAACCAATCGTACATAAAAGAATTCAGAGAAGATTCATTGTTCATAGATAAACTTGATCATAAACCCACAATTCATCGGTCTCAACAAACACACCGCAAAAGGAAGATTACATCAAATAGATCTCCACGAGAGAGGGGGAGAACATTGTATTGAGATCCAAAAAGAGAGAAGAAACCATCTAGCTACTAACTATGGACCCGAAGGTCTGAGGTAAACTACTCACACTTCATCGGAGGGGCTATGGTGATGATGTAGAAGCCCTCCATGATCGATTCCCCATCCGACGGAGCTCCGGAACAGGCCCCAAGACGGGATCTCATGGGTACTGAAGGTTGCTGCGGTGGAATTAGGTTTTTGGCTCCGTATCTGATCGTTTGGGGGTACGTAGGTATATATAGGAGGAAGGAGTACGTCGGTGGAGCTTCGAGGGGCCCACGAGGTAGGGGGCGCGCCCTAGGGGGGCGCCCTCCACCCTCGTGACAACCTCTCTTCTTTCTTGACGGAGGGTCCAAGTCTCCTGGATCATATCTGATGAGAAAATCACGTTCCCGAAGGTTTCATTCTCTTTGGACTCCGTTTGATATTTCGTTTCTTTGAAACACTGAAATAGGCAAAAAACATCAATTTTGGGCTGGGCCTCCGGTTAATAGGTTAGTCCCAAAAGTAATATAAAAGTGGAAAATAAAGCCCAGTATGGTCCAAAACAGTAGATAATATAGCATGGAGCAATCAAAAATTATAGATACGTTGGAGACGTATCATGCCACAACCAGCCTATTGAGGATTTAGCAATTAAGCAAGTTCTACGTTTTGCCTTTTTAGTGAAACCAATAATGTAAAGATCACCTCTACGGATACTGGTAAAGACCATTTTTTGATTATCTCTACGAAATACTTGGAAATCTACTTCAGTAAATAGGACGTTGAAACCAAAGTCAGCAAGTCTAGATACGGGAAGTAAGTTGTAGCCAAGCGATTCAACGAGCATAACATTTTGTATGGAGCTGTCATGTGAGATGGCCACCTTACCAAGGCCAACCACCTTACCCTTTGAGTTATCACCGAAAGTGACATACTTTCAAGGGCCGTCGTTTTCAGCAAGCTCACGAAACATATCTTTGTGTCCGGTCATATGATCAGTACATCGACTATCAAGGACCCATTCCTTTCCTCCAGCCATGTACCCGTGAAGATTAGCCATAAGCCCAAAGTGTCTCATAGCATCATAAAGATGATAGTCACTATCATCATCCTCATCATAGTATCCATGTTCTATATCGTCTTGTGATTGATCAACTCCTAGAGAGGGTAATTCATTGGAAGTATGATCGTAACAATGTTCATCTCTATGAATTCTAATGACTTCGGAAATGACATTGCTAATAATTCCAACATCTCCTTTGGCACGCATGAGATCTGTAAGCTCAAATAAACAATCACCAAACTTAGGATCACTAGTACTCATCTTACTCAAGGCAATAGACTTATGAAGAATTTCGTCTATATTTTTCAAGGAATAATTTGGAAATCTTTCCTCAAGAAATCTCCATATAGTGTAGGCACAATCAAGAGTAGGTAAGCTAGCAATCAAATTTTTGGGCAATCCTCTAATGATAAGATTGATAGTTCTAAGATTGCGAATCATGTCAAGATCCTCATCGGGAGAGGGATGCAAGGGGTCACTAGGGGAAATGCAAGGACTAGTAATGTACTTGTTCAAGTGATATTCATTGAAAATTTCAAGCATCTCATTTTCTCACTCATGAAAGTACTCTCCATCAAGTATAGGCACTCCATGTCTAAGACTCCCCAATGTAGAAACATCAATCTTCCTCCAAAGGTGTTTAAACCAAAGCAATGGAGACCAATGCTATGATACCAATTGAAAGGATCGAGAAGATGTGTCTAGAGGGGGGTGAATAGACTCTTAGCAAGAAAATTTGCAATTTTTAAATTCTTTAAGTTGAAGTGGAGTTTTAGCACAAGTTCAAACATTCACAATACATATCAAGCGAGCATGACAAGAGTATGTGTGCAGCGGAAAGTAAATCATGCAAGTTGCAAGAATGTAAAGGGATGGGATTGAAGTGTGCAAACGCAATTGGAGACACGGAGATTTTTTATCCGTGGTTCTGATAGGTGGTGCTATCGTACATCCACGTTGATGGAGACTTCAACCCACGAAGGGTAACAGTCACATGAGTCCACGGAGGGCTCCACCCATGAAGGGTCCACGAAGAAGCAACCTTGTCTATCCCACCATGGCCATCGCCCATGAAGGACTTGCCTCACTAGGGTAGATATTCAAGAAGTAGGCGATCTCCTTGCCCGTACAAACTCCTTGGTTCAACTCCACAATCTTGACGGAGGATCCCATGTGACACCTAACCAATCTAGGAGACACCACTCTCCAAGAGGTAATAGATGGTGTGTTGATGATGAACTTGCTCTTGTGCTTCAAATGATAGTCTCCCCAACACTCAACTCACTCTCATAGGATTGGATTTGGTAGAAAGATGATTTGAGTGGAAAGCAACTTGGGGAAGGCTAGAGATCAAGATTCATATGGTTGGATTGGAATATCTTGGTCTCAACACAAGTGTAGGTGGTTCTCTCTCAGAAAATGTATCTTGGAAGTGTAGGCATGTTCTGATGGCTCTCTCCAAGAATGAAGAGTGGGTGGAGGGGTATATATAGCCTCCACACAAAATCTAACCATTACACACAAATCACCAAACTCGGTGGGACCGAATCAGAAAACTCGGTCAGACCGATTTAGTTCATAATGTGACCGTTAGGCATTTTGGTGGGACCGACATGATCAACTCAGTGGGACCGATGTGCTAGGGTTAGGGTAAAGCCTTATCTCGGTTGGACCGATTACACAAACTCGGTGGGACCAATTTGGGTAATAAGCACAACCGAGAGTTGGCCAAGCAAACTCGGTGGTGCCGATTTCATTTTTCGGTGAGACCGAAATTAATGCAATAGGCAACAGAGAGTTTGCAAGCCCATCTCGGTGAGACCGAGATCCCATCGGTGAGACCGAAAAGACTAGGGTTTCTGGCAGTGGCTATGTCAAGTGAACTCGCTGGCGCCGGATAGAAAGTTTCGGTGGGGCCGAGTTTGACTTTTGGTTTGGAACATATGTGGATGTGAGAAAGTGGTTGAGGGCTTTGGAGCATATAACTAAGCACTTTGATCAAGCAAGCCATTAAGCAACACCTCATCCCCTCTTAATAGTATTGGCTTTCCTAAGGACTCAATGTGATCTTGGATAACTAAAATGAAAATTCTAGAGTCCTTAGCTTTGAGCTTGAGCCAATCCTTTGTCCTTATCATCTTGAAGGGGTTCCACATCCTCTTGTCCATTACACTCCACTGTTGGACTTATCTGAAATATACTAAATGAAAGTATTAGTCCAACAAGAGATATGTTGATATTAATTACAAAAATCACCCAGGGAGCACTTGTGCTTTCAAAACTATCATGAGGTATATAGGCACCATGTATGAATGGCTCTATGAATTGCTAGTCTGGATCATATGGAGCCTAAGCTAGTCTTAATCTATAAACTCTTTCAAAGGCTTTTCGAGCTGCTTCATCATAAGGTATATAGGCACCATGTATGAATGACTCTATGAATTGCTAGTCTGGATCATATGGAGCCTAAGCTAGTCTTAATCTATAAACTAGTTCAAAGGCTTTTTGAGCTGCTTCATCACTGCCTCGCACCCTACATGCGTTGGGTGCATGTCGTCCTAGTAGAAAAAATTATTTGACTTGTCGCACACAATGTAAAAAAGCTCCGATGAAGTCCACAGTAGCCCTTTGAATCTAATCTCTACTTGTACAGGGACAACTTGCGCTTAAATTGTTTGGATAGCTCTGAGCCCTTACCTATATTAATATACATCAAATAAAAATATGCATAGAAGTAATTCAAACACACCATCAAATCTCATCTAATTATATTACAAATTTTAAAATAATAAGACACTTGTGCATGCATGTTCACACATACTTGGACCATGATCCACAATATGAGCGAAGGCGGTGTATAGGTCGACAATGTGGAAATTCTTTTCACTCCATCACTTGTTTCAAGTTACTATTATGGATTGATGCACCCTTTGAATCCATACTCTCGCAGCACAATGAAATCTTGCGCTTGAATTGCTCAGGTAGCTCCTCATCTCTTGTTTTTCTCCAATATTCTAGAGTTCTTGGTTGGTTGATTTGACATTTGAGAGCAAGTCTTTGAACAAGCTAGACCTGAACGGGAGTATTTATAAGTTGAACATCATGGTCATGAGATTTCTATTGTTCCTCATGTAATTGATATTGAGCTACTCATTGCATGAAGTTTTTGATTCATCTTTTTCTTGTCCTTTAAGAAGGGTAGACAAAGCATGGAAATTGAATGATCACATGATTTTACGGCATATGTCCTCGCGTGATAAACGGTGATAAGGCGGCTCTTAAATGACTTGATTAACACTCATCGCACACTTAGCTAACAAATAAAAATGGTAGACCCACACCCACCTGCCCCTTTTAGAAAAACAGGGTTCAAGAACATAAAATCACACTTGTGAAGACTTGAGTGTCGCTCCGTCAGGTAAGATAGGTCCGCTTGCTGACACATATATGTGGCATGGGCCATACTCGATCGAAAGGCACAATTTTGTTGTGATTTTCTATGCGAATGCATGCCATTTCAAAGAAAACATGTCAACGTGGATGAGGTGCGGGAGGGTGTGCCTATACCTGGCTTAATGCAAGGTGGAAGGCAGCATCACGTAAAGGACACATATAGTGGGCCGGCCTAGTAGCGAGTCTACTGTTTCTATCAATTTCTATTCGTTCATTCTTTATTTATTTATATTTGTTTATATTTTTGAAAAATATTCTAAATACAAAAATTCCAAAATTTAAAGCTATCATTATAAAAAAAGATCGAAATTGAAAAAATGTTAATGCAGTGTAAAACAACTGTTAACTTCAATTAAAAATGTTGATAGCATTAAAAAAATTGTTTGTGACATTAAAAAAGCTTAACTCGTATTAAAAATGTTTTGAATAAATATAAAAAAGAACACATATATTAAAATTATGTTATAATGTTTTTCGAAAACTGAAACATGTCTAAAAGATCTTCTCTGTAGCTGCAACTCTGCTCTAATTTAATCCGCCACCTGAGCGACCTGTAGATTCCTTTCCTCTCATGATTCCTGCTGATTCCCGACTCCTTTCCTCACCCCGACTGCCCACGAGCGGATCGTCCCTTTTCATCCGTTACCTAATGTCTCCAAGCCCTAGCGGATCATCCACAATGGTTCTGTGGAACATATCTGCCTTGACCTCTCTCTCTCTCTCTCTCTCTCTCTCTCTTAGCTGTCTCTCTCTCCCCTTAGTATCTCTGGTGTAGATCGGCCGCCGCAGCGGTGGTAGTGATCTCGGCTGGTGTCTGCCACTGAGTCGCTTCGGGGCCAGGAGCACCAATCATGGGATGAGGCATTTCGGGCCATTTTATCTCTATTACAGAGAAATCTCAAACATGCACTTAAAATGTACACGACCAGTAACAAATTTTATGAAATCAAGTGCATATACTCTGTATTTTCTTTTTAAAATATATCTAGTAAATGAATATACAACATACATTTTGAGGATCCATAAATGACATATCTTCTAAAGTACTTGAAACCATCTAAAGAAAAAAAGAAACAATCATAAGGTATATAGGCACCATGTATAAATGTCTCTATGAATTGCTAGTCTGGATCATATGGAGCCTAAGCTAGTCTTGATTTATAAACTCTTTCAAAGGCTTTTCGAGCTGCTTCATCACTGCCTCCCACCCTGCATGCATCGGGTGCATGTCGTCCCAGTAGAAAATTTTAGTTGACTTGTCGCACACAGTGTAAAAAAGCTCTAATGATGACTCGCCTTGCTGTTTGCATCAAAGCTCTCGCAGCACACGGACAACTTGCGCTTAAATTGCTTGGATAGCTCCTATATTAATGTACATCAAATAAAAATGTTCATATGAAGTAAATTAAACACACCATCAAATCTCATCAAATTTAGATTACAAATTTTAAAATAATAGGACACTTGTGTATGAATGTTCACACATACCTGGTCCATGATCCACAATATTAGTGAAGGGAGTGTATAGGTCGACAATATGGACATTTTTCTTTGACTAAGTCACTTGTTTCAACTTACTATTATGGATGGATGCACCCAAGTTCCCAAAGATATTGCACGCCATGTAATTGTTCGTTCGAGTTTGTGATGATGTGCAACCGACAGTGTGTAAGTTGTTCACAAGAACCTTTCTCACCCCAATCTTCTGCAACTGCTCCACATTGGTTGCAGTCTCATTGGTCACCTTCCCAATATAAGCATTGTTCTGTGAAGCATACATGAAAACTAAGTTAGTAAGATATATATACACACACATATTAATTGCTCAAATTTTTACATGCATGCATTCTGCTACTATGCCGGCTCAGCTACTCACATCGTTAGGGCTACTTAGTCCAATGACGTCGGTGCTTGCATAGCCATTATTGGAGAAGGACAGGAGTGCTACAAACGGCTCAATTGTTTCTCTGTAATGGTCCCGTCCTTGACCATCATTCTGAAAGTCTCAACCTGCTTGGCAAAGATGGGGACATCGTGCCTCGTAGTATCCAACACGCTAGCGCCACCATAAGCAAAAAGGTCATGCCGGACGGATCACAGGTCTTCTCCGCCGTGCGGGCATGCATAGGAGGGGCTTCCTCTAACCCCAACACCGTCGCTACAAGTGCAAATAAATCAATAAGTACGAGAAATCTAACTAAAATCAGATGAGATTATTGTCGTACAATGTATGGGATTAGCACTTGAATTGCTCGGATAGCTCCTCATCTCTTGTTTTTCTCCAATATTCCAGAGTTCTTGGTTGGTTGATTTGACATTTGAGAGCAAGTCTTTGTACAAGCTAGACCTGAACAGGAGTATTTATAAGTTGGACATCATGGTCATGAGATTTCTACTGTTCCTCATGTAATTGACAGTGAGCTACTCATTGCATGAACTTTTCAATTCATCTTTTTCTTGTCCTTTCACTAGTAGAAAACAGGGCTTTCATCCAGGCCAGTTTAGCCCATTAGTCCCGGTTCAATCCAGAACCGGGACTAATGTGAGCATTTATCCCGGTTCGTGCGGCTAAGGCATTAGTCCCGGTTCACCTGTGCCCTTTAGTCGGTTTGTGCCTCAAACCGGGACTAAAAATCTCAACCATGAGTCGGTTCGTGCCTCAAACCGGGACTAAAGAGTGAACCTTTAGTCGGTTTGAGGCACGAACCGGGACTAATCAAATTGAGACCTTTAGTCCAGTTCCCCTCACGAACCGGTACTAAAGGTCCCATTTTCAAACTCTACCCCGTGGATCGCCTTTTCAATTTTAAAAAAATAAAAGAAAATGATGGAAATGTCAAAAAATAAAAGAAAATAAGTTTCCCATGTGATATGTGGTCTAGTTGTTGGGAAAATTTGCAAATGTGAATTTCGACTTTATTTGCAAAATCTCTCTAGAATTTGTAAATATGGGCATAACTTTTGCATACTAACTCGGATGAAAAAGTTTTTTATATGAAAAATCATCTACTCGAAAAGTTACATCCAAATTTAACTGGGGGAACCCCGTTAAACATTTTCAAAATCCTCAAAAACCTAACAAAAAAAAGTTACGGGGCTTTTAGTCAAAAAAATCGAAAAAATTTCAAACTGTGGTCAAACAATGGTCAAACCATGGTCAAACTAATTATTCTAGAATATTAGTGTTACTAAATAATTTGTTCAGTTATTTTGAATTTTGGTCAAATCTGGTCAAACTGTGGTCAAACTATGGTCAAACAATGGTCAAACTATGGTCGAACCATGGTCAAACTAATTATTCTAGAATATTAGTGTTACTAAATAATTTGTTCAGTTATTTTGAATTTTGGTCAAATCTGGTCAACTAGTGACCTTCTGTCAGTGACCCTGGAAAATTATGGTCAAATCTGGTCAAACTGTAGTCAAACTGTGGTCAAACTATGGTCAAACCATGGTCAAACTAATTATTCAAAATAACTATTGTTTTCTAAATAATTATTGTTTTTGAAAACAATAGTTTGAAACTCAAACAGTGAAATGTGTGAATTCATGCTCAAGCAAAATTCACGAGGGTTAATAGGATTGACATCTTACTATTGTCGGAAAACAACAAGTGCAGACTTGGAAGCGAGGAGAATAGATCCCGGAAGTTAAGCGTGCTCGAGCTGGGTGAGTGGGAGGATGGGTGACCGTTCGGGAAGTTAGGTGATTTGGAATGATGAGGGTGATTAGAGAAGAGGATAAATTGAGCAGTGATGAGGGGTGCTGATTAGAGATTAGGGGTTAAAAAAATTCAAAAATTTGAAAATAAAAAATTATTCAAAACAAATTTCAAAAAAAATTTCAAAATTTTTTTTCAAAAAAAATCATAAAATTTCCATTAGTCCCGGTTGGTGTTACCAACCGGGACTAAAGGTGGAGCTCCACGTGGCATGACCTTTAGTCCGGATTACAGATTGAACCGGGACTAAAGGGGGGAGGCATTAGTACCGACCCTTTAGTCCCGGTTCACCAACCGGGACTAAAGGCCCTTATCAACCGGGACAATAGGCCCTTTTTCTACTAGTGTTTAAGAAGGGTAGTCAAAGCATAGAAATTGAATGATCACATGATTTTACGGCATATGCCTCGCGTGATAAACGGTGATAAGGCGGCTCTTAAATGACTTAATTAACACTCATCGCACACTTAGCTAACAAAAAAATGCGTATACCCACACCCACCTGCCTCTTTTTAGAAAAACAGGGTTCAAGAACATAAAATCACACTTGTGGAGACTTGAGTGTCGCTCCGATAGGTCCGCTTGCTGACACATATATGTGGCATGGGCCATACTCGATCAAAAGGCACAATTTTTTTGTGATTTTCTATGCGAATGCATGCCATTTCAATGAAAACATGTCAGCGTGGATGAGGGGTGGGAGAGTGTGCCTACACCTGGCTTAATGCAAGGTGGAAGGCAGCGTCACGTAAATTAAAAGACACATATAATGGCCGGCCTAGTAGCGAGTCTACTGTTTCTTTCAGTTTCCAATCGTTCGTTCGTTCTTTATTTATTTATGTTTGTTTATATTTTTGAAAAATATTCGAAATACAAAAATTCCAGAATTTAAAGCTATCATTTTAAAAAAATATCAAAATTGAAAAAATGTTAATGTAGTGTAAAACAACCGTTAACTTCAATTAAAAAATGTTGATAACATTAACAAAATTGTTTGTGACATAAAAAAAGTTTAACTCGTATTTAAAATGTTTTGAATAAATATAAAAAACAACACATATATTAAAATTATGTTATAATGTATTTTGAAAACTGAAACATGTCTAAAACATCTTCTCTGTAATTGCAGCTTTGCTCTGATTTGATCCGCCACCTGAGCGACCCGTAGATTCTTTTCCTCTCATGATTCCTGCTGATTCCCGACTCCTTTCCTCACCCCGGCTGCCCATGAGCGGATCGTCCCTTTCATCCGTTACCTGATGTCTCCAAGCCCTAGCGGATCCTCCACATTGGTTCTATGGAACACATCCGCCTTGACCTCTCTCTCTCTCTCTCTCTCAGCTGTCTCTCTCTGTCTCACTCTCCCCTTGGTATCTCTAGTATAGATTGGCTGCCGGCGCGGTGGTATCTCTTCGGGGCCAGGAGCACCAATCATGGAATGAGGCATTTTGGGCCATTTTATCTCTATTACAAAGAAATCTCAAACATGCACTTAAAATGTACGCGGCCAGCAACAAATTTTATGAAATCAAGTGCATATGCTCTGTATTTTCTTTTTTAAATATATCTCGGAAATGAATATACAACATACATTTTGAGGATCCACAAATGATATAGCTTCTGAAGTACTTGAAACCATCCAAAGAAAAAAAAGAAACAATCATAAGGTATATAGGCACCATGTATAAATGGCTCTATGAATTGCTAGTCTTGATCATATGGAGCCTAAGCTAGTCTTGATCTATAAACTCTTTTAAAGGCTTTTCGAGTTGCTTCATCACTGCCTCCCACCCTGCATGCGTCGGGTGCATTTCGCCCCAATAGAAAAATTTAGTTGACTTCTCGCACACAGTGTAAAAAAGCTCCGATGATGACTCGCCTTGCTGTTTTCATCCAAGCTCTCGCAGCACGGGGACAACTTGCGCTTAAATTGCTTGGATACCTCTAAGCCCTTACCTATATTAATGTACCTCAAATAAAAATGTTCATATGAAGTAAATTAAACACACCATTAAATCTCACCTAATTAGATTACAAATTTTAAAATAATACGACACTTGTGTATGCATGTTCACACATACCTGGTCCATGATCCACAATATTAGTGAAGGGAGTGTATAGGTCAACAATATGGACATTTTTCTTTGACTCGGTCACTTGTTTCAACTTACTATTATGGATGGATGCACCCAAGTTCCCCAAGATATTGCACGCCGTGTAGTTGTTCGTTCGAGTTTGTGATGGTGTGCAACCGACAGGGTGTAAGTTGTTCACAAGAACCTTTCTCACCCCAATCTTCTGCAACTGCTCCACATTTGTTGCAGTCTCATTGGAAACCTTCCCAATATAAGCATTGTTCTGTGAAGCATACATGAAAACTAAGTTAGTAAGATATATACACACACATATTAATTGCTCAAATTGTTACATGCATGCATTCTGCTACTATGCCGGCTCAGCTACTCACATCGTTCGGGCTACTTAGTCCAATGACGTTGGTGCTTGCATAGTCATTATTGGAGAAGGACAGGAGTGTTACATAGCGGCTCAATTGTTTCTCTGTAATGGTCCCGTCCTTGACCATCTTATTGAAAGTCTCAACCTGCCTGGCAAAGGTGGGGACATCGTGCCTCGTAGTATCCTACACGCCAGCGCCACCATAAGCAAAAAGGTCATGCCGGACGGATCACAGGTCTTCTCCGTCGTGCGGCATGCATAGGAGGGGCTTCCTCCAACCCCAACACCGTGGCTACAAGTGCAAATAAATCAATAAGTACGAGAAATCTAACTGAATTCAGATGAGATTATTGTAGTACAATGTATGGGATTAGTACTTGAATTACTCGGATAGCTCCTCATCTCTTGTTTTTCTCCAATATTCTGGAGTTCTTGGTTGCTTGATTTGAAATTTGAGAGCAAGTCTTTGAACAAGGTAGACCTGAACGGGAGTATTTATAAGTTGGACATCATGGTCATGAGATTTCTACTGTTCCTCATGTAATTGACATTGAGCTATTCATTGCATGAAGTTTTCGATTCATCTTTTTCTTTCCTTTAAGAAGGGTAGACAAAGCATGGAAACTGAATGATCACATGATTTTACGGCATACGCCTCGCGTGATAAACGGTGATAGGGCGGCTCTTAAATGACTTGATTAACACCCATCGCACACTTAGCTAACAAAAAAATGCGTATACCCACACCCACCTGCCTCTTTTTAGAAAAACAGGGTTCAAGAACATAAATCCACACTTGTGGAGACTTGAGTGTCACTCCATCAGGTAAGATAGGTGCGCTTGCTGACACATATATGTGGCATGGGCCATACTCGATCAAAAGGCACAATTTTATTGTGATTTTCTGTGCGAATACATGCCATTTCAAAGAAAACATGTCAACGTGGATGAGGGGTGGGAGGGTGTGCCTATACTTGGCTTAATGCAAGGTGGAAGGCAGCGTCGCGTAAATTAAAGGACACATATAGTGGCCGGCCTAGTAGCGAGTCTACTGTTTCTTTCAATTTCCATTCGTTCTTTATTTATTTATATTTGTTTATATTTTTGAAAAATATTATAAATACAAAAATTCCAAAATTTAAAGCTATCATTTTCAAAAATAATCAAAATTGAAAAAATGTTAATGCAGTGTAAAACAACGGTTAACTTCAATTAAAAAATGTTGATAACATTAACAAAATTTTTGTGACATTAAAAAAGTTTAACTTGTATTTAAGATGTTTTGAATAAATATAAAAAATAACACATATATTAAAATTATATTATAGTATTTTGAAAACTGAAACATGTCTAAAACATCTTCTCTGTAGCTGCACCTTTGCTCTGATTTGATCCGCCACCTGAGCGACCCGTAGATTCTTTTCCTCTCATGATTCCTGTTGATTCCTGACTCCTTTCCTCACCCCGGCTGCCCATGAGCGGATCGTCCCTTTAATCCATTACCTGATGTCTCCAAGCCCTAGCGGATCCTCCACATTGGTTCTATGGAACATATCTGCCTTGACCTCTCTCTCTCTCTCAGCTGTCTCTCTCTGTCTCACTCTCCCCTTGGTATCTCTGGTGTAGATCGGACGCCGGAGCGGTGGTAGTGATCCTGGGTGGTGTCCGTCACCGAGTCGCTTCGGGTCCAGGTGCACCAATCATGGGATGAGGCGTTTCGGGCCATTTTATCTCTATTACAGAGAAATCTCAAACATGCACCTAAAATGTACGCGGCCAGCAACAAATTTTATGAAATCAAGTGCATATGCTCTGTATTTTCTTTTTTAAACATTTCTCGGAAATGAATATACAACATACGTTTTGAGGATCCACAAATGATATAGCTTCTGAAGTACTTGAAACCATTCCAAGAAAAAAAGAAACAATCATAAGGTATATGGGCACCATGTAGAAATGGCTCTATGAATTGCTAGTCTTGATTATATGGAGCCTAAGCTAGTCTTGATCTATAAAATCTTTCAAAGGCTTTTCGAGCTGCTTCATCACTGCCTCCCACCCTGCATGTATCGGGTGCTTGTCGTCTCAGTAGAAAAATTTAGTTGACTTATCGCACACACTGTAAAAAAGCTCCGATGATGACTCGCCTTGCTGTTTGCATTCAAGCTCTCGCAGCACGGGGACAACTTGCGCTTAAATTGCTTGGATAGCTCTAAGCCCTTACCTATATTAATGTACATCAAATAAAAATGTTCATATGAAGTAAATTAAACACACCATCAAATCTCTTTAGATTACAAATTTTAAAATAATACGGCACTAGTGTATCACTGGTGCGCGTTAGTCCTAAACAAACAGTTTTTAACCCCTTTCCGCGTCGGCATCTGGAACCGTCGCCAAGTAAGTGTGGGCGATAGGGGGTCCTTCCCACACGACCCAGAAACCGTCAGGGATATACCCTCCTGGCACACACGTTCGGCAAAATGAGGTCGTGTGCGACCGGCGAGCGTGCAAATACGGAAATACATACAGTATAGCTAAAAAATACAATTATACGGCGAAATTGTTTCCTGTCGCAAGTACATCCCACACAGTCAGTCCCCGCTAAACATTTCTGTTTGTATGTACATCCCACACAGTCGCTCCAAAGAAAACGTTTGCGCAAGGTGGCGTAACGCAAACAGTTTTGAAGAGAATGTCATGTGTGATTGTTCATTGATCCAACACGGTTTATTCCTAGAAACTGTGTGCGTTTCCTGAGGTCATCGCCCACGGTGGTTTCTCATTAACCGTTTGCAATAGGAAAACCCAATTAGCAAGCTAATTGGCCAATTAGCGGGCTAATTGCGCTATTATTGATAATCCATTTACTAATCTAATTGACATTCATATTAAGCACATAATATATTCCATTTCCATATTAAGGAAGTAGGATTTCATAATTGAAGTACATAAGAGTAGAACATGATATAGCTTCAGCACTCAGCTACCCCATTACACAACTGCACCAGCAGCAAGTTTCACATGCAACATCTAGAACCTTTCGAAATTAGCATCTTAGACGGTACATAGAGAGATGCATCTAATCTGGAAAACTGCTGAAGCGGAAGGCGGATATTGAGCCTTCATTCATGTTGAAGGTCTTTGCAACTTTAGGCCAGTGCCTGTGGATGATTGACCGTCCATCCTTTGAGCTCTTCAGGAACACTTCAATATTGAACCGTGGGTGTTGTATGAAGACTTTCCTCGCCTCCTGACCACGGAGGTGGTTTGAGAGGTAATCATCAGTGAAGCCTGAAAACAAGGTTGCGCATAAATATCTTCTCTATATTAGAAATGGGGCAAAGGAATACAAAACGACAAGGTATAATAGTTAGTACCATCTTATAAACCTCAGTGCTTCCCATTGTTTCCCTGCAACACATACAAGGTAGTTAGTCATCAGGTTAAGTAAGGGTTCGCATGCTATCAGTAAAATATGTTGATGATAAATAAGCACATTGCAGATTCATCAGATTAATTCAAGCCACATGGAAAACCCATTTATCCAAACCAAGCATGATTAAGAACTAGGAAATATAGCACTTGTATATGTTTCTCATGTATTAAGTGCAGCCAAATTCGATTTATTCCTCACATGGTATACAATAACAGAATGCAGCCACAACAATTGAACATCATATTACAGAATTGAACCAAGCAGTTAACTAAACACCACAACAACTGAACCAAACATTAACTGAGCACCACATTACACAATATAACATACTCCTAATAGAAGACCAGACAGTTAACCAAACCAAGCATGCTTAACAACTTGGAAATATAGCAATTGTATTTGTTTCTCATGTATTTAGTACTGCCAAATTCGATTTATTCCTCACATGGTATACAATAACAGAATGCAGCCACAACAATTGAACATCACATTGCAGAATTGAACCAAGCAGTTAACTAAACACCACAACAAGTGAACTAAGCCACAACAAATGAACCAAGCAGATAAGTAAACACCAATTGAACAATATAACATACTCCTGATAGAAGATCAGACAGTTAACCAAACCAAGCATGCTTAACAACTTGGAAATATTGCACCCTGAAGAATTGAACATCACATTTGCAGAATTGAACCAAGAAGTTAATTGAACACCACATTACACGACATATAGAACATATACACTATAGCAGAAGATTGCATGGTAAAAGTAGATAGCACAATTCACTAGAATTTGTTAAGGAAAGGCAGTAGCTAGCAAACTGAACATGGGTCCTTATAGTGAGATAATAAGACAAGTTACTCCTCATTGTCGGAGATATCGATGACGATTGGCTCCTTGGACATGGAAGAGGGCGAGGCCTCCGCATCATGGGTGCCCTCGTTGTAGTGGTGAGTTGCATGCGCCGCTCCGGGCACCAACCTGCTGGTTCTCGAGATGAGGTAAGCATGTGCACGCTGAGAAAACACCTCGTAGTCTTCGTCGAAGGCACCGACGGTGGCCTCGAGAAAACGCCACGAACTGTCGTTTAAAGCGGCCAACCGCATCGCTGTGTCGGTGCGCAAGGCGTCAACAATGGCCTCGACGGCGAGGTGCTCCTCCAAGATCTGGGGGTCGGCACGAATGGCAGCCATCGCGACCTCATCCGCGCGCGCGGCCGCGATTTGCTTCTTCGCTGCCAAATGCTCCCTGGGGTCCTGGCTATACTGCATGCACCACGGCTTAGGTCGGCTCTTATTTGGTGGAGGGGTCGGTGATTTGGGTGGAAGGTGTCGGCGCTTTCGGCGCCCGTGAGGGGCATGTGGGATGTGGAAGGAGGAGGTGGATGGGGGTCAGTGTGGATTACCAGCCTGGATAGGTGAGGCCGAGCAGCGTGAAGGAGGGTCGCCGGCCAGGAGGTGGCGGCGCTGCAAGTAAGGAGTGAAGGTTTCAACTTGGAAAGGAAGGAGGAAAGAGGGGAAATGTGGCCTTTGGTAAGGGGGAGGAGGCGGGAGGTAGATATTTCTATGGCAGCCGAAATTTTGGAATCGCTTCAGCCAAAAAACTGGCACGCAAAGTGTCATCAGACACGGTCCCTTAGTCAGACACGGTCCAAAGATATTTTGTGATGCATCTCACACATTTGGTTATAATAAACTGTGTGGGATCTACTTGATTTTTGGTCTTGATTTGAATTACATAATGGGGTCACAGTGGCCATAGACGGTGTTTGAATTGCTAGACCTTTTATCTGCAGTGATCATAAAAGAATAGGAATTATTCAGGGTTCGTTTGGAAATTTTATGCATTAAGTGAGTTTTCAATGCATTTATGTGCATAATTCAAATTTGAACTACATGCACATGCTCCAGTGCATGTAAATTCGTTGAAAAATCAAATCTTTGTCCTTGGGTGCATGCTTAGGTCCCATGCAAGAGATGGGAATGAATTTCAAACAGCATGGCACCGTTGATTGCCGGCAACACAGTGAGATGCCTGGTTTTTAAATTCTAGTAAATCCAAAACTCGTCTGAAATTCATGAAACTTGACATGCTATCATGGAGCGGCATCAACATGCTGTGGTACAAATTTTGTCCCATTTGGGCAGGTTTGGGTATAAGCTTCTCATAAACCGGAACTTCTCACAACAAGCATGATGGTTTTCGGTAGGGAACGTCCCACCTTTGGGGACGAAACGATATCCATTGCCTCTTATTGCTTTCAAGTTTTTTTCTCGTGTCGACATAGAACAACAGGAGTGTTGTGTGAATTTTTGTGACTTTTCGGGGTTCGTTTGGACATTTTTATGCATTAAGTGAGTTTTCAATGCATTTATGTGCATAATTCAAATTTGAACTACATGCGCATGCTCCAGTGCATATAAATTCGTTGAAAAACAAATCTTTGTCCTAGGGTGCATGCTTAGGTCCCATGCAAGAAATGGGAATGAATTTCAAACACCATGGCACCGTTGATTGCCGGCAAAACAGTGAGATGCCTGGTTTTTAAATTCTAGTAAATCCAAAACTTGCCTGAAATTCATGAAACTTGGCATGCTATCATGGACCGGCATCAACATGCCGTGGTACAAATTTTGTCCCATTTGGGGCAGGTTTGGGTATATGCTTCTCACGAACCGGAGCTTCTCACAACAAGCATGATGGTTTTCGGTAGGGAACGTCCCACCTTTGGGTACGAAACCATATCCATTGCCTCCTATTGCTTTCAAGTTTTTTTCTTGTGTCGACATAGAACAACGGGAGTGTTGTGTGAATTTTTGTGATGTTTTGGGGTTCGTTTGGGCATTAAGTGAGTTTTCAATGCATTTATGTGCATAATTCAAATTTGAACTATATGCGCATGCTCTAGTGCACATAAATTCATTGAAAAATCAAATATTTGTACTTGGGTGCATGCTTAGGTCCCATGCAAGAAATGAGAATGAATTTCAAACACCATCGCACCGTTGATTGCCGGCAAAACAATGAGATGTCTGGTTTTTAAATTCTAGTAAATCCTAAACTCGTCTAAAATTCATGAACTTGGCATGCGGTCATGGAGCGGCATCAACATTCTGTGGTACAAATTTTGTCCCATTTGGGGCAGGTTTGGGTATATGCATCTCACAAACCGGAGCTTCTCACAACAAGCATGATGGTTTTCGATAGGGAACGTCTCGCCTTTTGGGACGAAACCATATCCATTGCCTCTTATTGCTTTCAAGTTTTCTTCTCATGTCGACATAGAACAACAGGAGTGTTGTGTGAATTTTTGTGATTTTTCGGGGTTCGTTTGGACATTTTTATGCATTAAGTGAGTTTTCAATGCATTTATGTGCATAATTCAAATTTGAGCTACATGCGCATGCTCCAGTGCATATATATTCGTTGAAAAATCAAAACTTTGTCCTTGGGTGCATGCTTAGGTCCCATGCAAGAAATGGGAATGAATTTCAAACACCATGGCACTGTTGATTGCCGGAAAAACAGTGAGATGCCTGGTTTTTAAATTTTAGTAAAACCAAAAGTCGTCTAAAATTCATGGAACTTGGCATGCTATAATGGAGCAGCATCAACATGTCGTGGTACAAATTTTGTCCCATTTGGGGCAGGTTTGGGTATATGATTCTCACAAACCGGAGCTTCTCACAACAAGCATGATGGTTTTCGGTAGGGAACGTCCCACCTTTGGGGACGGAACGATATCCATTCCTCTTATTGCTTTCAAGTTTTTTTCTCGTGTCGACATAGAACAACAAGAGTGTTGTGTGAATTTTTATGATTTTTCGGGGTTCATTTCGACATTTTTATGCATTAAGTGAGTTTTAAATGCATTTATGTGCATACTTCAAATTCGAACTACATGCACATGCTCCAGTGCATATAAATTCGTTGAAAAATCAAATCTTTGTCCTTGGGTGCATGTTAGGACCCATGCAAGAAATGATAATGAATTTCAAACACCATGGCACCGTTGATTGTCGGCAAAACAGTGAGATGCTTGGTTTTTAAATTCTAGTAAATCCTAAACTCGTCTGAAATTCATGAGACTTGGCATGCTATCATGGAGCGGCATCAACATGCCGTGGTACAATGTTTGTCCCATTTGGGGCAAGTTTGGGTATATGCTTCTCACAAACCAGACCTTCTCACAACAAGCATGATGGTTTTCGGTAGGGAACGTCACACCTTTGGGGACGAAACCATATCCATTGTCTCTTATTGCTTTCAAGTTTTTTCTCGTGTCAACATAGCACAATAGGAGTGCTGTGTGAATTTTTTTGATTTTTCGGGGTTTGTTTGGACATTTTTATGCATTAAGTGAGTTTTCAATGCATTTATGTGCATAATTCAAATTTGAACTACATGCGCTTGCTCCAGTGCATATAAATTCGTTGAAAAATCAAATCTTTATCCTTGGGTGCATGCTTAGGTCCCATGCAAGAAATGGGAATGAATTTCAAACACCATGGCACCGTTGGTTGCCGGCAAAACAGTGAGATGCCTGGTTTTTAAATTCTAGTAAATCCAAAAGCCGTTTGAAATTCATGAAACTTGGCATGCTATCATGGAGCAGCATCCACATGTCGTGCTACAATTTTTGTCCCATTTTGGGTAGGTTTGGGTATATTATTTTCACAAACCGGAGTTTCTCACAAGAAGCATGATGGATTTCGGTAGGTAATGTTCCACCTTTGGGGACGAAACCAGATCCATTGCCTCTTATTGCTTTCAAATTTTTTTCTCGTGTCAACATAGAACAACAGGAGTGTTGTGTGAATTTTTGTGATTTTTTGTGGTTCGTTTGGACATTTTTATGCATTAAGTGAGTTTTCAATGCATTTATGTGCATAATTCAAATTTGAATTGCATGTGCAATACTCCAGTGCATATAAATTGGTTGAAAAATCAAATATGTGTCCTTGGGTGCATGCTTAGGTCCCATGCAAGAAATGGGAATGAATTTCAAACACCAGGGCACCATCGATTGCCGGCAAAACATTGAGATGCCTTGTTTTTAAATTTTAGTAAATTCAAAACTCGTCTGAAATTCATGAAACTTGGCATGCTATCATGGAAGGGCACCGACATGCTGTGGTATTTTTAGTATCCATTTTGAGAGAAGGCGCACTCGAATAATGACAGCCAACAAAGGCATTTTGAAAACAAATAGCTACCACTTTAATATCTCAAACGTTTGTATAATTCAAACCGTGTGCGTTCGGTTAACCATTCACGTGACGCCATGTGTCTTGCTTTATTGGCTATAGGAGGTGCCGTGTGGACAGCTGCTTGACTGAACAGGAGGCGTGCGACTGCAGTCCGGTGCGCAGGCTCATCGGAAAGCGTACAAGCTGTTCAACGCAGGATCTATGCATCTCTTTAACGCAAACGGTTCAGATTACGGTATGCAAATTAAAGCCAGACATCGGCGCTAAGCCAAGAGTCACTACGATTTGACAAAATATGCAGCTAAAAATCAATATCACCATCTATTTTTTGCAACTAAAATTCAGTAATTAAGCATATATTTCATTCATACTAGAGATTAAGCAGTCGTTCCCACCGGGAAGCGAGACAGCCTTGGACCGCCGCCCGCGTCGCTCCCACTGGTCTATATTAATGGCGCCATCGAGCGGCCGCACCCCCTCATTCTCGCCACACACACAATTCCTCTCTCTCCGCCCGCATCCTCGACGCCGCTCTGAGTCCTCAAAGCCGTCAGTGTACGAGGATGCCGCCGAAGCGCCCCATTGGAGGGAGTGGCGACACCGGGGCTGCTGAAGCACCAGAGCACGGCGTGAATATGGAGACAGAGGTTCCCGTCCCCGCCGACGAGGTGGAGAATGAGGCTGCCAACAAGCAGAGGCGGGTCGAGAAAGAACCGCAAGCGACTCCAGCAGGCCTAGACTTCATCAACAATCTGCCCGATGATATGTTGATAGTCATCATATCCCTCCTCCCAATCAGAAATCGGGCGAGGACAACCCCCGTTTCCCGGCGGTGGCTGATAACCCACAAGTATAGGGGATCGCAACAATTTTCGAGGGTAGAGTATTCAACCCAAATTTGTTGATTCGACACAAGGGGAACCAAAGAATATTCTCAAGTATTAGCAGCTGAGTTGTCAATTCAACCACACCTGGAAACTTAATATCTGCAGCAAAGTGTTTAGTAGCAAAGTAATATGAAAGTGGTGGTAACGGTAACAAAGTAAAGACAGCAAAAGTAATGTTTTTGGTATTTTTGTAGTGATGATAACAGTAGCAACGGAAAAGTAAATAAGCGTAAACCAGTATATGGAAAACTCGTAGGCACCGGATTAGCGATGGATAATTATGCCGGATGTGGTTCGTCATGTAACAGTCATAACATAGGGTGACACAGAACTAGCTCCAGTTCATCAATGTAATGTAGACATGTATTCCGTATATAGTCATACACGCTTATGGAAAAGAACTTGCATGACATCTTTTGTCCTACCCTCCCGTGGCAGCGGGGTCCTATTGGAAACTAATGGATATTAAGGCCTCCTTTTAATAGAGAACGGAACAAAGCATTAGCACATAGTGAATACATGAACTCCTCAAACTATGGTCATCACCAGAGTGGTCCCGATTATTGTCACTTGAGGTTGCGGATCATAACACATAGTAGGTGACTATAGACTTGCAAGATAGGATCAAGAACACACATATATTCATGAAAACATAATAGGTTCAGATCTGAAATCATGGCACTCGGGCCCTAGTGACAAGCATTAAGCATAGCAAAGTCATAGCAACATCAATCTCAGAACATAATGGATACTAGGATCAAACCCTAACAAAACTAACTCGATTACATGATAAATCTCATCCAACCCATCACCGTCCAGCAAGCCTACGATGGAATTACTCACGCATGGCGGTGAGCATCATGAAATTGGTGATGGAGGATGGTTGATGATGACGACGGCGACGAATCCCCCTCTCCAGAGCCCCAAACGGACTCCAGATCAGCCCTCCAGAGAGAGATTAGGGCTTGGCGGCGGCTCCGTATCGTAAAACGTGATGAAACTTTCTCTCTGATTTTTCTCTCCCCGAAAGCCAATATATGGAGTTGGAGTTGGCGTCGGAGGGCCACCTGAGGCCCACGAGGTGAGGCGCGCCCCACCCTCGTGAGCAGTGTGGGCCCCTGGTCTTCATCTTTGGCGAGGATTTTTTTTCTAAGGTGTTCCGTGGAGTTTCAGGTCATTCCGAGAACTTTTATTTTCTGCACATAAAACAACATCACGGCAATTCTGCTGAAAACAGCGTCAGTCCGGGTCAGTTCCACTCAAATCATACAAGTTAGAGTCCAAAACAAGGGCAAAAGTGTTTGGAAAAGTAGATACGACCGAGACGTATCAACTCCCCCAAGCTTAAACCCTTGCTTGTCCTCAAGCAATTCAGTTGACAAACTGAAAGAGAAAAAGAAAAACTTTTACAAACTCTGTTTGCTCTTGTTGTTGTAAACATGAAAAGCCAGCATTCAAGTTTCAGCAAATACTATGAACTAACCATACTCACAATAACACGTAAGTCTCACAATTACTCATATCAATAGCATAATCAGCTAGCGAGCCATAATAATAAAACTCGGATGACAACACTTTCTCAAAATAATCATAACATGATATAACGAAATGGTATCTCGCTGTCACACCCTGATTTTCATGACACTACACTTAAGCTAAAAATCATGATAAAATGTGGTTTGACAAAAACTTTTGAGTGTTTTCGACCTTGCCTTGATTGGTTTTTTATGCATTGTTTGCAAGTGCTCAAAAATAAAATAAATCCTCCAACTCTTATACTCCTTCTCCTTGATCCAAAAACCTTTCCCAATGATCATGCCATGTGTATAGGACATAAAAATAATTTCTTGCAAAAATAATTTGGCCAAATAGTATTTTCAAAAATTAGTTTTTCAAAAACCCCTGAATTGAAGTTTGCACTATAAGTACTTAATTAAGGGCAGTAAAAATCTTTCCAAAAATATATTTGACTCCTATTAGATATAGGATACCCAGAAACCACAAAAATATAATTTTAAAAGTTATTTTCCTATTTTATTTAAAAGCTTTTTCTTAAGGCCATAAATGGTCTTTAATATGGAAAAATTATTTTATTGTTTTATAAATATTTGAAAAAAATCAGGGAAACTCAGTGGGCATATATTTCCCATATATAAGAGTTTCAACACATGGTCATGTTCAAAATATTGGACAAAACCTCCCAAAACCATTTCTGCCAATTTCAAGGATTTGAAATATGTCTACAGGAAATATTTTCATAAAAATTCAAGAAAATTACATCATGTCACAAATTCCCTATTTGGTGATCTTGCCAAGTCTCATGTCTTGGAGAACAAGATAACATCATCAGATCCCCTCAAAACCATTTCTGTCCATTTTGAAGTTTGAGAAACTTTACATTGCCAAACATTCCCAAATGTTCTCTAACCTTGTGAAAATGCTCAAATGTTCTAATTATACATCTAGACCAAGTGGCACAAGTTGGAGAACAAGTTAACTTGATCAAAGGGCCCCAAAACCCTTCCTGTCCAGAACCAAATTTGAACAACTCTACATTGGCAACTTTCTCCTTTTGATCTCAACTTTTGTGGACATGTTCATAACCTCAAATGATGACCCTACCCCAAGTGGTGCATCAAGGAGAACAGATTTGCATGACTAAATCTTGGAAAGTCCATTTCTGCTGATTTCTAGGGTTTACAAAAGTTGCATTGGCAACTTTTCCCAAATGAACTCAATCTTGGTGGAACCTCTTATTTTCTCATACCATTTCACCCTGTCAAGACTAATGACAAATGGAGATCAACTACTTGCCCAAACCAATATCAAACACCTTCTGCCATTTTACTAAAACCCCTGTTTTGACCACTTCCACTCTTCTCCATGGCCTCAACTTTTAAGCACAGCTCCTCCAAGTCCTTCTCTACCCCCAGTAACAATGGCTGCATCTCAGCTCAATGATTGAAGGGTGAAACATCCCCATTTACCCTTCTGGACAGCAGCATTCTTCTCCTTTCTCACCTCCCTCCTCACTCCAGTGGATCTCCAGGGCATCCAATGCCCCTCCCCACTTGTTTACTTCTCCCTAGCGCTACCAGACATGAGTGGGCACGCCCCTGCCCTTTAAACAATGCCATGGCAGCCAAAGGCACGCTCTGGAGCGCGCTACAGTGCGCTCCCGCACTGTAGCCGCCCCCTGCCAAGCACCTCCGGCCACCTCGGGCCTCCCCAGCGCGCCCGACGAGGTGCCTCGGCGTCTGCGACACGCTAAACCCCTGTCCCCCTCCTCCTTCTCCCTCCTGCTGCCTCTGCTCACACGCGCGCCGGCCGCCCGAGAGCTCCAATGAGCGGCCTCACACGCGCGGCACCTATGGCCCTCCCCCGCTCCTTCTCTCCCTCTCTCCGGTCGTAGACCATCTCTACAAACGCCCCGGACACGCACACACGAGCCCACATGACCCCTGGCAGCGACAATGACCTCGCCGGCGCACTCGTCCATGATGCACCATCGCCCCGCCATAAAAGGCCACCCCTGAGCCCCCCCTCTACTCCTCTGGCCCTCTCTCCCTCCCAGCGACCCTCTGGACCAACCCACTTCCATCCTCGCGCTCTCCATCTGCCACCATGGCCGGAGCCTTGCCGCCGGCCTCCGCCTAAATTCGCACCCACCACTCCTCCTCCTTCCCTCCTCTCTCCACTAGGCGAACCCCCTAACCACAACGGAACCCCTCACCGCTTCTCCCTCTGCTCCGGTGCCCCATAGCACCAATGCCACCATCGCCGTCGGCCTGGCCCGCCGCGGCCGACGCCCTACTCAACCCGGTGGCCATGGGCGACCGTGCCACCACGGTTGGATGGCGTGGCCTCTGGCCAGCCTTGTATGCAGGCGTCGCCGGAGGTGGCAGTCTGACGGGGAGAACGCCGGCGCCCGCTCGGCCTCGCCTCCCCTGCCTTGCTCTGTTCGAGCGGGAGGTAGGAGACGGCCTGAGCACCGGGCCCCGCTCATCAACGACCCGGCGGGCGGGCCCCGCCCGTTTAAGTGGAGACGGCTTCGGCCGGATCCGCTTTCCTCGCGCGTTGGCGCACTTCGCGAATCCGCCTCCGACGCCGCCTCCTCCGCCCGTCCAGCCGAGCCACTGCTAAACTGCGCCCAGTGCGCTGGATAAGGGTAAAACCCTTTCCCTTTCCTTTCTCTTTTTCTGTAAATTTGTAAAATCCACAAATAAATCAAATGAACTCCAAATTTGATGATTCAAATTTCCAGAGACTCCATAAATCAAGTTCTATTTAATAGGCCACAGTGGACATTTTTGTTGTTCTTGGTTTTCACTGAACCTTTTAAAAAGGTCATTTATCCACATAAGTCCACTTCAAAAATCCATATTATATTCATTTTAACTCCAAATCCAGTGAAACCAATTTCTAAATGTTTCTAAAATCATGCCTGAATTAATGGGTACTTTTACTCATTTTTATAAAATGGCATTCTGTGGACAACTTGTGGATCCATCAAATCCATTGATTCCATCATATTGAAATGTTCGGAAATATCCACTGATCCAATTCCAATAAAACCACTTTGGTAATTTTTCATATGACCAAAGGCATCCTAGAAAAGTCCAACTCATATTTTTAGAGCACTTTTATTTTGCCTTGTTGTGTTGCTTATTGTGATTGTTTCCGGCGTTAGTTGATGAAGTAGACGGAGTATTTGGAGAAGGACCAGAAGATTTCAAGACTCTGATGAACCAGGCAAGCAGCCCTTTGACCATGACACCCCTCTTGTTCATCGGTACCCTTTACCCGATTGCATGATGATGAAATATGACGGTGGTAAAATTGTTGTGAACCACCAAATGATGCATACCCCTACTCATGACTTTACCTTGTTCATGATTGCATTTTTAAGAGATTAGTTGATGCATAAAGAAGCATGTGTACCATGAACTCTTCATGGTTACGTCCTTTCGAAAACCCCATCGGGTGCCCCTAATGCCCTTGGGAGATGTTGAACTAAGGTCACCGCTTGAGGAAGAAGTGGTGTACCAAAGAGAGCTTTTGGTGTGTGTGCAAAATGATGGATTAGATTTATGTGTGATTACCGTCCCAACCAAACATGTGCAACCACTCTACCCCTTATGGGACGGGGCATTATTGATTACTTAGGCTGATACTAGCATGGTGCCCACACTACTAGTGACGGGGGTGACTTGAGGTCACTCTTGGGACGGGGTCGTGCTTGGATAGGCGGCCATGACTGTTTTCACAGGGCACCGGACACACCGTTGGTCCCTTCATGTATGCGAAATATTGTGAAAAGGGCAGAGTCCCACGATCTTTTGCTTATACACGAGGGCCGTGTGTCAACGAGTGGACCCTATGTTAGTGTCGTATAGGGAAAGGTAATGATCGGGTGCTTCCCCCGAGCGCTTGAGGTACTGTGGGATCGTGGATGACACGAAAGCTTCCCGGATCTTGTGGGTAAAGTGCGCAACCTCTGTAGAGTGTCAAACTATTCGAATAGCCGAGTCCACGGTCATGGACAGTTGGGAGGTGCTACTTAAACTATGTCCCGAAATTTTACAAATCATGATGCATGTGTGTGTGGAAAGGAACTATTTGTGTCAAGGTGGAGACTTGACATGTTGAATGACATGACATTGATTCAACTCTATTTATGTTGATATCTGTAACCTGTTCTCGAGGTTACCCATGTTTTATTGATGCATATCTCACAAATTGATAGGACATCTTAACTAGCTTGAAGCTAGGTTGCTTACTCGTTGTACAGTTGCATTGTTACTTTGAACCAAATCATGGGTTGCTTGCGAGTACATTCAAAGTACTCATTGGATTGCCACTGGTTATTTTATTGGCTAGGCATGAAAGAACAGGACATGATGAACAATACTTCGGTGACAAACATGCGAGCTAGGACGCTTCCCAGTCAGAATGCCTGTAGGGTTAAGGCAGATGGCATGGGTTCTACTTATCTACGAAGATTTCCGCTGCTTAAGTTTATTTGGTATTCAGCCCCTGTGGCTTTATCTATGTAAGACTTGACCATAATTTGTTTAAGTCGGTATGTATGGATGTAAAACTCATGTTATTCAGCTTCTGTGTGTTCAGTGAGCATTGATCTCTGGGATCACTGTACACGTGCATTCGGTGATCACGACTTATGAGTCGGGTCCCCACAGAGCTGGTATCAGAGCCATCCTGACTATAGGAAGCCTTAGTTAGCATGGTCGTTAGTTAGGGTAAAGCTATTTTCAAAACTGTTACCAGTTTTCAAACTATCTATACTTCTCTTCCCTTCTCAGTTTTTCAAAAACTAAGGTATACTTTCCTTATTGATATCTTCCCCTTCAAAACATTTGGTCGCTAGAACCCTTATGCCCCTGACCAATGGATTCCTTGTAATCCTTGTGGATAATCTAGAAGGAGGACGCCTTGCCAGACACTCACCCACCTCTTCTGAACACAAGATTGGCGACACCACAGCAAGACGATGCCAACAGAAGATATGCCCTCGAGGAATGAGGACATGAAGACCCAGAGGATGGTGACACCTTTAAAATTGCCCCAGGATTATGCAACCTTGGCCTACGATGACCAGCGCATAGGATATGCAAGATCATGATATACATCGCTAATAGAGTAACCCTGTCACTACCGTTGTTGTATCGGCAACCACCGGTGGATGAGAACCTCGCCATTTGGTCCGCCTCACTATAGTGAGCAGGCAAACGGTTCTCTTCATCCCCCGCTCTTGGTGACGATATTGTCAACAATGTGCCCGACAGATTGGACCTCTATTATGCCTTGTTAGTGTCATTGCATAAAGGATTGCCACCTGGAACCGCTGATGCCTTAGAATGCAAAAAGGATCGTCATGAATAAGAAGACAAGAGGAGACCAAGTCAACACCAGCTACGAGGAGCCACCTTCATCCCATCACTTCAACAGGCGAGAAGTTGTTAAAGAATCTTCAGGATCAAGCCGGATCGTTTCATCAAACAACTACAAGAGACGTAGCGACACCTGAGGAAAACCCAGAAGACTGCACGAGGCACGGAGCAAAACACGACTACTGAATCCGAGAACCCCTAGGGTAGGATGAGTCGTGTACCCCCTATGCGCAGTCGAGTCCGTATGATGGTTCGAATAGAACCATGATTGTGTGTTGCTTGCATTTATTTGTTTGTGTTTTGATATCAGTTGCCCTTTTTGCCCTAGGCAACAAGTACGCGACTATATCACCTGCCTTATTTTGTTGTTTGTGTTTGGCCCTTTTTGGCACTTGCTTGTTTGCACTTGGACTATAGAACCCCCTTTAGGCATCCCCCTCCTCTATGCTACTTTTCCCTCTCGTCTCCCTCTCCTCAACTGAAGACCGGCAAGATAAGCTACACCAAGAATTCTACTTCAACAACCAACTAGCACTGGAGACTTTTGTTGCAGCCTCCTCGACCAAGTGCAACCCAGTAGCGTTATGTCTACTCCTCAAGATTAGAAGCCCATACCTAAACCTTTCGAGACTTCACGATATACCCCAGCTCGAATCCTTAACCATGTGCTTAATCGACAAATTGCAAGAAAACCAGTTAGTCCTCAGTAACCTTGCACAACACTGGGTTCATTATGGAACTAGTGGACGTAATGAGCAAGCACATTGTCATCCTAATATAGCACAAGAATTGACGATGCCATAGGAAAGACCAGTTTGAGGATATAGGAATAGAGGACAAATGACCTGATGAGTTCATATCAATGACTTTGAGGGATCATGTGAGACTCTTTGGTGGATTATGAGGCTTTCATGTTGGCAGATGAACATGGTGGGATCAATTAATAGAATAGCGTAACTTTCAATGCCCCTGAGTAAAATGGATTTAATAGGACAATTATGATCACAAGCTGAAATTCTTGGAAGTATAAGGATTTGACTTAGCCAGGGGATATTGATAGGAGACAGTTGATATTACGTAAATGACTTGGGGGAACGTGTAGGAATTCTCGTTGGACAAGAGATTTGGATTTAAGTAGGTGATTCTAGTTGGATATAGATGCTGAGTATGTCTACATGGTTCGGAGTAAATTGGATTTAGACTGATGATCTCGATCATGATACCATGTTTCTCGGTGGACGATAAACTAGGAGATTGGACTAATTGTCGGAGTTTATTTAGGCATCCTTGTGAGCTTGACCTTGGAGTATTACTAGATCACAATAACGGGAATTGGTGGACGGACTATAGTAAGGCAGCCCTTTCAAGTATTGGAGATTATAAGGACTTTAGGAGATCATGTGGAACACCAGCATAGGCGTTGGATTTGTAGAATTAATGGATTATGTAGTGATTAATGGAAGTTAACGTGTTGTTGGAGTTGATTCATAGAAAAGGAAACAAGATTTTGGAGTGGCATACGACGTGTTTCCTTAGGATAGAGATGCACTAGCATGGACCTTGGAAGAATAGGATGAGCACTTGGATTGTCCTGTTTTATTCCAGCTTGGAAGCTTGTATGCTCTACCCATGGATCTTTAGGGGTAGCCACACACATGAGTTTGGGGACCGTAGACATATGATTTTTTTAGACCTCCTCTTGGAGTCATGAGGATATGAATAGCATGAGTGATGAGTGGGGTTGACCTATACGAAATGATGCTTTCAGCAGTATAAGGTGATCTGCTTGGAGGACTAAGTAGAACAATTGGCATCTCAGGAATTGTGCTCAAGGATAAACGTTCACTCGCACCCTAGAATCCTTGAAACCCTTAAGCCCTACCAAGCTACAACATGGTCGGACCATGACCGTGGGTCTTGACTCTAGATCAAGAACACCTTGGACCATACTCAACCCTGACCACCACCAATACCCCCATCCTACTTTATGTACCTCATGAACAAAGTCTTCATGGAGTACTTGGACAAGTTGGTTGTCATTTTTATTTTGGTAACATACTTGTCTACCCGAAGACGGAAGAAGAATCACTAAGCTGGTCAAGGAACATCTGAAGATCGCCATGTCTAGGAGGAAGAACTACACCAACCACCATCGTCAAGAAGTAAACCTACGCATCAAAGACCAGGCATATCTGCAAGCCACTTCTCTCAAAGGAACCAAGCATTTCCGTGTCAAAGGGAAGCTCACACCAGGATTTATCGACCCCCTTCGAGATCACTCCAAGATTTAACAACCCCCTCTGAGATCACTACGAGATGAAGAGAAGACAGTTACCAGCTGGAGTTGCCACCTGAGTTACCTGATGTGCACAATGCTTTCCATGCATCACAACCCCGGAAGTGTTTCCAACTTGCTAACTTGCCCGATCTCTACGAGGGCATTGACCACCAAGCCATCGACCCCTATCCCAATCTAACCTACCGCGAGCTACCCATTAGCAACCTGGATCAAGTAGAGCGTCATACATGAAGCCACGCCATCGAGTACTTCAAGGTTCAGTGGGGCACCAAACGGAAGCAGAAGCAGTATGAGGACGTGAAGACTACCCCGGATCCAAGTTCTCGTATTTCTTTCCACGCCTAGTTTAGGAATCTCGGGGACGAGATTCTTGTAAGGGGGGTAGGTCTGTCACACCCTGATTTTCATGCCACTACACTTAAGCTAACAATCATGATAAAATGTGGTTTGACAAAAACTTTTGAGTGTTTTGGACCTTGCCTTGATTGGTTTTTATGTCATTGTTTGCAAGTGCTCAAAAAATAAAATAAATCCTCCAACTCTTATAATCCTTCTCCTTGATCCAAAAACCTTTCCAAATGATCATGCCATGTGTATAGGACATAAAAATAGTTTCTTGCAAAAATAATTTGGCCAAATAGTATTTTCAAAAATTAGTTTTTCAAAAACCCCTGAATTGAGGTTTGCACTATAAGTACTTAATTAAGGGTAGTAAAAATCTTTCCAAAAATATATTTGACTCCTATTAGATATAGGGTACCCAGAAACCACAAAAATATAATTTTAAAATTTATTTTCCTATTTTATTTAAAAGCTTTTTCTTAAGGCCATAAATGGTCTTTAATATGGAAAAATTATTTTATTGTTTTAGAAATATTTGACAAAAATCAGGGAAACTCAGTGGGCATATATTTACCATATATAAGAGTTTCAACACATGGTCATGTTCAAAATATTGGACAAAACCTCCCAAAACCATTTCTGCCAATTTCAAGGATTTGAAATATGTATACAGGAACTATTTTCATAAAAATCCAAGAAAATTCCATCATGTCACAAATTCCCTATTTGGTGATCTTGCCAAGTCTCATGTCTTGGAGAACAAGATAACATCATCAAATCCCCTCAAAACCATTTCTGTCCATTTTGAAGTTTGAGCAACTTTACATTGCCAAACATTCCCAAATGTTCTCTAACCTTGTGAAAATGCTCAAATGTTCTAATTATACATCTAGACCAAGTGGCACAAGTTGGAGAACAAGTTAACTTGATCAAAGGGCCCCAAAAACCTTCCTGTCCAGAACCAAATTTGAACAACTCTACATTGGCAACTTTCTCCTTTTGATCTCAACTTTTGTGGACATGTTCATAACCTCAAATGATGACCCTACCCCAAGTGGTGCATCAAGGAGAACAGATTTGCATGACTAAATCTTGGAAAGTCCATTTCTGCTGATTTCTAGGGTTTACAAAAGTTGCATTGGCAACTTTTCCCAAATGAACTCAATCTTGGTGGAACCTCTTATTTTCTCATACCATTTGACCCTATCAAGCCTAATGACAAATGGAGATCAACTACTTGCCCAAACCAATATCAAACACCTTCTGCCATTTTACTAAAACCCCCTGTTTTGACCACTTCCACTCTTCTCCATGGCCTCAACTTTTTATCACAGCTCCTCCAAGTCCTCCTCTACCCCCAGTAACAATGGCTGCATCTCAGCTCAATGATTGAAGGGTGAAACATCCCCATTTACCCTTCTGGACAGCAGCATTCTTCTCCTTTCTCACCTCCCTCCTCACTCCAGTGGATCTCCAGGGCATCCAATGCCCCTCCCCACTTGTTTACTTCTCCCTAGCACTACCAGACATGAGTGGGCACGCCCCTGCCCCTTAAACAATGCCATGGCAGCCAAAGGCACGCTCTGGAGCGCGCTACAGTGCGCTCCCGCACTGTAGCCGCCCCTGTCAAGCACCTCCGGCCACCTCGGGCCTCCCTAGCGCGCCCGACGAGGTGCCTCGGCGTCTGTGACACGCTAAACCCCTGTCCCCCTCCTCCTTCTCCCTCCTGCTGCCTCTGCTCACACGCGCGCCGGCCGCCCGAGAGCTCCAATGAGCGGCCTCACACGCACGACACTTATGGCCCTGCCCCGCTCCTTCTCTCCCTCTCTCCGACCGTAGACCATCTCTACAAACGCCCCGGACACGCACACACGAGCCCCCGTGACCCCTGGCAATGGCAACGACCTCGCTGGCGCACTCGTCCACGGTGCACCATCGCCCCGCCATAAAAGGCCACCCCTGAGCCCCCTCTCTACTCCTCTGGCCCTCTCTCCCTCCCAGCGACCCTCTGGACCAACCCACTTCCATCCTCGCGCTCTCCATCCGCCACCATGGCCAGAGCCTTGCCGTCGGCCTCCGCCTAAATTCTCACCCACCACTCCTCCTCCTTCCCTCACCTCTCCAATTTCCAAATGTTTCTAAAATCATGCCTGAATTAATGGGTACTTTTACTCATTTTTATAAAATGGCATTCTGTGGACAACTTGTGGATCCATCAAATCCATTGATTCCATCATATTGAAATGTTCAGAAATATCCACTGATCCAATTCCAATAAAACCACTTTGGTAATTTTTCATATGACCAAAGGCATCCTAGAAAAGTCCAACTCACATTTTTAGAGCACTTTTATTTTGCCTTGTTGTGTTGCTTATTGTGATTGTTTCTGGCATTAGTTGATGAAGTAGACGGAGTATTTGGAGAAGGACCAGAAGATTTCAAGACTCTGATGAACCAGACAAGCAGCCCTTTGACCATGACACCCGTCTTGTTCATCGGTACCCTTTACCCGATTGCATGATGATGAAATATGACGGTGGTAAAATTGTTGTGAACCACCACATGATGCATACCCCTACTCATGACTTTACCTTGTTCATGATTGTATTTTTAAGAGACTAGTTGATGCATAAAGATGCATGTGTACCATGAACTCTTCATGGTTACGTCCTTTCGGAAACCCCATCGGGTGCCCCTAATGCCCTTGGGAGATGTTGAACTAAGGTCACCGCTTGAGGAAGAAGTGGTGTACCAAAGAGAGCTTTTGGTGTGTGTGCAAAATGATGGATTAGATTTATGTGTGATTACCGTCCCAACCAAACATGTGCAACCACTCTACCCCTTATGGGACGGGGCATTATTGATTACTTAGGCTGATACTAGCATGGTGCCCACACTACTAGTGACAGGGGTGACTTGAGGTCACTCTTGGGACGGGGTCGTGCTTGGATAGGCGGCCATGACTGTTTTCACAGGGCACCGGACACACCGTTGGTTCCTTCGTGTATGCGAAATAATGTGAAAAGGGCAGAGTCCCACGATCTTTTGCTTATACACGAGGGCCGTGTACCAACGAGTGGACCCTATGTTAGTGTCGTCTAGGGAAAGGTAATGATCGGGTGCTTCCCCCGAGTGCTTGAGGTACTGTGGGATCGTGGATGACACGAAAGCCTCCCGGATCTTGTGGGTAAAGTCATAACCTCTGCAGAGTGTCAAACTATTCGAATAGCCGAGTCCACAGTCATGGACAGTTGGGAGGTGCTACTTAAACTATGTCCAGAAATTTTACAAATCACGATGCATGTGTGTGTGGAAAGGAACTATTTGTGTCAAGGTGGAGACTTGACATGTTGAATGACATGACATTGATTCAACTCTATTTATGTTGATATTTGTAACCTGTTCTCGAGGTTACCCATGTTTTATTGATGCATATCTCACAAGTTGATAGGACATCTTAACAAGCTTGAAGCTAGGTTGCTTACTCGTTGTACAATTGCATTGTTACTTTGAACCAAATCATGGGTTGCTTGCGAGTACATTCAAAGTACTCATTGGCTTGCCACTCGTTATTTTATTGGCCAGGCATGAAAGAACAGGACATGATGAAGAATACTTGATGTGAACATGCGAGCTAGGGCGCTTCCCGGTAATGCCTGTAGGGTTAAGGCAGATGACATGGGTTCTACTTATCGACGAAGATTTCCGCTGCTTAAGTTTATTTGGTATTCAGCCCCTGTGGCTTTATCTATGTAAGACTTGACCATAATTTGTGTAAGACGGTATGTATGGTAGTAAGACTCATGTTATTCAGCTTCTGTGTGTTCAGTGAGCATTGATCTCTGGGATCACTGTACACGTGCATTCGGTGATCACGACTTATGAGTCGGGGTCCCCACACTCGCTAGCCCTTTCTAAGACCGCAAAACATAAATGCAGAGCACCTTTAAAGATCAAGGACTGACTAAACATTGTAATTCATGGTAAAAGAGATCCAGTCAAGTCATACCCAATATAAACCAATTATAATGAATGGAAACGACAGTGTGCTCTCCAGCGGGTGCTTTTTAATAAGAAGGGTGATGACTCAACATAAAAGTAAATGGATAGGTGATGTCTACTACACAACCTTCTTCTTGTAGATGTTGTTGGGCCTGCAAGTGCACAGGTTTGTAGGACAGTAGCAAATTTCCCTCAAGTGGATGACCTAAGGTTTATCAATCCGTGGGAGGCGTAGGATGAAGATGGTCTCTCTCAAGCAACCCTGCAACCAAATAACAAAGAGTCTCTTGTGTCCCCAACACACCCAATGCAATGGCAAATTGTATAGGTGCACTAGTTCGGCGAAGAGATGGTGATACAAGTGCAATATGGATGGTAGATATAGGTTTTTGTAAACTAAAAATATAAAAACAGCAAGGTTACAAGTGATAAACGTGAGCGTAAACGGTATTGCAATGATAGGAAACAAGGCCTAGGGTTCATACTTTCACTAGTGCAAGTTCTATCAACAATAATAACATAGATAGATCATATAACAATCCCTCAACATGCAACAAAGAGTCACTCCAAAGCCACTAATAGCAGAGAACAAGCGTAGAGATTATGGTAGGGTACGAAACCACCTCAAAGTTATTCTTTCCAACCAATCCGTTGGGCTATTCCTATAAGTGTCACAAACAGCCCTAGAGTTCGTACTAGAATAACACCTTAAGATACAAATCAACCAAAACCCTAATGTCACCTAGATACTCCATTGTCACCTCAAGTATCCGTGGGCATGATTATACGATATGCATCACACAATCTCAATTCATCCAACCAACACAAAGTACTTCAAAGAGTGCCCCAAAGTTTCTACCGGAGAATCAAGAACGTGTGCCAACCCCTATGCATGGGTTCATGTGCGGAACCCGCAAGTTGGTCACCAAAACGTACATCAAGTGGCACATGATATCCCATTGTCACCATGGATAAACACGGCAAGACATACATCAAGTGTTCATAAAAGACTCAATCCGATAAGATAACTTCAAAGGGAAACTCAATTCATCACAAGAGAGTAGAGGGGGAGAAAAATCATAAGATCCAACTACAATATCAAAGATTGGGATAAATATAGATCGTGCCATAGAGGGAACACGAGAGAGAACACGAGAGAGAGAGAGAGAGAGAGAGAGAGAGAGAGATCAAACACATAGCTCTTGGTACATACCCTCGGCCCGAGGGTGAACTACTCCCTCCTCGTCATGGATAGCGCCGGATGATGAAGATGGCCACCGGTGCTTTGGGATCCCCCTCTGGCGGTGCGAGCAGGTCCCGATTGGTTTTGGTGGCTACGAGGCTTGCAGCGGCGGAACTCCCGATCTATCTTACATTACGGAAGTTTTAGGGTACATAGGTATATATGGGTGAAAGAATGCGTCGGTGGAGCTACGGGGCCCCACGAGGCAGGCGCCACAGGGGCGCCCCACCCTCGTGAGCACCTCCCGTATCTTCCGACGTGGGGTCCAAGTCCATCAGGTGGGTTTCCTTCCAAAAATAACTTCTCCAGCTTGTTTTCGTTCGTTTTGACTCCGTCGATATTCCTTTTCCTCGAAACCTTTGAAATAGTCATACAACAACAAATCTGGTCTGGGCCTCCGGTTATTAGGTTAGTCCCAATTATAATATAAAAGTTGATAATAAAGCCCAATATTGCCTAAAACAGTAGATAATATAGCATGGAGCAATAAAAAATTATAGATACGTTGGAGACGTATCAATAGGCCCTTCGCTGAGGGAAGCAGGGATTTGTAGAGGTGCCAGAGCTCGGTTTTGAAATAGAGATAATTATATTTTGAGCGGCATACTTTCATTGACAACATAACAACTAAGAGATGATGATATCTTCCATGCTAAAAAAATTATAGGCGGTTCCCAAACAGAATGGTAAAGTTTATACTCCCCCTCCTCCACAAGCATCAATCCATGGCTTGCTCGAAACAACGAGTGCCTCCAACATTCAACGGGTCCCAGGGGGAGTTTTTTTGCATAAAGCATGGGACTGGGCATCCCGGTGACCAGCCATTTTCTCGTGAGTGAGGAGCGGAGTCCACTCCTCTTGAGAATAACCCGCCTAACACGGAAGATAAGGGCAGCACTAGTTGATACATGAGCTATTCGAGCATGCAAAACAGAATGTTTATTTCAAGATTTAGAGTTTGGCACATACAAATTTACTTGGAACGGCAGGTAGATACCGCATATAGGAAGGTATAGTGGACTCATATGTAATCACTTTGGGGTTTAAGGAGTTTGGATGCACAAGCAGTATTCCCGCTTAGTAGAGGTGAAGGCTAGCAAAAGACTGGGAAGCGACCAAGTGAGAGAGCGACAACAGTAGTAAACATGCATTAAAATTAATTTACACCGAATAGAAGCATGAGTAGGATATAATCCACCATGAACATAAATATCATGAAGGCTATGTTCATTTGATTCAACTACATGCGTGAACATGTGCCAAGTCGAGTCACTCAATTCATTCAAAGGAGGATACCATCCCATCATACCATATCATAATCATTCTAATAGCATGTTGGCATGCAAGGTAAACCATTATAACTCATAGCTAATCAAGCATGACACAAGCAACTATAATCTCTAAATGTCATTGCAAATATGTTTACTTCATAATAGCTGAATCAGGCATGATGAATCATCATATTTACAAAAACAAGAGAGGTCGAGTTCATACCAGCTTTTCTCATCCCAATAAGTCCATCATATATCATCATTATTGGCTTTCACTTGCACGACCGAATGGTGTGTATAATAATAAGAGTGCATGTGCATTGGACTAAGCTGGAATCTGCAAGCATTCAACTCAAGAGAGAAGACAAGTAATATGGGCTCTAAGTTAAATAAACGATCATGCATATGAGAGCCACTAAGCATTTTCAATATGGTCTTGTTGACCCCCAAAGAAAGGAAAAGAAAAATAAAAACTATTTACACGGGAAAGCTCCCAACAAGCAAAAGAAGAACAGGAAATATTTTTGGGTTTTCTTTTCAATTATTACTACTAGAGCAGGAAAAATAGACTAATTAATTTTTTTGTTTTTTCTTAAGGTTTATGAAACACACAAGAAGAAAGCTAGAAAAATAAATTTAAACTAACATGGATATTACAGTGAAAGGGTATGAGCACCGACATCTAGCAATGAGTGTGTGTGAACATAAATGTAATGTCGGTGGGAAATACGTACTCCCCAAAGCTTAGGCTTTTGGCCTAAGTTGGTCTATTGCCAGGGATAGCACAGGTGATACCCGTAGGTGTAGCCGGGTCGTCTTTGCGATGCAGCATACCGCCTCTGAGGCTGCAAGATGGCGTCGAGCTGCCTCCGCTCTCCTCTCGTACTTATCCGCCTCTTCTCTGGTAATAATATATCTCCCTTTTGTCTGAAAATCAAAGAAGGCATGAGCAGGAAGAGTAACATGGACAACATGCCGTTTGTTAAAGATTAGTCGATACTGGAGAGGTGGTCCAGTCCTCTCAACAAACTGGTGGGAAACCATAGAATCAAAATCTAAATAAGTAGGGGTAACTCCATATCACCCTCACGAATGTCTATATCAAGAAAATTAGCTAAGCGGGTTGCATAAATTCCTCCAAAGAAATCTCCGTTATGTCTATTAAGATTCAACCTACGAGCTACAATGGCTCCCATATGATAAGATTGGTCCCCTAACACAGCACTTCTGAGAATGCTGAGATCGGGGGCACACATGTGACATGCTTCATCCTTAGCATTTATGCATCTACCAATGAAGAGAGCAAAATAATGTATAGCAGGAAAGTGAATGCTCCCTATAGTGGCCTGCGTTATATCTCTAGATTCCCCCACGGTTATTCTACCAAGAAAGTCTCTATATTCAGATTTAGGGGGATCCCTGATACTACCCCAAGATGGAAGTTTGCATGCAAGAGTGAAATCCTCTATGTCCATGGTATAAGATTTGTCATAAAGGTCAAACATGACTGAAGGAGAATTACGAAGATGAAAACTCAAACCTCCCCACAAATGAACTTGTGAGATCACGATACTGGGGGCATTTGTCAGCTTCAAAGTCCTCAAGACCGGCATTACGCAAATATGCGTTAAATTCTTCTTTGATTCCCGATTGATCCATCAAATTTTCTGAAGGCCATCCACAGGGCCTAACAAGAGCGTCTGTTGGTGGTTCCTCGTCAGCATCACGCATTGCAAGCCTGGGACCTTGCTTCCTTGAAGAACCACCTTGGAACATCTTCCTGAGCATATTGTTTTTCTCTGAAAAATTCTGAAATTTTTAGTAACTTCAAAAAAAAGTGAACCAACTTCAATAAAACTGATAGCAACTACTCATACAAGTGGCTAGAGCATATATCAAGCATTAGAACTACTTGGAACCATATATATTTGACATGCAAGCTCAAGAACATGGTCACCTATGCAGCACAAATTTGCAATGAATAAAGCACTAGAACAAAAACTAATTGGACCAATGGAGGAGTCACATACCAAGGAACAATCTCCCCAAGCAGTTTTGCGAGAGGTGCTTTGAGCAAGGAGATCGAAAATCACAGCAAAAGCGGCTGGAACACGAGCTTGAGTTGGCTTTTCATGTTTGTGTGAGGCAGAGGAAGGAGATGGGTGCAGGGATAAGTGGAGGAGGGCCACCGTTGGCCCACGAGGCAGGCGCGCCGGGAGGTAGGCGCGCCCTCCACCCTCGTGGCGGTGGCAGCTCCCATGGTAATTTTTGCACAATAAATCCTCAAATATTCCCGAAAAAATCATATTAAATTGGCATGGCATTACGAGGACTTCTATTTTGGGATATTTTTATATTGCACGGATAAATCAGAAATGCAGACGGAAAAATACTATTTTACTTTATTTCTACTAAAGAATAGAAAATATAAAGAAATCTGAGAAGGTTGTGCTTCTAGTTTCATCCATCTCATGCTCATAAAAAGAATCCACTAACAAGGTTGATCAAGTCTTGTTAACAAACTCATTCTGATAATCATGGAACCAGAGAAATTTCGAATAACACTATGTTACCTCAACGGGGATATGGACATCCCCAATAATAAGTATATCATATTTCTTCTTGACAGTCGGGAGAGGAAATTCAAAACCTCCAAATATAATCGATGGAATTTTTCCAATAGAGTTGATATTATGAACTTGAGGTTGTTTCCTCGGAAAGTGTACCGTATGCTCATTACCATTAACATGAAAAGTGACATTGCCCTTGTTGCAATCAATAACATCCCCTGCAGTATTAAGGAAAGGTCTTCCAAGAATAATAGACATACTATCGTCCTCGGGAATATCAAGAATAACAAAGTCCGTTAAAATAGTAACGTTTGCAACCACAGCAGGCACATCCTCACAAATACCGACGGGTATAGCAGTTGATTTATCAGCCATTTGCAAAGATATTTCAGTAGGTGTCAACTTATTCAAGTCAAGTCTACGATATAAAGAGAGAGGCATAACACTAATACCGGCTACAAGATCACATAAAGCAGTTTTAACATAATTTCTTTTAATGGAGCATGGTATAGTAGGTACTCCTGGATCTCCAAGTTTCTTTGGTATTCCACCCTTAAAAGTGTAATTAGCAAGCATGGTGGAAATTTCAGCTTCAAGTATCTTTCTTTTATTAGTAACAATATCTCTCATATATTTAGCATAAGGATTCATTTTGAGCATATCAGTCAATCGCATACGCAAAAAGATGGGTCTAATCATTTCAGCGAAGCGCTCAAAATCCTCATCATCCTTTTTCTTGGAAGGTTTGGGAGGAAAAGGCATGGGTTTATGAACCCATGGTTCTCTTTCTTTACCATGTTTCCTAGCACGAAGTCTCTTTTATCATAACGTTGATTCTTTGATTGTGGGTTATCAAGATCAACAGCAGGTTCAACTTCTACATCATTATCATTACTAGGTTGAGCATCATCATAAACATTATCATTAACATTATCACTAGGTTCATGTTCATCACTTGAGCGTGTTTCAGCATCAGAAATAGAAGTATCATTTGGATTCTCAGGTGGTTCAGCAATAGGTTCACTAGAAGTTTGCAAAGTCCTATCATTTTTATTTTTCTTCCTCTTAGAAGAACTAGGTACATCAATATTATTTCTCTGAGAATCTTGCTCGATTCTCTTAGGGTAGCCTTCAGGATACAAAGGTTCCTGAGTCATTCTACCAGTTCTAGTAGCCACTCTAACAGCATAGTCATTTTTCTTACTATTCATTTCATTAAGCACTTCTTTTTGAGCTTTAAGTACTTGTTCTACTTGAGTGGTAACCATAGAAGTATGTTTGCTAACAAGTTTAAGTTCACCTCTAATATTAGCCATATAATCACTCAAGCGTTTAATCATAAAGGTATTATGTTTTAATTGTCTACCAAAATAAGCATTAAAGTCATCTTGCTTAAACATAAAGTCATCAAACTCATCCAAGCAATCGACTAGCAATTTTAGTAGGAGGGACTTCAGCTTTATCATATCTATAGAGAGAATTTACCTTTACTACGTGTCGGGATATCGGGAGGTTCTTGATAAATAAGTAATTGAGATCATATACTTCTTCAACAAAGTGATGAAATTAAGACCATGTATTTCTTCAATGGGAGGTAAATTCTTAACATCTTCAGCTTTAATACCTTTTTCTTTCATGGATTTCTTTGCCTCTTGCATATCTTGGGACTCGTAAATAGAACACCTCTCTTCTTGAGTTGGTTTAGGAATAGGCTCGATGGTGGCTCAGAGCGGCTCGGGAGTTGGCTCAGGAGGTGCCCAGTTATTTTCATTTGTCAACATATTATTCAATAAAATTTCAGCTTCATCCGGTGTTCTTTCCCTAAAAAGAGAACCAGCACAACTATCTAGGTAATCTCTGGAAGCATCGGTTAGTCCATTATAAAAGATATCAAGTATTTCGGGTTTCTTAAGAGGATGATCGAGCAAAGCATTAGGTAACTTGAGAAGCCTCCACCAAGCTTGTGGGAGACTCTCTTCTTCAATTTGCACAAAATTATATATATCCCTCAAAGCAACTTGTTTCTTATGAGCAGGAAATATTTAGCGTAAAAGTAATAAATCATATCACAGGGACTTTGAACACAACCAGGATCAAGAGAATTAAACCATATCTTAGCATCACCCTTTAATGAGAACGGAAATATTTTGAGTAAATAAAGGTAGCGCGATCTCTCATTATTAGTAAACAGGGCAGCTATATCATTTAACTTAGTAAGATGTGCCACAACAGTTTCAGATTCATAGCCATAAAAAGGATCAGATTCAACCAGAGTAATTACATCAGGATCAACAGAGAATTCATAATAATTCTTATCGGGAACACAAATAGGTGAAGTAGCAAAAGCAGGGTCGGGTCTCATTCTATCTCTAAAAGATTCTTTACTCCATTTAACTAGCAACCTCTTAAGTCAAGTCTATCCTGGCAAGCAAGAATAGCTGCAGAAGATTCAGCATAAAAAAGATAACCCTCAGGAATAGCAGGCATATTTTCATCATCACTTTCATCATTGTATTCAGTTTCAATATTTTCTCTTTCTCTAGACCTAGAAATTTGTTCATCTAGAAACTCACCAAGGGGCACAGTAGTATCAAGCATAGAAGTAGTTTCATCATAAGTCTCATGCATAGCGTAAGTGGCATCATCAATAACATGCGACATATCGAGCGAATAGCGAAGCGAGGTTTAGGTGTCGCTAGCTTACTCATAATGTAAGGTGAATCGGTCTGCGAGCTAGATGGCAGTTCCTTACCTCCCCTCGTAGTTGAGGGATAAATTGTTGTCTTAAGCGTCTTTCGGGTTCTTCATAGTGTCCGGAAGATATAAATCCCAAGTGACTCAAAGAATAGAGCTATGCTTCCCGGCAATGGCGCCAGAAAAAGGTCTTGATAACCCACAAGTATAGGGGATCGCAACAGTTTTCGAGGGTAGAGTATTCAACCCAAATTTGTTGATTCGACACAAGGGGAGCCAAAGTATATTCTCAAGTATTAGCAACTGAGTTGTCAATTCAACCACACAGAAACTTAATATCTGCAACAAAGTGTTTAGTAGCAAAGTAATATGATAGTGGTGGTAACAGTAACAAAGTAAAGACAGCAAAAGTAATGTTTTTGGTATTTTTGTAGTGATGATAACAGTAGCAACGGAAAAGTAAATAAGCGTAAACCAGTATATGGAAAACTTGTAGGCACCGGATTAGCGATGGATAATCACGCCGGATGTGGTTCGTCATGTAACAGTCATAACATAGGGTGACACAGAACTAGCTCAAGTTCATCAATGTAATGTAGGCATGTATTCCGTATATAGTCATACGTGCTTACGGAAAAGAACTTGCATGACATCTTTTGTCCTACCCTCCGTGGCAGCGGGTCCTATTGGAAACTAAGGGATATTAAGGCCTCCTTTTAATAGAGAACCGGAACAAAGCATTAGCACATAGTGAATACATGAACTCCTCAAACTATGGTCATCACGGAGTGGTCCCGATTATTGTCACTTGAGGTTGCGGATCATAACACATAGTAGGTGACTATAGACTTGCAAGATAGGATCAAGAACACACATATATTCATGAAAACATAATAGGTTCAGATCTGAAATCATGGCACTCGGGCCCTAGTGACAAGCATTAAGCATAGCAAAGTCATAGCAACATCAATCTCAGAACATAATGGATACTAGGGATCAAACCCTAACAAAACTAACTCGAATACATGATAAATCTCATCCAAACAATCACCGACCAGCAAGCCTACGATGGAATTACTCACGCACGGCGGTGAGCATCATGAAATTGGTGATGGAGGATGGTTGATGATGACGACGACGACGAATACCCCTCTCCGGAGCCCGAACGGACTCTGGATCAGCCCTCCCGAGAGTGATTAGGGCTTGGCGGCGGCTCCGTATCGTAAAACGTGATGAAACTTTCTCTCTGATTTTTTTCTCCCCGAAAGCCAATATATGGAGTTGGAGTTGGCGTCGGAGGGCCACCAGGGGGCCCACGAGGTAGGGGGGCGCGCCCAAGCGGGGGAGGGCACACCACCCACCCTCTTCATCTTTGGCCAGGATTTTTTTATTATTTTTTTCTAAGGTGTTCCATGGAGTTTCAGGTCATTCTGAGAACTTTTATTTTCTGCACATAAAACAACATCACGGCAATTCTGCTGAAAAAAGCGTCAGTCCGGGTTAGTTCCATTCAAATCATACAAGTTAGAGTCCAAAACAAGGGCAAAAGTGTTTGGAAAAGTAGATACGATGGAGACGTATCAGTGGCGCACCCTATGGCTCAGCACCCCTATCGACCTCCTCCACGCCCACAAGCTCTGCCATGGCTATCGCCAAAGCTTGGATGTGTTCTCCCAGATCCTCGGCAGTCACCATGGCCCAATCAAAGGCCTTATCATGGGCAGGTTATGTTCCAATGGCAAGGAGCAAGCCAAGCTTCACAAGTGGTTCTGATCCCGCACCATAGATCAGCTCAAGAAGCTAAGTTATAATGATGGGCATATGAGCTTGCTGCCAACATCCGCGCTCCGATTCGCGCCCATGCTGCGCCTCGCCAAGCTCATGAACTGCCATCCCCCCCCCGGTAATGACGCGCCCGCTCTTTTTCTACCACAACTGAAGCACCTCGAGCTCGTCGTCGTCCGATCCCAAAGGATGACATGGAGCGCCTACTCTGCGGCTGTACTGCACTCGAGTTCCTTCGCCTTCAGGTGATGAATTGGTCGAGTACCTTGCACATCACCTCCAGCACTCTCCGAACTATTTATGTGTGTTGCTGGTGCTGCAACGAGAGATCACAAAAGGTGGACCACAGTATGGTCATCCGGGACACACCTTCACTTGAGTGATTACTTGTAGTTGATCAACAAGGTCCAACAAGAATCAATGTCATTTCTGCGCCGAAATTGAAAGTGGTGGGCTACTGTTCTATCAAATACTACAACTTTCAGGTACAACAGTCGCCTTATATACCTCTGCTTCTTGATATCAAGATGTCTGTTCGTCTGTCATCCAGCGAAGCTTCACCCAGACTCTGGGCACAGTCAAGGTCTTGGCACTAGAATCTGTTGTCCCCAACCTGGACCAAGTTTTCAGTTGCATGAGATGCTTTCCGTGCCTGAAGAAGTTGTATATCGAGGTGATGTTCCTTTCCTGTTAAATGTTAACCATAAGAGAGTTCAATTTTTTGCGCCTTTTCCCAAGTTTACAATGACTATGTACTATGATTTCTGAAGGAATTTTGTAGGATTTTAGGACATACACCCCCACCCCATATTGGTTGCTTCATTCATATGGTTACAATCGTCCATAAGCATTTCTCCTTTGGATTCATCTGTACTAGTTTTCTTAGGGAATTTTTCATCCAATCCAACCTCTTGTGAAGAAGGCTACATGTTTCTAGATTGTAATCAAATTAATGCTCATGTTAATCATGACAGATCGAAGATGGCCCGTTGGTGCATTTTACAAATCCTGCAAACCAAATGGGTGTGTAGCAGTGTTCAAAACTGCATGTAGGCACTAACACGTTCTCTTCTTTTGTAGTGCATATTAGGACCGGTGGAAGATGTTGATAACGACAATCACATCGAATGCCTGGATCTGCATCTCTCAAATATTACTTTGAACTCCTACCAAGGGACCCCACCGGAGATTACACTCGCCATGTTCTTTCTTGTCAGAGCAAAGGTGTTGAGGGTACTGAGGTTGAACACGCATTTAATTAGGAAAGATCAATGGTGTGATTATCAGAGGCGGCTGGTACTGCGGAATGGAAGTGCCTCCAAAAATGCCAAACTTCGTATTGGAAGAGCATATGGGAAAGCAATTGAAAGTGTCGTGGAATTGTCACGGCAGATGTCCTTAGTGTTAGGACTTAGTCGCGAGGCCAACGCATCTATGTGGTAGCTTGAGAGGGGTTGAGCGGGACGAGACGCGAGGTTTTACCCAGGTTCGGCCCCTCTCGGTGGAGGTAAAAGCCTACGTCTGCTTCATTGATATTGATGATGATGATCACGGCTACACGAGTGCTCTAACTCGAGAGCTATTGTCTAAACCTAACTTGTCCAACTTGTGGAACTTGTCCCTCTTTGGGAGCCCTGCCCCTCCTTATATATGTTGAAGGGCGGTTTACATGTGGAGTCCTATTAGGATTAGGACTAGTCTATCTCTAATACAAACCGGATACAAGTCCTGGTCTTAACTCCTTGTAAAATATTCCTCATGCCTTTCCTCTTAAACCGCCCACAATAGTTGAACTGCCTTACGATCCGCCGCCGGGTTACTAATGAACCGCCAAGACCGGGCGGGTAGCCCGTGAACCGCCAAGCTCCGGCGGGTTACCGATGAAACCGTCCGGACCGGCGGGTTAACTTCCGGCGGTTTACACAAGGGTATATCCCGACATTAGCCCCCAAGTTTAGCTTGGATTTATCCATAGTAAACTTACGCTGCAAAATAAACACGAGAACAAATTTGGCAGGTTGTACTCCGGTTAAGAATTCTTGTAGACCGGCACCGATCGTCCTTGTCGTTTCCTTCTTCTAGAAAATCCGGGTCAATAACCAGCTTCATAACCGATTTCTTGATGTTGGTTTCTCATAGGAAATATATTGTGAAGAATAATTCCTTTGATTCCGCTCCCAATGCTTAAAAACAATATTGGTCCTTGAAATACTCATCCGATCTTCAGCGGTTTAAGGGCGTAGAACTTGCGGTTTATCCTTGCTAAGATCACCGGTTTATAAATATTGACAAGACCGGTCATACTTGTAGTTAACATCCAGCTTGAAAATATACCTCTTATATGCCTATCACTTGTAGCCTCCAAGTCTTAAGAAGGTAGCATAGCAACAGCTTGAGACTTGCTTAAATATCACAATCTTGAAGAAATCCAGGTTGTTCATCTCAATCACTAGTCGAATTGAGTATTCCACATATGTAGCCCCCAAGTGCGGGTTGTCATGCTTGCAACAACACAGGACTTGTAATTGTCTGATGCTCATAAAAACTTCAACCAGTGTAGCCCCCAAGGGCGGGTCATTATGCACTAATAAGCGGGGACTTGATATATATTTCAATGAAAATAACATCATATGATGTAACCCCATCATGGGACTTGAATCCACGTCCACAAGGTTAAGAGCCTTGTGTTCTACCAATGAGCAAAGGACCCTTCAATGTAATGAATAAAAGCTTTGTACCTTGAATTGTTTGACAGGAGCAATTGGTAGCCCCCAAGGGCCGGCTCATTATAATGTGATGAGTCGGGTCTTCAATAAGATAAACAAAGAATGACTTTGCATTAGCCCCCAAGTGTCATGGTGCATGCTTGCAGCGACATGGACTTGCATATTGGATGTAATCTCAACTTAAATAATGTAGCCCCCAAGTGCCGGGTTGTAAGCCTGCAGCAACTCGGGACTATTCCTTCAATTGTAGAATAAAAATTATATCCATTGATAATATGATAGCCATTGCTCCAAAGCAATTTTGAAAACCGTAATCACAATACTGGTTATTGATAACCATAATAGAAATCCAGCCATGTTGGCTATTTGAATAATATACCCAATGATTCATAAGCGCGTGTTCCAATGGCGCAATCCAAATATGTACTGGCGACTTATAGTCCAAAGCCAGGCCGGTTTAACAAACACCGGATAATTTATCATCATACTGGCGACACATAGTCGAAAGCCAGGCCGGTTTAATAAACGTCAGTGATTTACAATCATGCTTTATTCAACCTGTTTACGTGATATTGAATCACATTGCTGGTTTTACCAACTTTTTGTAGTAAGAGTGATAACCCCAATCTTGAGTAATAATAACTCCTTTCATATTGTGTCGATTGATGATAAACCGTGCGGGTTGTGATAAACACCGGTTTAACCATATATAATCGGGCGACTCGTAGTCAAACCGCATCGGGCTGATAGTCTCCGGATTATGAGTTGATCATGTACTGACAACTTGTAATTGAAAGTCAAGCCGGGTTAATGAACACCGGTTTACTCCATAATAAGATGGTAACATCAAACCGGGCAAATAGTCTCCGGATTAGGATTTGACCGTGTTCCGCCAATTTGTAATTGACAGTTTGAACCGGATTAATAATGTCGGTTTGAAAACACAACAAAAGAAATAATTTAAAAGAGAACAAAATTCAAGCAAAGGCAAATATAAAACCATTGCAAATGAGGCTTTGAGCCGATCAAGAGGCATTACCATGGTCGGACACGACCAAGCCCCCAAAAGGCGTAGCTATGGTTCGAGTCAGCCAGTCCCCAAATGATGCATTGGCATTACGCCCGATCAAGAGGTGTAGCGATGGTTCGGGTTCACCAAAGCCCCCAAGTGATGCTTTGTGGCACTAGGCCGATCAAGAGGCGTGACTATGGTTCAGACGTGACCACAAGTCCCCAAGTGATCTTGTGGCTTTTCGCCTACCAAATGGCGTTGCTATGGTTCGGACACGACCAAGGCCCCCAAGTGATCTTGTGGCATTGCGCCGATCAAGAGGTGTGACTATGGTTCGGACATGAACAAGCCCCCATTTGATCAATAATATGATTAGACAACAAGGCATGATACCCATGTTTGAACAGCGCATCATTGCAGCATGTCCTCTTTGGCATCCTTTAACTTTTGCAAGAGATAAATCCTTCTTGAACCGGATTTTGAACCGGATATTGAGAGCTTCAAAGCTTTGTGGGAGACATCTTTCCCTTGAACCGGATGTTAAACCGGACTCTTTAGTTTCAGCCGTAAATTTTTACGGCCTTTAGACTCGAACTTGCGAGAAGTTAATTCCTTTTTGAACCGGACATTGTTAAACCGGATTTGAGAGCTAAAGAGCTTTGTGAGAGAACAGATTTCCCTTGAACCGGATTGTAAACCGGATATTTGAAAGCTTCAGTGAGACTGACTTTCCTTTAGCCGGATTTTAAACCAGAATCCTTTCGATGACCCGGATCTTCTTCATTGAGCGGGATTTTGTAACTGTCATACACTTTCTAAACCGGAAATTTTCTCGACGGCCTTTAAACTTTCATCAATATAACAGTAGCCTCCGGGACCGGGTTATCCTTCCCTCCATCGTCACGGGGTTCTTTAAATTCTTTGAAAGCGGCAATATTTCTTTGAGTCATGTCATCGTAGCCCCGAGTCTCAAGGTGACTCGAGGAGTTGGCTTGAAACTCTCCATATTTAACCGTGATATAAACCGCATAACTTGTATATCATTGGTGTTGATAGCACAATGTGAATCCACAGAAGGTTGAGGTGACTACGGCGGGTTATAAATTATCCCGTATAAGCCGTGTCAGCAACTCGGCCAATGGTTCCTTCCAACTAGCGATTTGAAGTTAACCAAATTGTGGTGGCGGCGACTTGTGCGCCTGCCCATTGAACCATCCAGTGCAGACGGCGGCTGGTAATATATGATAAATTGCATCCAATTTGTTGGAAGAGAAACCGGGCTTCCCAAGTAGTGACTTGCTCATACTCAATGAACAGCTCACGCAGACAGGCGCGGCCCGGTGTGTTGATGTAGACCAGGCCGCGAGAGACGGACGGTAAAGACGACCGTAACATCAGATGCGGCTCAGACAGATGAACCGCCGTGGCGTTGTAAGCGGTGTCGAGCGGGCAAGTTGTCCTCCTCATTGTAAGCCGGCATGGTCGCGAGAGACGGCCACGGCATTGTAAACCGGCGCGGTCGCGGGAGACAGCCACGGCATTGTGAACCGGCGCGGTCGCGAGAGACGGCCACGGCATTGTAAACCGGCGCGGTCGCGAGAGACGGCCACGGCATTGTAAACCGGTGCGGGAGTCCGTTAAATGCGAGGACCACCTGTGCCAAAAGATGTTGGCGGCGCCTCTACCTCCAGCGGTATAATATCACTTTTGTCATAAATATTTGCCCTGCATAAACAATATTGCAGACCAAGGCAAAGATAAACTTGTTTTTTGACAAAAAACAACATGTGATAATAAGACAAATTTGGATGGATATCACCTGATTTGTTCGGACGACGGATGATCCGTTTATCGCGATAGAGATGGCTCGAGCAGACCAGCGACCCAATATAGTTCCAGCGGCTCGTGCAGACCGGCCACTTAATATAACCCCGCAGCTTAAAGCGGCAAGGGTGGCTCAATGCGGCTCCGGCGGGTTAATATATATTAAGCTGCACGGCGGCGACTTCTTGCATACATGTTCCATCAGTAAGCGGGCGCAGACGCCGGTGTGTGTGACGGTGCTGACTCACACTTCATAGGCACAACATGGCACCACCTTTGCTAATTGATCCGAACGACAAATGATCCGCGCATATGTTTCACGCAGACGGCATTTGATGTGGCTTTTCTGCTCATATGGTACTCTGGTGAAAAACCCTCATGGAGTACCAGCACTGCTGCCATAGACGTCATTTTGGACGGTGCACAACTCCGGACAAGGGAGTATTTCTTCATTTTCTGAATTTCCTGTTCCAACGTGTGGCTGACGAAGCAGAAGCATACTGATTTGAAGTAGATGCGTGCACTCTAGGCCTCATCATGGGCGAAGAGAGACCTCTCCAGTGGGTTGACCAGGACGTTTGGAGGAGCAGGGCGATTCAACGGCTACTCCAGTGGAGAAGTCCAGCGATTCAAAACGATGCCGGGTCGGTTTGACGCTGGCAGTCCATGGCGGCGCATGGAACGGCTCTGCAGTGACATGCGGGCTCACCGGAGGAGGTATAGCAACGGCAGTTTTGAGGGCGAAGCCACGGCAGCTTGGCGGTGCGACGTATTTCAGAAACAACCCGAAGACCGGGCCGAGGCGGCGGCTCAACAGGGCTCTGCATGCAGAAGCGGAGCAACGCCAAGTCGGACCGCAGCAGCAGTTTTTGGAGGAGGCTGGCGAGTTGGCGCGAGGCTGCTCCGATGAATTAAATACAGGCGCCTTTAGCAAGCTCACTGCGGCGACTCAGAGCTTGTACCAAGGCTGCGGAGGTGAGGCAACTCGAAGGCACGGCTGCAGCGGTGACTCGCCGGCAAGCTCTTAGCGGAGGCGAGCAGCAGAGGAGGCCGCAGAAACGGCGGCTAAGGCGACCACACGGGCTGCAGCGGCCACCGCGAGCCATGGTGGAAACGGACTGACAAGCGTTTTGCGAGGCGAGGAGAAACCACAGGAGCAACGGCAGCTTTATGTAGTAAAATCCGGGTCGGGGCTGTATCCGAACAGGGTATTCCGCCCTTTGACCCCTTGCATACTAGCAACAACATCTGGCCCCGTGTTGGCTTGACATGACGGATTGTCCTTACTTGACCACGTGAGAGCTTCAGTACAGTTTTTTTTTGTTTGAATGAATCTGCCAAAGTAGATCCGAACGCCTCTTCATGTAGTAAAATCTGGAGTTGTAGATTGACTTGGCCACCACGGGAGCAATGGCAGCTTAATTGAAGTAGTACCAATTGTTTCTTGTGAGAACACGGCAGCTGATCTAATCCTTTACATGCATGTGCACGTGCCTAGTTTGGTCGGTCAAAGAAAACCGAGGACTGCGGCGACTTGACCACAGGGCATGATTGCTTCGTATCAGCCTCGGCAGATACATCGGAAAGTTAGATCACGGTCTCAGCGATTTTTTTTTTTGGCGGTTCATTAGCGGAGCGGACCGCAACCTTAGCTCTATCTCAATCTCAAATTGTACCTCGAGTTTAACTCTCTCTCGATCTCAATTTGTACTTTGAGTTTCCTTGTGCAATTGTTTTGCGCCGTCTTTTCTTCATCAGATCAATTGCGAGCTTCTTCATCCGTAAATCGTGAATTTCTTGATCCCTGAGATAGATCCCTCCAAGAACTCAACACCATCGTGCTGCCCCACGGTGGGCGCCAACTGTCGTGGAATTGTCACGGCAGATGTCCTTAGTGTTAGGACTTAGTCGCGAGGCCAACGCATCTATGTGGTAGCTTGAGAGGGGTTGAGCGGGACGAGAGACGCGAGGTTTTACCCAGGTTCGCCCCTCTCGGTGGAGGTAAAAGCCTACGTCCTGCTTCATTGATATTGATGATGATGATCACGGCTACGAGTGCTCTAATTCGAGAGCTATTGTCTAAACCTAACTTGTCCAACTTGTGGAACTTGTCCCTCTTTGGGGAGCCCTGCCCCTCCTTATATATGGTGAAGGGGCGTTTACATGTGGAGTCCTATTAGGATTAGGACTAGTCTATCTCTAATACAAACCGGATACAAGTCCTGGTCTTAACTCCTTGTAAAATATTCCTCATGCCTTTCCTGTTAAACCGGCCCACAATAGTTGAACTGCCTTCCGATCCGCCGGCCGGGTTACTAATGAACCGCCAAGACCGGGCGGGTAGCTCGTGAACCGCCAAGCTCCGGGCGGGTTACCAGTGAGCCGTCCAGACCGGCCGGGTTAACTTCCGGCCGGTTTACACCGCGGGGTATATCCCCGACAGAAAGTTATTGTGTCAAACCCATACATGACTTGTCAGCGGTTGATCCCTTTTTAGAAATGACGCAGCATGCAATGTATGAATTTGGGCGTTGTAATCTTTCAAATTGAACCTTGCCATATTCATGGTAGTTTCTATATTGAACCGTTTCTGTTCTCTTGTCTCAACGCAAAAAGTTCATCCGGGTGAACCGCATGTCGTACATCGCACACACCTTGATCTGGCTGACCGTTTCTTTTGTGTAGCCTAATCACAAGCAGCTCATCCGAGTGAACTGTATGTTGTACATCGCACACACCTTGATCTCACTGACCGTTTCTTTTGTGTTGCCTAATCACAAACAGTTCATCCAAGTGAACTGTATGTTGTACATCGCACACACCTTCATCTGGCTGTCCGTTTCTTTTGTTCCTCCTAATCGAAAATGGTTAATTGAACTGAACCGTATGCCCAGAATCGCACACACAACTAAAATCTGAACGTGTTTCATGCATCCATCATCGCAAACGTTTTACACCTTTTTTGACGGTTTTTTACACCATCGTTTGCGATTATGGCATCGCACACAGTTTCGTCGAAGGGTCTCTGATCGTAGTGTCGCATTAGCAGCATCCTGCAGTAGTGTATGCATGTTCACACATACCTGGTCCATGATCCACAATATTAGTGAAGGGAGTGTATAGGTCGACAATATGGACATTTTTCTTTGACCCGATCACTTGTTTCAACTTACTATTATGGATGGATGCACCCAAGTTCCCAAAGATACTGCATGCCGTGTAGTTGTTCATTCGAGTTTGTGATGATGTGCAACCGACAGGGTGTAAGTTGTTCACAAGAACCTTTCTCACCCCAATCTTCTGCAACTGCTCCACATTGGTTGTAGTCTCATTGGTCACCTTCCCGATATAAGCATTGTTCTGCGAAGCATACATGAAAACTAAGTAAGATATATACACAAACATATTAATTTCTCAAATTGTTACATGCATGCATTCTACAACTATACCGGCTCAGCTACTCACATCGTTAGGGCTACTTAGTCCAATGACGTCGGTGCTTGCATAGTCATTATTGGAGAAGGATAGGAGTGCTACATAGTGGCTCAATTGTTTATCTGTAATGGTGCCGTCCTTGACCATCTTCCTGAAATTCTCAACCTGCTTGGCAAAGGTGGGGACATCTGTTGGAAATATGCCCTAGAGGCAATAATAAAATGGTTATTATTATATTTCTTTGTTCATGATAATTATCTATTATTCATGCTATAATTGTGTTATCCGGAAATCGTAATACATGTGTGAATACATAGACCATGACATGTCCCTAGTGAGCCTCTAGTTAATTAGCTCATTGATCAACAGATAGTCATGGTTTCCTGACTATGGACATTGGATGTCATTGATAACGGGATCACATCATTAGGAGAATGATGTGATGGACAAGACCCAATCCTAAGCATAGCACAAAGATCGTGTAGTTCGTTTGCTAGAGCTTTTCCAAATGTCAAGTATCATTTCCTTAGACCATGAAATTGTGCAACTCCCGGATACCGTAGGAGTGCTTTGGTGTGCCAAACGTCACAACGTGAATCGGGTGGCTATAAAGGTGCACTACGGGTATCTCCGAAAGTGTCATTGGGTTGGCACGAATCGAGATCGGGATTTGTCACTCCGTATGACGAAGAGGTATCTCTGGGCCCACTCGGTAATGCATCATCATAATGAGCTCAATGTGACCAAGTGTCCGTCACGGGATCATGCATTACGGTGCAGTAAAGTGACTTGCCGGTAACGAGATTGAACGAGGTATTGGGATACCGACGATCGAGTCTCTGGCAAGTAAAATACCGATTGACAAAGGGAATTGTATACGGGATTGATTGAATCCTCGACATCGTGGTTCATCCGATGGGATCATCAAGGAGCATGTGGGAGCCAACATGGGTATCCAGATCCCGCTGTTGGTTATTGACCGGAGAGTCGTCTCGGTCATGTCTGCATGTCTCCCGAACCCGTAGGGTCTACACACTTAAGGTTCGATGACACTAGGGTTGTAGAGATATTAGTATGCAGTAACCCGAAAGATGTTCGGAGTCCCGGATGAGATCCCGGACATCACGAGGAGTTCCGGAATGGTCCGTAGGTAATGATTTATATATAGGAAGTCAAGTTTCGGCCATCGGGAAAGTTTCGAGGGTCACCGGTATTGTACCGGGACCATCAGAAGGGTCCCGGGGGTCCACCGGGTGGGGCGACCTATCCCAGAGGGCCCCATGGGCTTAAGTGGGGAGGGGAACCATCCCCTGTTGGGCTGGTGCGCCCCCCCTTGGGCCTCCCCCTGCGCCTAGGGCAGGAAACCCTAGGGGTGGGGGGCGCCCCCCTTGGCTTGGGGGGGGGGGAGGGGGGAAGCCACCCCTTGGCCGCCCCCCCCTTTGGAGATTGCATCTCCTAGGGCCGCCCCCCCAGGGGGCCTATATATAGTGGGGGGGAGGGAGGGCAGCCGCACCCTAGCCCCTGGCCGTCGTGCTGTTGGATCTCCATCAACCTCTCCTTCCCCCTTGCTGGATCAAGAAGGAGGAGACGTCTTCCCAACCGTACGTGTGTTGAACGCGGAGGTGCCGTCCGTTCGGCACTCGGTCATCGGTGATTTGGATCACGACGAGTACGACTCCATCAACCCCGTTCTCTTGAACGCTTCCGCTCGTGATCTACAAGGGTATGTAGATGCACTCCTTTTCCCCTCATTGCTAGATAACTCCATAGATTGATCTTGGTGATGCGTAGAATTTTTTTGAATTTTGCTACGTTTTCCAACAGTGGTATCAGAGCTAGGTCTATGCGTAGTTACTATGCACGAGTAGAACACAAAGCAGTTGTGGGCGTAGATGTTGTCAATTTTCTTGCCACTACTAGTCTTATCTTGCTTCGGCGGCATCGTGGGATGCATCGGCCTGGACCGACCTTACACGTAAGCTTACGTGAGACAGGTTCCACCGACTGACATGCACTAGTTGCATAAGGTGGCTAGCCGGTGTCTGTCTCTCCCACTTTAGTTGGAGCGGATTCGATGAAAAGGGTCCTTATGAAGGGTAAATAGAAATTGGCATATCACGTTGTGGTTTTACATAGGTAAGAAACGTTCTTGCTAGAAAACTATAACAGCCATGTAAAAACATGCAACAACAATTAGAGGACGTCTAACTTGTTTTTGCAGCAAGTGCTTTGTGATGTTATATGGCCAAAGGATGTGATGAATGATATATGTGATGTATGAGATGATCATGTTCTTGTAATAGGAATCACGACTTGCATGTCGATGAGTATGACAACCGGCAGGAGCCATAGGAGTTGTCTTTATTTTTTGTATGACCTGCGTGTCATTGAATAACATCATGTAAATTACTTTACTTTGTTGCTAAAGCGTTAGCCATAGAAGTAGAAGTAATCGTTGGCGTGACAACTTCATGAAGACACAATGATGGAGATCATGATGATGGAGATCATGGTGTCATGCCGGTGACGAAGATGATCATGGCGCCCCGAAGATGGAGATCAAAGGAGAAATATGATATTGGCCATATCATGTCACTATTTGATTGCATGTGATGTTTATCATGTTTTGCTTCTTATTTGCTTAGAACGACGGTAGTAAATAAGATGATCCCTTTTAATAATTTCAAGAAAGTGTTCCCCCTAACAGTGCACCGTTGCGAAGGTTCGTTGTTTCTAAGCACCACATGATGATCGGGTGTGATAGATTCTAACGTTCGAATACAATGGGTGTAAGCCAGATTTACACATAATACACTTAGGTTGACTTGACGAGCCTAGCATGTACAGACATGGCCTCGGAACACGGAAGACCGAAAGGTCGAGCATGAGTCGTATAGAAGATACGATCAACATGAAGATGTTCACGAGGTTGACTAGTCCGTCTCACGTGATGATCGGACACGGCCTAGTTGACTCGGATCATGTTTCACTTAGATGACTAGAGGGATGTTTATCTGAGTGGGAGTTCATTGAATAATTTGATTAGATGAACTTAATTATCACGAACTTAGTCTAAAATCTTTACAATATGTCTTGTAGATCAAATGGCCCACGCTAATGTTGCCCTCAACTTCAACGCGTTCCTAGAGAAAACCAAGCTGAAAGATGATGGCAGCAACTATACGGACTGGGTCTGGAACCTGAGGATCATCCTCATAGCTGCCAAGAAAGATTATGTCCTAGAAGCACTGCTAGGTGAAGCACCCATCCCAGAGAACCAAGATGTTATGAACGCTTGGTAGTCTCGTGTTGATGATTACTCCCTCGTTCAGTGCGGCATGCTTTACAGCTTAGAACTGGGGCTCCAAAAGCATTTTGAGCAACAAGGAGCATATGAGATGTTCGAAGAGCTGAAAATGGTTTTCCAAGCTCATGCCCGGGTCGAGAGATATGAAGTCTCCGACAAGTTCTTCAGCTGTAAGATGGAGGAAAATAGTTACATCGGTGAGCACATACTCAAAATGTCTGGGTTGCACAACCGCTTGACTCACCGGGAGTTAATCTCCCGGATGACGTGGTGATTGACAGGATCCTTGATCGCTTCCACCGAGCTACAAGAGCTTTGTGATGAACTTCAATATGGAGGGGATGGAAAAGACGTTTCACGAGGTATATTCAATGCTGATATCAGCGGTGGTGGTGATCAAAAAGGAAGATCAAGTTTTGATGGTGAATAAAACCACTAAGTTTAAGAACGGCATGGGTAAGAAGAACTTAAAGAAGGACGGCAAGGAGTTGCCGCGCCGTAAGCCGATTGCCGGAAGAAGCCAAAGAATGGACCCAAGCCTGAGACCGAAAGTGCCTTTATTGCAAGGGAAGTGGTCACTGGAAGCGGAACTGCCCCAAATACTTAGCGGACAAGAAGGCCGACAACACTAAAGGTATATGTGATATACATGTAATTGATGTGTACCTTACCAGTAGTCGTAGTAGCTCCTGGGTATTTGATACCGGTGCCGTTGCTCATATTTGTAACTCAAAACAGGAGCTGCGGAATAAGCGGAGGCTGGCGAAGGACGATGTGACGATGCGCATCGGGAATGGTTCCAAGGTCGATGTGATCGCCGTCGGCACGATGCCTCTACATTTACCTACGGGATTAGTTTTAAACCTCAATAATTGTTATTTAGTTCCATCTTTGAGCATGAACATTGTATCAGGATCTTGTTTAATTCGAGATGGCTACTCATTTAAATCCGAGAATAATGGTTGTTCTATTTATATGAGAGATATGTTTTATGGTCATGCCCCGCTGGTGAATGGTTTATTCTTAATGAATCTCGGCGTAATGTTACACATATTCATAGTGTGAATACCAAAAGATGTAAGGTTGATAATGATAGTCCCACATACTTGTGGCATCGCCGCCTGGTCACATAGGTGTCAAACGCATGAAGAAGCTCCATGCAGATGGACTTTTGGAGTCTCTTGATTACGAATCATTTGACACGTGCGAACCATGCCTCATGGGTAAAATGACTAAGACTCCGTTCTCCGGAACAATGGAGCGGGCGACCAACTTATTGGAAATCATACATACTGATGTGTGCGGTCCAATGAGTGTTGAGGCTCGCGGTGGCTATCGTTATGTTCTCACTCTCACTGATGACTTGAGTAGATATGGGTATGTTTACTTAATGAAACACAAGTCTGAGACCTTTGAAAAGTTCAAGGAATTTTAGAGTGAGGTTGAGAATCAACGTGACAGGAAAATAAAGTTCTTAAGAGCAGATCGTGAAGGGGATTATTTGAGTCACTAATTTGGCTCACACTTAAGGAAATGTGGATTCATTTCACAACTCACGCTACCGAACACCTCAGCGAAATGGTGTGTCCGAACGTCGTAATCGTACTCTATTAGATATGGTGCGATCTATGATGTCTCTTACCGATCTACCGCTCTCATTTTGGGGCTATGCTTTAGAGACTGCCGCATTCACTTTAAATAGGGCTCCGTCGAAATCCATTGAGACGACACCGTATGAATTATGGTTTGGGAAGAAACCTAAGCTGTCGTTTCTAAAAGTTTGGGGATGCGATGCTTATGTCAAGAAACTTCAACCTAAAAAGCTCGAACCCAAGTCGGAAAAATGTGTCTTCATAGGATACCCTAAGGAAACCATTGGGTATACCTTCTACCTCAGATCCGAAGGCAAGGTCTTTGTTGCCAAGAACGGGTCCTTTCTAGAGAAAGAGTTTCTCTCGAAAGAATTAAGTGGGAGGAAAGTAGAGCTTGATGAAGTACTACCTCTTGAAACGGGAAGTAGCGTAGCTCAGGAAGATGTTCTGTGGTGCCCGTGCACCGACTAGAGAGGAGGTTAATGATGATGATCAAGGTACTTCAGATCAAGGTCCTCATGAACTTCAGAGGGTCCACAAGGACACGTTACGCACCAGTGGTAATGCAGCAACCCTGTCTTGGAAATCATGCTGTTAGACAACGGTGAACCTTCGAACTATGAAGAAGCAATGGCGGGCCCAGATTCCGACAAATGGCTAGAAGCCATAAAATCCGAGATAGGATCCATGTATGAAAACGAAGTATGGACTTTGACTGACTTGCCCAATGATCGGCGAGCCATAGAAAATAAATGGATCTATAAGAAGAAGACAGACGTGGATGGTAATGTGACCATCTATAAGGCTCGACTTGTCGCTAAGGATTATTGACAAATTCAAGGGGTTGACTACGATGAGACTTTCTCACCCGTAGCGAAGCTGAAGTCCGTCTGAATCATGTTAGCTATTGCCGCATTCTATGATTATGAGATATGGCAAATGGACGTCAAAACGGCATTCCTTAACGGCTTTCTTAAGGAAGAATTATATATGATGCAGCCGGAAGGTTTTGTCGATCCTAAGAATGCTAACAAGGTGTGCGAGCTCCAAGGCTCAATCTATGGGCTGGTGCAAGCATCTCGGAGTTGGAACATTCAATTTGATGAGATGATCAAAGCGTTTGGGTTTACACGGACTTATGGAGAAGCCTATGTTTACAAGAAAGTGAGTGGGAGCTCTGTAGCATTTCTCATATTCTATGTGGATGACATCTTTGTTGATGGGAAATGATATAGAATTCTTGGAAAGCATAAAAGCCTACTTGAACAAGTGTTTTTCAATGAAGGACCTTGGAGAAGTTGCTTATATATTAGGCATCAAGATCTATAGAGATAGATCGAGACGCCTCATTGGTCTTTCACAAAGTACGTACCTTGACAAGATATTGAAGAAGTTCAATATGGATCAGTCCAAGAAGGGGTTCTTGCTCAGACAGGCAAGGTGTGCGATTGAGCACGGCTCAATGCCCGACCACGGCAGAAGATAGAGAAAAGATGAGTGTCGTCCCCTATGCCTCAGCCATAGGGTCTATTATGTATGCCATGCTGTGTACCAGACCTGATGTAGACCTTGCCATAAGTTTGGTAGGAAGGTACCAAAGTAATCCCGGCATGGAACACTGGACAGCGGTCAAGAATATCCTAAAGTACCTGAAAAGGACTAAGGACATGTTTCTCGTTTATGGAGGTGACGAAGAGCTCGTCGTAAAGGGTTACGTCGATGCTAGCTTCAACACAGATCTGGATGACTCTAAGTCGCAAACCGGACACGTGTTTATTTTGAATGGTGGGGCAGTAAGCTGGTGCAGTTGCAAGCAAAGCGTCGTGGCGGGATCTACATGTGAAGCAAAGTACATGGCAGCCTCGGAGGCAGCGCATGAAGCAATCTGGGTGAAGGAGTTCATCACCGACCTAGGAGTCATACCCAATGCGTCGGGGCCGATCACACTCTTCTGTGACAACACTGGAGCTATTGCACTAGCCAAGGAGCCCAGGTTTCACAAGAAGATCAGGCACATCAAGCGTCACTTCAACTCCATTCGTGAAAATGTTCAAGATGGAGACATAGATATTTGTAAAGTACATACGGACCTGTATGTCGCAGATCTGTTGACTAAACCTCTCCCTACAGCAAAACATTATCAACACCAGAACTCTATGGGTGTTCGATTCATCAGAATGTAACTAGATTAGTGACTCTAGTGCAAGTGGGAGACTGTTGGAAATATGCCCTAGAGGCAATAATAAAATGGGTATTATTATATTTCTTTGTTCATAATAATTGTCTATTATTCATGCTATAATTTCTTATCCGAAAATCGTAATACATATGTGAATACATAGACCACGACATGTCCCTAGTGAGCCTCTAGTTAACTAGCTCATTGATCAACAGATAGTCATGGTTTCCTGACTATGGACATTGGATGTCATTGATAACGGGATCACATCATTAGGAGAATGATGTGATGGACAAGACAATCCTAAGCATAGCACAAAGATCGTGTAGTTCGTTTGCTAGAGCTTTTCCAAATGTCAAGTATCATTTCCTTAGACCATGAGATTGTGCAACTCCCGGATACCGTAGGAGTGCTTTGGGTGTGCCAAACGTCACAACGTAACTGGGTGGCTATAAAGGTGCACTACGGGTATCTCCGTAAGTGTCTGTTGGGTTGGCACGAATCGAGACTGGGATTTGTCACTCCGTATGACGGAGAGGTATCTCTGGGCCCACTCGGTAATGCATCATCATAATGAGCTCAATGTGACCAAGTGTCTGGTCACGGGATCATGCATTACGGTACGAGTAAAGTGACTTGCCGGTAACGAGATTGAACGAGGTATTGGGATACCGACGATCGACTCGCAGGCAAGTAAAATACCGATTGACAAAGGGAATTGTATATGGGATTGATTGAATCCTCGACATCGTGGTTCATCCGATGAGATCATCGAGGAGCATGTGGGATCCAACATGTGTATCCAGATCCCGCTGTTGGTTATTGACCGGAGAGTCGTCTTGGTCATGTCTGCATGTCTCCCGAACCCGTAGGGTCTACACACTTAAGGTTCGGTGATGCTAGGGTTGTAGAGATATTAGTATGCAGTAACCCAAAAGTTGTTCGGAGTCCCGGATGAGATCCTGGACATCACGAGGAGTTCCGGAATGGTCCGGAGGTAAAGATTTATATATAGGAAGTCTAGTTTTGGCCATCGGGAAAGTTTCAGGGGTCACCGGTATTGTACCGGGACCACCGGAAGGGTCCCGGGGGTCCACCAGGTGGGGCGACCTATCCCGGAGGGCCCCATGGGCTGAAATGGGGAGGGGAACCAGCCCCTGGTGGGCTGGTGCACCCCCCCCCCTTGGGCCTCCCCCTGCGCCTAGGGCAGGAAACCCTAGGGGTCGGGGGCGCCCCCTTGGCTTGGGGGGGGGGGAATCCACCCCTTGGCCGCCGCCCCTCCCCCCTTTGGAGATTGCATCTCCTAGGACCGGCGCCCCAGGGGCCTATATATAGTGGGGGAGGAGGGCAGCCACACCCTAGCCCCTGGCGCCTCCCTCTCCCTCTCCATCACCTCCTCCCCTCCGTAGAGCTTGGCGAAGCCCTGCCGAGATCCCCGCTGCATCCACCACCACGCCGTCGTGCTGTTGGATCTCCATCAACCTCTCCTTCCCCCTTGCTGGATCAAGAAGGAGGAGACGTCTTCTCCAACCGTACGTGTGTTGAACGCGGAGGTGACATCCGTTCGGCACTCGGTCATCGGTGATTTGGATCACGACGATACGACTCCATCAACCCCGTTCTCTTGAACGCTTTCGCTCGCGATCTACAAAGGTATGTATATGCACTCCTTTTCCCCTCATTGCTAGATAACTCCATAGATTGATCTTGGTGATGCGTAGAATTTTTTTGATTTCTGCTACGTTCCCCAACAACATCGTGCCTCGTAGTATCCAACATGCCAGCGCCACCATAAGCAAAAAGGTCATGCCGGACGGATAACAGGTCTTCTCCGTCATGCAGGCATGCAAAGGAGGGGCTTCCTCCAACCCCAACACCGTGGCTACAAGTGCAAATAAATCAATAAGTACGAGAAATCTGACTGAATTCAGATGAGATTACTGTAGTACGATGTATGGGATTAGTACTTGAAATGCTCGGATAGCTCCTCATCTCTTGTTTTTCTCCAATATTCCAGAGTTCTTGGTTGGTTGATTTGACATTTGAGAGAAAGTCTTTGAACAAGCTAGACCTGAACGGGAGTATTTATAAGTTGGACATCATGGTCATGAGATTTCTACTGTTCCTCTTGTAATTGACATTGAGCTACTCATTGCATGAAGTTTTTGATTCATATTTTTCTTGTCCTTTAAGAACGGTAGGCAAAGCATGGAAATTGAATGATCACATGATTTTACGATATACGCCCTCGCGTGATAAACAGTGATAAGGAGACTCTTAAATGACTTGATTAACACTCAACGCACACTTATCTAACAAAAAAATGTGTATACCCACACCCACCTGCCTATTTTTAGAAAAACTGGGTTCAAGAACATAAAATCACACTTGTGAAGACTTGAGTGTCGCTCTGTCAGGTAAGATAGGTCCGCTTGCTGACACATATATGTGGCATGGGCCATACTCGATCAAAAGGCACAATTTTATTGTGATTTTCTGTGCGAATGCATGGCATTTCAAAGAAAACATGTCAACATGGATGAGGGGTGGGAGGGGGTGCCTATACCTGGCTTAATGCAAGGTGGAAGGCAGCGTCACGTAAATTAAAGGACACATATAGTGGGCTGGCCTAGTAGCAAGTCTACTATTTCTTTCAATTTCCATTAATTCGTTCTTTATTTATTTATATTTTTGAAAAATATTATAAATACTAAAATCCAGAATTTAAACTATCATTTTAGAAAAAGATCGAAATTAAAAAAATGTTAATGCAGTGTAAAACAACTGTTAACTTCAATTAAAAAATGTTGATAACATTAACAAAATTGTTTGTGACACTAAAGAAGTTTAACTCTTATTAAAAATGTTTTGAAATATAAAAAACAACACATATATTAAATATATGTTATAATGTATTTTGAAAACTGAAACATGTCTAAAAGATCTTCTCTGTAGCTGCAGCTTTGCTCTATTTGATCCACCACCCGAGCGAGAGCGACCCATAGATTCTTTTCCTCTCATGATTCCTGCTGATTCCCGACTCCTTTCCTCACCCCGGCTGCCCACGAGCGGATCGTCCCTTTCATCCGTTACCTGATGTCTCCAAGCCCTAGCGGATCCTCCACATTGGTTCTATGAAACATATTTGCCTTGACCTCTCTCTCTCTCTCTCTCTCTCTCTCAGCTCTCTCTCTCTCTCTGTTTCACTCTCCCCTTGGTATTCTGGCATAGCGATAAAGTAAAGCAATTATTTGGCGCTTGCATCTTATGCAATAAAGAGACAACCATAAGGCTTCTGCCAGTTGCCGATAACTTCAACAAAACATGATCATCTTATACAACAACTTATATCTCATCACGTCTTGACCATATCACATCACAACATGCCCTGCAAAAACAAGTTAGACGTCCTCTACTTTGTTGTTGCAAGTTTTACGTGGCTGCTACGGGCTGAGCAAGAACCATTCTTACCTACGCATCAAAACCACAACGATAGTTCGTCAAGTTAGTGATGTTTTAACCTTCTCAAGGACCGGGCGTAGCCACACTCGGTTCAACTAAAGTTGGAGAAACTGACACCCGCCAGCCACCTGTGTGCAAAGCACGTCGGTAGAACCAGTCTTGCGTAAGCGTACGCGTAATGTCGGTCCGGGCCGCTTCATCCAAAAATACCGCCGAACCAAAGTATGACATGTTGGTAAGCAGTATGACTTATATCGCCCACAACTCACTTGTGTTCTACTCATGCATATGACATCTACGCATAAAACCAGACTCGGATGCCACTGTTGGGGAACATAGTAATTTCAAAAAAATTCCTACGCACACGCAAGATCATGGTGATGCATAGCAACGAGAGGGGAGAGTGTTGTCCACGTACCCTCGTAGACCGAAAGCGGAAGCGTTAGCACAACGCGGTTGATGTAGTCGTACGTCTTCACGATCCGACCGATCAAGTACCGAATGCACGGCACCTCCCAGTTCAGCACACGTTCAGCCCGATGACGTCCCTCGAACTCTGATCCAGCCGAGTGTTGAGGGAGAGTTTCATCAGCACGACGGCGTGGTGACGATGATGATGTTCTACTGACGCAGGGCTTCGCCTAAGCACCACTACAGTATTATCGAGGTGGACTATGGTGGAGTGGGGCACCGCACACGGCTAAAAAATCAAACGATTAATTGTTGTGTCTATGGGGTGCCCCCTGCCCCCGTATATAAAGGAGCAAGAGGAGGAGGCGTCCGGCCAGGGAGAGGCGCGCCAAGGGGGAGTCCTACTCCCACTAGGAGTAGGACTCCTCCTATTCCTTGTAGGAGTAGGAGAGGGGGAAGGAAAGGGAGAGGAGGAGAAGGAAAGAGGGGGCCGGCCCCCCCTTGCCCTAAACCAATTAGGTTTGGGCCTTGGGAGGCGTGCCCCACACTCCTTTTGCTGCCCTCTACTTCCACTAAGGCCCATGTAGGCCCATTAAGCCCCGGGGGGGTTCCGGTAACCCCCGGTACTCCGGTAAAATCCCGATTTCACCCGGAAAACTTCCGATATCCAAATATAGGCTTCCAATATATCAATATTTATGTCTCGACCATTTTGAGACTCCTTGTTATGTCCATGATCACATCCGGGACTCCGAACAACCTTCGGTACATCAAAACTCATAAACTCATAATATAACTGTCATCGAAACTTTAAGCATGCGGACCCTACGGATTCGAGAACTATGTAGACATGACCGAGACATGTCTCCGGTCAATAACTAATAGCGGAACCTGGATGCTCATATTGCCTCCCACATATTCTACGAAGATCTTTATCGGTCAAACCGCATAACAACATACGTTGTTCCCTTTGTCATCGGTATGTTACTTGCCCGAGATTCGATCGTCGGTATCTCAATACCTAGTTCAATCTCGTTACCGGCAAGTCTCTTTACTCGTTCCGTAATACATCATCCCGCAACTACATTAGTTACAATGCTTGCAAGGCTTATAGTGATGTGCATTACTGAGTGGGCCCAGAGATACCTCTCCGACAATCGGAGTGACAAATCCTAATCTCGAAATACGCCAAACCAACAAGTACCTTCGGAGACACCTGTAGAGCACCTTTATAATCACCCAGTTATGTTGTGACGTTTGGTAGCACACAAAGTGTTCCTCCGGTAAACGGGAGTTGCATAATCTCATAGTCATAGGAACATGTATAAGTCATGAAGAAAGCAATAGCAACAAATTAAACGATCGACTGCTAAGCTAACGGAATGGGTCAAGTCAATCACATCATTCTCCTAATGATGTGATCCCGTTAATCAAATGACAACTCATGTCTATGTCTAGGAAACATAACCATCTTTGATTAACGAGCTAGTCAAGTAGAGGCATACTAGTGACACGCTGTTTGTCTATGTATTCACACATGTATCATGTTTCCGGTTAATACAATTCTAGCATGAATAATAAACATTTATCATGATATAAGGAAATAAATAATAACTTATTATTGCCTCTAGGGCATATTTCCTTCAAGATCTTCTCTGTAGCTGCAGCTTTGCTCTGATTTGATCCGCCACCTGAGCGACTCGTAGATTCTTTTCCTCTCATGACTCCTGCTGATTCCCGACTCCTTTCCTCCCCCGGCTGCCCACGAGCGGATCGTCCCTTTCATCCATTACCTAATGTCTCCAAGCCCTAGCGGATCATCCACATTGGTTCTGTGGAACATATCTGCCTTGACCTCTCGCTCTCTCTCTCTCTCTTTCACTCACTCACTCTCTCTCCCTCTCTCCCCCTCTCTCTCTCTCTATCTATCTATCTATCTATCTATCTCTCTCTCAGCTGTATCTCTCTGTCTCACTCTCCCCTTGGTATCTCTGGTGTAGATCGGCCGCCGGAGCAGTGGTAGTGATCTCGGCTGGTGTCCGCCACCGAGTCGCTTCGGGGCCAGGAGCACCAATCATGGGATGAGGCGTTTCGGTCCATTTTATCTCTATTGCAGAGAAATCTCAAACATGCACTTAAAATGTACGTGGCCAGCAACAAATTTTATGAAATCAAGTGCATATGCTCTGTATTTTCTTTTTTAAATATATCTCAGCAATGAATATACAACATACATTTTGAGGATCCACAGATGATATAGCTTCTGAAGTACTTGAAACCATCCAAAGAAAAAAAGAAACAATCATAAGGTATATAGGCACCATATATATATGGCTCTATGAATTGCTAGTCTGGATCATATGGAGCCTAAGCTAGTCTTGATATATAAACTCTTTCAAAGGCTTTTCGAGCTGCTTCATCACTGCCTCCCACCCTGCATGCGTCGGGTGCATGTCGTCCCAGTAGAAAAATTTAGTTGACTTGTCGCACATAGTGTAAAAAAGCTCCGATGATGACTCGCCTTGCTGTTTGCATCCAAGCTCTCGCAGCACGGGGACCACTTGCACTTAAATTGCTTGGATAGGTCTAAGCCCGTACTTATATTAATGTACATCAAAAAAATGTTCATATGAAGTAAATTAAACACACCATCAAATCTCATCTAATTAGATTACAAATTTTAAAATAATACGACACTTGTGTATGCATGTTCACACATACCTGGTCCATGATCCGCAATATTAGTGAAGGGAGTGTATAGGTCGACAATATCGACATTTTTCTTTGACTCGGTCACTTGTTTCAACCTACTATTATGGATGGATGCACCCAAATTCCCAAAGATATTGCACGCCGTGTAGTTGTTCGTTCGAGTTTGTGATGACGTGCAACCGACAGGGTGTAAGTTGTTCACAAGAACCTCCATCTATCTACTAAGCAGGTAAGGAGTGACTTGTCGTAAGAGAAACGTTTCACTTGCCTCTTGTGTAGCTGCACTGGTTCACCTGCCTCATCTAAGTCCGGACCATCAATCCACTCATCCAATGTACCCTCAACCAGCCGTGCCAAGGGTAGAAGTCCAGCCCAACTTAACCTACAAAATAAAAAGATTGTTAGCGGCTATGAAAAGTATGTCAAACATAGTAAGTCATTATATGGACTCTATTATATGCACACATACCTATCAACCCATGAATCGTGTATCAGCCAGTTAGTCTTTGGGGTACGAGTGACCAACACGTCTAAGTTGTTGCCCGCTTCCAATTGGGCGCCCCGGTGCTTTCTATCGATGTTACCATTAAGCAACGGATACAAAGACATATCTGCAATTCAAACAACAAATCTCAGGTGCAAATAAAAACATAGTCCTGACATATTACAAATTAAAACATAGTCCTGACATATTACGAATTAAAACATAGTCCTGACATATTACATATTAAAACATAGTCCTGACATATTACAAATTAAAACATAGTCCTGACATATTACAAATTAAAACATAGTCCTGACATATTACATATTAAAACATAGTCCTGACATATTAAAACCCACTACGACACATTATATAGCTTGTGAGTTATTTCTTCCTCGTCCGCCCCTTCGGCCTCGACTGCCACGACCACGTCCGCCTCTTGCTCTTGTTGTCGCAGCCGTCGATGTGGAAGCACTCGTCGATGCGGAAGCACCATCTTTGTTCAGGTCGGGACAATATTTCATCCTATGCCCATAAGCCGCGCATAACAAACATTGCCTGGTTGCTCCACCAGCTTCAGACTGGTCCATATCGTTCCGGATGCGACGGGCCTTTCGTCTGCCCCTACTTGTTCGCCGAAGGTCTGGATGCGGGATGTATACTCTCTCACCGTCGTTTACCTTGTTGAAATTGCCGATTACTCTAAACCCTGTCATCTCGCCTGTCCAGGTGTTGAGCACTGCCTCTTTTAAATAGTATGGGGACACGAAGGAGATAGCATCCAACACAATCTGCCACAGGCAGCCAACACATGAGAGCAAGGTAGGTGCAACAACTTCGGTTTGTTGCATGTACACTCACACGTTGGATAAAATTCTGTTCCAATTTTTACCTCGTGTGTCTTCACCTCATTTCCAGAACCAAAACCATCGGTAGGAAGCTGAACCTCATACCTCCTTTCTTGATTTCCTATGAGTCTGACAGTGTGCTTCTTTGCTTTCTCTATCTTCTTTGCCATGTATTCCATGACACGGCTATAATAAGGTGTGTTCTGATTATCTTCAATATGCTTCTTTGCTAACTCGTGCCTTTCTCTGAAATATCTCAAAGTGCCATGGAATACAGCCTCCACAATAGCTGTGAGTGGCAATGCTCTATTCCCTCTCAGCAGAAAGTTATACTACTCTGCAAGATTGGTTGTCATGTGGCCATACCTAGCTCCATGTGTGTCATGCAGCAAAGACCAATTCACTGGAGGCTCTTTCTCTATCCACTCAGAAAAATTCTTTATTGCCCTTCCCTTCTTTCTCGTAGTATTAGGAGGGTCAATTGCGGCAAGTCACAAAGACCTCTTGGCTCCTCTAGCTCAGCGATGAGTGCTGCTAATTTAACTTGATCTTCTTCCATTTTCTTCCTCGCACGGACCTGCTTCTTAGTAAACTCATCTAGTTTTGACCAAATAAATTCGTATTTGTGCTGCTGGCTCTGCTTGCATAATTTTTTGAACAAGTTCATCAACCGCTTGTTCTTGAACTGTGAGAAAAAATTAGCCCCAAGATGGCGCATTCACCACCTGCTCTGCAAGTCCCTCCTAGGTGTTGGTTAGTCATCTGTTGGATTACGAAGTGTCTTCACGGCCTTCAATATACCAGCATGTCTGTCATGAATGACACACACGTTTGGTCGGTCCTTCACGATGGCAATTTTCACTTGGCGGAAGAACCATACCCAGCTGAGAAATTTCTCACCCTCCACAAATGCCATGGCAAGTGGGATGATTTGATTGTTCCCTTCCACACCAATAGCAGTCAGGATTTGCCCTCTATACTGACCGGTCAGGAATGTACCATCCACAAACATAACAGGAGGACAATGCCGGAAAGCTTCGATGCACATACCAAAAGAGAAGAACACTCGTTTCAACACCTTGAAATCTGGTATACTCAGCAACCTCATGTGTTGTACATTCACATAAGTGCCGGGATTCCTCTCCTTCAGTATGCCCAGGAGACGAACAACATTATCATATGAGTCGAAGAACGTCCCAAACCTTTCCTCCATAGCCTTCTGCTTAGCCCTCCAAGCCTTCCCATAAGGAATGACATAATTCCATCTGACCTTCGCTGCTGTCTGGATGTGTTTTGCTTCCATATCTTTCTTCTCTACTATCTCAGTATACATGAGTTGCGCAATGAGACTTGAAGCCAGGTTCGGATGCTTCACCAGCAGGTTCTTCCTCACACAATTATGTGGGACGACAATGGTGACAACCCAGTGGATGTCATACTTCGGCACATGCCCGTGCACCTTCCCAGGACAACTTGTTTCAACACATTTCATGGTATAGTTTGTTGGACTTGATATGTGTGTCCGGAAAACCCTCTGCGTAGACATAGCCCACTTTATCACCGCATACTTCAATTTTTTCTTTGTATCAAACATAGCCCCTATCTGTACTTGGTTCAGATTATACTGCCATGGAGTCTCATGGCCATCGTTGACCGTAAGGCCGGTGGATATGTCCTGCTCCCATGCAGAAGGAATCGGTACCTCCACTTCATCCTCAGAATTTTCAGAATCCAGTTCCTCCACCAATCCATCCTCGTCCTCTTCCTCCATCACCCTCTGCATTTCATCCCCTTCCTCATCCCCATATGCAAAACTAGAACCAGCTAATATTATCGATCACTACTCTACCCGATGTCGGGACCACAAACATTGTGTGGCACGACTCCGACTCTTTCTCGGGTTGGCTAGCATACACATCTTGTGGCTGTGACCCGGATAAAACAATCTCGGTCGCCACTTCACTGCCCTGACCGGTTTCATACCCCCTGTGGAGTTGTACGGCATTCTCCTCCTTCGGCACAGGTTGCACAAGTACATATGGGTGGATTCTTCGGTCTCGGCAGCGTCTTAACAGGGACAACCAATGTTGGCTCCTATCTACCGGCATCAACTCCCACTTGACATTTTTACAATATTTGGTCCACAATGCGTGAATACTGACGGAACATACTTCAGGATCCAGCCCGAAACTAGTTGTCAACCAGTACTTCAATTGTCTAATGTCCAGTCTGTCCGGGTCTGCTAGTGTCATGACGCCATTTTTAAACTCGCTAAGATCAACTCCCAACTCATTATATTGAACGTTACCAGCGTCGTAGTAAACAGTTAAATTTACTGATTCAAACATTTTCACCTGTCAGACATTGTCATCTTCTCATTAATCACAACGAACACTAATATTACCCGCTACACTAACTACGCGCTAAAATGCCACCACAAACATATTAACACTAACTAATAAACTATACAATTTAGAGAAAATTTGTGACGCCATGGTTATACCTTCGAAGCGTGCGTCTCTTCCGGTCACCGGCACCGGCCACCGGACAACGGCAGCGCCGCCCACTCGACGACCGGAGGTTCAACTCCGGTCACCCCCCAAGCTGCTGCTCCTCCTCACCACCTCCTCCTCCACAGCTGCTGCTCCTCCTCACCACCACCTCCTTCCCAACCGGACCTCCTCCACCCCACCATGGCTCCTCTCCCAAGCGCACAAAAAACTATCCCATAACAAAAATAAACACCGTAGGCCGGTGGAGAATGCTATGATCTATCTATTATGTGCCTTGGTTGTGTAAATGAGTGCAAATTGGAGGAGATCAGGGAGGAGACCGGAGCTCTACAGAGAAGAACGAGAGGAACGAGAAAGAACAGAGGCGAGCAGGAAGAGGAAGGTGACGACGGGATTGGCCTTATCCAGACCTTTTCGGTCTAGGCCTGGCCGAAAAGCTTTTCGGCTGCGGGCTGGCCGAAAACGGCCCATTTCGGTCTAGGCCTGGCCGAAGCTACTATTTTCAACCCAGCCCCACCCGACGAGACCTCTTCGGCCCAACTGAGGCTCATTTAGGCCTACATTTGGACGAAAAGTCCTTTTCGGCCAAGTTCTGGCCGAAAACTACCACTTCGGCCACCACGAGACCGACAGTGTCATATTTTTGATATATTGGCAATGGGTACTATAGTTTCCGAATTAGCTATAAAAAAGGTGATAGTTTTGAAAAAAAATCGAGGAGCCGAGCCAGTGCTGCCGAACGAATCCGTCTCCCGTCGGAAGCTGGCGGCGGCTGGCTTCTAAGGAAGCTGGCTATTCCGTGAAGCTGAATAAGATCCGAACGGGGCCTTAGTTTCACAAAAATCATCCTCAGCAACGAAATGGAACAATTCATGAATCAACACATTAACATTTTATATATGATGGATTTTGCCGCAAAGAAAACATTTTATGATGGATGTGAATATTCCCTTGTACTCAATAATGCAGGAGATAGAAATAAACACCATTAATGGCGGAGATGGATAAGTAAGTGTGAGTGAAACTCTGAAGTTTTCCAATTTGAATCTATCTCCATTAATCCCGCACCCCCTCGGTATGAAATTCCACCTCCACATTCACGAGGAAATATACATAGCAGTCAACGTGTGTCAAAACTGAGGTGGATTCAGTGAGTTGGCCGGGGAGACTCTACCGGCCGTGCATTCTCCTTTGCGTCGTACGTATTCGCTACCCAAGTCCTTGGCTTTGCAACGGAAGGTACCCCGCCGGTCTCCCACAACGACTTTGGTCGGAGGAGACAGGAGACTAGTTCCTCCGGCGCCGTCAAAGTGAACATATATGCTCACTATTTTTTTGAGGAAATCCAACGAGGCCAATTGGGTTGAAGTTCCAAGTATTGTTTTGTTTTCCAGCAGAATTTGTGAAAAGCTAAAACACATCTTTGTTGAACACGTACGTGCCAGATGAAAGACATTACTACTTCTAAGACAATCTCCACATAACAAGATGTACATATATCGTGAAAGTGAATATATATAACATCATACATTTTGAGAATCCAAAAACACTAGTCTCTAAAATACTCGAAACTATCCAAAAAAGAAGAAGAAACAATCAGAAGTACATAGGCACCATGTATGAATGGCTCTATGAAGATTATATAGATCCTAATTAAGCTAGTCTTGATCTATAAACTCTCTCAGAGGCCTTTCCAACTGCTTCATGACCGCCTCCCTCCCGGCATGCGTTGGGTGCATGTCGTCCCAGTAGAAAAAATTGTTGGACTTATCACACACATTGTAAAGAAGCTCCGATGACTCGCCCTGTTCTCCACAGTAACCCTTTGAATTCAAGCTCTCGCAACACGGCGACATCTTGCGTTTGAACTGTTTGGATAGCTCTGAGCCTTTACCTATATGAATGTACATCAAATAACAATGTTCATATGAAGTAATTCAAACAAACAATCAGATCTCTCATCTAATTAGATTACAAATTTCAAAAATAATGAGACACTTGTGTATGCACGTTCACACATACCCGGCGCATGATCCACAATATTTGTGAACGCGGTGTATAGATCAACAATGTGGACATTTTTCTTTGCCTCCATCACTTGTTTCAAGTTACTGTTATGGATCGATGCGCCCAAATTCCCAAAGATATCGCATGCGGTGTAGTTGTTGTTCGAGTTTGTGATGGTGTGCAACCGATGGGGTGCAAGTTGTTCACCAGAACTTTTTTCACCCCAATCTTCTGCAACTGCTCCACATTGGCCACAATCTCCTTGGTCACCTTCCCAATATAAGCATTGATCTGCATTGCACACATAAAAACTAAGTTAGTAAGATATACACATGCATATTAATTGTTCAAATTGGTGTATGCATGCATGCATGCATTCCGTTCTATGCTAGCTACTCACATCCTTGGGGTTACTTAGGCCGATGACGCCGGTGCTTGCATAGTCATTACCGGAGAAGGCCACGAGCGCTACGGAGCGACTCAATTGCTCATTTGTGATGGCCATGTCCTTGACCATCTTCTTGAAAGTCTCCACCTGCTTGGCGAGGGTGGGGACATCGTTTGACGTACTATCAAACACCCCAGAGCCACCATAAGCAAAGGTCATGCCCGAGGGTCGCAGGTTTTCTCTGCCGTGCGGGCATGCGCCGGAGGGGCTTCCTCCAAGCCCAACATTGTTGCTGCAAGTAATTTACAAATCAAGGGTTAATTATGACGCGCCAAGGAAGGGATTACACGTTAATTTAGGACTAGGTGCATATGCAGCTAAATATGAGATTACAATATGACATAGTACTTACCAATGATATTTGATTGGATTTTATAGTTTGAGAAGCGGCTGGACAGAGTATTCGGCCGTGGAAACCCATCGGCGTCGACGTAGCCGGAGCCGTAGGGGTAGGCCCACTGCTGCGACATCTCGGTGAAGGGGTCGGTCAGAGGGAGGTTCCCGTTGTCGGCGAAGTCATTCCCGAAGACGAAGAAGGTGTTGCTCGACGGCTTCTTCTGTTGGCCGTCGGTAGGCGCAGGCCGGGCCTCTACACCATTGGGATTCAGAACGAGGAGGAGGATGAAACAATCCCTGGAGTGCTTCTTCTGTCGCTGCGGCGTCGAACGGCTCTGTACAGGATCACGGTCGAAAGAAAAGGCTCGATCGAAATCAGGAATACAAAGCTAGCTTGTCTGCGACCCTGGCCTGGTCCTGTCTTCTTCTTCTTCAACTTATATCTAGAGATAGAGAATAGAGAAGAAGCGGCTCAACGCTCGGTCGGAGTCGGAAACCCACTCGGGTACACGTACAGAGTACAGTACAGGTCTACAACACAGTTGGAGTCGGACACGGATTTGTTTTTCTCCAATATTCCAGAGTTCCTCATCTCTTGTTTTTCTCCAATATTCCAGAGTTCTTGGTTCGTTTTGATTTGGCATTTGCGAGCAAGTCTTGAACAAGCTAGACTTGAACAGGAGTATTTATAAGTTGGACATCATGGTCATGAGATTTCTATTGTTCCTCATGTAATTGAGATTGAGCTACTCATTGCATGAAGTTTTCAGTTCATCTTTTTCTTCTCCTTTAAGAAGGGTAGACAAAGCATGGAAATTGAATGATCGCATTATTTTACGGCATATACTCTCGCATGATAAACAATGATAAGGCGCTTCTTAAATGACTTGATTAACACACATCGCGTACTTAGCTAAAAAAAATGTGTATACCCACACCCACCTGCCTCTTTCTAGAAAAACCAGGTTCTCCATCAGAAAAAAAAAAACCGGGTTCTAGAACATAAATTCACACTTGTGAAGACTTCGGTGTCGCTCCATCAGGTAAGATAAGTCCGCTTGCTGACAGATATATGTGGCATGGGCCATGCTCAACAGAAAGGCACAATTTTGTTGTGATTTTCTGTGCAAATGCATGCCATTTCAAAGAAAACATGTCAGCATGGATATAGAGTGGGCGGGTGTGTCTGGCTTAATGCAAGGTTGGAAGGCAGCATCGCCTAAAGGATGCATATAGTGGGCTGGCCTAGTAGCGAGTCTACCGTTTCTTTCAATTTCCATTCGTTCGTTCTTTATTTATATATTTTTTAGAAAATATTCTAAATACAAAAATTCCAAATTTAAAGCTATCAATTTTAAAAAAGATCGAAATTTAAAAAAGGTTAATGCAGTAAAACAACTGTTAACTTCAATTTAAATGGTGAGAAAATTAAAAAATGTTTGTGACATTAAAAGTTTAACTCATGTTAAAAATGTTTTGAACAAATATAAAAAACAACACATATATTAAAAATATGTTAATCATTTATTTGGAAAATATTAAATGTGTATCAAAACTATATACCAGAATGTACAATGTGTATGAAAAAAGTAGACATCAAAAACATATATTAAAAATATGTTATAGTGTATATTTTCCTGATGTCTCCAAGCCTTTCCTCACCTCGCCTGCCCACGAGCGGATCGTCCCTTCCATCCTTTTCCTTCTCTCTCTCTCTCTCTCTCTCTCTCTCTCTCTCTCTCTCTCTCTCTCTCTCTCTCTCTCTCTCTCTCCGGTGTTCGCCATCAAGTCGCATTGCGGCCAGGAGCGCCAATCATGGGATGAGGCATTTCGGTCCACTTTTATCTCTATTTCAAAGAAATCTCAAACATGCACTTAAAATGTACGCAGCCAGCAACATTTTTTATGAAATCAAGTGCATATGCTTTGTATTTTCTTTTTTTAATATATCTCGGAGATGAATATATAACATACATTTTGAGGATCCAGAAATAATATAGCTTCTGAAGTACTTGAAACCATCCAAAGAAAAAAAAAGAAACAATGTATGAATGTCCCTATGAATTGCTAGTCAGAATTATATGGAGCCTAAGCTAGTCTTGATCTATAAACTCTTTCAAAGGTTTTTTGAGCTGCTTCATCACTGCCTCCCATCCTGCATGCGTCGGGTGCATGTTGTCCCAGTAGAAAAATTACTAGACTTGTCGCACACTGTGTAAAAAAGCTCTGATGATGGCTCGCCTTGCTGTCCGCAGTAGCCCTTTGCATCCAAGCTCTCGTAGCACGCGGACAACTTGCACTTAAATTGTTTGGATAGCTCTGATCCCTTACCTATATTAATGTACATCAAATAAAAATGTTCATATGAAGTAATTCAAACACACCATCAAATCTCATCTAATTAGATTATAAATTTTAAAATAATACGACACTTGTGTTGTGTATGCATGTTCACACATACCTGATCCATGATCCACAATATTAGTGAAGGCAATGTATAGGTCGACAATATGGACATTTTTCTTTGACTCCGTCACTTGATTCAAGTTACTATTATGGATGGATGCACCCAAGTTTTCAAAGATATTGCACGCGGTGTAGTTGTTCGTTCGAGTTTGTGATGGCGTCCAACCGAGAGGGTGTAAGTTGTTCATAAGAACCTTTCCCACCCCAATCTTCTCCAACTGCTCCACATTGACTGCAATCTCATTGATCACCTTCCCAATATAAGCATTGATCTGCAAAGCATACACGAAAACTAAATTAGTAAGATATACACACATATTAATTGCTCAAATTGTTGCATGCATGCATTCCACTACTATACTGGCTACTCACATCCTTACGGCTACTTAGGCCAATGACGTCCGTGCTTGCATAGTCATTGTCGGACTAGGCCACCAGCACTACAGAGCGGCTCAATTGTTCCTCTGTAATGATCCCTTCCTTGACCATCTTCTTAAGAGTCTCAACCTTCTTGGCAAAGGTGGGGGCATCGCGCGTCATAGTATCCAACATGCCGGCACCACCATAAGCAATGGTCATGCCGGACGGATCGTAGGTCTTCTTCGCAGTGCGGGCATCCGCCGGAGGGGCTTCCTTCAACCCCAACACCATGGTTACAAGTGAAAATAAGTACGAGAAATCTGACTGAATTCAGATGAGATTACTTTAGTACAATGTATGGGATTAGTACTTACTGATGAAATCTGATTGGATTTTATAGTTGGAGAAGCGGTCGGATGAAGTATTCGGTGCGGAATCCCGTCAGCGTCGGCGTAGCCAGAGCCGTAGGGGTAAGCCCATTGACGTGACATCTCGGTGGACGGGTCGGTCGAGAGGGTGTTCCCATTGTCGTGAAGTCATCCACGAAGACAAAGAACGTGTTGCTCAGCAGCTTCTTCCGATGGCCGCCGGTAGGCGCTGGGCGAACCTCCATGCCATAAGGATTCAGAACAAGGAGTAGGAGGAAGAGGCCGAGGACGGCCGAAAGAAGCTTCATCGTCATCGATACAATCCCTGGAGTGCTTCTTCTGTCGCTGTTGCGTCGAAGTCGAACTGCTTTGTATGGTAGCCGCCGCTGGCCCGATCAAGGATCGTCTAACTGCTGTTGTTTGCTCGCGAAAGAAAAAGCTCGATCGAAATCAGCAACACAAAGCTACCTTGTCTGCGCCCCTGGCCTGTTTCCTGTCTTCAACTTATATAGGAGTAGACTAGCGCATATGCCCGTGCGTTGCAACAGGAAAAATCGATGTTTTGTGCACACATAATGTCTCGTAGCACCGGATTCACTCTGAGAACATGTAATGCAACATCCTTTTACAAAATGAACATAAAAAATAGGAAGCAATTTATCCACATCCATATTTTCTTTGCGGGCATATATAATCTCCCACTAATTCTGTTTAAGTATAATCCTTCCTTTAATTGCCACGACGTCCTCACCCGTTTTTGTCGGGATTCAAATCCTTCCTTTTCTAGTTTAGTAGCCCCACCCGAATGAAGCTTATGGATCCTTCCTTTAATTATCCTACCTTTTTACCTCAAATTTTTCCTTTAATTAGCTCCATCTATTTGAATATTCTATTTATTAAGCCCACAATCGTTCTTTTAATTATTTGACCGGTTTATCCATAATTCTTTTTTTAATTAGGCACATCCATTTATAAATATCCTATTTAAGCCGCATTCAATTCCCACAACGTTGATTTATTTTGACATAATTATTTTTCGCGGTCTATATGAAAGTCTGTATAAGGCCCATCAATGTACAAGTACCGGCGAACCGTATGAAACTTTAGTGTGCGCTCATACCAAACGAAAATCAATGAAAATGACTAAACCTAACCAAAATTACCTATTCTTTTTAATAGTAGGTAGAGATACAGATAGAAACATTGCCAAGAGAAGAAGCTCGGTCGGAGTCGGAAACCCACTCGGATATGCGTACGGAGTACGCTACACAGTCGGACACGGAATTCGGTCATGGACTACAGCGTCACCGAGACATAAGTCCCTCTTGATACTACTGACCTGGTAGATTTGGCTTGAGCGGAGTCGCCGGATCTTTCCCAATCAGATCATGACTGTTAGAGATATTTGTCAGCCTCTAAAAGATCCCTAGATGCTTGGACTTGGTCACCGAAATCCTTTTTAGTTGGCCACTACACTTTGCCTCTTCTACCTTGTTGCATGCATCATCCCATCCATGGGATGATGGGAAGAATGCCCGATGCGCCCAAAATCTTCAGCCACAAGCAATGGCAGATCCTTGGGATTCCTTGGAGCAGGTTTACGGTTCACACACTACTAGAGTTGAACTGTACGCCTAATGCCACAAACACTCGACAAAGGGCTAAAAACATTCGGCAAAGGACATTCGGCGTACCCCCTTCCGACAAATAGAAATTTGTTGGGATCCATTCGTTAGTCTTTGCCGAGTTTCAAATACGATCACTCGCCAAAACAAAGTGATCAAACGGGACGGAGCAAACGGCGATGTAGCTACGTGGCAAGATAGTTTAGCGAGAGCACCACTCGGTAAAGGGAGTAAATAGAAAAACAAATTGCTCCGCCCAAATCCATTGGTGGTCAACTGCAAGCGCCGATCGCTACTGCTGCTTGCCATCGCGTGCCCGCTGCTGCTTGTCGCGTGCGCTGTTGCTGCTCTTGATCCTCGCTGTCTTCCTGAGCTGCAAGTGTACCGGCTAGCCACAACATCGGCGCACTAGCTAGCTAGACACACCAGCGCACTAGCTAGCTAGCTGCACCGCTGGCGCTGCTGCTTGCTTGGTCGACAAAGAGACGGAGCGCTCGGAAGAGGAACAACAGCTAGGCCGGGAAGAGGAGCAAAGACGGCGGAGGCAAGCACGTGCAGGCGGGAGTCCGGTGGGTCGTCCCGCCCGCACGACCTCGACTACCGGCCGATCCGGCGCGTGGTCGGAAGGGCGAGATCAGCGGCCAGAGGAGACGAATGTCAGTGGGCCTTGTCCTCCCCGGCGCGCTCGCGATGTCGCGGCGGTGCTTGTGGTCGGCCGCCGCCCGCGGATGGTGGATGTGAGAGAAGATAAGGAGACAGATGAGGAAATGAGATGCTGATGTACACACGCTCGTGATTTAGAAGAGAGGAGGGAGAGATAGAAGAGAGAGCACGAGATGTGCTGCTGCCACCACGCCACATCATGGATCCGTGTGTTGTTTTTAGATTGGTTAAGAGTGTGCTTTCTCTTGACCAATCAGAAAAAAAAAATATGACTTTTACCGAACATAACACTCATAATAACAAGAAATTTAGAAAGTCCATAAAACTTGGGAATTGTCCATCAAATATGATATATTCTCTGTGAAAATTGGAGTGATGCCATTCTACACTCTTGTTTTTGTGCTCGCTTTATAAAAGATACCCATTTTTCACACTTAGAAAATGGAAAATGACTTACTTTTACAAAAAAAGTTGGAAACTCTATTTGGCAACATTGTTTGTAATGACAAGATGCATCTATGCTCCAAGTTTGGGCACATTATATTGTAATTGGCCTTTGGTCATCCGGGTTCTTGCCCATTTTAAATGCATAAGGTAGACAATGGTCTGCCTTTTCTTTCAAAAAAAAATATTAAACTATGCAATGAATATGGTCATCACTTGATTATTTGACTTGAAATCCATGAATATTCATAGGCAATAGCCCATTTTGTGAAGGATTTTTTTTTCAGATTAGGCATATGAAAAGTTTGGTATTTTTCCTCACAACTAGTACATACAAAAGGAATCCATGCGAAAGGATTGCACTTTTTGAAATGGGTCAAAATGAACGGCACGGCTATTCATCACAAGGGGCTGAATCTCTCAAAACTCTAAGTGGTCTCCCATATAATGACTATTTACGTACCTAAGAATATTCTTTGCTAATTTTTATGACAGAGCTATCACACACTTGTAGTTCAAATTACAATCACTTTCGGGAAATTGACATAAAGTCATTTAAATGTGCGAAAGTAGTTAGAAATATAGAAAAATCCATGAAACATGGTAATTGTGCATAAAATATGGTCTACTTATGGTGATAATTGGAGTGGTGCCATTTTGCACCCTAGTTTTTGTACTTGCTTCACAAAATCACCCATTTTTGATACTTAGAGAATGAAAATTGATTTTGTTTTGTAAAAAAAGGAAACTCTATTTGGCAACATTGTTTGTAATGTCAATATGCGCCTATGTGTCTAATTTGGGAGCATTATAACAAACTATGCAATGAATATGACCATCACCTTGGTTCTTTGACTTGGAAGCCATTAATGTTCATACACGACAGCCCGTTTTGTTAAGGATTTTTTTCAAATTTGTTATATTGAAAGTTTGGTATTTTCCTTGCAACTAGTACACATAAAGGACTCCATGTGAAAGGATTGCATTTTTTGAGCTTGTATCTTTTTTTTCATTTTTTTTTCTAAAACGGGGTTAAAATGGTCGACATGGCTATTCATCACAAGGGGTTGAATATCTCAAAAATCTAAGTGGTTCTCCCATATAATTACTACTTGTGTACCTAAAACCATTTTGTGCTAATTTTTATGACTAAGCTATCACACACTTGCAGTTCAAATTTGAATTACTTTCAGGAAATTGACATAAAGTCATTTAAATGTGCAAAAGTAGCTAGAAAGCTAGAAAATCCATGAAACTTGGGTATTATGCAAAAAATATGGTCTACTTACTGTGATAATTGGAGTGGTGCCATTTTGCACCCCGATTTTTGTACTTGCTTCACAAAAAACACCCAATTTTACACTTAGAAAATGAAAAATAATTTTTTGTACAAGAAAGTAGGAAACTCTATTTGGCAACATTGTTTGTAATGTCAAGATGCACCTATGTGTCGAATTTAGGAACATTATAATAAACTATGCAATGAATATGGCCATCACCTTGGTCATTTGAGACTATATAAATATTTGGCATGCCAAAAAGTGTAATTAATATGGCCTAAAATGAAAAAGTTTTCAACACGGAAATTGTCCGTCTCGTCAAAATGAACAACTTTGATTTTTGGACCATCTTCATCTGATCTTGTATGCAACCTCTGTTGGGGAACGTAGTAATTTCAAAAAAATTCCTACGCACACGCAAGGATCATGGTGATGCATAGCAACGAGAGGGGAGAGTATTGTCCACGTACCCTCGTAGACCGTGGCGAGCGTTATGACAACGCGGTTGATGTAGTCGTCGTCTTCACGATCCGACCGATCCAAGTACCGAACGTCACGGCACCTCCGAGTTCAGCACACATTCAGCTCGATGGCGATCCCGGACTCCGATCCAAAGCAAAGTGTCGGGATGAGTTCGTCGACCTGACGGCGTGGTGACGATGATGATGTTCTACGGTGCAGGGCTTCGCCTAAACTCCATGACGATATGACCGAGGTGGAATATGGTGGAAGGGGCACCGCACGGCTAAGGAACGATCCGTAGATCAACTTGTGTGTCCATGGGGTGCCCCCTGCCCCCGTATATAAAGGAGTGGAGGAGGGGAGGGCCGGCCCTCTCTATGGCGCGCCCTAGGCCCCCTTTCCTAGTCCAATTAGGAACCCTTCCATGTAGTAGGAGTAGGAGAGAAGGAAAGGGAAGAGAGAAGGAGAAGGAAGGAAGGGTGCGCCCCCCCTCCCTAGTCCAATTCGGACTAGTCCAAGGGGAGGGGTGCGGCCACTCTTTGGCCCTTTCTCTCCTTTCCCGTATGGCCCAAAGAGGCCCAATACGAATTCCGTAACTCTCGGTACTCCCAAAAATACCCGAATCACTCGGAACCTTTCCGAACTCCGAATATAGTCGTTCAATATATCGATCTTTACGTCTCGACCATTTCGAGACTCCTCGTCATGTCCCCGATCTCATCCAGGACTCCGAACTCCTTCGGTACATCAAAAACTCATAAACTCATAATATAAGCATCGCCGAAACCTTAAGCGTGCGGACCCTACGGGTTCGAGAACTATGTAGACATGACCTAGAACTATTCTCGGTCAATAACCAATAAGCGGAACCTGGATGCTCATATTGGCTCCTACATATTCTACGAAGATCTTTATCGGTCAAACCGCATAACAACATACGTTGTTCCCTTTGTCATCGGTATGTTACTTGCCCGACATTCGATCGTCGGTATCCAATACCTAGTTCAATCTCGTTACCGGCAAGTCTCTTTACTCGTTCCGTAATGCATCATTCTGTAACTAACTCATTAGCTACATTGCTTGCAAGGCTTATAGTGATGTGCATTACCGAGAGGGCCCAGAGATACCTCTCCGAGCAATCGGAGTGACAAAACCTAATCTCGAAATCGCCAACCCAACATGTACCTTTGGAGACACCTGTAGTACTCCTTTATAATCACCCGATTACGTTGTGACGTTTGGTAGCACCAAAGTATTCCTCCGTAAACGGAGTTGCACAATCTCATAGTTACAGGAACATGTATAAGTCATGAAGAAAGCAATAGCAACATAGTAAACGATCAAGTGCTAGGCTAACGGAATGGGTCAAGTCAATCACATCATTCTCCTAATGATGTGATCCCGTTAATCAAATGACAACTCTTTTGTCCATGGCTAGGAAACATAACCATCTTTGATAAACGAGCTAGTCAAGTAGAGGCATACTAGTGACACTATGTTTGTCTATGTATTCACACATGTATTATGTTTCCGGTTAATACAATTCTAGCATGAATAATAAACATTTATCATGATATAAGGAAATAAATAATAACTTTATTATTGCCTCTAGGGCATATTTCCTTGATCTCCCACTTGCACTAGAGTCAATAATCTAGTTCACATCATCATGTGATTCAACACCAATATTCATATCTCAGATATGATTAACACCCATAGTTCACATCGTCATGTGACCAACACCCAAAAGGTTTACTAGAGTCAATAATCTAGTTCACATCGCTATGTGATTAACACCCAAAAGAGTACTTAGGTATGATCATGTTTTGCTCGTGAGAGAAGCTTAGTCAACGGGTCTGTCACATTCAGAGCCGTATGTATTTTGCAAATATTCTATGTCTACAATGCTCTGGTCGGAGATACTCTAGCTAATTTGTCCCACTTTCAATATGTATCCGGATTGAGACTTAGAGTCATCTGGATCAGTGTAAAAGTTTGCACCGATGTAACTTTTACAACGAACTCTTTTATCACCTCCATAATCGAGAAACATCTCCTTAGTCCTCACTAATGATTTTCTTGGCCAATGTCCAGTGATCTACTCCTAGATCACTATTGTACTCCATTGCCAAATTCAGAGCAAGGTATACAATAGGTGCGGTACATAGCATAGCATACTTTATAGAACCTATGATCGAGGCATAGGGAATGACTTTCATTCTCTTTTCTATTTTCTGCCGTGGTCGGGATTTGAGTCTTACTCAATTTCACACGTTTGCAACACGTGCAAGAACTTTTCTTTGACTGTTTCATTTTGAACTACTTCAAAATCTTGACAAGGTATGTACTTATTGAAAAACTTATCAAGCGTCTTGATCTATCTCAATAGATCTTGATGCTCAATATATAAGTAGTTTTACTGAGGTCCTTCTTTGAAAAACTTCTTTCAAATACTCCTTTATGCTTTGCAGAATAATTCTACATTATTTCCGATCAACAATATGTCATTCACATATACTTATCAGAAATGCTGTAGTGCTCCCACTCACTTTCTTGTAAATACAGGCTTCTCCAAAAGTCTGTAAAACCATATGCTTTGATCACACTATCAAAAGCGTTTATTCCAACTCCGAGATGCTTGCACCAGTCCATAGATGGATCATTGAAGCTTGCACATTTTGTTAGCTCCTTTAGGATTGACAAAACCTTCTGGTTGCATCATATACAACTCTTATTTAATAAATCCATTAAAGAATGTAGTTTTGACATCCATTTGCCAGATTTCATAAAATGTGGCAATTGCTAACATGATTCGGACAGACTTAAGCATCGCTACAGCTTGAGAAAATCTCATTGTAGTCAACACCTTGAACTTGTCGAAAACCTTTTTGTGACAAGTCGAGCTTTGTAGATAGTAACACTACTATCGTTGTCCGTCTTCCTCTTGAAGATCCATTTATTTAACATGGCTTGCTGATCATCGAGCAAGTCAATCAAAGTCCATACTTTGTTCTCATACATGGATCCTATCTCAGATTTCATGGCCTCAAGCCATTTCGCGGAATCTGGGCTCATCATCGCTTCCTCATAGTTCGTAGGTTCATCATGGTCTAGTAACATGACTTCCAGAACATGATTATTGTACCACTCTGGTGTGGATCTTACTCTGGAAGACCTACGAGGTTTGGTAGCAACTTGATCTGAAATTTCATGATCATCATCATTAACTTCCTCACTAATTGGTGTAGGAATCACTGGAACTGATTTTTGTGATGAACTACTTTCCAATAAGGGAGAAGGTACAATTACCTCATCAAGTTCTACTTTCCTCCCACTCACTTCTTTCGAGAGAAACTTCTTCACTAGAAATGATCCATATTAACAACGAATAACTTGCCTTCGGATCTGTGATAGAAGGTGTACCCAATAGTTACCTTTGGGTATTCTATGAAGACGCATTTCTCCAATTTGGGTTTGAGCTTATCAGGTTGAAGCTTTTTCACATAAGCATTGCAACCCCAAACTTTAAGAAAGCGACAGCTTAGGTTTATTGCTAAACCATAGTTCATACGGTGTCGTCTCAACGGATTTAGATGGTGCCCTATTAAACGTGAATGCAGTTATGCGTAATGCATAACCCCAAAAGCGATAGTGGTAAACCGATAAGAGACATCATAGATCGCACCATATCCAATAAAGTGCGGTTACGACTTTCGGACACACCATTATGCCGTGGTGTTCCATATTGGGTGAGTTCGAAACTATTTCACATTGTTTCAAATGAAGACCAAACTTCGTAACTCATATATTCATCTCCATGATCGGATCGTAGAAACTTTATTTTTCTTGTTACGATGATTTTCCACTTCACTCTGAAATTCTTTGAACTTTTCAAATGTTTCAGACTTATGTTTCATCAAGTAGATATACCCATATCTGCTCAAATCATCTGTGAAGGTGAGAAAATAACGATACACTTGAGCCTCAACATTCATTGGACCACAAACATCAGTATGTATGATTTCCAACAAATCAGTTGCCCGCTCCATATTTCCGGAGAACGGCGTTTTAGTCATCTTGCCCATGAGGCACGGTTCGCAAGTACCAAGTGATTCATAATCAAGTGATTCCAAAAGCCCATCAGTATGGAGTTTCTTCATGCGCTTTACACCAATATGACCCAAGCGGCGATTGCCACAAATAAGGTGCACTATCATTATTAACTTTATATCTTTTGGTTTCAATATTATGAATATGTGTATCACACGATCGAGATCCAACAAACCATTTTCATTGGGTGTATGACCATAGAAGGTTTTATTCATGTGAACAGAACAATAATTATTCTCTAACTTACATGAATAACCGTATTGCAATAAACATGATCAAATCATATTCATGCTCAACGCGAACGCCAAATAACATTTATTTAGGTTCAACACTAATCCCGAGAGTATAGGGAGTGTGCGATGATGATCATATAAATCTTGGAACTACTTCCAACACTCATCGTCACTTCCCCTTCAACTAGTCTCTGTTTATTCTCAGAACTCCTGTTTGAGTCACTAATTTTTAGCAACCGAACAAGTATCAAATACTCAGGGCTACTATAAACACTAGTAAGGTACACATCAATAACCTGTATATCAAATCTACCCTTGTTCACTTTGCCATCCTTCTTATCCACCAAATATTCGTGGTATTTCCGTTTCCAAAGGACAATTTCCTTTGCGATTGTAAGCACTCGGTTTGGCTTTGGTTTAGCTTTGGGCTTCTTTGTGGGAGTGACAACTTGCTTGTCATTCTACTTGAAGTTCCCTTTCTTTCCCTTTGCCCTTTTCTTGAAACTAGTGATCTTGTCAACTGTAACATCCCACATTTTCAACTTGGAATGTTATACATTAGGTCATCATGCATATCATATTTTTCTCGCATTTTCCGATCCTAGAAAATTTCACGCAACTCAAGGACCCTCGGAGAGAGTTGGAAGTTTCATTATTTTCATATTTGGGATTTCTCAAATTTTGAAAATAGGATCATGGGATTTATTTAATTATCTTCATAAAGTTTTTCCTATAAAAACTTAAGAGAGGGAATAATATGACTTTCCCAATATTTAGGAAAAAATGAAGATAATATAAATAAATCAAAAATTTGGTTTTGGAAGATTTATTTTGCTTAGGCAAAAATGAGCATTTTAAAAAAAAATTGCATGTTTGCCGTTTTTAAAGTTCATTTTGTTCGACTCATTTTTAGGAGTCGGGAAAAATTTATTTTATTAAAATCGGAGTTTGTTTGGTATTTTTTTAATCCGTTTTGTTTTGTTTAAAAACGCCCCCTACAGGCCAAGGCCCGGCCCAACCAGCCGAGGCCTCGCCCAGCGCCCCAGCCCACCTCCTCTCTCCCTCGCGCCACGCCGCCCTGTGAGACTCCGCCGCCGCCGCCCGCCGCCCGAGTCCGCTTCGGACACGCGCCGCCGCCCCTCCCCAAGGCAACTGCCCCCCTCCTATTTAACCCTTGGGACCCCCCTCTCTCTCACCTCGACCCGCCGCCGCCCCAAAGCCGAGCCGCGCCCGCCGCCTTGAAGGTCGCCCGTCGCCCTCGCCGCCCCTGGCCTTGAGCCAGCCCCTCGCCGCCCCTCCCGACCCGCCGCCCCGGGCCCAGCCCGTGAAGAGCCGCCGGAGGTAGCCCCTCGCCGCCGCCCCGATCCGATCCGATCCGATCCGGTTTTTTTTGTGATGTTCGGTTTTTTTTTTAAAACCTAGATGGTTTTTTTTATTTTTTCGGTTTTCTTATTTAGTGAACGTTCACCGACCCGTTCGTTTCAATGAACGTGTTCGTTGGATTAGTTCTGTTAACGAACGTCCGGTATTTAATCCGTTCGTCGTTTTCTTTTAATCAGATTTAATCCATTATTTTTCAGATTCGATTTCTGATCCGATTTTCAAATCTGTTTTATTTCTTGCTCGTTTATCGGAATCAGGTGATTCAAGCGCCTGGAGTTTCGTTATGAAACCGCCGTTCCGACTAACCTACTTACACAGAGTTTTGCTACTGTAAAATTTTGACTTAATTTCAGATTTGCTAAACCGAGTCGTTCTCTCTCGAGTTCCGACTTTCGATGCTTTATTTGATTCGATTCTTTTGCAACTGTGGTTCTTAAGTTGAACTATCTGGTTAGATCTTTTATTCGAGATTTCCCTGTGCATTAGATGAATACTTATTGTATGCTTGTTTTTTGTCTGCGTTAGATCACCCGGAGTGCGCCGCTTGTTACTTCGAATCTCTAGGACTCGCGGATCATCAGCAAGGCAAGTAACACTTTGATCATATTTTTCTACTACCCAGTTTTATGCATTAGATCAAACCCTCAAACACTTGCATGTTTAGGATCTAATTAAATTGTGGGATGGGAAGTAGATTGAGGTAGTACCTATTCCCTGTTTTACTTATGAAACCTTGGGAGTTACTTCTACGTTTGCTTGATTATGCCATGCTATGCTAGTAGACGTGGATTGGGTGAGTGAATATCCATGACAGATGTGAGATTGTTAATTAATGGTTTATTTAAGGTGGCAACCTAAACACACATCTGGGTGGATTGAGGCACCTGGTTTCTATCGAGGACTTACTGTATTTCTTGGACCGCCACCCGTGCTCTAAGGGATCATAAGATTATTCAAACTGGAAACTTCCGTGTGCAGCCACAAGCCAATTATGGGCTCATGGCATAGTTGACTAAGTTGTGCGAACTCATACGGGTAGGCTAGCTGATGTAGGGGATGTAGGTTGGTACGGTCTACCCACATGTAAGGTGCTAGCGCTTCTGAAAGACTATGTCTCGGTCATCCATTTCTCAAACACCATGTAGTCACGAGAACCAAGCGGAGGCGATCGAGTCTTGTGGGGAAAAGTGCAAACCTCTGCAGAGTGTAAAACTAATCATGATTAGCCGTGTCCCCGGTTATGGACATCTTGAGTATCTAGTACTTGAATATCATGTGAATCTCAACATGTTACTAATAATAATAAAGTTATTGGGTTTTAATGAGTACTTTTAATTGGGATTGAGGATGCTGTCAACCATTCTCAATGTTTAACAACCACCATGATAGTTAAATAAAATTATTCCTTTGATGTAGGGAAAAACCAGCTTTATGCAAAATGTAATCAGAGAGCCTTACCACCAGCCATATATGCATGTAGTATAGGCTTGTTGCTTCATTGTTCTCTATGTGTTACATTGCCAATATTCCATGTCTTGACCCGTTTTGGCTACAACTTTTCACGTTCTGAGACTTTTCGCATTTACGAGTAAGGTGTTAGGTCGTGGTTCTATACTCGATGATGCCGTTGGAGTTGATGGACTCACTCGTTTTCCAAGCCTTCCATTGTTATTATTAGATGGCCTTAAGCCATATTATTGTATTAAGTTCCCTTGTGGACAACGATGTAATAAGTGTGTGATTGCTACTCTGCTATAAATCCTTGAAATCTTGTGTGGTGTCGGCATTCTTGATCCAGGATGACACCGAGCACGTGGCACTAGATCCATTCGGTCCGGTCGCTCTGAGAGAATGGTATCAGAGCACACGCTGACTGTAGGACATGACCACTAAGATAAAACCATAGATCACTATTCTCTTCCCATTTTCTAACTCCTCGTCTTTTCTACTCTCTTAGGATGAAGGACGCGAAGATCAAGTACACCCAACCGGACGAAGGCACACCTTTTGGATTTCACTTGAACGAAGTTACCAAGTACGTGAACATTGGACTACCAAGCTTCACCGGACTTTCAACGCCACTCTGCTCAAGAGGAGCGCTGGAAGATTCACGCTCACGTTCGGGAAGGACATTCGCCCCAATCACCAAGCCTATAGATAGTGTTTTCGGTGCACCAACTTGGAGTCCGGAAAGAGCATGGCAGCTCACATCACCATGGGACGCATTGGAGAAGTTTATCAAGAAGACCTTAAGGACACAATCTATCAGATTTGCGGACGCCGAGATGACAAATGGGACGTCGTCAGCACCAAGAAGGATAGATCCATTGCAGCATTCATCCAGAGTTAAACCCGCACATTCGGCGCCGGGAGAACCAGATGTGCAATGATATGTTGGAGTTGCGAGAATGCAAAGGGAAGGATCATCGAACTTGAAGAAGAACTAAAGACAACTCGCAAGGACTATATGGGACGAGATCGTGGCGCTAGCAAGACACAATAACGATCTTAAGTACGAGATTGAAGAAGCGAAGAAGAAATTGGCGCTCAGGAATGAAGACCGGTATGTCGATTGCCCAAGCGACTACATCAACATCGACGACACCGATTCGGATCCAAGTGAACCCGACTTTGAAGATGAAGTCGAGCGGACATTATGGAGTCTTCCACCGGTTCAAACTAGTAGAAGTCCCCCACATATTAGTAGTATTCCCTCCATGTAAACATTATAGTACACGCACTTTTGCGATAGTTAGATCGTTGTAAGCCTTTGATTGATTGATTGAAGTGATTTTGTGTGTATTTGCTCATGTGCATTTGGGTAGTGATTCCCTTAGACCTCATTCTATTCTAAATTCTCATCTTTTCTAAACCCATCGGATGCCTCCGAGACGCGACCCGGATTTGTTTTCCGCCAGAGATCACCCAACTGATCCAAAGAGTAACACCCCGATTCAAACATTGGTGCGTAACCAGGCAACAACAACAACAACCCACCGCCACCACCACTGCGGATCATCCGACTCGTTTCCTTAGACTAAACCGCCGGTGTATTCCAGAGCACCGAGCCAATTGTAGCAGTATGACCGGCTCCGCAAGATAGGAAGGGAGCCGACCACTGCAGGATGCATGGATGGAGAAAGAGTGAAGTTTGCGGACATCAGCTTGAAGGACCCGCGGCGGCATGGTGGGAGAATTTCACAGCCACTTACCTGTAGACTCTGTCACATGGGATCAATTTCAGCAAGCTTTTCAGACCTTGCCCATGTTTCAAGCAGGAGCTATGGCCATGAAGAAGCGTGAGTTTCGCAACTTACGCCAAGGAGGAAGGACTGTTGGTCAAGACATGGATGACTTTAGTAAACTAGCACGTTATGCCCCGGATGACGTTACTCTTGCGATGCACTAAACAGAGAAGTTTCTAGAAGGACTGAATGATGAGTTCAGCATGCCGTTGATGGTAGCCAGTTTCAATAACTACCAGAGTTAGTAGATCGAGCCCTCATGATTGAAGGAAAGCAGCAGCAAATTGAGAACCGTAAGCGGAAGTATGGGCAAGGGAAGTATAACTCGAGCTCAGTGAAACCTCGTTATACCCCTAAATTAGGAATTCAGTTTGACATACCCATGGAGGAGGTAATTCGCATAACCATAATGACACCAAGAATGGGAACGGGAATGGAGGAAGCAACGGACAGAATCGCACCAACCCGTCAACACCATCCAAAGTAGACCTGAGTCATATTACTTGCTTTAAGTGCCGCAAGACTGGGCATTATGCTACTCATGATTTGGAGTTAGCAGCCGTTGTGCATGCCCTGAAGACGTGGAGACATTTTCTCATTGGAAATCATTGTGAAGTATATACGGATCACAAGAGTTTGAAGTACATCTTCACACAGAAGGAATTGAATCTCAGACAAAGGAGATGGTTGGAGCTTATCAAGGGTTATGACATGAGATTGCATTATCACCCCGGGAAGGCTAATGTCGTAGCAGACGCATTGAGCCGTAAGAGCCACGTCAATACCCTAATGATGGGAGGAATACCCAATGAGTTAGCCGAGGACCTTCGCGAGCTATGTTTGGAAATAGTTCCGAGAGGCTATGTAGCTGCATTGGAAATTCAGTCGACACTGATGGACAAAATCAGAGAAGCCCAAAAGGCAGATAAGGAAGTTGCCTCTATAAAGGAGAAAATGAGCAAAGGAAAAGCTAAAGGATTTCGTGAGGATGAGCACGATACCCTATGGTTTGAAGACCGTGTTTATGTGCCCAATGACCCGGAGATCGTGAAGTTGATTTTACAAGAAGCCCATGATTCACCCTATTCGATTCACCGGAAATACCAAGATGTACTTGGATTTGAAGAATACTTTCGGTGGACCGGAATGAAGAAGGATATTGCGGAGTATGTAGCAGTTTTGCGATGTATGTCGAAAAGTAAAGGCGTAACATCAGAAGCCAGCAGGATTGTTACAACCATTGCCGATACCCGAATGGAAGTGGGATAAACTAGGCATGGATTTTATCACGGGATTGCCAAAGACTCGTTCAGGATATGACTCGATTTGGGTCATAGTCGACCGTTTGACAAAGGTAGCTCATTTTATTCCAGTCAAGACCACCTATAGCGATTGCTAAGTTGGCAAAGATATACATGACCAGAATTGTGTGCTTACACGGAGTTCCGAGGAGCATCGTATCGGATAGAGGAACCCGGTTTACCTCGAAATTTTGGAACCGGTTGCACGAAACATTGGGAACCCGATTGGAATTCAAGACAGCCTTCCACCCACGAGACCGATGGAGACCGAGAGAGTCAATCAGATTTTGGAGGACATCTTTGAGAGCTTGTGCCCTAGATTATGGATCTAGCTGGGATGATAATTTGCCGTATGCAGAATTTTCCTACAACAACAGTTACCAAACCAGCTTGAAGATGGCACCTTCGAGGCTACATATGGAAGAAGGTACAGGACACCGTTGTTATGGGACAAAGCGGAGATCGCCGGTTGTTTGGACCAGATTTGATTAAGGAGTCCGAGCGAGAAAGTTAAGTTGATTCGAGACAGGCTCAAGGTAGCCCAGTCCGGACAAAAGAGCTATGCCGATTCAAAGCGCCAGCGATTGAGTATGAAGTTGGAGACAGAGTATATCTCGAGTATCCCCGCTTGAGGAGTTAAGCGTTTTGGAGTTAAAGGAAAGTTAGCACCACGTTTCGTTGGACCGTATAAGATTTTGCAACGCATGGGAGAAGTTGCTTATAAGTTGGAATTACCGGAAGGGACTGTCGGGAGTTCATGATGTATTCCATGTTTCTCGATTGAAGAAATGTCACCCGAGATAGCAGAGGTACCGTTAAGAGACCACAGTGCCCTTTGGAAGCAATTCAGTTGAAGGATGACTTGACATATGAGGAAAAACCGTTAAGATTCTCGATTATGCCGGCAGAGTTAACCGCAGCAAGGTTATCAAGTTTTGCAAAGTTCAATGGAGCCACCACACCGAGGATGAAGCCACCTGGAAAGAGAGGAAGTTTTGCTCAAGGACCACCCTCACCTATTTTCTAACCAACCCGAATCTCGAGGCGAGATTCATCTTAAAGGGTAGGTTTGTAACATCCCAAATTTTCAATTTGGAATGTTATACATTAGGTCATCATGCATATCATATTTTTCTCGCATTTTCCGATCCTAGAAAATTTCACGCAACTCAAGGACCCTGAGAGAGTTGGAAGTTTCATTATTTTCATATTTGGGATTTCTCAAATTTTGAAAATAGGATCATGGGATTTATTTAATTATCTTCATAAAGTTTTTCCTATAAAAACTTAAGACAGGGAATAATATGACTTTCCCAATATTTAGGAAAAAATGAAGATAATATAAATAAATTAAAAATTTGGTTTTGGAAGATTTATTTTGCTTAGGCAAAAATGAGCATTTTTAAAAAAAATTGCATGTTTGCCGTTTTTAAAGTTCATTTTGTTCGACTCATTTTTAGGAGTCGGGAAAAATTTATTTTATTAAAATCGGAGTTCGTTTGGTATTTTTTTTAATTCGTTTTGTTTTTTTTAAAAAAGCGCCCCACAGGCCAAGGCCAACCGGCCAGCCCCGACCCAGCGCCCAGCCCACCTCCCTCTCTCCCAGCGCGCCACGCCCGCGGACTCCCGCCGCCATGTCGCCGCCCGCCGCCCGAGTCCCTTTCGGACAGCGCCGCCGCCGCCCCTCCCCAAAGCGGCCCCCCCTCCTATTTAACCCCGGGACCCCCCTCTCTCTCACCTCGACCCGCCGCCCGCCCCAAGCAGCCCGCCGCCTTGTAGTCGCCCTCGCCGCCCCGCCCGGCCTTGACCCCTCGCCGCCCTCCCGACCCGCCGCCCCCGGCGCCCGCCCGCCGGCGAAAGAGCCGGAGGTAGCCCCTCGCCGCCGCCCCGATCCGATCCGATCCGATCCGGTTTTTTTTGCGATGTTCGGTTTTTTTTTTAAAAAAACCTAGATGGTTTTTTTTTTCCGGTTTTCTTATTTAGTGAACGTTCACCGACCCGTTCGTTTCAATGAACGTGTTCGTTGGATTAGTTCTGTTAACGAACGTCCGTTATTTAATCTGTTCGTCGTTTTCTTTTAATCGGATTTAATCCATTATTTTTCAGATTCGATTTCTGATCCGATTTTCAAATCTGTTTTATTTCTTGCTCGTTTATCGGAATCAGGTGATTCAAGCGCCTGGAGTTTTGTTATGAAACCGCCGTTCCGACTAACCTACTTACACAGAGTTTTGCTACTGTAAAATTTTGACTTAATTTCAGATTTGCTAAACCGAGTCGTTCTCTCTCGAGTTCCGACTTTCGATGCTTTATTTGATTCGATTCTTTTGCAACCAGGGTTCTTAAGTTGAACTATCTGGTTAGATCTTTTATTAGAGATTTCCCTGTGCATTAGATGAGTACTTATTGTATGCTTGTTGTTTGTGCGTTAGATCACCCGGTGCGCCGCTTGTTACTTGAATCTCTAGGACTCATGGATCATCGACAAGGCAAGTAACACTTTGATCATATTTTTCTACTACCCGGTTTATGCATTAGATCAAACCCTCAAACACTTGCATGTTTAGGATCTAATTAAATTGTGGGATGGGAAGTAGATTGAGGTAGTACCTATTCCTGTTTTACTTATGAAACCTTGGGAGTTACTTCTCGTTTGCTTGATTATGCCATGCTATGCTAGTAGACGTGGATTGGGTGAGTGAATATCCATGACAGATGTGAGATTGTTAATTAATGGTTTATTTAAGGTGGCAACCTAAACACACATCTGGGTGGATTGAGGCACTGGTTTCTATCGAGGACTTGCCTCAGTATTTCTTCGGACCGCCACCCGTGCTCTAAGGGATCATAAGATTATTCAAGCTGAAACTTCCGTGTGCAGCCACAAGCCAATTATGGGCTCTGGCGTAGTTGACTAAGTTGTGCGAACTCTTACGGGTAGGCTAGCTGATGTAGGGGATGTAGGTTGGTACGGTCTACCCACATGTAAGGTGCTAGCGCTTACGAAGACTATGTCTCGGTCATCCGCTTCTCAAACACCATGTAGTGCGAGAACCAAGCGGAGGCGATCGAGTCTTGTGGGGAAAAGTGCGCAAACCTCTGCAGAGTGTAAAAACTAATCATGATTAGCCGTGTCCCCGGTTATGGACATCTTGAGTATCTAGTACTTGAATATCATGTGAATCTCAACATGTTACTAATAATAATAAAGTTATTGGGTTTTAATGAGTACTTTTAATTGGGATTGAGGATGTTGTCAACCATACTCAATTTTTAACAACCACCAAGATAGAAAAAAAAAATTATTACTTTGATGTAGGGAAAAACCAGCTTTATGCAAAAATGTAACCAGAGAGCCTTACCACCAGCCATATATGCATGTAGTATAGGCTTGTTGCTTCATTGTTCTCTATGTGTTACATTGCCGGCATATTCCATGTCTTGACCGTTTTGGGCTACAACTTTTCACGTTGCAGACTTTTCGCATTTACGAGTAAGGTGTTAGGTCGTGGTTCTATACTTTCGGTGATGCCGTTGGAGTTGATGGACTCACTCGTTTTCCAAGCCTTCCATTGTTATTATTAGATGGCCTTAAGCCATATTATTGTATTAAGTTCCCTTGTGGACAACGATGTAATAAGTGTGTGATTGCTACTCTGCTATAAATCCTTCGAAGTACTGTGTGGTGTCAGCATTACTGATCCAGGGATGACACTGAGCACAGGGCACTAGATCCATTCGGGTCTGGTCGCTACATCAACCATCAACACTTGATGCTCTTTCTTGATTTCTACCTTCGTCGATTTCAACATCACGAAGAGCTCGGGAATCATTTTCGTCATCCCTTGCATACTATAGTTCATCACGAAGTTCTAGTAACTTAGTGATGCTGACTAGAGAATTACATCAATCACTATATTATCTCGAATATTAACTCCCACTTGATTCAAGCGATTGAAGTACCCGGACAATCTGAGCACATGCTCACTAGTTGAGCGATTCTCCTCCATCTTTTAGCTATAGAACTTGTTGGAGACTTCATATCTCTCAACTCGGGTATTTGCTTGAAATATTAACTTCAACTCTGGAACATCTCATATGGTCCATGACGTTCAAAACGTCTTTGAAGTCCCGATTCTAAGCCGTTAAGTATGGTGCACTAAACTATCAAGTAGTCATCATATTGAGCTAGCCAAACGCTCGTAACGCCCCGCATTTGCTCCTGCAATAGGTCATCACCTAGCGGTGCATTAAGGACATAATTCTTCTGTGCAGCAATGAGGATAAACCTCATATCACGGATCCAATCCGCATCATTGCTACTAACATTTTTCAATACAATTTTCTCTAGGAACACATATAAAAACATAGGGAAGCAACAACGCGAGCTATTGATCTACAAACATAATTTACAAAATACTACCAGGACTAAGTTCATGATAAATTAAAGTTCAATTAATCATATTACTTAAGAACTCCCACTTAGATAGACATCCTCTAATCCTCTAAGTGATCACGTGATCCATATCAACTACACCATGTCCGATCATCACGTGAGATGGAGTAGTTTCAACGATGAACATCAATATGTTGATCATATCTACTATATGATTCACGCTCGACCTTTCGGTCTCCGTGTTCCGAGGCCATATCATTATATGCTAGGCTCGTCAAGTTTAACTCGAGTATTCGCGTGCGCAACTGTTTTGCACCCGTTGTATTTGAGCGTAGAGCCTATCACACCCGATCATCACGTGGTGTCTCAAAGACGAAGAACTTTCATAGCGGTGCATACCAGGAGAACACTTCTTGATAATTAGTGAGAGATCATCTTATAATGCTACCATCAAGCCAAACGAGAATAAGATGTATAAAAGATAAACATCATATGCAATCAAAATATGTGACATGATATGGCCATCATCATCTTGTGCCTTTGATCTCCATCTCCAAAGCATCGTCATGATTTCCATCGTCACCGGCACGACACCATGATCTTCATCATCTTGATCTATATCAATGTGTCGTCACATGGTCATCTCGTCAACTATTGCTCTTGCAACTATTGCTATCGCATAGCGATAAAGTAAAGCAATTATTTGGCACTTGCATCTTATGCAACAAAGAGACAACCATAGGGCTTCAGCCAGTTGCCGATAACTTCAACAAAACATGATCATCTCATACAACAACTTATATCTCATCATGTTTTGACCATATCACATCACAACATGCCCTGCAAAAACAAGTTAGACGTCCTCTACTTTGTTGTTGCAAGTTTTACGTGGCTGCTACGGGCTGAGCAAGAACCGTTCTTACCTACGCATCAAAACCACAACGATAGTTTGTCAAGTTGGTGCTGTTTTAACCTTCGCAAGGACGGGCGTAGCTACTCAGTTCAACTTAAGTGAGAGAGACAGACACCCGCCATCACCTTTAAGCAACGAGTGCTCGCAGCGGTGAAACCAGTCTCGCGTAAGCGTCTGCGTAATATCGGTCGGGCCGCTTCATCTCACAATACCGCCGAACCAAAGTATGACATGCCGGTAAGCGGTATGACTTGTATCGCCCACAACTCACTTGTGTTCTACTCGTGCATATGACATCTACGCATAAAACCAGGCTCGGATGCCCTTTGTTGGGGAGCGTAGTAATTTCAAAAAATTTCCTCTGGCGCACGCAAGGATCATGGTGATGCATAGCAACGAGAGGGAGAGTATTGTCCACGTGCCCTCGTGAGACCGTGGCGGGCGTTATGACAACGCGGTTGATGTAGTCGTCGTCTTCACGATCCGACCGATCCAAGTACCGAACGTCGGCACCTCCGAGTTCAGCACACGTTCAGCTCGATGGCGATCCCGGACTCCGATCCATCAAAGTGTGCAGGATGAGTTCCGTCAGCACGACGGCGTGGTGATGATGATGATGTTGTACCGGCGCAGGGCTTCGCCTAAACTCCGCGACGATATGACCGAGGTGGAATATGGTGGAAGGGGGCACCGCACACGGCTAAGGAACGATCCGTAGATCAACTTGTGTGTCCATGGGGTGCCCCCTGCCCCCGTATATAAAGGAGTGCAGGAGGGGAGGGCCGGCCCTCTCTATGGCGCGCCCTAGGGGAGTCCTACTCCCACCGGGAGTAGGATTCTCCCACCGGGAGTAGGATTCCCCCTTTCCTAGTCCAACTAGGAACCCTTCCATGTAGTAGGAGTAGGAGAGAAGGAAAGGGAAGAGAGAAGGAGAAGGAAGGAAGGGTGCGCCCCCCCTCCCTAGTCCAATTCGGACTAGTCCAAGGGAGGGTGCGGCCACTCTTTGGCCCTTTCTCTCCTTTCCCGTATGGTCCAAAGAGGCCCAATACGAATTCCCGTAACTCTCCGGTACTCCGAAAAATACCCGAATCACTCGGAACCTTTCCGAACTCCGAATATAGTCGTCCAATATATCGATCTTTACGTCTCGACCATTTCGAGACTCCTCGTCATGTCCCCGATCTCATCCAGGACTCCGAACTCCTTCGGTACATCAAAAACTCATAAACTCATAATATAACTGTCATCGAAACCTTAAGCGTGCGGACCCTACGGGTTCGAGAACTATGTAGACATGACCTAGAACTATTCTCGGTCAATAACCAATAAGCGGAACCTGGATGCTCATATTGGCTCCTACATATTCTACGAAGATCTTTATCGGTCAAACTGCATAACAACATACGTTGTTCCCTTTGTCATCGGTATGTTACTTGCCCGAGATTCGATCGTTGGTATCCAATACCTAGTTCAATCTCGTTACCGGCAAGTCTCTTTACTCGTTCCGTAATGCATCATTCCGTAACTAACTCATTAGCTACATTGCTTGCAAGGCTTATAGTGATCTGCATTACCGAGAGGGCCCAGAGATACCTCTCCGACAATCGGAGTGACAAAACCTAATCTCGAAATACGCCAACCCAACATGTACCTTTGGAGACACCTGTAGTACTCCTTTATAATCACCCAGTTACGTTGTGACGTTTGGTAGCACCAAAGTATTCCTCCGGTAAACGGAGTTGCATAATCTCATAGTTACAGGAACATGTATAAGTCATGAAGAAAGCAATAGCAACATACTAAGCGATCAAGTGCTAGGCTAACGGAATGGGTCAAGTCAATCACATCATTCTCCTAATGATGTGATCCCGTTAATCAAATGACAACTCTTTTGTCCATGGCTAGGAAACATAACCATCTTTGATAAACGAGCTAGTCAAGTAGAGGCATACTAGTGACACTATGTTTGTCTATGTATTCACACATGTATTATGTTTCCGGTTAATACAATTCTAGCATGAATAATAAACATTTATCATGATATAAGGAAATAAATAATAACTTTATTATTGCCTATAGGGCATATTTCCTTCAACCTCTACAGCCAAAACCATGCAGTTTAGCGAATACCCTTTTGCCGAGTGTGACACTCGATAAAGACCCCCTTTTGCCGAGTGTAGCACTCGATAAAGCCCTGTTTGCCGAGTTTTGTTATTTTTACCGAGCATTTTGTCCACAACACTCGGCGAAGTGCCTTTTTGCCGAGTTAAGTACTCGGCAAAGATACTATTGCCGAGTGTCCGACATAATGCACTCAGCAAAGAGCCTAACACTCGGCGAAGAGGAAAATTCGAGAAGTGAGAAGAGATTGTTGGAAACTACTGCTTGCCAAATCACAAGAGACAAACTTTGCATTGAGCACTTCCAAGTACATGAATGAATATACTCAAGCCAATACGAAAATGCCGAGGGATCAGATTATTGTATGGTCTGTAAGTACAGATGCGGCATTCCATCGCAGGAGATACGTGCCAATAAGTATATATGTCAGCAATGAAATTGGATCAATTCATGAATTGATGATACATTGACATCTTCTGATGGATTTGAATATTCTTTTGCTCTCATTGCAAGAGATGGCAAAATAACATTAATGGTTGGTTTTTGAGATGGATATAAAGGTCAGTATGAAATTACACTTTGACCTTCATGCCGAAATACACATAGCTTCCTTACAAAAACACATAGCAGTCTATGCGTGTCAAATTCAAGGTAGATTCAGTCGAGGCTGGCCAGGGAGACTCTCCCCGCCGTGCGTTCTCCTTTGCGTTGTGCGTCATCACTACCCATGATCATGGTGAGGTTGTACATCGAGTCACATGAAAGACACCTTTGTTGTAGACATACCGTGACAAATGAAAGGTATTACTAATTTTAAAGATAATTTTCACAAAAGGATGCAATATATAATATACATTTTGAGAATCTAGGAAAGTTATAGCCTCTAAAATACTTGAAACTGTTGGGGAACGTAGTAATTTCAAAAACTTTCCTACGCACACGCAAGATCATGGTGATGCATAGCAACGAGAGGGGAGAGTGTATGTCCACGCACTCGTGAGACCGTGTGAGCGTTATAACAACGCTGTTGATGTAGTCGTGCGTCTTCACGATCCGACCGATCCAAGTACCGAGCGTCACGGCACCTCCGAGTTTTGCACACGTTCAGCTCGATGGCGATCCCGGACTCCGATCCAGCAAAGTGTCGGGGATGAGTTCCGTCAACCTGACGACGGCGTGGTGGCGATGATGATGCTCCACCGGCGCGGGGCTTCGCCTAAGCTCCATGACGATATGACTTCTCCGGCGCGAGGCTTCGCCTAAGCTCATGACGATATGACCGAAGTGGAATATGGTGGAGGGGCACCGCTGCACGGCTAAGGAGCGATCCATAGATCAACTTGTGTGTCATGGGGTGCCCCCTGCCCCGTATATAAAGGAGCAAGGGAGGGGGGGGCCGGCCTAGGAGGAGGCGCACCAAGGGGGGAGTCCTACTCCCACCGGGAGTAGGATTCCTCTTTTCCTAGTCCAACTAGTAGTCCTTCCATGTATTAGGAGTAGGAGACAAGGAAGGGGAAGAGAGAAGGGAAGGAAGGAGGGGGTGCGGCCTCCCCTAGTCAATTCGGACTAGGCCATGGGGAAGCGCGGCCTGCCCTAGGCAGCCCCTCTCTCTTTCCCGCAGGGCCCAATAAGGCCCAATACTTCTCCCGGCGAATTCCGTAACTCTCGGTACTCCGAAAAATACCGAATCATTCGAACCTTTCCGAACTCCGAATATAGTCGTCCAATATATCGATCTTTACGTCTCGACCATTTCGAGACTCCTCGTCATGTCCCCGATCTCATCCGGGACTCCGAACTCCTTCGTACATCAAAACTCATAAACTCATAATATAAGCATCGCCGAAACCTTAAGCGTGCGGACCCTACGGGTTCGAGAACTATGTAGACATGACCTAGAACTATTCTCGGTCAATAACCAATAAGCGGGACCTGGATGCCCATATTGGCTCCTACATATTCTCTGAAGATCTTTATCGGTCAAACTGCATAACAACATACGTTGTTCCCTTTGTCATCGGTATGTTACTTGCCCGAGATTCGATCGTTGGTATCCAATACCTAGTTCAATCTCGTTACCGGCAAGTCTCTTTACTCGTTCCGTAATGCATCATTCCGTAACTAACTCATTAGCTACATTGCTTGCAAGGCTTATAGTGATGTGCATTACCGAGAGGGCCCGGAGATACCTCTCCAGGCAATCGGAGTGACAAAACCTAATCTCGAAATCGCCAACCCAACATGTACCTTTGGAGACACCTGTAGTACTCCTTTATAATCACCCGATTACGTTGTGACGTTTGGTAGCACCAAAGTGTTCCTCCGGTGGCAGGAGTTGCATAATCTCATAGTTACAGGAACATGTATAAGTCATGAAGAAAGCAATAGCAACATACTAAGCGATCAAGTGCTAGGCTAACGGAATGGGTCATGTCAATCAGATCATTCTCCTAATGATGTGATCCCGTTAATCAAATGACAACTCATGTCTATGGTTAGGAAACATAACCATCTTTGATTAACGAGCTAGTCAAATAGAGGCATACTAGTGACACTCTGTTTGTCTATGTATTCACACATGTATTATGTTTCCGGTTAATACAATTCTAGCATGAATAATAAACATTTATCATGATATAAGGAAATAAATAATAACTTTATTATTGCCTCTAGGGCATATTTTCTTCAGTCTCCCACTTGCACTAGAGTCAATAATCTAGTTCACATCGCCATGTGATTTAACATCAATAGTTCACATCTATATGTGGTTAACACCCATAGTTCACATCGACATGTGACCAATACCGAAGGGTTTACTAGAGTCGATAATCTAGTTCACATCGCTATGTGATTAACACCCAAAGAGTACTAAGGGATGATCATGTTTTGCTCGTGAGAGAAGCTTAGTCAACGGGTCTGTCATATTCAAAGCCGTATGTATTTTGCAAATATTCTATGTCTACAATGCTCGCACGGGCTACTCTAGCTAATTGCTCCCACTTACAATATGTATCCAGATTGAGACTTAGAGTCATCTGGACCAATGTAAAAAGCTTGCATCGATGTAACTCTTTACGACGGGCTCTTTTATCACCTCCATAATCGAGAAATATTTCCTTAGTCCTTGCTAAGGATGTTCTTGACCAATGTCCAGTGATCTACTCCTAGATCACTATTGTACTTCCTTGCCAAATTCAGAGCAAGGTATACAATAGGTTTGGTACATAGCATACCATACTTTATAGAACCTATGGCGAGGCATAGGGAATGACTTTCATTCTCTTTTCTATTTTCTCTGCTGTGGTCGGGATTTGAGTCTTACTCAATTTCACACCTTTGCAACACAGGCAAGAACTTTTCTTTGACTGCTCCATTTTGAACTATTTCAAAATCTTGACAAGGTATGTACTTATTGAAAAAACTTATCAAGCGTTTTGATCTATCTCAATAGATCTTGATGCTCAATTTGTACGCAGCTTCACCGAGGTCCTTCTTTGAAAAACTCCTTTCAAATACTCCTTTATGCTTTGCGAATAATTCTACATTATTTCCGATCAATAATATGTCATTCACATATACTTATCGTAAATGTCATAGTGCTCCCACTCACTTTCTTGTAAATACAGGCTTCTCCAAAAGTCTCAGATAAAACCATATGCTTTGATCACACTATCAAAGCGTTTATTCCAACTCCGAGATGCTTGCACCAGTCCATAGATGGATCATTTGGAGCTTGCACATTTTGTTAGCTCCTTTAGGATTGACAAAACCTTCTGGTTGCATCATATACAACTCTTCTTTAATAAATCTATTGAAGAAGGCAGTTTTGACATCCATTTGCCAGATTTCATAAAATGTGGCAATTGCTAACATGATTCGGACAGATTTTAAGCATCGCTACAGTTGAGAAAATCTCATTGTAGTCAACACTTTGAATTTGTCGAAAACCTTTTTGCGACAAGTCGAGCTTTGTAGATAGTAACACTACTATCAGCATCTGTCTTCCTCTTGAAGATCCATTTATTTAACTTGACTTGCTGATCGAGCAAGTCAATCAAAGTCCATACTTTGTTCTCATACATGGATCATATCCCAGATTTTATGGCCTCAAGCCATTTCGCGGAATCTGGGCTCATCATCGCTTCCTCATAGTTCGTAGGTTCATCATGGTCTAGTAACATTACTTCCAGAACATGATTACCACACCACTCTGGTGCGGATCTTACTCTGGAAGACCTACGAGGTTCTGTAGTAACTTGATCTGAAGTTTCATGATCAATATCATTAGCTTCCTCACTAATTGGTGTATTTGTCACGAGGAACTGATTTACGTGATGAAATACTTTCCAATAAGGGTACAGTACAGATTACCTCATCAAGTTCTACTTTCCTCCCACTCACTTCTTCCGAGAGAAACTCCTTCTCTAGAAAGGATCCATTTTTAGCAACGAATATCTTGCCTTTCGGATCTGTGATAGAAGGTGTACCCAACTATTTCCTTTGGGTATTCTATGAAGACGCACTTCTCCGATTTGGGTTCGAGCTTATCAGGATGAAACTTTTTCACATAAGCATCGCAGCCCCAAACTTTAAGAAACGTCAACTTGGGTTTCTTGCTAAACCACAGTTCATATGTTGTCGTCTCAACGGATTTAGATGGTGCCCTTTTAACGTGAATGCAGCTGTCTCTAATGCATAGCCCCAAAACTAAAACGGTAAATCGGTAAGAAACATCATAGATCGCACCATATCAAATAAAGTGCGGTTATGACGTTCGGACACACCATAACATTGTGGTGTTCCAGGTGGCGTGAGCTGTGAAACTATTCCACATTATTTTAATTGAAGACCAAACTCGTAACTCAATTATTCGCCTTTGCGATTAGATCGCAGAAACTTTATTTTCTTGTTACGATGATTTTTCCACTTCACTCTGAAATTCTTTGAACTTTTCAACTATTTCAGACTTATGTTTCATCAAGTAGATATACCCATATCTGCTCAAATCATCTTGTGAAAGTCAGAAAATAACGATACTTGCCACGAGCATCAACACTCATTGGATCGCATACATCGTTATGTATTATTTCCAATAAGTCAAGAGCTTGTTCCATTGTTCCGGAGAACGGAGTTTTAGTCATCTTGCCCCAACGGCACGGTTCGCAAGCATCAAATGATTCATAATCAAGTGATTCCAAAAGTCCATCGGCATGGAGTTTTCTTCATGCGCTTTACACCAATATGACCTAAACGGCGATTGCCACAAATAAGTTGCACTATCATTATTAACTTTGCATCTTTTGGTTTCAATATTATGAATATGTGTATCACTATGATCGAGATCCAATGAATCATTTTCATTGGGTGTGTAACCATATAAGGTTTTATTCATGTAAATAGAACAACAATTTATTCTCTTACTTAAATGAATAATCGTATTGCAATAAACATGATCAAATCATACTTATGCTCAACACCAAATAACACTTATTTAGGTTCCATACTAATCCCGAAAGTATAGGGAGTGTGCGATGATGATCATATCAATCTTGGAACTACTTCCAACACTCATCTTCACTTCCCCTTCAACTAGTTTACATTCATTACGCAACTCCGTTTCAAGTTACTACTCTTAGCAACTGAACCAGTATCAAATACCGAGGGGTTGCTACGAACACTAGTAAAATACATATCAATAATCTGTATCTCAAATATACCTTTGTTCACTTTGCCATCCTTCTTATCCGCCAAATACTTGGGGTAGTTCCGCTTCTAGTGACCAGTTCCATTGCAGCAAAAGCACTTAGTCTCATGCATAGGTCCAGACTTGGGCTTCTTCACTCGAGCAGCAACTTGCTTGCCGTTCTTCTTGAAGTTCCCCTTCTTCCCTTTGCCCTTTTCCTTGAGACTAGTGGTCTTGTCAATCATCAACACTTGATGCTCTTTCTTGATTTCTACCTTCGTTGATTTCAACATCACGAAGAGCTCGGGAATCGTTTTCGTCATCCCTCGCATACTATAGTTCATCACGAAGTTCTAGTAACTTATTGTTGGTGACTAGAGAATTACATCAATCACTATCTTATCCGGAAGATTAACTCCCACTTGATTCAAGCGATTGAAGTACCCGGACAATCTGAGAACATGCTCACTAGTTGAGCGATTCTCTTCCATCTTTTAGCTATAGAACTTGTTGGAGATTTCATATCTCTCAACTCGGTATTTGCTTGAAATATTAACTTCAATTCCTGGAACATCTCATATGGTCCATGACGTTCAAAACGTCTTTGAAGTCCCGATTCTAAGCTGTTAAGTATGGTGCACTAAACTATCAAGTAGTCATCATATTGAGCTAGCCAAACGTTCATAACGTCTACATTTGCTCCTGCAATAGGTGCATCACCTAGCGGTGCATTAAGGACATAATTCTTACGTGCAGCAATGAGGATAAACCTCAGATCACGGATCCAATCCGCATCATTGCTACTAACATTTTCAATACAATTTTCTCTAGGAACACATATAAAAATATAGGGAAGCAACAACGCGAGCTATTGATCTACAACATAATTTGCAAAATACTACCAGGACTAAGTTCATGATAAATTAAAGTTCAATTAATCATATTACTTAAGAACTCCCACTTAGATAGACATCTCTCTAGTCATCTAAGTGATCACGTGATCCAAATCAACTAAACCATAACCGATCATCACGTGAGATGGAGTAGTTTTCAATGGTGAACATCACTATGTTAATCATATCTACTATATGATTCACGCTCGACCTTCGGTCTCCGTGCTCCGAGGCCATATCTGCATATGCTAGGCTCGTCAAGTTTAACCTGAGTATTCGGCGTGTGCAAAAGCGGCTTGCACCCGTTGTAGATGGACGTGAAGCTTATCACACCCGATCATCACGTGGTGTGCAGGCACGACGAACTTTGGCAACGGTGCATACTCAGGGAGAACACTTCTTGATAATTAATGAGAGATCATCTTAAAATGCTACCGTCAATCAAAGCAAGAATAAGATGTATAATAGATAAACATCATATGCAATCAAAATATGTGACATGATATGGCCATGATCATCTTGCGCCTTTGATCTCCATCTCCAAAGTATTGTCATGATCTCTATCGTCACCGGCACGACACCATGATCTTCATCATCTTGATCTATATCAATGTGTCATCACATGGTTGTCTCGCCAACTATTGCTCTTGCAACTATTGCTATCGCATAGCGATAAAGTAAAGCAATTATTTGGCACTTGCATCTTATGCAACAAAGAGACAACCATAGGGCTTCGCCACTTGCCGATAACTTCAACAAAACATGATCATCTTATACAACAACTTATATCTCATCACGTCTTGACCATATCACATCACAACATGCCCTGCAAAAACAAGTTAGACGCCCTCTACTTTGTTGTTGCAAATTTTACGTGGCTGCTACGGGCTTAGCAAGAACCGTTCTCACCTACGCATCAAAACCACAACGATAGTTTGTCAAATAGACACCCGCCAGCCACCTTTAAGCACGAGTGCTCGTAACGGTGAAACCAGTCTCGCGTAAGCGTACGCGTAATGTCGGTCCGGGCCGCTTCATCTCACAATACCGCTGAACCAAAGTATGACATGCTGGTAGGCGATGACTTGTATCGCCCACAACTCACTTGTGTTCTACTCGTGCAAAACATCAAACCATAAAAACCTAGGCTCGGATGCCACCGTTGGGGAACGTAGTAATTTCAAAAATTTCCCTACGCACGCCGGATCATGGTGATGCATAGCAACGAGAGGGGAGTGTATGTCCACGCACTCGTGAGACCGTGGCGAGCGTTATAACAACGCGGTTGATGTAGTCGTGCGTCTTCACGATCCGACCGATCCAAGTACCGAACGTCACGGCACCTCCGAGTTTTGCACACGTTCAGCTCGATGGCGATCCCGGACTCCGATCCAAAGCAAAGTGTCGGGGATGAGTTCCGTCAAGCACGACGGTGTGGTGGCGATGATGATGCTCCACCGACGCGAGGGCTTCGCCTAAGCTCCATGACGATATGACTTCTCCGGCGAGGGCTTCGCCTAAGCTCCATGACGATATGACCGAAGTGGAATATGGTGGAGGGGCACCGCTGCACGGCTAAGGAACGATCCGTAGATCAACTTGTGTGTCATGGGGTGCCCCCCCTTATATATAAAGGAGCAAGGGAGGGTGGCCGGCCTAGGAGGAGGCGCACCAAGGGAGTCCTACTCCCACCGGAGTAGGATTCCCCTTTCCTAGTCCAACTAGTAGTCCTTCCATGTATTAGGAGTAGGAGACAAGGAAGGGGAAGAGAGAAGGGAAGGAAGGAGGGTGCGGCCTCCCCTAGTCCAATTCGGACTAGGCCATGGGGAAGCGCGGCCTGCCCTAGGCAGCCCTCTCTCTTTCCCGCAGGGCCCAATAAGGCCCAATACTTCTCCCGGCGAATTCCCATAACTCCCGGTACTCCGAAAAATACCCGAATCATTCGAACCTTTCCGAACTCCGAATATAGTCGTCCAATATATCGATCTTTACGTCTCGACCATTTCGAGACTCCTCGTCATGTCCCCGATCTCATCCGGGACTCCGAACTCCTTCGGTACATCAAAACTCATAAACTCATAATATAAGCATCGCCGAAACCTTAGCGTGCGGACCCTACGGGTTCGAGAACTATGTAGACATGACCTAGAACTATTCTCGGTCAATAACCAATAGCGGGACCTGGAATGCCCATATTGGCTCCTACATATTCTCTGAAGATCTTTATCGGTCAAACTGCATAACAACATACGTTGTTCCCTTTGTCATCGGTATGTTACTTGCGAGATTCGATCGTTGGTATCCAATACCTAGTTCAATCTCGTTACCGGCAAGTCTCTTTACTCGTTCCGTAATGCATCATTCCGTAACTAACTCATTAGCTACATTGCTTGCAAGGCTTATAGTGATGTGCATTACCGAGAGAGCCAGAGATACCTCTCCGACAATCGGAGTGACAAAACCTAATCTCGAAATACGCCAACCCAACATGTACCTTTGGAGACACCTGTAGTACTCCTTTATAATCACCCGATTACGTTGTGACGTTTGGTAGCACCAAAGTGTTCCTCCGGTGGCAGGAGTTGCATAATCTCATAGTTACGAGGAACATGTATAAGTCATGAAGAAAGCAATAGCAACATACTAAGCGATCAAGTGCTAGGCTAACGGAATGGGTCATGTCAATCAGATCATTCTCCTAATGATGTGATCCCGTTAATCAAATGACAACTGATGTCTATGGTTAGGAAACATAACCATCTTTGATTAACGAGCTAGTCAAATAGAGGCATACTAGTGACACTCTGTTTGTCTATGTATTCACACATGTATTATGTTTCCGGTTAATACAATTCTAGCATGAATAATAAACATTTATCATGATATAAGGAAATAAATAATAACTTTATTATTGCCTCTAGGGCATATTTCCTTAAACTACCCTTCCCCCAGCATAAAAAAGAAACAATCGGAAGATATATAGGTTCTATGAAGATGATATGAAGCCTAAGCTACTCTTGATCTATAAACTCTCTCAGCGGCTTTTCCAGCTGCTTCATCACTGCCCCCCACCTTGCATCCGTCGGGTGCATGTCGTCCCACAATAGAAAACATTGTTAGACTTGTCGCACACAATGTGACGAAGCTTCGACGAAGACTCGCCTTGTTGTTTGCAGTAACCCTTTGAATCCAAACTCTCGCAGCACGGCGACAACATCCTGCGATTGAATTGTTTGGACAGCTCCTCATCAGGAAGGCCTATTTCGAATGATAGCTCCTCATCTCTTGTTTTTCTCCAATATTCCAGAGTTCTCGGTTGGTTGACTTGGCATTCGTGAGCAAGTCTTGAACAAGCTAGACCTGAACAGGAGTATTTATAAGTTGGACATCATGGTCATGAGATTCTTACTATTCCTCATGTAATTGACATTGAACTACTCATTGCATGAAGTTGTCAATTCATCCTTTTCTTCTCCTTTTGGAAGGGGAGACAAAGCATGGAAATTGAATGATCACGGGATTTTACGGCATATACCCCCGCATAATAAAACGATGATAAACAGTTATTGAATGATTTGATCAACACTCATCGCACACTTTGCTAACAAAAAAAGTATATATCCACACACACCCGCCTCTTTCTGGAAAAACATGTTTAAGAACATAAAATCACACATGTGAAGACTTGAGTGCCGCTCCCTCAATTGAGATAGGTCCGCGTGCTGACACATACACGTCAAAACTTGTTATATGTGGCATGGGCCGTGTTCACCAGAAAGGCCCAGTTTAGTTGTGATTTCCCATGCGAATGCAAGTCATTTCAAGGAAAATGTGTTACAGTGGATGGCGGGCGGGAAGGTTTGCCTATACGTTGCTTAGTGCGAGGTGGAGGGCAGCTTCGTGTTAAGGACGCATATAGTGGGCCGACCCAATAGTGAGCCGACCGTCTCTTTCTATTTATTTTTGTTGGTTCATTTTTTACATTTTTATATTTTTTTGAAAAATATTCTAAATACAAAAACTCGACAACTTAAACCTATCAAAAACATTTTAAAAATCATGAATTTGAAAAAATGTTAACGCAATGTATTTCTTTGTTAAGTTCAATTTTGAAAATTTTGATAACACGAAAAAATATTTGTAACATTGAAAAATATTTAACACGTATTAACAATGTTTTTACAAACATATTAAAAATAAAACATAGTTAAAAATGTTATTCATGTACTTTTTGCGTGGTAAAACGTGTCTTGTTTATATCATAAGGATCATCATACTACAAGCCACATACGTACCGACCTGACCAAACTGAAAAGATAGCAGAACTCTAATCTTTGCATACAGGAACACTAGTCAAGAAATAGAATTACAAACAAGACTGAAGAAGAAAAGTGCATCGCTGCACGTAGTAGCATCTGCACGCAACGCATTCACGGCGCGCACATCATCGCGATTCCAACCAGCGTTGCATGCTAGTTAGAGTATAGCCGAACATTGGAGTGCAATCTGTAGCGTATATGCGTATTCTAAGGACCCCCTGACGGCACGGTCTGACACAAGGTATAGCAGAATATGACCATTGCATGGGAGCACTGTATAACGTAAACTCTTTTTACCAGATGCATTTAAAGCCCATGCAACCGGACCGATCATTCTTACACGCCGCAGGACAGTACTCATCGCTGGCAACATCTGTTTTCCACCACGCACAAGTTTCTCGTCGTTCCGATCCACCACCGCTATGCCGAGATGTCCCAGAGCTCCTCGTCTGCTCGCCGTGTCGGGACACGCCCACTGCCATTGATCTTGGTGGTGCTTGCGAAGGCAGCCGGCGGGCATGGATGATGCAGAGGGACGTACTGGTCGCGACGACGCCTAAGGGCCGGATGCAGAATAAAATATTGCTACTTTCTCTGTTTCAGTTTACAAGTCCTGTGCATATATCAAGATTGTCAATTTTATCATCTTAATATAAATTATATAACACAAAAATTATACCGTTTGAAAATAGAACATCTGAAGTTTATATTGGTATATTTCTTGTAATATATGACTTGTACTTCCTTCGGTCCTTTTTACTCTGCACATTGGATTTGCCGAAAGTCAAACTTAACTAAGTTTGACCAAATTTATATTAAAAATTATTAGCATCTTTAATATCTAATAAATATAATATGAAAATATATTCCGAGATGAATCTAATGATATTGGTGTTGTTATGTAAATGTCAATAATTTTTTATATAAACTTGGTCAAAGTTGGATGAGATTGACTTCAGACAAACCTAATATGCAGAGTAAAAAAGACCGGAGGGAGTATTAGGTTGATCAAATTGACGACTTAGAAATACACGCATGTCATGTAAACTGAGAGAGAAGGAGTAGTTAAAAATGTATGTTGTGCTCTCAGCAGGAAGAGAGTAGATTTGTTCGTAAAGTGGGAGCGAGAGAACTAATTTAATCTCATTTGGCAATTAACTTTCAATTAACAAGCTAATCTCGCATGCTGTTATGCGTCCTTTCCGTGTGGATCTGTAGATCGAGGGTGCACTGGCATAATTGGCAGCAGCCGCGAGGTCAAAAAGCGCCTCGACAGCGTGTCAGAGTAGTGGCTTCCACCCCAAAACCCAACCCCCAACCACGCGCCTGCAACAACCAAATTAAATGCAGTTCCCCCATGCAACAGGTACTTTGTGTCAGATGTGTATCGGCGGCGGGCCCACCGGGCCTACGTGGACACGGGTATTCGCAGGTATGGACCGATGTATCTTACCTTTTCTCATTTCAACCAAACTTAGTGTGCAGATCACATCACATGCACGAGCGGCTAGATAACTGCGTTCAGCTGCCGCTGCGTGTAGGGCGTCCGCTTTCGACAGAAGAATCCTCTGAGCTTGACACCAACGCCCGTCATCTGCCTCTGGCACCATCATAGTACCCATCAAAGAAGAAAATGACGGATCACCTCACCCGAGCTCGATGCGGCTGTAACGCTGATATGCAGCTTTACGGACCTCCAAGGTGGCTCACCAATAAAGGTGAAGCCATTGCCGTTGAACGAATCAGACCGGGACAACACCCCAGATACGTCATCGAACTTCAGATCTGGCACCACCACCCAACTAAGACGTTGGAGGAGGAAACCATGCCTGCCTGCCACGAACCACGAACCCAGCACATGATCCATCATCTTCCAGATGCCACCGATGCAGTCCACAATCTGCATCCACTCCTGGACTACCTCCCAAGCTCCAAGCCAGCGCTAGAGAAAACGCCGTCACAATGGCGGAGCCCGACGACACAGGTCCACCATGAGATTGCCGCCGCCGCCGTACCATCCTTGCTTAAACAGACTGGTTTCCAAATCCACCCCAAAAGCGGATTGCCTCGTTGGGGAAGGATCTGAAGATTTATTAGTCAACGTCGTCATCGCCACCGCCAAAGTTAAGACGATGAACAACCCAAAATCATAAGAAACTAATGCCTAAAACAATCAAAAACATACATTTAAAATATGTTAATCATGTATTAAAAATGTTAAACATGTTCAGAAAAATATTCCTTGCCCAAGAAAAAAAAGTACAACATGTATGGAAACAAGTAGACATAAAAAAATCAAAAAATGGTGATCATGTATTTGAATAATGTTAAACGTTTATATAAAAATGTCCCTGATGTATAAGAACAATATACATCATGTATGAAAGATAGTTTACATGAAAAAATATTTTTTAAATGTTCATCATGTATTTTAAAAATGTTAGAGGGGTATAACTTTTTTGGATATCTATATAAAAATGTATAATGTGTATGAACAAGAAAATACACATCAAAACATATATTGAAAAAATCACTTATTTAGAAAATGTTCAACGTGTACATAAAAAATGTTTCAGATGTATATGAAAATGTTTCATGTATTTGCAAAATTTTAATTGTGTATAAAAGTGTTCTTGTTCTAAGAATGGAAACAATGAAAGCCGGCAAAAGCACAAAGAAAACCGAGAAAAAAACAAAGAAAACCAAAGAAAAAATAGAAGTAACACAAATAAGAAGAAAAGAAAAAACTCAGTGAAAACCAAGAAATAAAAATAAGGAAAGTAATAAAGTAATAAAAGAAAAAATCAATATGAACCAAGAAAAAACATAGAAAACTAATGAAAAACAAGCAAAACAGAAAAATCTGAAGGAAACCGGGAAGAAATAAAGAAAACCGAAAGAAAAAGCAAAAGAAACAAAAAAAAGCGGTGTTACTCTCGCTATAAGTGACATATATTTCTCTTGATGGACAAGAAACACCAAATTCTGTGGTGACAAAGGGCCGCTTTCTTTTTTGAGAATGGTAGAATGGGCTGGAGCTGATTGGATGTGTCTCTTGTGATCCGGGGCAACCATGTGTATGATGAAGCTTGGGCCATTATCATCAACCTTGCAGTTGTAATGGGCCAGAAGAGCCCGTCAAGAAATAGAAGGTCCAGTTCATGCACTCGGTCTGCTGCCTCGCTCTCGTATCACTATGGCAGACAAAAGTGCCATCGAAAATTATATCGTTCTTGTGGAGGCTTGTGAGGCAATCTCTGCCAACTGAGGATGTTCGGCAACACAGAAAAATGAGCCTCGTGGACAACTGCCAGTTATGCGGGAACATTGACTCGTGGAGACACTCTTTGATCGAATGTTCTATGGCATGGTGCGTATGGGCTTTAGCGGATGAAACGATGGTGGAATCTGTGATGGAGATAGTGGAACCGAATGCTAAACAATGGCTTTTCCAGATGCAAAGGTCATTATCACATGCCCAGTTTGTGGAAGCAGCTGTGACCCTTTGGGCAATTTGGACGGCGAGAAGTGGCGAGAAGGAAGGCTATTCACGAGGAAGTTTTCCAGAGCCCGCTAGCAACGAATGCATTTGTTCAGCGTTTTATCCAGGAGTTAAAAAGTATTGAAGTCTTGTCGAAAACTGCATCGTCATCCAGTGCAAGGAGAACCGCCATTCCGGCTGGTGCATGGAATCCATCGCCGGAGGGTCACGCAAAAATCCAGGTGAAGGGGTGTATCGACAAGGAGCATGGGAAAGGTGTGGCAGCTGCAGTATGCCGCGATCATTTGGGACATTATTTGGGCTCCTCCTCACTGGTGATATCCGGGAATGTTGATCAAGACATCTTTGAAGCGATGGCATGCCGGGAAGCTTTGGAATTAGCTCAAGACTTACAAATGCAAAAGGTGGTTGTGACTTCGGACTACAAAGGACTGATATCAGATATCCATGGAGGGACGGGAGGAAGTTATCTGTCGGTGATCAAAGAAATTTCTCTCACTAGTTCTATTTTTGATACTTATAACTTTATTTCTGAACATAGATCAGCTATCAGCGAGGCGCTTTGCCTGGCCAGACACTCTCTTTCACTTGATCAGGGACACCACTTGTGGCTGCTTTACCCTCATGATCAATCTTGTATCCCTCTAAACTATCTCATTGATCAATAAAGTGTCTGGTTTTCCCTAAAAAAAATACATGCTTTCCTCACTACAGTCTCCTGTCATGCACCACTCTCGTTAAAGAAGGAAATCTCTCGATCAATGTCTATCAATGGGCAAGGGAGACCCTCCCCGCCACAATGGTGGCACACCGCCAGTCTCCAACAGTGACTTCGGTAGGAGGCTACTTCCCCCGCACCGTCGAGGTGAACGGATATGCTCACTATTTTTTGAGGAAACCCAGCGAGGCAAATTGGGTTAAAGTTCCAAGCATTGTTCTGTTTTTAGCAGAATTTCCGAAAAGCTAAAGCACATCTTTGTGTACACATACGTGGCAGATGAAAGACATTACCACTTCTAAGATAATTTCCACATAACAAGATGTAAATATATCTCGAAAATGAATATATAACATACATTTTGAGAATCCAGAAATGATATAGCCTCTAAAGTACTTGAAACCATCCAAAGAAAAAAAACTATCATAAGGTATATAGGCATGATGTATGAATGGCTCTATGAATTGCTAGTCTGGATCATATGGAGCCTAAGCTAGTCTTAATCTATAAACTCTTTTAAAGGCTTTTCGAGCTGCTTCATCATAAGGTATATCGGCACCATGTATGAATGGCTCTATGAATTGCTAGTGTGGATCATATGGAGCCTAAGCTAGTCTTAATCTATAAACTCTTTCAAAGGCTTTTCGAGCTGCTTCATCACTGCCTCGCACCCTGCATGCGTTGGGTGCATATCGTCCCAGTAGAAAAAATTATTTGACTTGCCGCACATAGTGTAAAAAAGCTCCGATGATGTCCACAGTAGCCCTTTGAATCTAAGCTCTCGCAGCACGGGGACAACTTGCGCTTAAATTGTTTGGATAGCTCCGAGCCCTTACCTATATTAATATACGTCAAATAAAAATATTCATAGAAGTAATTCAAACACACCATCAAATCTCATCTAATTATATTACAAACTTTAAAATAATAAGAGACTTGTGCATGCATGTTCACACATACTTGCACCATGATCCACAATATTAGCCAAGGCGGTGTATAGGTCGACAATGTGGACATTCTTTTGACTCCATCACTTGTTTCAAGTTACTATTATGGATTGATGCACCCTTTGAATCCATACTCTCGCAGCACAACGACATCTTGCACTTGAATTGCTCGAATAGCTCCTCGTCTCTTGTTTTTCTCTAATATTCCAGAGTTCTTGGTTGGTTGATTTGACATTTGAGAGCGAGTCTTTGAATAAGCTAGACCTGAATGGAGTATTTATAAGTTGGACATCATGGTCATGAGATTTCTACTGTTCCTCATGTAATTGACATTGAGCTACTCATTGCATGAAGTTTTCGATTCATCTTTTTCTTGTCCTTTAAGAAGGGTAGACAAAGCATGGATATTGAATGATCACATGATTTTACGGCATATGCCCTCGCGTGATAAACGGTGATAAGGCGGCTCTTAAATGACTTGATTAACACTCATCGCACACTTAGCTAACAAAAAAAATGGTATACCCACACCCACCTACCTCTTTTTAGAAAAACAGGGTTCAAGAACATAAAATCACACTTGTGAAGACTTGAGTGTCGCTCCATCAGGTAAGATAGGTCCGCTTGCTGACACATATATGTGGCATGGGCCATACTCGATCGAAAGGCACAATTTTGTTGTAATTTTCTGTGCGAATGCATGCCATTTCAAAGAAAACATGTCAGCGTGGATGAGGGGTGGGAGGGTGTGCCTATACCTGGCTTAATGAAACGTGGAAGGCAGCGTCGCGTAAAGGACACATATAGTGGGCCAGCCTAGTAGTGAGTCTACTGTTTCTTTCAATTTCCATTCGCTCGTTCTTTATTTATTTATATTTGTTTATATTTTTGAAAAATATTCTAAATACAAAAATTCCAGAATTTAAAGCTATCATTTAGAAAAAAGATCGAAATTGAAAAAATGTTAATGCAGTGTAAAACAACTGTTAACTTCAATTAAAAAATGTTGATAACATTAAAAAAAATTCTTGTGACATTAAAAAAGTTTAACTCGTATTAAAAATGGTTTGAATAAATATAAAAACAACACATATATTAAAATTATGTTATAATGTATTTTGAAAACTGAAACATGTCTAAAAGATCTTCTCTGTAGCTGCAGCTTTGCTCTGATTTGATCCGCAACCTGAGCGACCCGTAGATTCTTTTCCTCTCATGATTCCTGCTGATTCCCGACTCCTTTCCTCACCCCGGCTGCCCACGAGAGGATCGTCCCTTTCATCCATTACCTGATGTCTCCAAGCCCTAGCGGATCCTCCACATTGGTTCTGTGGAACATATCTGCCTTGACCTCTCTCTCTCTCTCTCTCTCTCTCTCCACTACTAGGAAAAGGGCTATAGATGGAAATGACACTAATGGCGCACCATGCCTTGGGTGCGCCATTAGTACCAAAAATTTTTTTTTAACTAGTGCGCCTGTCCAAACATACTAATGGCGCATCCTACCCGAGTGCGCCATTAGTAGTTGTAACTACTAATGGCGCACCAAAGCGGTGCGCCATTAGTACCAAATTTTTTAAACTAGTGCGTCTGTCCAAACATACTAATGGCGCACCCACACCCCAGTCGCCATTAGTAGTTGTAACTACTAATGGCGCACTGTGGTGTTGGTGCGCCATTAGTATCAAATTTTTTTTAAACTAGTGCCTGTCCAAACATACTAATGGCGCACCCACACTCAGTGCGCCATTAGTAGTTGTAACTACTAATGGCGCACCTGTGTTGGTGCGCCATTAGTATAGAAACTTTTTTTTTGAACTGTCCAAACATACTAATGGCGCATCCTGCTTAGGTGCGCCATTAGTAGTGGTAACAACTAATGGCGCACCATGCAATAGGTGCGCCATTAGTAAGTGGGCAGCAACAAGATATTTGGGACAGCCTCTCCTACCCACACACTCACTTTCTCCCCACTTCATTCTCTCCACCTCCTCCTTGTCTCGGGTGCATCCTCTTTTTCACCTCATTTCCACCATAGATTCATTCAAATTAAGTGGTTAAATTAACTTTTTTTAATAGGTAAGTAAGGGGGTAAGCTATATTTAGGTTGTTCTCCTTACAACAATGTGCACATGCACTTTTTACGGCCTAGCTAGATCTATGTATGTTCGTGGTGTTGCATATGTTTGTGGTGTTTGCATATGTGTTTGTGTTTGGAGGTGTACCGGTATTTGAAATGCGATAGTTGCCAATATTTTGCGGAATGTTGATTCATTTCCGTTTAGCGAGAATTTTGGCATTAAGCATCCTTTTGGTCCTATTTTTAGGGAAAGTCATGCCAATTTTTTTCTTGGTTCTAAAATATCGTTTTGCTCTACCCTTGACGACCATAGTCCGCACGATGACCGAAGGCATCGTGAATAGGTTTTGAGGTCCTTGAAGGCCGAGATGCTTCAAAAGAACGAGACGGAGATAAGATGTCCGTGTCGAAGATGCAAGTGAAGAGCCTTATTGCGGACCCGGATTCCGAACAGGTGCGGGACCACCACCGCTGTTGCGTGGTTTCATGGATGGCTATCGGTGGCAAGGTGATGAAGATGACTACGAAGTCGTCCATGCGGGCGGGCAAGAAATGAGGAAGGGCAGCAAGACAACCACCGCGGCTCGGGCGGGCGAGAAGACGAAGAATCCCGAGGCGATGATCACGACCGTGATGTTGCATACGATCATCATGTAGAATATGCAGGACATGATGATGAGGAAGATGCGGAGCAGCGGACGGGCATGATCATGAAGATGATGATGCCGGGCGGAGCGACGACGCTGGACCATCGATGGGCTGGGTGCAGGACCCTCATATTCAAGAGCTGCTTCTCAAGCGCACGGATAACGCAAGAGCTGCCGCCCGAGAGAAAGCCAAGATGGATCAACTTGAGTTAGACGCGGTTACTCCATTGTATGAAGGATGCAGGCCGAGGATACCCGCTTTGAAAGTAACGCTCATGGCCCCGGAGATGAAGGTAAAACACAAAATGACCGACGCGTAGCTTCGACGAGAACATGTCATTACAGCACGACGTCTTCCCAAGGGGAACAAGTGCCCGACCAGTTTGGAGGAGGCGAAGAAAATCGTGTGTCCTCTGGATTTACCGCCGTGAAATACCATGTGTGCATGAACAATTGCATCATTTATCGGGACGAGCACGCGGAGTCTACCATATGTCCGGTGTCTTGGCGTCACTCGATACAAGAAGAGGAAGAAAGCTCCTCGAAAAGTGGTGTGGTACTTTCCGATCACTCCTCGTCTGCAGCGCTATTTCGCGGACCCTAAGGTAGCAAAGCTCCTGCGTTGGCACGCGGATAGGGAGGAGAAGAAAGCGGGAAGATGACGCAAATGATCCGGAGATAGATAAAAAGACAAGATCTTTGAGTCACCCTAAGGATGCGAGCGGTGGCAAGCGTTGAACTTCAAGACTCGGAATTTGGGAACGATCCAAGGAACATCGTCTTTGGGCGCGAGCACCGATGGAGTCAATCCGTTTGGCAGCCGTGAGAAGCACACATAGCACGGCCTGTGTTTGTGTGGATGTACAACCTTCCCCTGGTTGTGCATGAAGAGGAAGTACATTCACATGAGTATGCTAATTGAAGGGCGAAACAACCGAGAACGACATCAATCTGTATCTAGGGCTGCTGAAAGAGGAGCTTGACACGCTGTGGAAAACGCCAGCCAATACGTGGGGACGCCGCAGAAAGAATATTTCCCTATGAGAGCCGCCTTTGCTCACGACGGTGCACGACTATCTCGGTTACGGATATGTCGCGGGGCAGGTAGTCCACGGATTTTCTGGATGCGTAAGGTGCATGGATGACACAACGTATCGCCAGCTAGATAGAGATCCCGGGTCTTCAAAAACCGTGTTCACGGGACATCGAAGGTGCACTACTAGAAATACCACTACTAATGGCGCACCTAATATGGCCATTAATGGCGCATCAGAGGTGCGCCATTGACAGCACGCCATTAGTAATTTTACTAATGGCGCGCAATGGTGCGCCATTAGTATACCGGTCTAATGGCGCACCACCGGTGCGCCATTAGTATTCTGAGCATATAATGGCGCACCAATAATCTTGCGCCATAATATCTGAGTACTAATGGCGCACCACCGGTGCGCCATTAGTATATGCAAGTGCGCCATTAGTATATGCCTCCCGAGGGCATGTATACCAGTGCTTTGGCATACTAATGGCGCACCACCTCCGGATGCGCCATTAGTAATCAAGATACTAATGGCGCACTTCCGGTGATGCGCCATTAGTATACCTTTGTCATACTAATGGCGCCTTTATCATGTGATGCGCCATTAGTATGAATATTAGGTTTTTATTTTTTATTTTCTGTTTTTGCACAGGTTACAAAATGTATAATTTGACAAAATATAGACAACACACATCAACAATAGATTCATCAAATACAATAGAAGATTAGTCCTTGAATACAATTCATCATATTAGTCTCCGAATACAATTCATCATATTAGTCTCCGAATTGAAAAGACCGAACAAAGATAGAACATTATATTACAAGTCTCGAGACCATGAAAGTAGCGAGTTTATCTTCGCATTACAAGTCGATATCGATCATCTAAACTACCATCACATAGAAGAGAGCTGCGGTCATCACGATGAGCATCATCACGATGAAACTCGTCTTCATCCGGTTCCTCCAACGCTCCCTCCCTCTCCGCTAGATAGCGGGCGTATCTAGATTCGCCTCGGCCCTAGTGGTGTACCCTTTGTAACTGTTACCGCTGAATCGGTGAACCTGTCTCCGACACTCCTCCCGATCATCGTGAACTCCGGAACCTTACCCTTGTACACGACATACGTCGGCATCGCTATGCACTAGCCAAACGAAACGTTAGTACCAATTCACAGACAATACATAAGCAATATATAAGTACGCATAGCAGAGCGATCGGAAGAGAAAAGCAAGACATTAATAGCATCGATTACATCTAAGTTGAACGACTCTCGAAACCAAAGAGACATACTACAAGTTCATTAAAGTTTAATTACAACATGACCCAATCGATGTTTGAGAACTAGACAACTCGACTCAAGGGACGGAGCGTGGATGAAGCCGCCGTCTATCGTGGGAGTCATGAAAGAACGGGCGTTGTCATCCTGCATTTGTAGCATTGTGTCGATGTCACCGTTGGACGGTTGATTTCTGAGGTAGAACTGCCCGAGGTACGGAAGGACATCTTGATGGATGATTTCCGCAAACTCCATTTGGATGCGAAAAGAATTCTTATCGGAGGTCCGCGTCCTGGATTGCCGACACGCCGCGGCCCAATCTTGGAGTTTACTCGGTAGCGAAGTTGATGATGGTCCCGTCGATCGCCGCATGTGATGGATGGCGTAGTAGGCACCCTTCGATCGCCAGCGGCTGCTTGACGCAGCAGAGCGTCAGATTGTGGGAGAACACGTGCTTGCCGTGCTTACGAATAGGCCTGGTGAAGGTGCCTCCAGATTTGGCGTGGCCGGGAGAACATCATCAAGAACCTTCTTGACATTTGTGTAGTCTACGTCAATCGACGGTCCGGGTCGAAATACGTGGCCATGGAATATTTGGGGCTTAGGAGGATGAGCGTGCAACGTGTGTCACTGCAGAAAACACGAAATGTTAAAAGAAAAACGATCGAAATGTAAGAATTCATATGTTACGGGCCGGTTGAGGGGAGGACTTACTCGGGAAAGTAAGGCACGAGGAAGTTATCCTTTTCTTGGTTTGCCGTAATGACGCCTTCGAGGTAAGAACTTCGCGACTTGCCGGTCCCCGCGCTGCCCAAGATCTTGGCACGCATGTAGAAGGGTCGACTATCACGATGTCCGGGGTCTTGTCGCGTATGATCCGCATCTCCTTACTCAGCGAAACTAGCCGATCGAAGGTGTAGTGCAGAGGTTGAAGGTTAAACAGAGCGTGGATGTCATCAAACGCAGGACGATCGTACGCCCGATGGAGTTATCCACAAAGCCCTTGCCCTCGGCACCTTGGCCGAAAACCGGGTATGCCACATCCTTCTCCACGAGACGCCGCTTCTCCAAAGAAAGAACACTGTCATGCAGACTCCGCATAGCACCGGTTGCAGCATTGAGCATATTTGTCGGTAGCATCGCCCTACCCGCCACATGCACCCTCCTCGAGATATCCTGCGGTGAAGGTGGCCCGTCTGAGCACGGATCGTACTCGGTGCGGCTGGCTCGCACCTTCTTAGTCTTTCTTTTGCGTGCCTTCTTCTTCTCCCGTAATGGGACCGAGTTTTGCTCACAGACCGCCTTCTTGAGTGTGTTGGGGCTGATAATATTTTGCACCTCGCCTATCCGAGGCTCGGTGAAGTCGGCACCGGAGGCGCGTCTCTGAGAGCTGAACGCCGCACGGCGCTGTTGCAACTTGGCTTCTCCATGATGCGAGCTAGATCGCACACGTCTTTTGTTGGGTTTGGTTCTTGAGAAGGAGGCCCCATGAAGTCGCCATCGCACCCATGCTCGGCAAAATCTTGATCGACGCGTTGCCAAATGTATCATAGTAAATGCGTCGTTGTCATTACGATCCTGTGCCATATGCATGTTTGGATCCGATGGCATAGGGATGTCCGGCACCGTTACGGGCGGTCTTGCCATGGGGCCGACTTGGCGCAAACGACTGGCGGTGTTGTCTTTGGGGAGGTGTCCCCCGCCCCCAAACGAATCTGGCTCAACGGCCAAAGCAGGCGCCAGCTCACGCACGCGCTGAGGGTCAACACGTCATCATCGTCGGCCCGACGGGTCGATTCGGAGGTAACAAGTCGCCGCAGCCTGGCAGCACCAACCAGTTGAACCCTAAACAAGTTGGGTGGCATCTGGGTACCGTGGAACAAGGGGTTGCCGGTTGAACGATTTTGCCCTTGGCGACATCGACCAACTCGTTGTTCACGAAGTGGAGGAGAGTGCACGGAACGTCGGCGGCGCCTGCGAAAACATGTAGGGCGTCGGGGATGCCGATCAAAGGCAAGGAGATGAAGTCCTCGGCGAGAGAGGCTTAATTAGTTACCGTGATGATGGCGTCGAGCTCGGCTAATGTAGAGGCACCGCCAGCGGCGTCACGATGACGGAGGGGCCGCTTGCTGCGAGAGGTGCCGGCGGCGTACACCGGGTGCATTAAGCTCCCGTGCGGCGTCGGAGACACCAATGCCGCCTCCATGAGGCACCAATGGCCCCGCCATCGCATTATGCGAGTTGCTGGCCGTGAAGCTAGGAATCGGGCGGCCCCTGTTGGCGCCCGCAATCCACGCACTCAACCCCGAGATCAAGGTAGGCACAAGGGCGGTGATAAATGCGCCTCCGAGTCGTTGTTCCACTTGCTCTTGGACAATCTCCGGAATCCGCGCCACCTGTGCCTTGAGTTCTTGAACCTCTCGCGCTGGCTTTCCGAGCTGGTCTTTTTCTCCTTCCGCACACCAGCGGTATAGTATGACCCCATTTTGTCGACAAGCCTTTGCCGGCCACCACGACCGGTGACGTCGGCTTCGAGCTTATCCTTGTTCTTCATTACATTCAACCCCTATTTAGAGTGGTGTCCCAAGGGTTGCTCTGAGTCGACCCAGCGCTCTTGCTTTCGATCGCTGCGGAAGGAATGTGAACCATTTAGAAATTGGCTTCATTAATTAGAATGCAACCATATGGAGCTAATTACGCGGGGTGTATTCCTTACGAGAACAAGCTCAAGCTGCCTGGTCTTCGGACCGTGGTAAGCTCCTTTGTTTTCGGGTCCTTCTTGTACCGGGCCTGACAAAGTTCCTGGTCCGCTTGTCACCGCCAGTATGTATCGAAGAGAGGCGGTAGGCCTTGCTCGGCACGGTCCGCCTCCTCCTTGTCCCATATAGGCTCCGCCACTCTGTAACCGCCGGGACAGTGTGTGTTCCCCTATGTTCAGCTCCGCATTTGTTTCCCCACTCACTTGATTGGGAGCTTGCGGTGCTCGAGCAATTGATCTTGAAGTCGTTGTAGTCATCTTCGGTGATCGAAGGATTTTTCTCCTTGATCTTCTCATAACTCTCACCTTTCTCGATCATTCTCTTCACATTGCTTTTCCAAGTAGACAGGGCCTTGCTCATCTTCGTGAGGGCAGCATTGTTCACTTTATTCCCTTTGAGGCTTGTGTTTTCAAATTCAGCGGGGAACTTGTATCGTTCGTGCAGCTTCGTGAAGAGGAGGTTCGCCAAATTCCCTCGGTCGGGATGCCTCGGGTTCTCGGTGTTGATCGAGGCGGTGCTCCGGACAATGCACCCGAGCTGAAGCGAGTACCCCTTGACTATTCGTTCGGGCGCCGTTGGATTCCCGTTGGAGTCCACTTGATAACTTCCTCCTTGAGGGTGCGGAGCACGATCGGCGCCAGTCCTTCCGTTGCCTCTTCGTGGCTGCCATCTGCGTCGCGCCGCCATCATCGATGGTGGCATCCTCGGCGGCACCATCGGTGGTGGCATCGGTGTGGTCATCCTCGGCGGCACCATCCGTGGTCTCGGGATCGGTGGGGAAGGCGGCGGCCTCATACAAGTGAGTTTGTTCCTCCATCTCCGGGACAGCTCCCGAGAATGCCTTGCCGCCCGAACCCCGGCCTCATCGTTGTGGGCCATGTTTCTCTCTAAATAGAAACAAAGTTTGGTCAAAAAGTTGGTTATTGTCAAGGAACAAGATCATGGTCTCATCATTTAGGGTTTGTCGACACGAGGCATCCTAAAATCTAAGCTTTTATCATTGAGGGTTTTTCGGCGCCAAGGCACCCTAAAAGCCTAACTTTTCATCATTTCGGTTTTATCGACACCGAGGCACCCTAAAAGCCATGCATTAGTCACAAATGCGCCGGGCACTTGATCCTACTTAATTAACTACTAAGATACCCGGCCCATGCATTAGTCACAAGTACCCCATATGTCCTATTTTTAGCAAAGTCATGCTAAAATTCACGGAAAATTTCAGCATGACCTTTGCTGAAAATAGGACATATAAATACCAATTTGCGGAACGGAAGTTAATCGACATTCCGGCAAACTCAAAGGGCCTCTCGGGGTACCTGCAATATCATCACGACACGATGGTGGGAGACAAAACCCAGCAAACTAGCAAAATCATCACAAATTGTTTTACATTAAAGATGATCATCATCTTTACAAATCTTTCTCAATGTGATCACAAGTAATTCAGAGGCATCACAAGTAATTCAGAGCATCACAAGGCATTAGTAGTTCAGTACATGAACAAGTTTTAAAAGCACATCAATATGTATTGTATTTCATTGTGGAGTTATATACGGTATGTTACAACAAAGAAACAGCTTAATCCATGCCTCGACTTATCAACAGTCATTACTTGTCAAATACGGAAGAAGGAACAATTTACTTGTGACATAGTTACAAATGATGACAGAATAAAGCAACACCCTACACTAGCCTAAAAACAAGTGAAGTTTCACCCATATAAGAACAAGTGAATTCTAGTCCCATTGACACTCCTGGTTTTCTACAAACACCAAGTACTAGGGCACACAAAAGTTCTGAAATTTGTGTGCCTAACTGAATTCTACTGAATTTTCAAGAACCGAATAAACTGAATTTTCAAAACTGCAAGAAGCCAATTAAAAAAATCCTCTCATCTCATATGAGGATTGTTAATCACTGCCAAACAGGCCTGGGACATACCCATGTTCATGTAGGTGTGTCTTTGTAGCTGTTTGGTACTTGTGGAAAGAACGAAACAAAATGTTTGGCTCTCTAGATTTAATCATGATTTTGCCATTGTTGAGATATAGGGAGGAAGTCTGAGCTTGAGGATTTCATAAGCTCCCTAGTGCAACAAATTACCTAAAAACCTTGTACTAGTATCTTATCTTTTGGTTAGGGTCAAAGACCCTATACCTTATACATACCATGTATCTTTAATTTTGTTTTATTAATACAAGGCTGTAGGAGCCTCTCCTACTGTCCTTCTGATTCAAAAATGAATAGACAATGCAGCTTTCCGTAAACTGAGTAACCAAGAAAAAAGATGTACAAAATATAAATTTACCTAAGTTTTTCGACCAAGATAGCACGTTAGCAGATCTTGTGTGATCATGATTCCTCACTCCTTTCCACCCAACTCCCACGACTAGAAGCAAAAGAAGCCTGAGAACCAAATGAAAATAAAGAGAAGTTGAGTCAACGAAGAAGGCATATGTGCAAACCACAATGTAATCATGTAGAGTATGGGAAGCGGCTTTTGTGGCAAGGATAGTAAATGAAGCCACGTCTATTGCCGTGTCGAGGAAAAATAAATCTTTGGGACTTATGCAGGTGAGCTTATGCGAGTTATTGTACAAGTATATACTCTGATCTGCCGGCTGCAATGTATCGAGGAACGAAAAAAGATAGTGGTAGCTGGCTGCAATAATAAAAAATAAAATATTTATTCATAACTTATTCTCTCTCTTAGGGCTAGTATTTGTTTTCTTGTTAGTAGTGATCGACGTGGATATGATGTTTGTTGCTTATGATCTCAATTGCATGACTAGTTTCAACAATCATTGCATGTGTCGATTATTCTCTCTATCATGTTGATCAAACATAATTCAGATGCAGCTTCTTGGGTACAAGAAAAGAACATAAACAAAATCGAAGGTGCCTTTGAAACACACTTTGAAGGAGGAAATGCTTGTCCAAACAACCTATCAAGGGCCTACATTTTGTGCGCCTTTGAAGACTGAGCCGAATATGTTGGGCCATGCAATGCACGACTAGTATTAGTTCTCTCGACCATTGAAGTCGTGGAACAAGAACTTAATTATATATCAGCATCCGGAGGAAGCGAAAGAATTCCCGCATCTAACTAGCTTTATGCGAGAAAGAAAGAGAGGACATGACTAGGCTAGATGCTTTGGAAAACCTATGCTCAAATTTCTTGGTGGACTCCACACTTTGCAAAAACATTTAAACTAAACCATATCTGGGTTTTGGACGGTGGTTTTGCAGTTCAGATTTACAAAATTCATGGAAAATCAGGGTTTAGGAACATTGTGAAATTTAACCTCTGATAAATTCCTCAAAAATATGACTATTAATTTGTGATCTACTACTCGAATATTGGTGTCACATTGGCAAGCAATAAATCAGATATGTTCTTGACACGGCACAATCTATTTAATATTGTTTTTAGAAAAATCTTTTAAATATTAATTTGTGGTTTTGTGCTCCTGCTAAAGAAAAATAAAGCACAATATCACATCGAGTACTCGAGAACAAATGAAAACAAAGAGATAAGCAGAGCTAGATGTGTTCCGATGGTGAAGTTGTATTTCCTAAGACAATGGAGTGATCATCGATTGTCGAGGGGAGGCGGGTCGAGGAGGGTCGAGGGAGGCGGGTCGACGGTGGTGTGGACGGGCGGGGTCGAGGTGGGGCAGCGGCGTGGCGGGTCGAGGCGGCGTCGGGCGGCGGGGCGGGTCCGGCGGCGGGAGGCGGCGTCGGGCGGCGTCCGGGCGGCGTCGGGCGGCGTCGGGCGGCCCGGTGGCGGTCGGGCGGGCGAGGTCGGCGGCGTCGGCGTCCGGCGTCGCCCGGCGGCGAGAGAGGGCGATGGAGGGAGAGGGCGAGGGCGAGGCGAGGGCGAGGGCCGGCGGCGGGGGCGAGAGGAGAGAATCGAGGGGGATCGTCGCCGCCCAACCGCGACTAAAGGGTTTTTGGCGGGTTTTTGCGTTCCGCGCCCCCCCTTTAGTCGCGGTTGGCACGAGACCCTGACTAAAGGTACCCTTTAGTCATGGTCGCCCTATAACCGCGACTAAAGGGTTTTGGCGACCAAAGGCCTTGTCTTGCCCAGCCCAAAAGTTTAGTCCCACCTCGCTAGTTGAGAGAGCTCGAGAGTGGTTTATAAGCTGCTGCGCCCACCCTCTCGAGCTCCTCTCAACTGCAGGCTTCGAACTAATCATCACTAGCTATGTGCTGTGGGCCTACTTGGCCTCCTGCGGGCTGAATCACAGCCCATGTAGGGTTTCTAGTCGTATTCAGCCGTGGGGGTCCGATGGCGGCACTATTTTTTTCCAGTTTTTGTTTTGTTTTCTGCATTATTATTTATTTTTTGTTGTTTTTGCTTTATTTTTAATTCTTTTTGCTTTTAGTTTTAGAAAAATTATAAACTTTACATTAGTGCCATTAGTTTTCAAATTTGAAAACACTTTTTTTGTTTTCTTTGTTGCTTTATTTATTTTATTTTGTTTCTACTTACAACAAAATACTTATTGTTGATATTTTAGTCATGGTCGCCTGCCCAACCGCGACTAAAGGGTTTTTAAGCGGAGTTTTTGCGTTCCGCGCCCCACCTTTAATCGCGGTTGGTTGCAGCCCAACCGCGACTAAAGGCCTCCATGAGTTTAGGGTTTAGCCCCCCAAACCTGTTTTACATTTAATTTGTATTGTTTTCTTTTTAATTTGTATTCTTTTCTGTTTAATTTGTATTGTTTTATTTCTTTTGTGCTTTATTTTAATTTTGAAGGAGTTTCACATATTCTACGGTACTACATACATGCATATGAATGTACAATTTCAAACAAATTTGAAATTAGAACCAAAAAAGAATTCAAGAGGAATATACAATACTAAGAGGAGAGAACTGGCGAGGGGATCGGGCGAAGGGGGATCGGGCGAAGGGGGATCGAGGCGAAGGGGGCCACAATACTAATGGCGCACCTCACGCGGTGCGCCATTAGCATGTCCACACTAATGGCGCACCTCACCGTAGTGCGCCATTAGTATTTTTTTTTTTTATTTCCACAAAAGCCAAAAGGTTATCTACTACGAGAACCTATCCATGTCAAGCCCACTCTACTAACTCATTGAGTCGGCCTCCGGTTCTCACACAGGAGGTCCTGAGTTCGACTCCCGAGCTCCACAAATTTTTTTAGCATTTAAAAAGCTATTTGATACTTATTTATGTTTAAATATGTTCAAACTTGTTTAAATAATAACAGTAATATTTTTTTATAAGACAGTAGCATTTAAAAAGCTGTTTGATACTTATTTTTTATAAGGCGGTCTTGTGAGTGAGGGTCGGTGGCGGCGGTTGAGTAGGGGAATCGAGGGTGCGGGGGTGGCGTGGCCCGGTGGACTGAGGGTGCTTTCGGCGAGGGACGGATCTGGCGAGGTGGGACAGCGATCGAGATGGAGGGAATCGAGGTGGGCTCCACAATTTTTTAGCATTTAAAAAGCTGTTTGATACTTATTTGTGTTTAAAAATGTTCAAACTTGTTTAAATAATAACAGTAATATTTTTTATAAGACAATAGCATTTAAAAAGCTGTTTGATACTTATTTTTTATAAGACAGTAGCATTTTTTTTATAAGACAGTAGCATTATTTTTATAAGACAGTAGCATTTAAAAAGCCATATTAAAAGCTGGAGGGAATCGAGGGTGCGGGGTGGCGGCCGGTGGACTGGGGGTGCTCGGCGAGGGGCGGATCTGGCGAGGTGGGATAGCGATCGAGATGGAGGATCGAGATCGAGTGTCCATGAAATTTAAAAATATTCATGATAGTTCAAAAGTACCCATGAAATACAATCGAGAAATGAAGGCTACGATTTAAATACAATCGATCTTAGCTAGCTATCTGTTCACAATCTTCTTGCCCTTCTTTTTCGCAAATGGAGTTCTTACGTGGAGCAGACGTCCTTTAGGTAGGGTGGTCCTGCTTCTTCTTGTGGTGTATGCTGCTACTTCATCATCATCGTCATGTTCGATCCTCGGTCGCCGTGCTTGTCGAAGTCTTGCTCATTGGCTACTCCATCCATTCCGATGATCTTCCTTTTGCCTCTCCTCACGACAACACGACCGGGCTTTGGCGGGTCGGTAATGAAGAAGCATTGGTCCACTTAGGAAGCTTGGTACCCATGGCTCATTTTCGCGGTGACGTTCTTGCATGATCTTGGATTTGGCTTCGGGTATAACCATGGTGGTGAAATACCGGTCTTCTTTTATGACGTTCTTGGCCCATCGACACGGAACATCGGGACCTTCTCTCGGTAGTAGCTCAGCTCCCAGATCTCCTCGATCCTTCCGTAGTATCTGTCCTTGTCGTTACGGTGTAGGATTCCATCGTTACCCCGGAGTTACGATAACCATCGCTCTTCATGTCCTTGGCCTCGTGTAGAATGTGTAGCCGTTGATATCGTCGCCTCATAGGTCATCGAGGTTGTGCTCGGCGCCTGCGACAAAGCGAATATGAGTTGTTCTTCCGCGGAAGAATCCTCATGTAAAGGTAAGACGAAGCTTCTGCTTGAACCAACGCGTGAAACATGAGTTGTGCTCTTTGAGTGTATCTCCGTCCGTCCTCTGTTGGCCTCGGTCATTGTCGTCTTTTTAATAAATGTTTTGTGCTCTACCACCCAAGGATCGACCACGTCTATGTGTTGTAGCGACTAGGTTTGCTCTTTCAAAGTCGGCGAGTCGACCCTCGAAATCGACATGCATTTCGCGGCGACCCTCACGGTGACCCCATCCAGCGAGCCTGCCGAGGTGCTGTTGACGGGCAGACCAGCGGGGTTCTCGATGCCTAGATAATTAAATGCGATGGGAGATGCACTCTTGATTGAGAAAGCCCTAGCTATGCTTCCTTACGGGCGTGACATGTTGCGAACGTATCCTTTGATGACACCATTCATCCTTTCGAGCGGCATCATGCTTTGTGCGAGAACGTCGGCCCGAGTTGGATGATATCCTCCACTATATGGACCAGCGGATGCACCATAACGTCGAAGAATGCGGCGGGAAGTACATCTCAAGCTCGCATAGTATCACCACGATCTCTTCTTGTAGCCTTCTGAGTTGCCTCCGCCAATCGACTTCCGAGAGATGGCGTCGAAGAAGTTGCATAGGCCAAATAGCGTTTCACGGACGTGCGTGTCCATGATCCCACGGATTGCAACTGGAAATGCTCTGCGTCATCGACGCGTGACAGTCGTGAGACTTCATCCCGCTGAACTTCTGCTTGGCTGGGTCTAGGTATCTGCTTATCTTCCCCGCGTAACCGTAAGGAAGTTTTACTCCTAGGAGGCAGGTGAAAAACTGCTCGATCTCCTCGACTTAGAGTGAAACAGCGGGAGGGTAGTCATTTCGGTCTTCTTGGCCTTTTTGCCTTTGACGACTTTTCGTGTCCTGCTTAGCCTCATCATCATCATCATCATCATCATCATCATCATATATAGCGTGAAGCTCCTGCACGATGCCCATTGATTTCAAGTCTGCCCTTGCTTTGGCCCATCTTTTGTCCTCTCTGGCTTTTTGAGCAGGGTACCAAGCGGACTCTCGCACTCGTTCTTCGTTATATGCATGACATCAAGGCTGTGAGGCACACGGTGGATATTCGATGCGGCAAGTCCCGAAAAGCAGACCTCGTTTTCCATACCTTCAGCCAGCTCTGGCGCCTTTCGCTTCTTTCCGGCTCTGGCGCCTTTTGCTTCTTACTCGGCCGTGGGCAGTCTTTCCAATTTTCCAACAGCTTGTCTATTTCCTCGCCGCTCCTCGTACACGGGCGTTTTCGGGGTTCGGTTTCACCATCGAACAGATCCTTGCGTTTCCTCCACGGGTCATCGTCGCGAAGCCACCACTACTAGGAAAAGGGCTATAGATGGAAATGACACTAATGGCGCACCGGAAAGATGGTGCGCCATTAGTATATACTAATGGCGCACCTCCATACGATGCGCCATTAGTGTCTAAACTACTAATGGCGCACCATGCCTTGGGTGCGCCATTAGTACCAAAAAAATTTTTTTAACTAGTGCGCCTGTCCAAACATACTAATGGCGCATCCTGCCCGAGTGCGCCATTAGTAGTTGTAACTACTAATGGCGCACCGATCTTAGTGCGCCATTAGTACCAAATTTTTTTTTAAACTAGTGCGCCTGTCCAAACATACTAATGGCGCACCCACACCCTGGTGCGCCATTAGTAGTTGTAACTACTAATGGCGCACCAGTGTGTGGGTGCGCCATTAGTATAGAAACTTTTTTTTGAACTAGTGCGCTTTGTCCAAACATACTAATGGCGCATCCTTCCCGAAGTGCGCCATTAGTAGTTGTAACTACTAATGGCGCACCAATGTTGGTGCGCCATTAGTACCAATTTTTTTAAACTAGTGCGCCTGTCCAAACATACTAATGGCGCACCCACACTGCAGTGCGCCATTAGTAGTTGTAACTACTAATGGCGCACCTATGTGTGCGCCATTAGTATAGAAACTTTTTTGAACTGTCCAAACATACTAATGGCGCATCCTGCTTAGGTGCGCCATTAGTAGTGGTAACAACTAATGGCGCACCATGCAATAGGTGCGCCATTAGTAAAAGCAGCAACAAGATATTTGGGACAGCCTCTCCTACCCACACACTCACTTTCTCCCCACTTCATTCTCTCCACCTCCTCCTTGTCTCGGTGCCTCCTCTTTTTCACCTCATTTCCACCATAGATTCATTCAAATTAAGTGGTTAAATTACCTTGTTTTAATAGGTAAGTAAGGGGAAGCTATATTTAGGTTGTTCTCCTTACAACAATGTGCACATGCACTTTTTACGGCCTAGCTAGATCTATGTATGTTAGGTGGTGTTGCATATGTTTGTGGTGTTTGCATATGTGTTTGTGTTTGGAGGTGTACGGTATTTGAAATGCGATAGTTGCCAATATTTTGCGGAATGTTGATTCATTTCCGTTTGGCGAGAATTTTGGCATTAAGCATCCTTTTTGGTCCTATTTTTAGGAAAGTCATGCCAAATTTTTCTTGGTTCTAAAATATCGTTTTGCTCTACCCATGACGACCATGGTCCGCATACGATGACCGAAGGCATCGTGAATAGGTTTTGAGGTCCGCGAAGGCCGAGATGCTTCAAAAGAACGAGGCGGAGATAAGATGTCCGTGTCGAAGATGCAAGCTGAAGAGCCTTATTGCGGACCCGGATTCGAGCAGGTGCGGGACCACCTGCTGTTGCGTGGTTTCATGGATGGCTATCGGTGGCAAGGTGATGAAGATGACTACGAAGTCGTCCATGCGGGCGGGCAAGAAATGAGGAAGGGCAGCAAGACAACCACCGCGGCTCGGGCGGGCGAGAAGGCGAAGAATCCCGAGGCGATGATCACGACCGTGATGTTGTACGATCATCATGTAGAATATGCAGGACATGATGATGAGGAAGATGCGAAGCGAGCGGCGGGCATGATCATGAAGATGATGATGCGGCGGAGCGACGACGCTGGACCATCGATGGGCTGGGTGCAGGACCCTCATATTCAAGAGCTGCTTCTCAAGCGGACGGATAACGCAAGAGCTGCCGCCCGAGAGAAAGCCAAGATGGATCAACTTGAGTTAGACGCGGTTACTCCATTGTATGAAGGATGCAGGCCGAGGATACCCGCTTTGAAAGTAACGCTCATGGCCACGGAGATGAAGGTAAAACACAAAATGACCGGCGCGTAGCTTCGGCGAGAACATGTCATTACAGCACTAACGTCTTCCCAAAGGGAACAAGTGCCCGACCAGTTTGGAGGAGGCGAAGAAAATCGTGTGTCCTCTGGATTTACATACGTGAAATACCATGTGTGCATGAACAATTGCATCATTTATCGGGAACGAGCACGCGGAGTCTACCATATGTCCGGTGTCTTGGCGTCACTCGATACAAGAAGAGGAAGAAAGCTCCTCGAAAAGTGGTGTGGTACTTTCCGATCACTCCTCGTCTGCAGCGCTATTTCGCGGACCCTAAGGTAGCAAAGCTCCTGCGTTGGCACGCGGATAGGGAGGAGAAGAAGCGGGAAGATGACGCAAATGATCCGGAGATAGATAAAAAGACAAGATGCTGAGTCACCCCTAAGGATGCGAGCCGGTGGCAAGCGTTGAACCGAAGACTGGAATTTGGGAGCGATCCAAGGAACATCGTCTTTGGCGCGAGCACCGATGGAGTCAATCCGTTTGGCAGCCGTGAGAAGCACACATAGCACCTGGCCTGTGTTTGTGTGGATGTACAACCTTCCCCACAGTTTGTGCATGAAGAGGAAGTACATTCACATGAGTATGCTAATTGAAGGGCCGAAACAACCGAGGAACGACATCAATGCATATCTAGGGCTGCTGAAAGAGGAGCTTGACACGCTGTGGAAAACGCCCACCAATACGTGGGGCCGCAGAAAAGAATATTTCCCTATGAGAGCCGCTTGCTCACGGCGGTGCATTACGACTATCTCGGTTATGGATATGTCGCGGGGCAGGTAGTCCACGGATTTTACGGATGCGTAAGGTGCATGGATGACACAACGTATCGCCATACTAGATAGAGATCCGGGTCTTGAAAACCGTGTTCATGGGGCATCGAAGGTGGCTTCGCGACGATGACCCGTGGAGGAAACGCAAGGATCTGTTCGATGGTGAAACCGAACCCGAGAACGCCCGTGTCACGAGGAGCGGCGAGAAATAGACAAGCTGTTGGAAAATTGGAAAGACTGCCCACCGCCGGAAAGAAGCAAAAGGCGCCAGAGCCGGAAAGAAGCGAAAAGCGCCAGCAGCCGCTGAAGGTATGGAAAATGAGGTCTGTTTACGGGACTTGCCGTCTTTGGAAGATCCACCGTGTGCCTCACAGCCTTGATGTCATGCATATCCACGAAGAGCGTGTGCGAGTCTGCTTGGTACCCTGCTCAACATGCGAGAGAGGACCAAAGATGGGCGAAAGCAAGGGCAAACTTGAAATCAATGGGCATCGAGCAGGAGCTTCACGCTATATATGATGATGATGATGATGATGATGATGATGATGATGAGGCGAAGCGGGACACGAAGAAGTCGCCGCAAAGGCAAAAAGGCCAAGAAGACCGGAAATGACTACCCTCGCGTGCTTCACTCTAAGTCGAGGAGATCGAGCAGTTTTCACCTGCCTCCTAGGAGTAAAACTTCCTTCTGATTCTGTGGGGAAGATAAGAAGATACCAAGACCCAGCGAAGCGAAGTTCAGCGGGATGAAGTCTCCACGACCATCACGTCTTGATGACGCAGATACTTCGATTGCAATCCATGGGATCATGGGCCAGCGCCGCGTCCGTGAAAGCAGCTATTTGGCCTATGCAACTTCTTGACGTCATCTCGGAAGTCGATTGGCGTGAGGCAACTTCGAAGGCTACGAGGAAGAGATCGTGGTGATACTATGCGAGCTTGAGATGTACTTCCGCCCGCATTCTTGACGTTATGGTGCATCTGCTGGTCCATATAGTGGAGGATATCATCCAACTCGGGCCGGCGTTCCTGCACAGCATGATGCCGTTCGAAAGGATGAATGGTGTCATCAAAGGATACATTCGCAACATGTCACGTCCAGAGGGAAGCATAGCGAGGGCTTTTCGACCGAAGAGTGCATCTCCTACTGCACGAATTATCTAGGCATCGAGAACCCCGTTGGTCTGCCCGTCAACGAGCACCTCGGCGGGCTCGCTGGATGGGGTCACCGTGAGGGTCGCCCTTGAAATGCATGTCGACTTCGAGGGTCGACTCGCCGACTTTGAAAGAGCAAACCTAGTCGGCGCTACAACACATAGGCGTGGTCGATCCTTGGGTGGTAGAGCACAAAACCTTTATTAAAAGGCGTACAATGACCGAGGCCAGCGAGAGGACGGACGGAGATACACTCAAAGAGCACAACTCATGTTTCACGCGTTGGTTCAAGCGGAAGCTTACATCTTACCCTTTACATGAGGATTCTTCCGCGGAAGAACAACTCATATTCGCCTTGTCACGAGCGCCGAGCACAACCTCGATGACCTATGAGGCGTCACGATATCATGACTACACATTCTACACCGAGGCCAAGGACATGAAGAGCGATGGTTATCGAACTCCGGGGTAACGATGGAATCCTACACCGTAACGACAAGGGCAGATACTACGGAAGGATCGAGGAGATCTGGGAGCTGAGCTCTGTTGGAGAGAAGGTCCCGATGTTCCGTGTCGAGATGGGCCAGAACGTCATAAAAGAAGACCGGTATTTCACCACCATGGTTATACCCGGCCAAATCCAAGACCATGAGCATAAGCGTCACCGCGAAAAATGAGCCATGGTACCGGCTTCCCAAGTGGACCAATGCTTCTTCATTACCGACCATAAAGCCCGGTCGTGTTGTCGTGAGGAGAGGCAAAAGGAAGATCATCGGAATGGATGGAGTAGCCAATGAGCAAGACTTCGACAAATCGGGCGACCGAGGATCGAACATGGCGGCGATGATGAAGTAGCGACATACACCACAAGAAGAAGCAGGACCACCCTATCTAAAGGACGTCCGTTCCACAGAAGAACTCCATTTGCGAAAAAGAAGGGCAAGAAGATTGTGAACAGATAGCTAGCTAAGATCGATTGTATTTTAATCGTAGCCTTCATTTCTCGATTGTATTTCATGGGTACTTTTTGAACTATCATGAATATTTTTAAATTTCATGGACACTCGATCTCGATCCCCCTCCATCTCGATCGCTATCCCACCTCGCCAGATCCGGCCCCCTACGCCATGAGCACCCCCAGTCCACCGGCCGCCGACCCCCGCACCCTCGATTCCCCTCCATCTTTTAAAATGGCTTTTTAAATGCTCTTTGTCTTATAAAAAAAATGCTACTGTCTTATAAAAAAAAAATGCTCTTGTCTTATAAAAAATAAGTATCAAACAGCTTTTTAAATGCTACTGTCTTATAAAAAATATTACTGTTATTATTTAAACAAGTTTGAACATTTTTAAACACAAATAAGTATCAAACAGCTTTTTAAATGCTAAAAAAATTTGTGGAGCCCACCTCGATCCCCCTCCATCTCGATCGCTGTCCCACCTCGCCAGATCCGGTCCCCCTACTTGAGCACCCCCAGTCCACCGGCCGCCGCCATGACCCCCGCACCCTCGATTCCCCTACTCAACCGCCGCCACGACCCCGCACCCCACTTTTGCACCGTCTTATAAAAAATAAGTATCAAACAGCTTTTTAAATGCTCTTGTCTTATAAAAAAATATTACTGTTATTATTTAAACAAGTTTGAACATATTTAAACATAAATAAGTATCAAATAGCTTTTTAAATGCTAAAAAATAAATTTGTGGAGCCTGGGAGTCAAACCCAGGACCTCCTGGTGTGAGAACTGGAGGCTGACCAGTCGAGCTAGTAGAGTGGGCTTGCCATGGATAGGTTCTAGTAGTAGATAACCTTTTGGCTTTTGTGGAAATAAAAAAAATACTAATGGCGCACCACGGTGAGGTGCGCCATTAGTGGACATGCTAATGGCGCACCGTGAGGTGCGCCATTAGTATTGTGGCCCCCTTCGCCTCGATCCCCCTTCGCCCGATCCCCCTTCGCCCGATCCCCTCGGCCAGTTCTCTCCCTCTTAGTATTGTATATTCCTCTTGAATTCTTTTTGGTTCTAATTTCAAATTTGTTTGAAATTGTACATTCATATGCATGTATGTAGTACCGTATAATATGTTAAACCCCTACAAAATAAAAATAAACCACAAAACACATAAAACAATACAAATAAAACCCAAAACACTACAAATTAACAAGAAACCAACACAAATTAAACACAAACCCGCTTTGGGGGGGGGGCTAAAACCCTAAACCTGGCGGCCTTTAGTCGCGGTTGGCTGCACCAACAGCGACTAAAAGGTGAAAAGCAGAGCATAAAAACTCATTAAAACCCTTTAGTCAGCGGTTGGGCAGGCGACCCGCGACTAAAATAGCAACAATAAGTATTTTGTTGTAAGTAGAAACAAAATAAAATAAATAAAGCAACAAAGAAAACAAAAAAAGTGTTTTCAAATTTGAAAACTAATGGCACTAACAGAAAGTTTATAATTTTTCTAAAACTAAAAGCAAAAAGAATTAAAAAATAAAGCAAAAAACAACAAAAAATAAATAATAATGCAGAAAACAAAACAAAAAACTGGAAAAAATAGTGCCGCCTCGACCCCCACGGCTGAATACGACTAGAAACCCTACATGGGCCGAGATTCAGGCCCGCAGGAGGCCAAGTAGGCCCACATGCACATAGCTAGTGACAGATTAGGCCCGAAAGCCTGCAGTTGAGAGGAGCTCGAGAGGGTGGGCGCAGCGCTTATAAACCACTCTCGAGCTCTCTCAACTAGCGAGGTGGGACTAAACTTTTAGGCGGCAAGGCACAAGGCCTTTGGTCGCCAAAAACCCTTTAGTCGCGGTTGGGCGAGGCGACCATGACTAAAGGGTACCTTTAATCATGGGTCTCGTGCCAACCGCGACTAAAGGGGGCGGGAACATAAAAACCATAAAAACCCTTTAGTCATGGTTGGGCGAGGCGACCATGACTAAAATAGCAACAATAAGTATTTTGTTGTAAGCAGAAACAAAATAAAATAAATAAAGCAACAAAGAAAACAAATAAAGTGTTTTCAAATTTTAAAACTAATGGCACTAACAGAAAGTTTATAATTTTTCTAAAACTAAAAGCAAAAAGAATTAAAAATAAAGCAAAAAACAACAAAAAATAAATAATAATGCAGAAAACAAAACAAAAAAACTGGAAAAAATAGTGCACGCCTCTTTTGGACCCCCACGGCTGAATACGACTAGAAACCCTACATGGGCTGTGATTCAGGCCGCAGGAGGCCAAGTAGGCCCACAGGCACATAGCTAGTGACAGATTAGGCCCGAAAGCCTGCAGGTTGAGAGGAGCTCGAGAGGGTGGGCGCAGCGCTTATAAACCACTCTCGAGCTCTCTCAACTAGCGAGGTGGGACTAAACTTTTAGGCGTGAGGCAGCACAAGGCCTTTGGTCGCCAAAAACCCTTTAGTCGCGGTTGGGCGGGCGACCCGCGACTAAAAGGTACCTTTAATCGCATGGTCTCGTCGCCAACCGCGACTAAAAAAGGGCGAGGCATAAAAAACCATAAAAAACCCTTTAGTCGCGGTTGGGCAGGCGACCCGATCCCCTTCGCCCGATCCCCTCGCCGATTCTCCTCTCGCCCCCACCGCCGCCCGCCGCTGCCCTCGCCCTCGCCCTCGCCCTCGCCCTCTCCTCCGCCGCCCTCTCTCCTCGCCGCCGGGCCGCCGCCTTGTGCGCCGCCTCTCGCCTCGACCCGCCCGACCCACTTGCCCAGACGCCGCCCAGACTTGCCCCGCCCGCCGGGCCGCCGCCGGGCCTTGCTCCCAAACGCCGCCCGGACCCGGACCCGCCCGCCCAAGCCCGCCTCGACCCTTGACGCCGCTGCCCCACCTCGACCCGCCCGTCCACACCACCGTCGACCCACCTCCCTCGACCCGCCCAAGGTACTTACTTCACCACCGTCGACCCGCCTCCCTCGACCCGCCTCCCTCGACACCGATGATCACTCCATTGTCTTAGGAAATACAACTTCACCATCGGAACACATCTAGCTCTGCCTATCTCTTTGTTTTCATTTGTTCTCAGTAGTACTCGATGTGATATTGTGTTTTATTTTTCTTTAGCAGGAGCACAAAACCACAAATTAATATTTAAAAGATTTTTTTCTAAAAACAATATTAAATAGATTGTGCCGTGTTAAGAACATATCTGATTTATTGCTTGCCAATGTGACACCAATATTCGAGTAGTAGATCACAAATTAATAGTCATATTTTTGAGGAATTTACATGTAGGTTAAATTTCACAATGTTCCTAAACCCTGATTTTCCATGAATTTTGTAAATCCTGAACTGCAAAACCATTGTCCAAAACCCGGATATGGTTTAGTTTAAATGTTTTTGCAAAGTGTGGAGTCCACCGAGAATTTGAGCATAGGTTTTCCAAAGCATCTAGCCTAGTCATGTCCTCTCTTTCTTTCTCGCATAAAGCTAGTTAGATGCGGGAATTCTTTCGTTCCTCTGGATGCTGATATATAATTAAGTTCTTGTTCCACGACTTTGAATGGTCGAGAGAACTAATACTACTAGTCGTGCATTGCATGGCCCAACATATTCGGCTCATCTTGGTCTTTCGCACAAAATGTAGGCCCTTGATAGGTTGTTTGGACAAGCATTTCCCTCCTTGAGGTGTTTCAAATTGCACCTTGATTTTGTTTATGTTCTTTTCTTGTACCCAAGAAGCTGCATCTGAATTATGTTTGATCAACATGATAGAGAGAATAATCGACACATGCAATGATTGTTGAAACTAGTCATGCAATTGAGATCATAAGCAACAAACATCATATCCACGTCGATCACTACTATGATAAAACAAATACTAGCCCTAAGAGAGAGAGAATAAGTTATGAATAAATATTTTATTTTTTATTATTGCAGCCAGCTACCACTATCTTTTTCGTTCACGATACATTGCAGCCGGCAGATCAGTATATACTTGTACAATAACTCGTACAAGCTCACTGTACAAGTCCCAGCATTTATTTTTTGGACACGGCAATAGGCGTGGCTTCATTTACTATCCTTGCCACAAAAGCCAGTTTCCCATACTCTACATGATTACATTGTGGTTTGCACATATGCCTTCTTCGTTGACTCAACTTCTCTTTATTTTCATTTGGTTACATGCTTCTTTTGCTTCTAGTCGGGGAGTTGGGTGGAAAGGAGTGGATCGAGAACTGCGATCACACAAGATCTGCTAACGTGGTATCTTGGTCGAAAAACTTAGGTAAATTTATCTTTTGTACATCTTTTTCTTGGTTACTCAGTTTACGGAAAGCTGCATTGTCTATTCATTTTGAATCATGAAGGGCCAGTAGGAGAGGCTCCTACAGTCTTGTATTAATAAAACAAAATTAAAGATACATGGTATGTATAAGGTATAGGGTCTTTGACCCTAACCAAAAGATAAGATACTAGTACAAGGTTTTTAGGTAATTTGTTGCACTAGGGAGCTTATGAAATCCTCAAGCTCAGACTTCCTCCTATATCTCAACAATGGCAAAATCATGATTAAATCTAGAGAGCCAAACATTTTGTTTCGTTCTTTCCACAAGTACCAAACAGCTACAGTACACACCTACATGAACATGGGTCTGTCCCAGGCCTGTTTGGCAGCGATTAACAATCCTCATATGAGATGAGAGGATTTTTTAATTGGCTTCTTGCAGTTTTGAAAATTCAGTTTATTCGGTTCTTGAAAATTCAGTAAATTCAGTTAGGCACACAAATTTCAGAACTTTTGTGTGCCCTAGTACTTGGTGTTTGTAGAAAACCGGGAGTGTCAATGGGACTAGAATTCACTTGTTCTTATATGGGTGAAACTTCACTTGTTTTTAGGCTAGTGTAGGGTGTTGCTTTATTCTGTCATCATTTGTAACTATGTCACAAGTAAATTGTTCCTTCTTCTGTATTTGACAAGTAATGACTGTTGATAAGTTGAGGCATGGATTAAGCTGTTTCTTTGTTGTAACATACTGTATATAACTCCACAATGAAATACAATACATATTGATGTGCTTGTAAAACTTGTTCATGTCTTGAACTACTAATGCCTTGTGATGCTCTGAATTACTTGTGATGCCTCTGAATTACTTGTGATCACATTGAGAAAGACTTGTAAAGATGATGATCATCTTTAACAGTAAAACAATTTGTGATGATTTTGCTAGTTTGTTGGGTTTTGTCTCCGACCATCGTGTCGTGATGATATTGCAGGTACCCGAGAGGCCCTTGAGTTTGCGGAATGTCGATTAACTTCCGTTCCGGCAAATTCGGGTACTCCATATGTCCTATTTTCAGCAAAGGTCATGCTGAAATTTTCCGTGAATTTTAGCATGACTTTGCTAAAAATAGGACATATGGGGTACTTGTGACTAATGCATGGGCCGGGGTATCTTAGTAGTTAATTAAGTAGGATCAAGTGCCCCACGTACTTGTGACTAATGCATGGCTTTTAGGGTGCCTCGATTAATCGATAAAAACCGAAATGATGAAAAGTTAGGCTTTTAGGGTGCCTTGGCGTCGAAAAACCCTCAATGATAAAAGCTTAGATTTTAGGATGCCTCGGTGTCGACAAACCCTAAATGATGAGACCATGATCTTGTTCCTTGACAATAACCAACTTTTTGACCAAACTTTGTTTCTATTTAGAGAGAAACATGGCCCACAACGATGAGGCCGGGGTTGGCGGCAAGGCATTCTCGAGCTGTCCCGGAGATGGAGGAACAAACTCACTTGTATGAGGCCGCCGCCTTCCCCACCGATCCCGAGACCACGGATGGTGCCGCCGAGGATGACCACATCGATGCCACCACCGATGGTGCCGCCGAGGATGCCACCATCGATGATGATGGCGGCGCCTGAGATGGCAGCCACCGAAGAGGCAACGGAAGGACCGGCGCCCGATCGTGCTCCGCACCCTCAAGGAGGAAGTTATCAAGTGGACTCCAACGGGAATCCAACGGCGCCCGAGCGAATAGTCAAGGGTACTCGCTTCAGCTCGGGTGCATTGTCCGAGCACCGTCTCGATCAACACCGAGAACCCGAGGCATCCTGACCGAGGGAATTTGCGCAACCTCCTCTTCACGAAGCTGCACGAGCGATACAAGTTCCCGCTGAATTTGAAAACACAAGCCTCAAAGGGAATAAAGTGAACAATGCTGCCCTCACGAAGATGAGCAAGGCCCTGTCTACTTGGAAAAGCAATGTGAAGAGAATGATCGAGAAAGGTGAGAGTTATGAGAAGATCAAGGAGAAAAATCCTTCGATCATCGAAGATGACTACAACGACTTCAAGATCAATTGCTCGAGCACCGCAAGCTCCCAATCAAGTGAGTGGGGGAAACAAATGCGGGAGCTGAACATAGGGGAACACACACTCGGTCCCGGCGGTTCTGAGTGGCGGAGCCTATATGGGACAAGGAGGAGGCGGACCGTTTAGCAAGGCCTACCGCCTCTTCGATACATACGGCGGTGACAAGCAGACCAGGAACTTTGTCGTGGCCGGTACAAGAAGGACACGAAAACAAAGGAGCTTACCACGGATCCGAAGACCTGGCAGCTTGAGCTTGTTCTGGTAAGGAATACACCACAGCGTAATTAGCTCCATATGGTTGCATTCTAATTAATGAAGCCGAATTTCTAAATGGTTCACATTCCTTCCGCAGCGATCGAAAAGCGATGGCGGGGTCGACTCGAGCAACCCTTGGGACACCACTCTAAATAGGGGTTGAATGTAATGAAGAACAAGGATAAGCTCGATGGCCGGCGTCACCGGTCGTGGTGGCCGGCAAAGGCTTGTCGACAAAATGGGGTCATACTATACCGCTGGTGTGCGGAAGGAGAAAAAGACCAGCTCGGAAAGCCAGCGCGAGAGGTTCAAGAACTCAAAGGCACAGGTGGCGCGGATTCCGGAGATTGTCCAAGAGCAAGTGGAACAACGACTCGGGCGACGATCACCGCCCTTGTGCCTACCTTGATCTCGGGGTTGTGTGCGTGGATTGCGGTCGCCCAACAGGGGCCGCCCCCGTTTCCTAGCTTCACGGCCAGCAACTCGCATAATGCGATGGCGGGGCCATTGGTGCCTCTCGCGGAGGCGGCATTGGTGTCTCCGACGCCGCACGGGAGCTTAATGCACCCGGTGTACGCCGGCGGCACCTCTGCAGCAAGCGGCCCCTCCGTCCCTTTGCCGCCCGCCGTTGGCGGTGCCTCTACATTAGCCGAGCTCGACGCCATCATCACGGTAACTAATTAAGCCTCTCTCGGCCGAGGACTTCATCTCCTTGCCTTTTGATCGGCATCCCCGACGCCCTACATGTTTTCGCAGGCGCCGCCGATGTTCCGTGCACTCTCCTCCACTTCGTGAACAACGAGTTGGTCGATGTCGCCAAGGGCAAAATCGTTCAACCGGCAACCCTTGTTCCACGGTACCGGATGCCACCCAACTTGTTTAGGGTTCAACCGGTTCGGTGCTGCCGAGGCGACGACTTGTTACCTCCGAATCGACCCGTCGGGCCGGCGATGATGACGTGATGACCCTCGGCGCCGCCTGAGCTGGCCTCGCTTTGGCCGAAGAGCCAGATTCGTTTGAAGCGGGGACACCACCCCAAAGACAACACCGCCAAGCCGGGCGCCAAGTCGGCCCCATGGCAAGACCGCCCGTAACGGTGCGGACATCCCTATGCCACTGGATCCAAACATGCATATGGCACAGGATCGTAATGACGACGACGACGACTATGATACATTTGGCAACGTCGATCAAGACTTTGCCGAGCATGGGTACGATGGCGACTTCATGGGGCCTCCTTCTCAAGAACCAAACCCAACAAAAGGCGTGTGCGATCTAGCTCGTGCATCGGAGAAGCCAAGTTGCAACAGCGCCGCCGTCGGCGTTCAGCTCTCGAGACGCCTCCAGCTGCCGACTTCACCGAGCCTCGAGATAGGCGAGGTGCAAAATATTATCAGCCCCAACACACTCAAGAAGGCGGTCTGTGAGCAAAACTCGGTCCCATTACAGGAGAAGAAGAAGGCACGCATAAAGAAAGACTAAGAAGGGTGCGAGCCAGCCACACCGAGTACGATCCGTGCTCGTGGACGGGCCACCTTCACCGCAGGATATCTCGAGGAGGGTGCATGTGGCGGGTAGGGCGATGCTACCGACAAATATGCTCAATGCTGCAACCGGTGCTATCGCGGAGTCTGCATGACAGTGTTCTTTCTTTGGAGAAGCGGCGTCTCGGGGAGAAGGATGTGGCATACCCGGTTTTCGCGGCCAAGGTGCCGGAAGGGCAAGGGCTTTGTGGATAACTCCATCGGGCGTCGATCGTCCTGCGTTTGATGACATCCACGCTATGTTGAACCTTCATCCGCTGCACTACACCTTCGCGCTATTTTCGCTGAGTATGGAGATGCGGATCATTCGCGACAAGACCCCGGACATCGTGATAGTCGACCCCTTCTACATGCGTGCCAAGATCTTGGGCAGCGCTGGGGACCGCAAGTCGCGAAGTTCTTACCTCAAGGCGTCATTCGGCAAACCAAGAAAAGGATAACTTCCTCGTGCCTTACTTTCCCGAGTAAGTCCTCCCTCAACCGCCCGTAACATATGAATTCTTACATTTCGATCGCTTTTCTTTTAACATTCCGTGTTTTCTGCGGTGACACACGTTGCACGCTCATCCTCCTAAGCCCTAAATATTCCATGGCCACGTATTTCGACCCGGACCGTCGATTGAGCGTAGACTACACAAATGTCAAGAAGGTTCTTGATGATGTTCTCCTGCCACGCCAAATCTGGAGGCACCTTCACCAGGCCTATTCGTAAATACGGCAAGCACGTGTTCTCCCAATCTGACGTTACGCTGCGTCAAGCAGCCGCGTGGTCGGAAGGGTGCCTACTACGCCATCCATCACATGCGAGGCGATCGACGGGACCACCATCAACTTCGCTACCGAGTAAACTCCAAGATTGGGCCGCGGCGTGTCGGCAATCCAGACGCGGACCTCCGACAAGAATTCTTTCGCATCCAATCGGAGTTTGCGGAAATCATCCATCAAGATGTCCTTCGTACCTCGGGCAGTTCTACCTCGAAATCAACCGTCCAACGGTGACATCGACACAATGCTACAAATGCAGGATGACAACGCCCGTTCTTTCATGACTCCCACGATAGACGGCGGCTTCATCCACGCTCCGTCCCTTGAGTCGAGTTGTCTAGTTCTGAAACATCGATTGGGTCATGTTGTAATTAAACTTTAATGAACTTGTAGTATGTCTCTTTGGTTTGAGAGTCGTTCAACTTAGATGTAATCGATGCTATTAATGTCTTGCTTTTCTTCCGATCGGTCTGTTGCATACTTATATATTGCTTATGTATTGTGTGTGAATTGGTACTAACGTTTCGTTTGGCTAGTGCATAGCGATGCCGACGTATGTCGTGTACAAGGGTAAGGTTCCCGGAGTCTACGATGACTGGGAGGAGTGTCGGAGACAGGTTCACCGATTCAGCGGTAACAGTTACAAAGGGTACACCACTAGGGCCGAGGCGAATCTAGATACGCCCGCTATCTAGCGGGAGAGGGAGGGAGCGTTGGAGGAACCGGATGAAGACGAAGTTTCATCGTGATGATGCTCATCGTGATGACCGCAGCTCTCTTCTATGTGATGGTAGTTTAGATGATCGATATCGACTTGTAATGCGAAGATAAACTTCGCTACTCGCGGTCTCGAGACTTGTAATATAATGTTCTATCTTTGTTCGGTCTTTTCAATTCGAGACTAATATGATGAATTGTATTCGGAGACTAATATGATGAATTGTATTCAAGGACTAATCTTCTATTGTATTTGATGAATCTATTGTTGATGTGTGCTGTCTATATTTTGTCAAATTATACATTTTGTAACCTGTGCAAAAAACAGAAAATAAAAAATAAAAAACCTAATATTCATACTAATGGCGCATCACATGACGATTAGGCGCCATTAGTATGACAAAGGCATACTAATGGCGCATCACCAGAAGTGCGCCATTAGTATCTACGATTACTAATGGCGCATCCGGAGGTGGTGCGCCATTAGTATGCCAAAGCACCTGGTATACATGCCCGGGAGGCATACTAATGGCGCACCCTTGCAGATACTAATGGCGCACCCGGTGGTGCGCCATTATATACTCTGAGATATAATAATGGCGCACCCGGGTGGTGCGCCATTAGTATTCGATATACTAATGGCGCACCACCTGGTGCGCCATTAGTAAAAATTACTAATGGCGTGCTGTCAATGGCGCACCTCTGATGCGCCATTAATGGCCATATTAGGTGCGCCATTAGTAGTGGTATTTCTAGTAGTGCTCTCAGCTGTCTTTTTTCCCGAATACGCTTAGATAGCATATCATTCCATTGATAGGTAGAAAAAAGGGGGAAGTTTTCCGGGGGGGGGGGGCGTCTTTCGTCGCCGTACACACGCATGGCGGCTTCGAAAGCGCGAGAGTCGAGCAGAGAAGGTTGCTCAGCCTTTATAGGGGTTGGTTTAGATTACATGGATAACTTTATCTAGCCCTATGGCGCCGGCTCTAGCCCAGAGCGTGGCTTCTTGCTTGATGTCGTCGATGAGCTTGGTGGAAGAGGACGTGGCGGCGTCGAAGAGCGTCGCGTTCCGGTGTTTCCAGATAGCCCAGGCCGTGAGGATGGCGAGGGTGTGGAGGCCTTTGCGAAACAAGTCAGAGTGGCACTTGCTGCCATCGTCCACCACTCGAAGAAGCCAAGAGTGCCGTCCGGAGGTTGAACGGTCATGCGGCTCCAAGCCAGGATTTCGTGCCAGATGATGCGAGAGAAGACGCACCCCACAAGCAGGTGGTGGAGTGTCTCGGGCTCTTGGTCGCAAAGCTTGCATGTGGGGTCATGGGGTAGATTGTGTCATGCCCGACGCTCGGCAGTCCAGCAACGGTCGAGGGAGGCCAGCCAAAGGAAGATCTTGGCATTAGTGGGGGCCCAAGGCTTCCAGATGAGGCGCCAATGTGGTGAGGTGGTGGCTCCGATGAATTGGGCCCTATAGGCGGAGTTCGCGGTGTACGTACCATGAGTAGTCCACCTCCAAGAGAGGAGGTCCGGGTCATTGGAGAGGGTGATCCCTTGTAGTCGTCTCCATAACTGCACGTACTCAATGGTAGCCGCGGGGTTTAGGACGCCATGGATGTCCGCAATCCAGCCGCGATCAGTGAGGGCCTCGCAGACAAGTCTCTTGTTGCGGCGATGGCGGGGGATGAGCGCGAGCAAGTTTGGCGCAATTTCAGAGATAGACTGCCCTTGGAGCCAGTGGTCGCGCCAAAATCTGCACTTATTGCCATTGCCAAGTGTCCAGGAGGTAGATGCGCGGAAAAGTTCAGCGGCTTCCCGGTCGGAGGGGAGATGGAGGTGTTTCCAGGCGCTGTTCGCGTCGGTAGCCTGCAGCCACAACCAGCGGGTGCGCAGTGCGACTCCAGTGCGGTGGAGATCCCGGATGGCGAGTCCGCCGAGCTCGAGGGGCCGGCAAACCTTTTGCCAGGAGACGGTGCCTAAGGCAGAGCGCGCATCCTTGTTGCCATGCCATAAGAATTCTCGGATCAGCCTGTTTATTTTTTTGAGGATTGGAGGGTTGATAGCCAGCGCTAGCAGAATATGGACTGGCGTGGCGGTGAGCACATGCCGGACAAGGGCAAGGCGCTGGCCACGCGAGAGGAGAGATGCCTTCCAGGTAGCAAGTTTCTTCACAAGTTTGTAGACGAGCGGGAGCAACGCGGAGGCCGAGGCCTTTCGGATCGAAAGCGGCAAGCCGAGGTAGTTGATGGGGAACCCAACGATCGGGCAGTCCAGGGAGGACCCGATGGTTGTGAGCTCGTCAGTGCTGCAGCGAACAGGAGCCACGGAGCACTTAAGGAAGTTTGTGCGGAGGCCGGAGGCGTTGCCGAACAGGCGGAGCAGCTCTTTGACGATGCCTAGCTCGACGGCGTCCGAGTGGCAAAAAATGACGACGTCGTCCGCAAACATGGAGATGCCAGAGGCCGCATGTCGTGAGGTGAGCCTCTTGAGGATGCCAGAATTTGTGGCATGTTGGAGCAGCGAGTTGAGTTTGTCGATGACGAGGGTAAAGAGCATAGGCGAGACGGGGTCGCCTTGGCGGAGCCCTTGCGCATGGGAGATCGGCGGCCCAGGATTGCCATTGATGAGTACCCGAGTTGAAGTTGTGGAGAGGAGTATGGATATCCATTCACACCAACGGTGCCCGAAGCCGATGTGGCGGAGGGTTTCGAGGAGGAAAGGCCATGAGACCGTGTCGAAGGCCTTGGTGATGTCCAGTTTGAGGAGGACGCGCGTTGCTTTCAGGTTATGTAGCAGTCTTGCGGTTTGCTGGACCAAGAAGAAGTTGTCGTGGATGCTCCTCCCAGCGATGAACGCACTCTGGTTCGTGGAGACAATGTCTTGGAGATGCGGGGCAAGCCGGAGGGATAAGACTTTGTCGAAAAGCTTGGCGATCAGATGGATAAGGCTAATCGGCAATTAGTCGGATATGGTAGACGCATCTTGCTTCTTGGGAAGGAGGGAGAGGAGCGCTTCGTTGAGCTTGCGGAAGCCCATACCGTTCATGGCATAAAGTTTGTCGAAGGCGGCGTAGATATCCTCTTTGACGATAGCCCAGCATGAGCGAAGAAACTCCACAGTAAACCCATCAGGGCCGGGCGCCTTGCCCGTGGGCATTTTCTTAACAGCGAACCAAATTTCCTCCTCGGTGAATGGATTATCCAAGGCCAGCAAGTCGAAGTGACGATTGTCGAAGCTCTCAAGGTTGATGGAATGCTCGCGGGGAGGGGAGGATCCAATGGTTGCCGAGAAGTGGGAGAACGCCACTTTGGCCATGCCGATGTCGTCACTGACAAAGGCACCCTCGTGATGCAGCTCGAGGATGCGACTCTTCTGATGACGGTGCGCGGCATGCAGTTTAGTGAAGGCTGTGTTAGTGTCGCCCTCCTTTAGCCAGGTAAAACGAGCGCGCTCGCGCGCGAGTGAGCGGTCTAGAGAAGCGAGGCCGAGGTACTTGCGCTTAAGCTCACTACGGAGCCAAGCCTCTGTCGCAGAGAGGGGTCGGTGATCCTGGGCCACGTCGAGTCGGTAGATGAGCTCACGGGAGACGATGAGTTGTAGGGAGATGCTGCCCGTGGTGCGAGCGCTCCAGCTCCGTAACGCGCGGGCTGTGGCTTTGAGCCTGCCATATATACGCCGGAAAGGGTCCGGGTCCGGGGCTTCAGAGTTCCAGGCTCTCAGCTGTCTCTCTCTGTCTCACTCTCCCCTTGGTATCTCTGGTGTAGATCGGCCGCCGGAGCGGTGGTAGTGATCCCGACTGGTGTCCGCCACCGAGTCGCTTCGGGGCCACAAGCACCAATCATGGGATGAGGCGTTTCGGGCCATTTTATCTCTAGTACAGAGAAATCTCAAACATGCACTTAAAATGTACGTGGCCAGCAACAAATTTTATGAAATCAAGTGCATATGCTCTGTATTTTCTTTTTTAAATATATCACGGAAATGAATATACAACATACATTTTGAGGATCCACAAGTGATATAGCTTCTGAAGTACTTGAAACCATCCAAAGAAAAAAAAGAAACAATCATAAGGTATATAGGAACCAAGTATAAATGGCTCTATGAATTGCTAGTATGTATCATATGGAGCTTAAACTAGTCTTGATCTATAAACTCTTTCAAAGGTTTTTTGAGCTGCTTCATCACTGCCTCCCATCTTGCATGCGTCGGGTGCATGTCGTCCCAGTAGAAAAATTTAGTTGACTTGTCGCACATAGTGTAAAAAAGCTCCGATGATGACCCGCCTTGCTGTTTGCATCCAAGCTCTCGTAGCACGGGGACAATTTGGGCTTAAATTGCTTGGATAGCTCTAAGCCCTTACCTATATTAATGTACATCAAATAAAAATGTTCATATGATGTAAATTAAACACACCATCAAATCTCATCTAATTAGATTACAGATTTTAAAATAATACGACACTTGTGTATGCATGTTCACACATACCTAGTCCATGATCCACAATATTAGTGAAGGGAGTTTATAGGTCGACAATATGGACATTTTTCTTTGACTCGGTCACTTGTTTCAACTTACTATTATGTATGGATGCACCCAAGTTCCCAAAGATCTTGCACGCCGTGTAGTTGTTCGTTCCAGTTTGTGATGACGTGCAACCGACAGGGTGTAAGTTGTTCACAAGAACCTTTCTCACCCCAATCTTCTGCAATGCTCCACGTTGATTGCATTCTCATTGGTCACCTTCCCAATATAAGCATTGTTTTGTGAAGCATACATGAAAACTAAGTTAGTAAGATATATACACACACATATTAATTGCTCAAATTGTTACATGCATGCATTCTGCTACTATGCCGGCTCAGCTACTCACATCGTTAGGGCTACTTAGTCCAATGACATCGGTGCTTGCATAGTCATTATTGGACAAGGACAGGAGCGCTACATAGCGGCTCAACTGTTTCTCTATATTGGTCCCGTCCTTGACCATCTTCCTGAAAGTCTCAACCTGCTTGGCAAAGGTGGGGACATCGTGCCTTGTAGTATCCAACACGCCAGCGCCATCATAAGTAAAAAGGTCATGCCGGATGGATCACAGGTCTTCTCCGCCGTGCGGGCATGCATAGGAGGGGCTTCCTCCAACACCAACACCGTGGCTACAAGTGCAAATAAATCAATAAGTACGAGAAATCTGACTGAATTCAGATGAGATTACTGTAGTACAATGTATGGAATTAGTACTTGAATTGCTCGAATAGCTCCTCATCTCTTGTTTTTCTCCAATATTCCAGAGTTCTTGGTTGGTTGATTTGACATTTGAGAGCAAGTCTTTGAACAAGCAAGACCTGAACGGGAGTATTTATAAGTTGGACATCATGGTCATGAGATTTCTACTGTTCCTCATGTAATTGACATTGAGCTACTCATTGCATGAAGTTTTCAATTCATCTTTTTCTTGTACTTTAAGAAGGGTAGACAAAGCAGGGAAATTAAATAATCACATGATTTTACGACATATGCCCTCGCGTGATAAATGGTGATAAGGCGGCTCTTAAATGACTTGATTAACACTCATCGCACACTTAGCTAACAAAAAAATGCGTATACCCACACCCACCTGCCTCTTTTTAGAAAAACAGGGTTCAAGAACAAAAAATCACACTTGTGAGGACTTGAGTGTCGCTCCGTCAGGTAAGATAGGTCCGCTTGCTGACACATATATGTGGCATGGGCCATACAAGATCCAAAGGCACAATTTTGTTGTGATTTTCTGTGCGAATGCATGCCATTTCAAATAAAACATGTCAGCGTGGATGAGGGGTGGGAGGGTGTGCCTATACCTGGCTTAATGCAAGGTGGAAGGCAGCGTCGCGTAAAGGACACATATAGTGGGCCGGCCTAGTAGCGAGTCTACTATTTCTTTCAATTTTCGTTCGTTCGTTCTTTATTTATTTATATTTGTTTATATTTTTGAAAAATATTCTAAATACAAAAATTCCAGAATTTAAAGCTATCATTTTAAAAAAAGATCGAAATTGAAAAAATGTTAATGCACTGTAAAACAACTGTTAACTTCAATTAAGAAGTGTTGATAACATTAACAAAATTGTTTGTGACATTAAAAAAGTTTAACTCGTATTAAAAATGTTTTGAATAAATATAAAAACAACACATATATATAAATTATGTTATAATGTATTTTGTAAACTGAAACATGTCTAAAAGATCTGTTGGGGAATGTAGTAATTTCAAAAAAATTCCTTCGCACACGCAAGATCATGCTGATGCATAGCAATGAGAGGGGAGAGTGTTGTCCACGTACCCTCGTAGACCGAAAGCGGAAGCGTTAGCACTGCTTAGCGGTTGATGTAGTCGTCGTCTTCACGATCCGACCGATCAAGTACCGAACGCACAGCACCTCCGAGTTCAGCACACGTTCAACCCGATGGCGTCCCTCGAACTCCGATCCAGCCGAAAGTGTTGAGGGAGAGTTTCACAAGACGACGACATGGTGACGATGATGATGTTCTACCGACGCAGGGCTTCGCTTAAGCACCACTACAGTATTATCGAGGTGGACTATGGTGGAGGGGGCACCGCACACGGCTAAAAGATCAAACGATCAATTGTTGTGTCTATGCGGTGCCCCCTGCCCTCGTATATAAAGGAGCAAGGGGAGGAGGCGGCCGGCCAGGGAGAGGCGCGCCAAGGGGGATTCCTACTCCCACTAGGAGTAGGACTCCTCCTATTCCTAGTAGGAGTAGGAGAGGGGGAAGGAAAGGGAGAGGAGGAGAAGGAAAGAGAGGGCCGGCCCCCCGTGCCCTAAACCACTTCGGGTTGGGCCTTGAGGCGCGCCCCACACCCCTTTGCTGCCCTCTATTTCCACTAAGGCCCATGTAGGCCCATTAAGCCCCGGGGTTCAGTAACCCGGTACTCCGGTAAAATCCCGATTTCACCCGGAACACTTCCGATATCCAATAGGCTTTCAATATATCAATCTTTATGTCTCGACCATTTCGAGACTCCTCGTTATGTCCATGATCACATCCGGGACTCCGAACAACCATCGGTACATCAAAACTCATAAACTCATAATATAACCGTCATCGAAACTTTAAGCGTCCGGACCCTACGGGTTCGAGAACTATGTAGACATGACCGAGACACGTCTCCGGTCAATAACCAATAGAGGAACATGGATGCTCATATTGGCTCCCACATATTCTACGAAGATCTTTATCGGTCAAACCGCATAACAACATACGTTGTTCCTTTTGTCATCAGTATGTTACTTGCCCGAGATTCGATCGTCGGTATCTCAATACCTAGTTCAATCTCGTTCTGGCAAGTCTCTTTACTCGTTCGTAATACATCATCCCGTAACTAAGCGATACGTCTCCGTCAGATCTATAATTTTGATTGTTCCATGCCAATATTCTACAACTTTTATATACTTTTGGCAACTTTTTATACTATTTTTGGGACTAACATATTGATCCAAAGGCCCGATGCGGTTCACATACATTGCATGTTTTTGTTTCGCAGAAACCCAATATCAAAGAGAGTCCAAACGGGATAAAAACGGATGGAGAATTATTTTGGAATATTTGTGATTTTTGGGAGGAAGAATCAACGCGAGACGATGCCCGAGGTGGCCACGAGATAGGGGCCCACGCCCTCTTACAGTGGGCGCGGCCCCCACTCTCGTGGGCCACCCGTAAGGCGGTTGATGCCCTTCTTTGGCCGCAAGAAAGCTATTTTTTGGAAAACATCTCCATCACCTTCCCCCATCTATATCCAGCGGTCCACTCTCCCGCAACCCGTTGTACCCTCTACTTGAACATGGTGCTTTATGCTTCATATTATTTTCCAATGATGTGTTGCCATCCTATGATGTCTGAGTAGATTCTCATTGTCCTATCGGTGATTGATGAATTGCTATGATTGGTTTGAGTTGCATGTTTTATTATTGGTGTTGTCCTATTGTGCCCTCCGTGTCGCGCAAGCGTGAGGGATTCCCGTTGTAGGGTTTGCAATATGTTTATGATTTGTTTATGGTGGGTTGCGTGGTGGTGAAACACAAACCCGAGTAAGTAGGTTGTCTGCGTATGGGATAAAAGGGGACTTCATGCTTTAATGCTATGGTTGGGTTTTACCTTAATGAATCTTTAGTGGTTGTGGATGCTTGCTAGAGTTCCAATCATAAGTGCATAGAATTCCAAGTAAGGGATGATATGTTAGCTTATGCCTCTCCCTCAAATAGAATTGCAATAGTGATTACCGGTCTAGTAACGTAGTCAGTTGCTTAGGGACAATTTCACAACTCATACCACCACTTTTCCACACTCGCTATATTTACTTTAGTTGTGTCTTTATTTAAACAACCCCTAGTTTATATTTATGTGTTCTTTATTTTCTTGCAAGCCTATCCAACAACACATACAAAGTACTTCTAGTTTCATACTTGTTCTAGGTAAAGCAAACGTCAAGCGTGCGTAGAGTCTTATCAGTGGCTGATAGGACTTGAGAGAGTATTTGTTCTACCTTTAGCTCCTCGTTGGGTTCGACACTCTTACTTATCGAAAGAGGCTACAACTATCCCGTATACTTGAGGGTCATCAAGACCTTTTCCGGCGTTGCCGGGGAGTCATAGCGTGGGGTGAATATTCTCGTGTGTGCTTGTTTGCTTTATCACTAAGTAATTTTTATTTGTTGTTCTTAATTGTTCTCTATCTTTAGTTATGGATATGGAACGCAAAATACCAAAAAAAATTAGCTGTACTTGCTACTCATGAGGATGGGTAACTCCTAAAACCGTCGATTCTCATTATGCGAGAGATATTATATACTACTTTGATAATCCTGAGAAAACCCAATTCAACTTTATAATGGGAGACACGTTGGATCAACGTGAATACTTTAGGGATTATCGCTCGACACAAAAAGGGAAATTATTATGGGATCAATTTATTATGTTGCGTTGGTATGCCTGGAATCTATGCTTGACATATGATATTACTTGTTGCTCTAGGATGGAGGCTCAACACCTTCCCTTTTCATGCAAATTTAATGCTAATGAAACCTTAGCTTCTTATGCTAATGGTATATATGATTACTATGATGTGGAACAAATAGAAGAATTTGTTGCTTTTAAGGCTGCTTATGAAATTGAATCTTTGTTTGAAAAGTATGAAGCTTTAGATGATGATGCTTATAGGCCTGAAAATCTTGCTATAGTTAGATATTGCTATGAAAATTATGAATACAATTACTATATTAATGCATTTATTGAGAAAGTCTCCACTGTCCAAGAAGAGACTAATATTTTGCAGGAAGCTACGGAAGAAGAAATTGATGAAACAGTGAGCTCATTGGATGAAAAAGATGATGAGGAGAGCGAAGAACAAAAGGAGGAAGAGCGGATTAGCTACCCGTGCCCACCTTCTAATGAGAGTAACCCTCCAACTCATACATTCTTTAATTCCCCTTCATGCTTACCGAAGGATGATTGCTATGATGATTGCTATGATACCTTGAATTTGTTTGAAATATCCCTTTTTGATGATGCTTACTATGCTTGTGGCCAAGATGCCAATATGAATTATGCTTATGGAGATGAACTTGCTATAGTTCCTTATGTTAAACATGAAATTGTTGCTATTGCACCCACGCATGATAGTCCTATTATCTATTTGAATTCTCCCAACTACACTATATCGAAGAAGTTTGTGCTTATTAAGGATTATATTGATGGGTTGCCTTTTACCATTGCACATGATGATTTTGATGAATATAATATCCATGTGCTTGCTGCCCCTACTTGCAATTATTATGAGAGAGGAACCATATCTCCACCTCTCTATGTTTCCAATATGATAGAATTGCAAGAAACTGCTTATACTATGCATTGGCCTTTACTATGTGTGCATGAATTGTTCTCTTATGACATGCCGATGCATAGGAAGAGAGTTAGACTTCGTTGTTGCTTGATATATGTTACTTTGTGCTCACTACTAAATTACAAATCATTGTTAATTAAAATTGGCTTTGATATACCTTGGGATCTGGGTGGATCCATTACTTGAGCACTATATGCCTAGCTTAATGGCTTTAAAGAAAGCGCTGCCAGGGAGACAACCCGGAAGTTTTAGAGAGTCATTTATTTCTGTTGAGTGTTTTTATATAGTTTAAAAACAAAAAAATAAAGAGGGGAACCTAAAAACTTTTCGAAAAGGAAAGTGAAAGTGAGAAAGACAAGCATTGTTGAAGTGGGAGCTAGCCTTGGACTTTGTTCATGCTCACGGAAACTTTGTGAATCTTGATTATAGAAACTTTTCATCAAAAATAATTATCCCCTTGTATATTTCCATTGTATTATAAAAATAATGTGCTAAGGTTTGCCTTTAGGATGTTTACAATGCTTGTTGGTTTGTACGGTGCAGGACAGAAACTTTGGCTGTAGTGCGCGATTTTACATTTTTTAAGTGGAACATCAATTGGTTATGATTCATTTTGCGCTGTCTTGATTTACAACTTTTTTATTTTTCCTAATTTTGGTAGGATTTTTGGGGACCAGAAGTATGGTGGATGTTCAGATTGCTACAGACTGTTCTGTTTTTGACAGATTCTGTTTTTGATGCATAGTTTGCTTGTTTTAATGAATCTATCAATTTATATTAGTGGATTAAGCCATGGAAAAGTTATGTTATAGTAGACATAATGCAAAAAAAAAGATATGAATTGATTTTCTACAGTACTTAGAGTGGTGATTTGCTTTATTATACTAACGGATCTTACCGAGTTTTCTGTTGAAGTTTTGTGTGGATGTAGTGTCTAATCGAGGATGTCTCGATATGAGGAAAAGGAAGAGAGGCAAGAGCTCAAGCTTGGGGATGCCCGAGTGAAAGATCATGGATGTCGCCTAGAGGGGGGGGGTAAATAGGCGCTTTAAAATAATTACGGTTGAGGCTTGAACAAATGCGGAATTAACCTAGCGGTTAATTTGTCAAGCACAAAACCTACAACAACTAGGCTCACCTATGTGCACCAACAACTTATGCTAAGCAAGAAAAGCAACTATGTGATAGCAAGATATATGACAAGAACAATATGGCTATCACAAAGTAAAGTGCATAAGTAAAGGGCTCGGGTAAGAGATAACCGAGGCACGCGGAGACGACGATGTATCCCGAAGTTCACACCCTTGCGGATGCTAGTCTCCGTTTGGAGCGGTGTGGAGGCACAATGCTCCCCAAGAAGCCACTAGGGCCACCGTAATCTCCTCACGCCCTCGCACAATGCAAGATGCCGTGATTCCACTAATGGACCCTTGAGGGCGGTCACCGAACCCGTACAAATGGCAACCCTTGGGGGCGGTCACCGAACCCGTACACTTTGGAAACCCTTGGGGGCGGTCACCGGTACCCGTCAAATTGCTCAGGCGATCTCCACAACCTAATTGGAGACCCGGCGCTTGCCGGAGCTTTGCACCACAATGATTGAGCTCGAACACCACCAACCGTCTAGGGCGCCCAAGCACCCAAGAGGAACAAGCTCAAGGCGCCAAGCACCCAAGAGTAATAAGCTTCTCAACTTGTAACTTCCACGAATCACCGTGGAGAACTCAAACCGATGCACCAAATGCAATGGCAAGGGCACCACGAAGTGCCCAAGTCCTTCTCTCCTAAATCCCACCAAAGCAACTAATGCTAGGGAGGAAAATGAGAGGAAGAACGAAGAAGAACACGAAGAACTCCAAGATCTAGATCCAAGGGGTTCCCCTCACTAAGAGGAGAAAGTGATTGGTGGAAGCGTGGATCTAGATCTCCTCTCTCTTTCCCTCAAGAACTAGCAAGAATCATTGGAGGGATTGAGAGTTAGCAAGCTCGAAGAAGGTCAACAATGGGGAAGAACACGAGCTCAAAAAGATTAGATCTCAAGGGGGAAGAAGACCCCCTTTTATAGGTGGGGAGAAAATCCAACCGTTATCCCCTCACTCAGCCCGCACGACGCGGTACTACCGCATGGAGCTGCGGTACTACCGCGGTCGGCTGCGGTACTACCGCGGTCGGCTGCGGTACTGCCGCTGCAGATCTTGGCAGATGAAGGCATGTTGCAGGCAGCGAAGCGGTAGAACCGCGGAGCGGTACTACCGCTGGCCTTCTGGTACTACCGTAAAGGCAGGCAACACTAGTCATGAGAAAGCACGGAAGTAAAAAATTACTTCCGTACCTACTTCCGCCGAGGGAGGACCTGCGCAAAAATCCGGCACGGTACTACCGCACACGAAGAGCGGTACTACCGCGTAGGGCGCGGATGTAAAAATTACATCCGCCCCTACTTCCGCTCATCTTTGCTAAGCTGGCGAGCCCACGGTACTACCGCATCACGGTAGCGGTACTACAGCGTGGGGCGGATGTAAAAATTACATCCGCCCTACTACCGCTCGAGCATTGCGCTGGCGGATGCCACGGTACTACCGCTCCCACAAAGCGGTACTCATGAGCACTGCAGATTACCGCGGGGGACTGCGGTACTACGCAAGGGCCTGCGGTACTACCGCTCGGAGAGCAGTACTACCGCATGCCCCAGATTAGCAACACTAGGAGTCCTTCATTTTGCAGAGAAGACAACAGAGGGAAACAATAAAACCAGAACTGCCATAACTTCTACAAATGAGCTCCGAATTGAGCAAACTCAAGCTTGTTGGAAACAAGACAACGAGTAGCATCGAAAAGATGATGCAAGGGGAGGTATGCCTAACAAGCAAAAGAGTGAAACTCCAACAGAGAAGAACCGGCATACCCTCCAACATCGAAAACATCATAGAAGACGCATGTGAACTCCGTTTTCGATGAGCTCGAGCTTGTCATAAAAATGGCCATAAGCTCCAAAACTGCAAGGAGAATAACCAAACAAGAACCTAGAATGATGTTTCAAGGATGCAATGGTTTGATCTCTCTATGATCGATACGATCAAGCAACTCATCGAGAGCCCCCCTTGATAGTAAGGCAATCGATCCTATAACCCGGTCTCCCACAACTACCATGAGACCGGTAAAATAGAAAACCTATCAAGGGCAAACCTTTGCCTTGCACAAAGTCCACTTGAGCTAGATGATGACGATCTTGACTCCCTCAAGTTGGACCACCTTTCTTGATTGTGTTGGCTCGATGAAGACTAGTTGATTGCTCCCCCATACTCCACTATGGGTGAGCCACTCTTCCGCTCATCTTCACAAGTCCATTGTCACCACAATGGACGGCAAGCTTCAAGCACTTGATCTCTTAGTTATGCATCACTTGAACTTGCACTTTGCAACCTAACCCCACAAAGAACTCTCACGAAGACCATGGGTTAGCACACAAAGCGTAATGGACAATGCTTACCATACCATGGGATCACTTGATCCCTCGGTACATCTTGTGCTTTGTGTGTTGAATCTTTCCAACTCTCTTCATTTGGATGATGTCTTGAAGGTGGACATGAATGATCACACAATCTTATTCTTCAAGACATGCTTGCAATAAGCTCAACACTCACATGACCGGTCTTTGGATAATTCCTTAATAGCACCATGATCATCACAAACTCTCCTTGAAACCAACAAATGGACTCCAAGAAAAGCCTATGGACAAACCCTTCAAATATAACTCAAGGCAACCATTAGTCCATAGAGATTGTCATCAAATACCAAAACCAAACATGGGGGCACCACATGTTCTTTCACCGAGGCACCCCAAGTAAATATTTAAGGATACTCAAGCGTCTAAGCTTGGGGATGCCCCAGAAGGCATCCCCTCTTTCTTCAACAAGTATCGGTATGTTTTCGTATTCGTTTCGTTCATGCATTATGTGCAAGTCTTGGAGCGTCTTTTGCATTTAGTTTTCATTTTTCTTTTATGCACCATGCTGGTATGAGATAGTCCTTGGTTGATTTATAGAATGCTCATTGCACTTCACTTAAATCTTTTGAGTATGGCTTTATAGAATGCTTCACGTGCTTCACTTATATCTTTTGAAGTTTGGATTGCCTGTTTCTCTTCACATAGAAAACCGCCATTTGTAGAATGCTCTTTTGCTTCACTTGTATTTGTTAGAGTGTGGGCACATCTTTTGTAGAAAGAATTAAACTCTCTTGCTTCACTTATATCTATTTAGAGAGACGACAGGAATTGGTCATTCACATGGTTAGTCATAAAATCCTACATAAACTTGTAGATAGCTGAATATGATATGTTTGATTCCTTGCAATAGTTTTGCGATATAAAGGTGGTGATATTAGAGTCATGCTAGTGGGTGGTTGTGGATTGTAGAGACACTTGTGTTGAGGTTTGCAAGTCTCGTAGCATGCACGTATGGTAACCGTTGTGTGACAAATTTGAAGCATGGGGTGTTTCTTTGATTGTCTTCCTTATGAGTGGCGGTCGGGGAATGACGATGGTCTTTTCCTACCAATCTATCCCCTAGGGGCATGCGTAGTAGTACTTTGCTTGAGGGCTAATAAACTTTTGCAATAAGTATATGAGTTCTTTATGACTAATGTGAGTCCATGGATTATACGCACTTTTACCTTTCCATCATTGCTAGCCTCTTGATTGCGTGCAGTGCACTTTCTCACCTCGAGAGTCGGTGCAAACTTCACCGGTGCATCCAAACCCCGTGATACGATACGCTCTATCACACATAAGCCTCATTATATCTTCCTCAAAACAGCCACCATACCTACCTACCATGGCATTTCCATAGCCATTCCGAGATATATTGCCATGCAACTTTCATCATCATCATATTCATGACTTGAGCATTCATTTTCATATTGCTTTGCATGTTCGTAAGATAGCTAGCATGATGTTTTCATGGCTTGTCCGTTTTTGATGTCATTGCTGCGCTAGATCATTGCACATCCCGGTACACCGCCGAAAGCATTCATATAGAGTCATATCTTTGTTCCAGTATCGAGTTATAATATCGAGTTGTAAGTAAATAAAAGTGTGACGATCATCATTATTAGAGCATTGTCCCCAAAAAGAAAAAAAAGAAAGGCCAAAAAGAAAAAAAAGAAAGGCCAAAGAAAAAAATAAAAATAAAAAAAATAAAAGGGGCAATGTTACTATCTCTTTTTCCACACTTGTGCTTCAAAGTAGCACCATGTTCTTCATATAGATTGTCTCCTATGTTGTCACTTTCATATACTAGTGGGAATTTTCATTATAGAACTTGGCTTGTATATTCCAACGATGGGCTTCCTCAAATGCCCTAGGTCTTCATGAGCAAGCAAGTTGGATGCACACCCACTTAGTTTCTTTTGTTGAGCTTTCATACACTTATAGCTCTTAGTGCATCCGTTGCATGGCAATCCCTACTCCTCGCATTGACATCAATTGATGGGCATCTCCATGGCCCGTTGATTAGCCACGTCGATGTGAGACTTTCTCCTTTTTTGTCTTCTCCACATAACCTCCATCATTATATTCTATTCCACATATAGTGCTATATCCATGGCTTGCGCTCATGTATTGCGTGAGGGTTGTAAAAGCTGAAGCGCGTTAAAAAGTATGAACCAATTGCTCGGCTTGTCATCGGGGTTGTGCATGATGGGGCATTTTGTGTGACCAAAATGAAGCATGTCCAAACTGTATGATTTTGTAGGGATAAGCTTGCTTTGGCCTTGTTGTTTTGAAAAGACATGATTGCTTTATTGGTACACTCGAAGTATTATTGTTTTTATGTCAAATGATAGACTATTGCTTTGAATCACTCGTGTCTTAATATTCATGAAAATTATCTTTTTTTATCATTTACCTACTCGAGGACGAGCAGGAATTAAGCTTGGGGATGCTGATACGTCTCCGTCGTATCTATAATCTTTGATTGTTCCATGCCAATATTCTACAACTTTTATATACTTTTGGCGACTTTTTATACTATTTTTTGGGACTAACATATTGATCCGATTGCCCGATGCAGTTCACATACATTGCATGTTTTTTGTTTCGCAGAAACCCAATATCAAACGGAGTCCAAATGAGATAAAAACGGACAGAGAATTATTTTGGAATATTTGTGATTTTTGGGAGGAAGAATCAACGCGAGACGATGCTTGAGGTGGCCACGAGATAGGGGCCCACGCCCTCTTACAGTGGGCGCGACCCCCACTCTTGTGGGCCACCCGTAAGGCGGTTGATGCCCTTCTTTGGCCGCAAGAAAGCTAATTTTTGGAAAATGATCTGGGCGAAGGTTTCAATCCAATCGGAGTTACGGATCTTCAGATATAAAGGAAACGGTGCCAGGGCAGAATCCGAGAACACCAAAACAGAGAGATAGATCCAATCTCGGAGGGGCTCTCGCCCCTCCCACGCCATGGGAGCCAAGGACCAGAGGGGAAACCCTTCTCCCATCTAGGGAGGAGGTCAAGGAAGAATAAGAAGAAGGGCTCTCTCCCCTTGCTTCCGATGGCGCGGAACGCCGCCAGGCCATCATCATCACCGCGATCTTCACCAACACCACCGTCATCTTCACCAACATCTCCATCACCTTCCCCATCTTTATCCGATTGGTCCAGTCTCCATAACCCGTTGTACCCTCTACTTGAACATGGTGCTTTATGCTTCATATTATTTTCCAATGATGTGTTGCCATCCTATGATGTCTGAGTAGATTTTCGTTGTCCTATCGGTGATTGATGAATTGCTATGATTGGTTTGAGTTGCATGTTTTATCATTGGTGTTGTCCTATTGTGCGCTCCGTGTCGCGCAAGTGTGAGGGATTCCCGTTGTAGGGTTTGCAATATGTTTATGATTTTCTTATGGTGGGTTGCATGAGTGACTGAAACACAAACCCGAGTAAGTAGGTTGTTTGCGCATGGGATAAAAGGGGACTTGATGCTTTAATGCTATGGTTGGGTTTTACCTTAATGAATCTTTAGTAGTTGTGGATGCTTGCTAGAGTTCCAATCATAAGTGCATAGAATTCCAAGTAAGGGATGATATGTTAGCTTATGCCTCTCCCTCAAATAGAATTGCAATAGTGATTACCGGTCTAGTAACGTAGTCAGTTGCTTAGGGACAATTTCACAACTCCTACCACCACTTTTCCACACTCGCTATATTTACTTTAGTTGTGTCTTTATTTAAACAACCCCTAGTTTATATTTATGTGTTCTTTATTTTCTTGCAAGCCTATCCAACAACACCTACAAAGTACTTCTAGTTTCATACTTGTTCCAGGTAAAGCGAACGTCAAGCGTGCGTCGAGTCGTATCAGTGGCCGATAGGACTTGAGAGAGTATTTCTTCTACCTTTAGCTCCTCATTGGGTTCGACACTCTTACTTATCGAAAGAGGCTACAACTATCCCGTATACTTGCGGGTCGTCACTAACTCATTAGTTACAACGCTTGCAAGGCTTATAGTGATGTGCATTACTGAGTGGGCCCAGAGATACCTCTCCGACAATCGGAGTGACAAATCCTAATCTCGAAATACGCCAACCCAACAAGTACCTTCGAAGACACCTGTAGAGCACCTTTATAATCACCTAGTTCGTTGTGACGTTTGGTAGCACACAAAGTGTTCCTCCGATGGCAGGAGTTGCATAATCTAATAGTCATAGGAACATGTATAAGTCATGAAGAAAGCAATAGCAACATACTAAACGATCGAGTGCTAAGCTAACGGAATGGGTCAAGTCAATCACATCATTCTCCTAATGATGTGATCCCGTGAATCAAATGACAACTCATGTCTATGGCTAGGAAACATAACCATCTTTGATTAACGAGCTAGTCAAGTAGAGGCATACTAGTGACACTCTGTTTGTCTATGTATTCACACATGTATCATGTTTCCAGTTAATACAATTCTAGCATGAGTAATAAACATTTATCATGATATAAGGAAATAAATAATAACTTTATTATTGCCTCTAGGGCATATTTCCTTCAAGATCTTCTCTGTAGCTGCAGCTTTGCTCTGATTTGGTCCGCCACCTGAGCGACCCGTAGATTCTTTTTCTCTCATGATTCCTGCTGATTCCGGACTCCTTTCCTCACCCCGGCTACCCACGAGCGGATCGTCCCTTTCATCCATTACCTGATGTCTCCAAGCCCTAGTGGATCATCCACATTGGTTCTGTGGAACACATCTGCCTTGACCTCTCGCTCTCTCTCTCTCTTTCACTCACTCACTCTCTCTCTCCCTCTCTCTCTCTCAGTTGTCTCTCTCTGTCTCACTCTCCCCTTGGTATCTCTGGTGTAGATCGGTCGCCGGAGCGGTGGTAGTGATCTCGGCTGGTGTCCGCCACCGAGTCGCTTCGGGGCCAGGAGCACCAATCAGAGGATGAGGCGTTTCGGGCCATTTTATCTCTATTACAGAGAAATCTCAAACATGCACTTAAAATGTACGTGGCCAGCAACAAATTTTATGAAATCAAGTGCATATGCTCTGTATTTTCTTTTTTAAATATATCTCAGAAATGAATATACAACATACGTTTTGAGGATCCACAAATGATATAGCTTCTGAAGTACTTGAAACCATCCAAAGAAAAAAAGAAACAATCATAAGGTATATAGGCACCATGTATAAATGGCTCTATGAACGATCCAGATAACACTCAGCGCTACTGTAGCTACGAATCCAACCACTTTTGGCCGTCGGATGGACCCCAATGAATGAACGGTTGGATATGCATTTGAGTGCCTGAATTCAAACTGATACACTATATAGTAGTATAGATAAAGTGTTTAGTGATGATATAACAACCGTGTGTCGTGTTTCTCCTCTTTCATGAACTCATAAATGTAATACTAGTTTTTTTTTACTTTAGGAATGGTGAATCTTATGTTGCAAGCTTTAGTTTCACAAAAATCATTCTCAGCAACGAAATGGAACAATTCATGAATCGACACATTAACATTTTATATATGATGGATTTTGCCGCAAAGAAAACATTTTATGATGGATGTGAATATTCCCTAGTACTCAATAATGCAGGAGATAGAAATAAACACCATTAACGGCGGAGATGGATAAGTAAGTGTGAGTGAAACTCTGAAGTTTGTCCAATTTGAATCTATCTCCATTAATCCCGCACCCCCTCGGTATGAAATTCCACCTCCACATTCACGAGAAAATATACATAGCAGTCAACGTGTGTCAAAACTGAGGTGGATTCAGTGAGTTGGCCGGGGAGACTCTACCGGCCGTGCATTCTCCTTTGCGTCGTACGTCTTCGCTACCCAGGTCCTTGGCTTTGCAACGGAAGGTACCTCGCCGGTCTCCCACAACGACTTTGGTCAGAGGAGACAGGAGACTAGTTCCTCCGGCGCCGTCAAGGTGAACATATATGCTCACTATCTTTTTGAGGAAATCCAACGAGGCCAATTGGCGTTCCAAGTATTGTTTTGTTTTCCAGCAGAATTTGTGAAAAGCTAAAACACATCTTTGTTGAACACGTACGTGCCAGATGAAAGACATTACTACTTCTAAGACAATCTCCATATAACAAAATGTACATATGTCGTGAAAGTGAATATATAACATACATTTTGAAAATCCAGAAACACTAGTCTCTAAAATACTCGAAACTATCCAAAAAAGAAGAAGAAACAATCAGAAGTACATAGGCACCATGTATGAATGGCTCTATGAAGATTATATAGATCCTAATTAAGCTAGCCTTGATCTATAAACTTTCTCAGAGGCCTTTCCAACTGCTTCATGACGCCTCCCACCCGGCATGCGTCAGGTGCATGTCGTCCCAGTAGAAAAAATTATTGGACTTATCACACACGTTGTAAAGAAGCTTCGATGACTTGCCCTGTTCTCCACAGTAACCCTTTGAATTCAAGCTCTCGCAACACGGCGACATCTTGCGCTTGAACTGTTTGGATAGCTCTGAGCCTTTACCTGTATTAATGTACATCAAATAACAATGTTCATATGAAGTAATTCGAACAAACAATCAGATCTCTCATCTAATAGATTGCAAATTTCAGAAATAATGAGACACTTGTGTATGCACGTTCACACATACCTGGCGCATGATCCACAATATTTGTGAACGCGGTGTATAGATCAATAATGTGGACATTTTTCTCAGCCTCCATCACTTGTTTCAAGTTACTGTTATGGATCGATGCGCCCAAATTTCCAAAGATATCGCATGTGGTGTAGTTGTTGGTTCGAGTTTGTGATGGCGTGCAACCGATGGGGTGCAAGTTGTTCACGAGAACTTTTTTCACCCCAATCTTCTGCAACTGCTCCACATTGGCCGCAATCTCCTTGGTCACCTTCCCAATATAAGCATTGATCTGCATTGCACACATAAAAACTAAGTTAGTAAGATATACACATACATATTAATTGTTCAAATTGGTGTATGCATGCATGCATGCATTCCGCTCTATGCTAGCTACTCACATCCTTGGGGTTACTTAGGCCGATGATGCCGGTGCTTGCATAATCATTGCCGGAGAAGGCCACGAGCGCTACGGAGCGACTCAATTGCTTCTTTGTGATGGTCATGTCCTTGACCATCTTCTTGAAAGTCTCCACCTGCTTGGCGAGGATGGGGACATTGTTTGACGTACTATCAAACACCCCAGAGCCACCATAAGCAAAGGTCATGCCCGAGGGGTCGCAGGCTTTCTCTGACGTGCGGGCATGCGGCGGAGGGGCTTCCTCCAAACCCAACATTGTTGCTGCAAGTAATTTACAAATCAAGGGTTAATTATGATGCGCCAGGGAAGGGATTACATATTAATTTAGAACTAGGTGCCTAAGTAGCTAGATATGAGATTACAATATGACATAGTACTTACCGATGAAATCTGATTGGATCTTATAGTTTGAGAAGCGGCCGACGGAGTATTCGGCCGCGGAAACCCATCGGCGTCGATGTAGCCGGAGCCGTAGGGGTAGGCCCATTGCCGGGACATCTTGGTGACCGGGACTGTGAGAGGGAGGTTCCGTTGTCGGTGAAGTCATCCCCGAACACGAACAAGGTGTTGCTCGACGGCTTCTTCTGATGGCCGTCGGTGGCGCGGGCCCGGCCTCCACACCATTGGGATTTAGAACGAGGAGGAGGACGAGGACGAGGCTGAGGGCGACCGGAAGAAGCTTCATCGAAGCAATCCCTGGAGTGCTTCTTCTGTCGCTGCGGCGTCGAACGGCGTTGCTCGGGAAAGAAAAAGCTTGATCGAAATCAGGAACACAAAGCTAGCTTGTCTGCGACCCTGGCCTGGTCCTGCCTTCTTCTCTTCAACTTATATCTAGAGAGAATAGAGAAGAAGCGGCTCAACGCTCGGTCGGAGTCGGAAACCCACTCGGGTATACGTACGTACGGAGTACACTACAGGTCTACAGCACAGTCGGAGTCGGACACGGATTTCCGTCATGGACTACAGCGTCACGGAGGTACCAAGTCCCTCTTGATCGTGCTGGACGGGGAGATTTGGCTTGAGCGGAATCGCCCGATCTTTCGCAATCAGATCATGACTGTTAGAGAGATTTTGTCAGCCTCTAGAAGATCCATAGATGTTTGGCGTCTTGTAGGCGCCAAATGCTTGGAGAGTTGATGCTTGGAAACGCCTCTGGAAGATCCAGGTTGATGCTTCAGGTTTCTTTGGCTGTGCCTTTTATTTTTCTCTTACTTCGATCCTTGTCACGCCAGCAATCATGTAAATATTCTCCTGCTTAATCACCGAGCACCAGCGATTGTTGGATCTTCAATTTTTTTTACATCATTAGCCTTCGTTGTCACCTAGCAGATGCGATGGTAGCTCCTTGCATATCTCGGCCTCCTCTCAAAACACGCTCTCGCCCCGCTTTATAAATAAAGCGCAAAACAAACAACACGACCAAACAATAAAAAGTACTCAGTAAGGAGGCCCTTTTACAACGTAGATTTCGGGATAACCTGTCAACACAAATGCCTGCGACTACATTGTCGAAAGATAACCCAGGTAGGCTTAAAAATTATGCCACTCGCCCATGACACAACCTAGAACACCTAAGTTCCATAACAACACCATTAGGAAGGGGAACAACGCTAAGCGCGTCGCTGTCGAGTCCAAGATGGACATGGGTCTTCACCGGAACCCTGGCATGGAGAGAACCACAATGACACCCTGAAGAGGAAAGCGGCACCCACATGTGCCGCTGTCGTTAGTGCCAAAGTGCAGAGTTTTTGCTCGATAGCTCACCAGTGCCACCACAAGGTACCCGGGACAACCAAGATGTACACAAGCCTCCAAATCGGGATCTGGGTGTCGCCATTGCCAACGACAGCTGCGAGCCTAAGCCACACACCGCTACACCCCTCGCCGCCTAGGCGACCAAGAGGCATAGCCACTACCACCACCTTGGTGCTGACCAGAGAACCAACCATGTGAACCGCCATCCCGAGGTCGTCGCCCCAACATCCATGTCCCATGACCCTGCCAACCATCTACATCACAGCACAACAACCATGATAGGAGGAGGGGTGGCCGAACTGCAACCTCTGCCCACTTTGCAAGCAAGTCCAGAAAACCGCGGCACACCTTCTCTTCCAATGCAGGTTCTCCCAGTGTGTCTGGATTGAGGTCGCAACATGGCTTGGTATACATGGTGATGTGGTGAGGAGCTGGCGAAATGAGGCTACGGTTCGAGAATGGTGGATTAAAAATGTGGTGGCGTGGAGATCGGAGAAAGGCTATCGCCTCCTTGTTCATGCTTATGTCTTGGGAGATTTGGAAAGAGCGTAATGCAAGGGTTTTTAAATAACACCGCTGCTACGACGATGATGCTCGTCGCGAAGATAAAAGAGGAGGCTCATCTTTGGGCTATTGCCGGTGCCACGCACTTGAGTATTGTAATGCTGCGAGAGTAGATATTTGTCTCCCGCTTTGCGGTTATTTGTCTTAAACCTTCTTCCTTAATCAATGAAAATGGCAAATCTTTTGCCTTGTTTGAAAAAAAAAAGATAGGAGGAGGGGAAGGCTGTTGGGGAACGTAGTAATTTCAAAAAAATTCCTACGCACACGCAAGATCATGGTGATGCATAGCAACGAGAGGGGAGAGTGTTGTCTACGTACCCTCGTGACCGAGCGGAAGCGATCACAACGTAGAGGAAGTAGTCGTCGTTCTCCTCGCGATCCAACCGATCCCAGCGTCGTTACTCCGGCGCATCCGAGTTCTTGGCACACGTTCAGCTCGGTGGCGCTCCTCGAGCTCCGATCCAGCAAAGCTCCGGGAGAGAGTTCCGTCGGCCTGACGGCGTGGTGGCGATCTTGATGTTCTACCGGCGGGGCTTCGCCTAAGCACCGCTTCTGATATGACCGAGGTGGAATATGGTGGAGAGGGGCACCGCTGCAGCTAAGGAGCGATCTCAAGGATCAACTTGTGTGTCCATGGGGTGCCCCTGCCCCCGTATATAAAGGAGGGAGGAGGAGGAGGCCGGCCCTAGGAGGGGCGCCATGGGGAGTCCTACTCCCACCGGGAGTAGGATTCCCCTTTCTAGTCCAACTAGGAGTCCTTCCATGTATTAGGAGTAGGAGACAAGGAAGGGGAAGAGAGAAGGGAAGGAAGGAGGGGTGCGGCCTCCCTAGTCCAATTCGGACTAGGCCATGGGGAAGCGCGGCCTGCCCTAGGCAGCCCTCTCTCTTTCCTTGAGGGCCCAATAAGGCCCAATACTTCTCCCCGGCGAATTCTCGTAACTCTCCGGTACTCCGAAAAATACCCGAATCATTCGGAACCTTTCCGAACTCCGAATATAGTCGTCCATTATATCAATCTTTATGTCTCGATCATTTCGAGACTCCTCGTCATGTCCGTGATCACATCCGGGACTCCGAACTCCTTGGTACATCAAAATACACAAAACTCATAATATAACCGTCATCGAAACCTTAAGCGTGCGGACCCTACGGTTCGAGAACAATGTAGACATGACCGAGACACGTCTCGGTCAATAACCAATAAGCGGGACCTGGATGTCCATATTGGCTCCTACATATTCTACGAAGATCTTTATCGGTCGGACCGCATAACAACATACGTTGTTCCCTTTGTCATCGGTATGTTACTTGCCGAGATTCGATCGTCGGTATCCAATACCTAGTTCAATCTAAATTCTTGGCAAGTCTCTTTACTCGTTCCGTAATACATCATCTCACAGCTAACTCATTAGTTGTAATGCTTGCAAGGCTTAGTGATGTGTATTACCGAGAGGGCCCGAAGATACCTCTCCCATAATCGGAGTGACAAATCCTAATCTCGAAAATCGCCAACCCAACATCTGCCTTTGGAGACACACTGTAGTACTCCTTTATAATCACCCAGTTACTTTGTGACGTTTGGTAGTACCAAAGTGTTCCTCCGGTAAACGGAGTTGCATAATCTCATAGTTACAGGAACATGTATAAGTCATGAAGAAAGCAATAGCAACATACTAAGCGGTCAAGTGCTAGGCTAACGGAATGGGTCATGTCAATCAGATCATTCTCCTAATGATGTGATCCCGTTAATCAAATGACAACTCATGTCTATGGTTAGGAAACATAACCATCTTTGATTAACGAGCTAGTCAAGTAGAGGCATACTAGTGACACTCTGTTTGTCTATGTATTCACACATGTATTATGTTTCCGGTTAATACAATTCTAGCATGAATAATAAACATTTATCATGATATAAGGAAATAAATAATAACTTTATTATTGCCTCTAGGGCATATTTCCTTGATCTCCCACTCGCACTAGAGTCAATAATCTAGTTCACATCGCCATGTGATTTAACATCAATAGTTCACATCTATATGTGGTTAACACCCATAGTTCACATCGACATGTGACCAACACCCAAAGGGTTTACTAGAGTCAGTAATCTAGCTCACATCGCTATGTGATTAACACTTAAAGAGTACTAAGGTGTGATCATGTTTTGTTTGTGAGAGAAGTTTAGTCAACGGGTCTGCCACATTCAGATCCGTATGTATTTTGCAAATTTCTATGTCTACAATGCTCTTGCGGAGCTACTCTAGCTAATTGCTCCCACTTTCAATATGTATCCAGATTGAGACTCGAGTCATCTAGATTAGTGTTTAAAACTTGCATCGGCGTAACCCTTTACGACGAACCTTTTCACTTCCATAATCGAGAAACACATCCTTATTCTACTAAGGATAATTTTGACCGCTGTCCATTGATCTACTCCTAGATCACTATTGCACTCCTTGCCAAGCTTAGTGGTAGGGTATGCAATAGATGCAGTACACTGATATGACATACTTTATAGAACCTATGGCTGATGCATAGGGAATGACCGTCATTCTCTTTCTATCTTCTGCCGTGGTCGGGTTTTGAGTCTTACTCAATCTCACACCTTGTAACACAGGTAAGAACTCTTTCTTTGGTACTGTTCCATTTTGAACTACTTCAAAATCTTGTCAAGGTATGTATTCATTGAAATACTTATCAAGCGTCTTGATCTATCTCTATAGATCTTGATGCTCAATATGCAAGAAGCTTCACTGAGGTCTTTCTTTAAAAAACTCCTTTCAAACACTCCTTTATGCTTTGCGTAATAATTCTACATTATTTCCGATCAACAATATGTCATTCACATATACTTTATCGTAAAGGCTGTAGTGCTCCCACTCACTTTCTTGTAAATACAGGCCTTTCCAAAAGTCTCAGATAAAATCATATGCTTTGATCAACACATCAAAGCGTATATTCCAACTCCGAGATGCTTGCACCAGTCCATTGATGGATCATTTGGAGCTTGCACATTTTGTTAGCTCCTTTAGGATTGACAAAACCTTCTGGTTGCATCATATACAACTCTTCTTTAATAAATCCATTAAAGAATGTAGTTTTGACATCCATTTGCCAGATTTCATAAAATGTGGCAATTGCTAACATGATTCGGACAGACTTAAGCATCGCTTCTGATTGAGAAAATCTCATTGTAGTCAACACCTTGAACTTGTCGAAAATCTTTTTGTGACAAGTCGAGCTTTGTAGATAGTAACACTACTATCAGTGTCCGTCTTCCTCTTGAAGATCCATTTATTTTACATGGCTTGCTGATCATCGAGCAAGTCAATCAAAGTCCATACTTTTGTTCTCATACATGGATCATATCTCAGATTTTATGGCCTCAAGCCATTTCGCGGAATCTGGGCTCATCATCGCTTCCTCATAGTTCGTAGGTTCATCATGGTCTAGTAACATGACTTCCGAACATGATTACCGTACTACTCAGTGCGGATCTTACTCTGGAAGACCTACGAGGTTTGGTAGCAACTTGATCTGAAGTTTCATGATCATCATCATTAACTTCCTCACTAATTGGTGTAGGAATCACTTGGAACTGATTTACGTGATGAACTATTTTCCGATGGGAGAAGGTATAATTACCTCATCAAGTTCTACTTTCCTCCCACTCACTTCTTTCGAGAGAAACTTCTTCTCTAGAAAGGATCCATCTTAACAACGAAAAACTTGCCTTCGGATCTGTGATAGAAGGTGTACCCAATAGTTACCTTTGGGTATTCTATGAAGACGCACTTCTCCGATTTGGGTTTGAGCTTATCGGTGAAAACTTTTTCACATAAGCATCACAACTCCAAACTTTTAAGAAACGACGACTTAGGTTTACTGTTAAACCATAGTTCATATGGTGTCGTCTCAACGGATTTAGATGGTGCCCTATTTAACGTGAATGCAGCTGTCTCTAATGCATAACCCCAAAATGATAGTGGTAAACCGATAAGAGACATCATAGATCGCACCATATCAAATAAAGTGCGATTCTGACGTTCGGACACACCACAACATTGTGGTGTTCCGTGGCGTGAGCTGTGAAACTATTCCACATTATTTTAATTGAAGACCAAACTCGTAACTCAATTATTCGTCTTTGCGATTAGATCGCAGAAACTTTATTTTCTTGTTACGATGATTTTTCCACTTCAATCTGAAATTCTTTGAACCTTTCAACTATTTCAGACTTATGTTTCATCAAGTAGATATACCCATATCTGCTCAAATCATCTTGTGAAAGTCAGAAAATAACGATACTTGCCACGAGCATCAACACTCATCGGATCGCATACATCGGTATGTATTATTTCCAATAAGTCAGTAGCTTGTTCCATTGTTCCGGAGAACGGAGTTTTAGTCATCTTGCCCAAACGGCACGGTTCGCAAGTGCCAAGTGATTCATAATCAAGTGACTCCAAAAGTCCATCAGTATGGAGTTTCTTCATGCGCTTTATACCGATATGACCTAAGCGGCGATTGCCACAAATAAGTTGCACTATCATTATTAACTTTGCATCTTTTGGTTTCAATATTATGAATATGTGTATCACTATGATCGAGATCCAATGAATCATTTTCATTGGGTGTGTAACCATATAAGGTTTTATTCATGTAAACAGAACAACAATTTATTCTCTTACTTAAATGAATAACCGTATTGCAATAAACATGATCAAATCATACTTATGCTCAACACCAAATAACACTTATTTAGGTTCCATACTAATCCCGAAAGTATAGGGAGTGTGCGATGATGATCATATCAATCTTGGAACTACTTCCAACACTCATCTTCACTTCCCCTTCAACTAGTTTACATTCATTACGCAACTCCCGTTTCAAGTTACTACTCTTAGCAACTGAACCGATTATCAAATACCGAGGGGTTGCTACGAACACTAGTAAAATACACATCAATAATCTGTATCTCAAATATACCTTTGTTCACTTTGCCATCCTTCTTATCCGCCAAATACTTGGGGTAGTTCCGCTTCTAGTGACCAGTTCCATTGCAGCAAAAACACTTAGTCTCAGGCTTAGGTCCAGACTTGGGTTTCTTCACTTGAGCAGCAACTTGCTTGCCGTTCTTCTTGAAGTTCCCCTTCTTCCCTTTGCCCTTTTCCTTGAGACTAGTGGTCTTGTCAATCATCAACACTTGATGCTCTTTCTTGATTTCTACCTTCGTCGATTTCAACATCACAAAGAGCTCGGGAATCGTTTTCGTCATCCCTTGCATACTATAGTTCATCACGAAGTTCTAGTAACTTAGTGTTGGTGACTAGAGAATTACATCAATCACTATCTTATCCGGAAGATTAACTCCCACTTGATTCAAGCGATTGAAGTACCCGGACAATCGAGAACATGCTCACTAGTTGAGCGATTCTCTTCCATCTTTTAGCTATAGAACTTGTTGGAGATTTCATATCTCTCAACTCGGGTATTTGCTTGAAATATTAACTTCAATTCCTGGAACATCTCATATGGTCCATGACGCGTTCAAAACGTCTTTGAAGTCCCGATTCTAAGCTGTTAAGTATGGTGCACTAAACTATCAAGTAGTCATCATATTGAGCTAGCCAAACGTTCATAACGTCTACATTTGCTCCTGCAATAGGTCTGTCACCTAGCGGTGCATTAAGGACATAATTCTTCTGTGCAGCAATGAGGATAAACCTCATATCACGGATCCAATCCGCATCATTGCTACTAACATTTTTCAATACAATTTTCTCTAGGAACACATATAAAAACATAGGGAAGCAACAACGCGAGCTATTGATCTACAACATAATTTGCAAAATACTACCGGGACTAAGTTCATGATAAATTAAAGTTCAATTAATCATATTACTTAAGAACTCCCACTTAGATAGACATCTCTCTAGTCATCTAAGTGATCACGTGATCCAAATCAACTAAACCATAACCGATCATCACGTGAGATGGAGTAGTTTTCAATGGTGAACATCTTATGTTGATCATATCTACTATATGATTCACGCTCGACCTTTCGGTCTCCGTGTTCGAGGCCATATCTGCATATGCTAGGCTCGTCAAGTATAACTGAGTATTCTGCGTGTGCAATACTGGCTTGCACCCGTTGTAGATGGACGTAGAGCTTATCACACCCGATCATCACGTGTTGTCTCGGCACGACGAACTTTTGCAACGGTTCATACTCTGGGAGAACACTACTTGATAATTTTAGTGAGAGATCATCTTAAAATGCTACCGTCAATCAAAGCAAAATAAGATGCATAAAGGATAAACATCACATGCAATCAATATAAGTGATATGATATGGCCATCATCATCTTGTGCTTGTGATCTCCATCTCCGGCACCGTCGTGATCACCATCGTCACCGGTAGCGACACCTTGATCTCCATCGTAGCATCGTTGTCGTTTCGCCATCTATTGCTTCTACGACTATCGCTACCGCTTAGTGATAAAGTAAAGCAATTACAGGCGTTGCATTTCATACAATAAGCGACAACCATATGGCTCCGACCGATTGCCGATAACCGCTTACAAAACATGATCATTTCATACAATAAAATAAAGCATCACGTCTTGACCATATAACATCACAACATGCCCTTCAAAAACAAGTTAGACGTCCTCTACTTTGTTGTTTCAAATTTTAAGTGGCTGCTATGGGCTAAAGTAAGAACCAATCTCACCTACTCATCAAGACCACAACGATACTTGTCAATTAGACTCCGTTTAACCTTCTCAAGGACCGGGCGTAGCTACACTCGGTTCAACTAAAGTGAGAGAGACAGACACCCGCCAGCCACCTTTAAGCACGAGTGCTCGTAGCAGTGAAACCAGTCTCGCGTAAGCGTCTGGCGTAATGTCGGTCCGGGCGCTTCATCTCACAATACCGCTGAACCAAAGTATGACATGCTGGTAGGCAGTATGACTTGTATCGCCCACAACTCATTTGTGTTCTACTCGTGCAAAACATCAAACCATAAAAACCTAGGCTCGGATGCCACTGTTGGGGAACGTAGTAATTTCAAAAAAATTCCTACGCACACGCAAGATCTGAAGGAAATATGCCCTAGAGGCAATAATAAAGTTATTATTTATTTCCTTATATCATGATAAATGTTTATTATTCATGCTAGAATTGTATTAACCGGAAACATAATACATGTGTGAATACATAGACAAGCAGTGTCACTAGTATGCCTCTACTTGACTAGCTCGTTAATCAAAGATGGTTATGTTTCCTAACCATAGACATGAGTTGTCATTTGATTAACGGGATCACATCATTAGGAGAATGATCTGATTGACATGACCCATTCCGTTAGCCTAGCACTTGATCGTTTAGTATGTTGCTATTGCTTTCTTCATGACTTATACATGTTCCTGTAACTATGAGATGATGCAACTCCCGTTTACGGAGGAACACTTTGGGTACTACCAAACGTCACAACGTAATCGGGTGATCATAAAGGAGTACTACAGGTGTCTCCAAAGGTACTTGTTGGGTTGGCGTATTTCGAGATTAGGTTTTGTCACTCCGATTGTCGGAGAGGTATCTCTGGGCCTTCTCGGTAATACACATCACATAAGCCTTGCAAGCATTACAACTAATGAGTTAGTTGTGAGATGATGTATTACGGAACGAGTAAATAGACTTGCCAGTAACGAGATTGAACTAGGTATTGGATACCGACGATCGAATCTCGGGTAAGTAACATACCGATGACAAAGGGAACAACGTATGTTGTTATGCGGTCTGACCGATAAAGATCTTCGTAGAAAATGTAGGAACCAATATGGGCATCCAGGTCCCGCTATTGGTTATTGACCCGGAGATGTGTCTCGGTCATGTCTACATTGTTCTCGAACCGTAGGGTCCGCACGCTTAAGGTTTCAAGACGGTTATATTATGAGTTTGTGTATTTTGATGTACCGAAGGTTGTTCGAGTCCGGATATGATCACGGACATGACGAGGAGTCTCGAAATGGTCGAGACATAAAGATTAATATATTGTACGGATATATTTGGACACGGAAAGGTTCCGGAGAAGTTTGGAGCTCCGGAGGTTACCGAACCCCGGAGGTATATGGGCCTTATTGGGCCCATATAGGAGGAAGGAGAAGGAACAAGGGAGGCGCGCCCCCAAGCCCAATCCGATTGGGGAGGGGCGGCCCCCCTTTCCTTTCTCCTTCCCCTCTTCCTATTCCTACTACTAGTACTACTTCCTAATACTAGTACTCCTTCCTTCCCCTCCAAATAAGATAAGGAAAGAGAGGAAACCTACTTGGAATAGGTTTCCCCCTCCTATGGTGCGCCCCCTTGTGGCGGCCACCTCCTCCCTCCCTCCTTTATATCACGGGGAGGGGGCACCTAGGACACACAAGTTGATCCTTGAGATCGTTCCTTAGCCGTGTCTGGTGCCCCCTCCACCATATTCCACCTCGGTCATATCGTGGCGGTGCTTAGGCGAAGCCTGCGTCAGTGAAACATCAAGATCGTCCACCACGCCGTCGTCTTGTGGAACTCCCTCTCCCGGAGCTTTGCTGGATCGGAGCCCGAGGAGGCGTCATCGAGCTGAGCGTGTGCCAAGAACTCGAGGCGCCGAATGCTTGGCGCTGGGATCGGCTGGATCGCGAGGAGAACGTCGACTACTTCCTCTACGTCATCATCGACTCGGAGGTGCCGAATGGCAACCTTTGGGATCGGCAGGATCGCGAGGAGAACGTACTACTACTTCCTCTACGTTGTGATCGCTTCCGCTTACGGTCTCACGAAGTGCGTAGACAACACTCTCCCTCTCGTTGCTATGCCATCACCATGGTCCTGTGTGCGTAGGAATTTTTTGAAATTATTGCGTTCCCCAACAGTGGCATCCGAGCCTGGTTTTATGCGTTGATGTCATATGCACGAGTAGAACACAAGTGAGTTGTGGGCGATACAAGTCATATTGCCTACCAGCATGTCATACTTTGGTTCAGTGGTATTGTGAGATGAAGCGGCCCGGACCGACATTACGCCAGACGCTTACGCGAGACTGGTTTCACCGTTCACGAGCATTCGTGCTTAAAGGTGGCTGGCGGGTGTCTGTCTCTCTCACTTTAGTTGAACCGAGTGTGGCTACGCCCGGTCCTTGAGAAGGTTAAAAGCGGAGTCTATTTGACGAAGTATCGTTGTGGTTTTAATGCGTAGGTAAGAACGGTTCTTGCTCAGCCCGTAGCAGCCACGTAAAACTTGCAACAACAAAGTAGAGGGCGTCTAACTTGTTTTTGCGGGGCATGTTGTGATGTGATATGGTCAAGACGTGATGCTATATTTTATTGTATTAGATGATCATGTTATGTAACCGAAGTTATCGGCAATCGGCGAAGCCATATGGTTGTCGCTTTATTGTATGAAATGCAACGCCTGTAATTGCTTTACTTTATCACTAAGCGGTAGCGATAGTCGTAGAAGCAATAGATGGGCGTAACGACAACGATGCTACGATGAAGATCAAGGTGGCGGCGCCGGTGGCGATGGTGATCATGGCGGTGCTTCGGAGATGGAGATCACAAGCACAAGATGATGATGGCCATATCATATCACTTATATTGATTGCATGTGATGTTTATCCTTTATGCATCTTATTTTGCTTTGATTGACGGTAGCATTTTAAGATGATCTCTCACTAAAATTATCAAGTAGTGTTCTCCACAGTATGCACCGTTGCCAAAGTTAAATCGTGCGAGACACCACGTGATGATCGGGTGTGATAAGCTCTCGTCCATCTACAACGGGTGCAAGCCAGTTTTGCACACGCAGAATACTCGAGTTATACTTGACGAGCCTAGCATATGCAGATATGGCCTCGGAACACGGAGACCGAAAGGTCGGCGTGAATCATATAGTAGATATGATCAACATAAGATGTTCACCATTGAAAACTACTCCATCTCACGTGATGATCGGTTATGGTTTAGTTGATTTGGATCACGTGATCACTTAGATGACTAGAGAGATGTCTGTCTAAGTGGGAGTTCTTAAGTAATATGATTAATTGAACTTAAATTTATCATGAACTTAGTACTGATAGTATCTTGCTTGTCTATGTCTGTTTGTAGATAGATGGCTCGTCTTTGTTGTTCCGTTGAATTTTAATGCGTTCCTTGAGAAAGCAAAGTTGAAAGATGATGGTAGCAATTACACGGATCGGGTCCGTAACTCGAGGATTATCCTCATTGCTGCACGTAAGAGTTACGTCTGGATGCACCGCTAGGTGCCAGACTCTTCTTGATGCAACCGACGTCGTTAAGAACGTCTGGCGAGCAAAGTCGATGACTACTCTATAGTTCGAGTGCCATGCTTTACGGCTTAGAACCGGGTCTTCAACGACGTTTTGAAAGTCGTGGAGCATATGAGATGTTCCAAGAGTTGAAGTTGATATTTCAACGAGAATGCCCGGATTGAGAGATATGAAGTCTCCAATAAGTTCTATAGCTGCAAAATGGAGGAGAATGGGTGCATCGGTGAGCACATACTCGTAATGTCCGGGTATTACAATCACTTGACTCAAGCTGGGAGTTCATCTTCCGGATGATTGTGTCATTGATGTAATTCTTCAATCACCGCCACCAAGCTACAAAGGCTTCGTGATGAACTATAATATGCAAGGGTTAGTAAAGACTATGCACGAGCTCTTCGCAATCTTTGAAAAGCTGCGGAGGTAGAAATCAAGAAGGAGCATCAAGTGTTGATGGTCAATAAGACCACTAGTTTCAAGAAGAAAGGCAAAGGGAAGAAGAAGGGGAACTTCAAGAAGAACAGCAAACAAGTTGCCGCTCAAGGAAGAAACCCAAGTCTGGACCTAAACCTGAAACTGAGTGCTTCTCTGCAAGCGGTAGTCCTTTGGAAGCGGAACTGCCCCAAGTATTTGGCGGATAAGAAGGATGGCAAGGTGAACAAAGGTATATGTGATATACATGTTATTGATGTGTACCTTACTAGAGCTCGCAGAGCACTGGGTATTTGATACTGGTTACATTGCTAATATTTGCAACTCGAAGCAGGGGACTACTGATTAAGCGAACAACGGCAAAGAACGAGGTGACGATGCGCGTGGGAAATGGTTCCAAAAGTCGATGTAATCGCGGTCGGCACGCTACCTCTACATCTACCTTGGGATTAGTTTTAGACCTAAATAATTGTTATTTGGTGCGGCGTTAAGCATGAACATTATATCTGGATCTTGTTTGATGCGAGACGGTTATTCATTTAAATCGAGAGAATAAAGGTTGTTCTATTTATATGAATAATATCTTTTATGGTCATGCACCCTTGAAGAGTGGTCTATTTTTAATGAATCTCGATAGTAGTGATACACATATTCATAATGTTGAAACCAAAAGATGCAGAGTTGATAATGATAGTGCGACTTATTTGTGGCATTGCCGTTTAGGTCATATCGGTATAAAGCGCATGAAGAAACTCCATCTTGATGGACTTTTGGAGTCACTTGATTATGAATCACTTGGCACTTGCGAACCGTGCCTCATGGGCAAGATGACTAAAACCCGTTCTCGGTACTATGGAGAGAGCAACAGATTTGTTGGAAATCATACATACGGATGTATGTGGTCCAATGAATGTTGAGGCTCGTGGCGGATATCGTTATTTTCTCACCTTCACAGATGATTTAAGCGGATATGGGTATATCTTCTTAATGAAACATAAGTCTGAGACATTTGAAAAGTTCAAAGAATTTCAGAGTGAAGTTGAAAATCATCGTAATAAGAAAATAAAGTTTCTTCGATCTGATCGTGGAGGCGAATATTTGAGTTACTGAGTTTGGTCTACATTTGAAACAATGCGGAATAGTTTAGCAACTCACGCCACCGGAACACCACAGCGCAATGGTGTGTCCGAACGTCGTAATCGCACTTTACTAGATATGGTGCTATCTATGATGTCTCTTACAGATTTACTGCTATCGTTTTGGGGTTATGCTCTTGAGACGGCCGCATTCACGCTGAATAGAACACCGTCAAAATCCGTTGAGACGACACCTTATGAACTGTGGTTTAGCAAGAAACCAAAGTTGTCGTTTCTTAAAGTTTGGGGATGCGATGCTTATGTGAAAAGCTTCAACCTGATAAGCTCGAACCTAAATCGGAGAAATGTATCTTCATAGGATACCCAAAGGAGACAGTTGGGTACACCTTCTATCACAGATCCGAAGGCAAGACATTTGTTGCTAAGAATGGATCCTTTCTAGAGAAGGAGTTTCTCTCGAAAGAAGTGAGTGGGAGGAAAGTAGAACTTGATGAGGTAATCGTACCTTCTCCCTTATTTGAAAGTAGTTTATCACGAAACCGGTTTACTGCGATATCTACACCAAATAGTGAGGAAGTTGATGATGTTGATCATGAAACTTCAGATCAAGTTACTACTGAACCTCGTAGATCAACTAGAATAAAATCCGCACCCAGTGGTACGGCAATCCTGTTCGGAAGTCATGCTACTAGATCATGATGAACCTACGAACTATGAAGAAGCGATGGTGAGCCCAGATTCGCAAAATGGCTTGAGGCCATGAAATGCGAGATGGGATCCATGTATGAAAACAAAGTGTGGACTTTGGTTGACTTGCCGAAATTGACAAGCAATAGAAAACAAGTGGATCTTCAAGAAGAAGAGGCCACGACGGTAATATTCTTTGTCTACAAAGCTCGACTTGTCGCAAAGGGTTTTCGACAAGTTCAAGGGGTTGACTACGATGAGACCTTCTCACCCGTGGCGATGCTTAAGTCTGTCCGAATCATGTTAGCAATTGCCGCATTTTATGATTATGAAATTTGGCAAATGGATGTAAAGACCGCATTCTGAATGGGTTTCGAAGAAGAGTTGTATATGATGCAACCAGAAGGTTTTATCGATCCAAAGGGAGCTAACAAAGTGTGCAAGCTCCGGCGATCCATTTATGGACTGGTGCAAGCATCTCGGAGTTGGAATAAACGCTTTGATAGTGTGATCAAAGTATTTGGGTTTATCTGAGACTTATGGAGAAGCACGTATTTACAAGAAAGTGAGTGGGAGCTCTGTAGCATTTACGATATTATATGTAGATGACATATTCTTGATCGGAAATGATATAGAATTCTGGATAGCATAAAGGGATACTTGAACAAGAGTTTTCGATGAAAGACCTTGGTGAAGCTGCTTACATATTGGGCATCAAGATCTATAGAGATAGATCAAGACGCTTAATTGGACTTTCACAAAGCACATACCTTGATAAAGTTTTGAAGAAGTTCAAAATGGATCGAGCAAAGAAAGGTTTTTTACTGTATTACAAGGTGTGAGATTGAGTCGGACTCAATGCCCGACCACAGCAGAAGATAGAGAGAAAATGAAAGATATTCCCTATGCTTCAGCCATAGGCTCTATCATGTATGCAATCTTGTGTACCAGACACGGCGTATGCTTAGGCTGTAAGCTTGGCGGGAAGGTACCAAAGTAATCCAGAGTGGATCATGCGTGTACCGGACACGGCGTATGCTTAGCTGTAAGCTTGGCAGGAAGGTACCAAAGTAATCCAGGAGTGGATCATCGGACAGCGGTCAAGAACATCCTGAAATACACGAAAAGGACTAAGGATATGTTTCTCATATATGGAGGTGACAAAGAGCTAGTCGTAAATGAATGGTTACGTCGATGCAAGCTTTGACACTGATCCGGACGATTCTAAATCGCAAACCGGATACGTGTTTTTGTTAAGCGGTGGAGCTGTCGGTTGGTGCAGTTCTAAACAAAGCGTCGTGGCGGGATCTACATGTGAAGCGGAGTACATAGCTGCTTGAAGCAGCAAATGAAGGAGTCTGGATGAAAGAGTTCATTTCCGATCTAGGTGTTGTACCTAGTGCATCGGGACCAATGAAGATCTTCTGTCACAATCTTGGTGCAATTGCCTTGGCAAAGGAATCCAGATTTCACAAGAGGACCAAGCATATCAAGAGACGCTTCAATTCCATTCGGGACCAAGTCCAAGTGGGAGACATAGAGATTTGCAAAATACATACGGATCTGAACATTGCAGACCCGTTGACTAAGCCTCTTCCACGAGCAAAACATGATCAGCACCAAGACTCCATGGGTGTTAGAATCATTCTTGAGTGAACTAGATTATTGACTCTAGTGCAAGTGGGAGGCCCAGAAGGAAATATGCCCTAGAGGCAATAATAAAGTTATTATTTATTTCCTTATATCATGATAAATGTTTATTATTCATGCTAGAATTGTATTAACCGGAAACATAATACATGTGTGAATACATAGACAAGCAGAGTGTCACTAGTATGCCTCTACTTGACTAGCTCGTTAATCAAAGATGGTTATGTTTCCTAACCATAGACATGAGTTGTCATTTGATTAACGGGATCACATCATTAGGAGAATGATCTGATTGACATGACCCATTCCGTTAGCCTAGCACTTGATCGTTTAGTATGTTGCTATTGCTTTCTTCATGACTTATACATGTTCACTGTAACTATGAGATTATGCAACTCCCGTTTACGGAGGAACACTTTGGGTACTACCAAACGTCACAACGTAATCGGGTGATCATAAAGGAGTACTACAGGTGTCTCCAAAGGTACTTGTTGGGTTGGCGTATTTCGAGATTAGGTTTTGTCACTCCGATTGTCGGAGAGGTATCTCTGGGCCTTCTCGGTAATACACATCACATAAGCCTTGCAAGCATTACAACTAATGAGTTAGTTGTGAGATGATGTATTACGGAGCGAGTAAAGAGACTTGCCGATGCTTGAGATTGAACTAGGTATTGGATACCGACGATCGAATCTCGGGTAAATATACCGATGACAAAGGGAACAACGTATGTTGTTATGCGGTCTGACCGATAAAGATCTTCGTAGAAAATGTAGGAACCAATATGGGCATCCAGGTCCGCTATTGGTTATTGACCGGAGATGTGTCTCGGTCATGTCTACATTGTTCTCGAACCGTAGGGTCCGCACGCTTAAGGTTTCGATGGCGGTTATATTATGAGTTTGTGTATTTTGATGTACCGAAGGTTGTTCGAGTCCCGGATATGATCACGGACATGACGAGGAGTCTCGAAATGGTCGAGACATAAAGATTAATATATTGGACGGATATATTTGGACACCGGAAAGGTTCCGGAGAAGTTTGGAGCTCCGGAGGTTCTGGAACCCCCGAGGTATATGGGCCTTATTGGGCCCATATAGGAGGAAGGGAGAAGGAACAAGGGAGGCGCGCTCCCAAGCCCAATCCGACTGGGGAGGGGGGGGCCCCCTTTCCTTTCTCCTTCCCCTCTTCCTATTCCTACTACTAGTACTACTTCCTAATACTAGTACTCCTTCCTTCCCCTCCAAATAAGATAAGGAAAGAGAGGAAACCTACTTGGAGTAGGTTTCCCCCTCCTATGGTCGGCCCCCTTGTGGCGGCCACCTCCTCCCTCCCTCCTTTATATGCTCACGGGGAGGGGGCACCCCTAGGACACACAAGTTGATCCTTGAGATCGTTCCTTAGCCGTGTGCGGTGCCCCCTCCACCATATTCCACCTCGGTCATATCGTGGCGGTGCTTAGGCGAAGCCCTGCGTCGGTGAAACATCAAGATCGTCCTGCGCCCGTCGTCTTGTGGAACTCCCTCTCCCGGAGCTTTCTTTGGATCGGAGCCCGAGGAGCGTCATCGAGCTGAGCGTGTGCCAAGAACTCGGAGGCGCCGGAGTAACGTGCGCTGGGATCGGCTGGATCGCGAGGAGAACGTATTTACTACTTCCTCTACGTCATCATCGACTCGGAGGTGCGGAGTATGACCTTTGGGATCGGCAGGATCGCGAGGAGAGCGTCTGACTACTTCCTCTACGTTGTGATCGCTTCCGCTTACGGTCTCAGTGCGTGACACTCTCCCCTCTCGTTGCTATGCCATCACCATGGTCCTGTGTGTGCGTAGGAAATTTTTTGAAATTACTGCGTTCCCCAACAAGATCATGGTGATGCATAGCAACGAGAGGGGAGAGTGTTGTCTACGTACCCTCGTAGACCGAAGCGGAAGCGACCACAACGTAGAGGAAGTAGTCTAACGTTCTCCTCGCGATCCAACCGATCCTGGGCCACACATTCGGGCGCCCGAAGTTCTTGGCACACGCTCAGCTCGGTGACGCCTCAGTTCCGATCCAGCAAAGCTCCGGGGAGAGAGAGTTCACAAGACGACGGGCGCAGGACGATCTTGATGTTCTATCGACGCAGGCTTCGCCTAAGCACCGCCACGATATGACCGAGGTGGAATATGGTGGAGGGGCACCGACACGGCTAAGGAACGATCTCAAGGATCAACTTGTGTGTCCATGGGTGCCCCCTGCCTCAGATATAAAGGAGGGAGGGAGGAGGAGGCCGCCCTAGGAGGCGGCGCCATGGGGAGTCCTACTCCCACCGGGAGTAGGATTCCCCTTTCCTAGTCCAACTAGGAGTCCTTCCATGTATTAGGAGTAGGAGACAAGGAAGGGGAAGAGAGAAGGGAAGGAAGGAGGGTGCGGCCCTCCCCTAGTCCAATTCGGACTAGGCCATGGAAGGCGCGGCCTGCCCTAGGCAGCCCTCTCTCTTTCCCGCAGGGCCCAATAAGGCCCAATACTTCTCCCGGCGAATTCTCGTAACTCTCGGTACTCCGAAAAATACCCGAATCATTCGGAACCTTTCCGAACTCCGAATATAGTCGTCCATTATATCAATCTTTATGTCTCGATCATTTCGAGACTCCTCGTCATGTCCGTGATCACATCCGGGACTCCGAACTCCTTCGGTACATCAAAATACACAAAACTCATAATATAACCGTCATCGAAACCTTAAGCGTGCGGACCCTACGGTTCGAGAACAATGTAGACATGACCGAGACACGTCTCCGGTCAATAACCAATAGAGGGACCTGGATGTCCATATTGGCTCCTACATATTCTACGAAGATCTTTATCGGTCGCACCGCATAACAACATACGTTGTTCCCTTTGTCATCGGTATGTTACTTGCCCGAGATTCGATCGTCCTATCCAATACCTAGTTCAATCTCACATCGCAAGTCTCTTTACTCGTTCCGTAATACATCATCTCACAGCCTAACTCATTAGTTGTAATGCTTGCAAGGCTTAGTGATGTGTATTACCGAGAGGGCCCAGAGATACCTCTCCGACAATCGGAGTGACAAATCCTAATCTCGAAATACGCCAACCCAACATCTGCCTTTGGAGACACCTGTAGTACTCCTTTATAATCACCCAGTTACTTTGTGACGTTTGGTAGTAACCAAAGTGTTCCTCCGTAAACGGAGTTGCATAATCTCATAGTTACGTGAACATGTATAAGTCATGAAGAAAGCAATAGCAACATACTAAACGATCAAGTGCTAGGCTAACGGAATGGGTCATGTCAATCAGATCATTCTCCTAATGATGTGATCCCGTTAATCAAATGACAACTCATGTCTATGGTTAGGAAACATAACCATCTTTGATTAACGAGTTAGTCAAGTAGAGGCATACTAGTGACACTGCTTGTCTATGTATTCACACATGTATTATGTTTCCGGTTAATACAATTCTAGCATGAATAATAAACATTTATCATGATATAAGGAAATAAATAATAACTTTATTATTGCCTCTAGGGCATATTTCCTTCAAAGGCACCTTCTTCCACCCCATGCTAGCTATTAATCTAGATAAATATAAGACTTTATATATGATATATGGAGATGTTGGCTCCGCAACCTCTCACTAATGGTGGTGGAGCATCACGACTAAGAGGAGCATCATCGTCATGCATTGATCACCGCTTGAATGTACGGTGGCCTTCTCCGATCGACATATTGGCCCTGTTTGGATCATGAGGTTAGAGCTAGTTTGGGTTAGTTGGGGGCTCAAATAACCCAAAAGTATCCAAACAGGGAGGGTTAGAGTAGGTTAGTTTCATCTAACCCAACTATCCCGATGGAGAGGTGTTTATTTGGGTTAGAGTGGGTTAGGAAATAACTTTAACTCTAACTGTGTTAGAGTATCCAAACAGAGCCAATACCACATGGATACAAAAGTGTACCAGGGCCCATGTCCGGGGTGTGGAATCATTTTTAACCTTCGAGACATCCTAATGCTCCTACAACCTCGAACCAAACATGCGCTCACGCACGCGTTTGGTGGGCCACGACCCATTAGCTAGGTATTTTCTTCGTTTCCTTGACTTTTTGCCACTTGCCCTTTGACCATTGAACATTGACCACTGGCCACAGACCATTGGCTGTGGACTTTACAAACTACGCACATTCAAAAAGTTCAAGAATTTGACAAAAATATTCACGGTTTAATAAAAAAAGTTGGCAAATTTGGAAGAAAAACATGAATTTGAAAAAAGTTGGCAAGTTCAAAAAAGTTTGTGAATTTGCAAAAGTTCACAAAAATTGGATTTTTTGCAAATTGTAGAATGCTCACTAAATTCTAAAAAAATGAATTTTGAAAAGTTTCACAAAGTTGGGAATTTTTCATGGATGAAAAAGATTCAAGAATTTGGAAAAAAAATGTTCACTAATTTGAAAATGTTCGTGAATTTTAAAAGCTTTCATGGATTTGAAAAACATTACCGATTTAAAAAAGTCATGGATTTCATAGATTTGAAGACAAGTTGAGGGATTTGGAAAATTTTGCAAGTATAGAAAAAGGTTCATTAATTTTTTTTAAAGGAAAAAAGAGTCTAAGAAAGACAACCAAACAAACACATAGGAAAGCCGATATCACTAGTTAGGGGTTACTCTTTGCAAAAGTCACTCCCCATCTTTCTCAGGTGTTGACAAAAGACGCATTACATGTATGCCATTTGTGCAGCCTAACAGTTTTTCCGTAGATTTGTTTATTTAAAATATTTTATCTCTTAACGCATTCGTCCAAATATCGAACCGTTCTATCATTGGATTTCTCATGTCGAAATTTTTAAAACTAGATCCCGCGTGAATAGATTTCGATGAACTTTTTTTCACAAAAAAACGATAACCGGAAAAACCAAAAAAATAGCAACATAAAATCGAGTACTAAAAAGACCTAGAATAAACAAAGGCGCCTACTACGCCGAAGCCGGCTGATGCCAGCCAATTTTAAACCGCCTTGCCCACCATCCGATGCAATGGACTGTGGTCGTCCGATTCATCAAGTGACCCCAACTTAACTTCCTTCTTGTGCACATGTCTATCCACAACGTATCCAGCCACCAACGGCAGTATCCCCGCGTCGCGTGGCGTAACTCCTGTGAGAGCCTCACTAGCTCCAGCCCTCGGGTTGCAGCAGCCACGTTTCCCATCCCCTCACAAAAACGGCCGATGAGCTTCCCACGCACCGCCATCACAGCAGCGCCGACGAGCTATGGGGTTGCAGACCAGGTTACAGCACGTCGCTGCTAGCGATGCTTCGGCCGCCCGGCTATGCTCTATTGCAGCGCAGGAGATGCTCCGATGGCTTGGCGACGCTCCATTGTAGCACCGGCGATGCTCCGACGGATTGGTGACGCTCCATTGCAGCACCGGCAATGCTCCGATGGCTTGGCGACGCTCCATTGCAGCATCGACGATGTTCCGGAAGCCCTACGATGCTCCATTGCAGCGTCGCGGTCAGTGGTGAAGCCACGCCTGACTACCCAACTTTTCTGTAAAATCAACGTCTACATGTATGGATCCTGCAAAAAATACTACAAACTCACATATTTGACTACACAATTTTAAATTGACCACACAAGCTTAAAGTTCTGGCGCCGCCACTGGTCGCGATGTTCCGGCGAGCCCACAATGTTTCATTGCATTACTGATGAGCAGCACCAACGATGTTCCGGTGGTCGACGAATGCTCCATCACAACGCCTACAAGCAGCACCGACGATGTTTTGGTGGGCCCACAACGTTGCATTGCATCACTGACAAGCAGCACCGGCGATGTTCTAGTGGTCGACGAATGCTCCATCGCACCGCCTACAAGCATCCCTGACAATGTTCCGGTGGTCCGACGAATGCTCCATCGCAGCGCCGATGAGCAGCACCGGCAATGTTCCGGTGGTCCGACAAATGCTCCATCGCAGCAGCGACGGTGCTCTATCGCAGCGCCGATGAGCAGCACCGCCGATGTTCCGGTGATCTGACGAATGCTCCATCGCAGCGCCGACGGTGCTCCATCGCAGCTCCATCGCGCGCCAGCGTGACCGGTGGTGCTCCATCGTAGCACCCCATCGCCGCTTGATGCACGCAGATGGAGCGTCGGCCCCCATCGTTGCGGCACCACAACAGCGTAACCCCATCGGTTGCAGCGCCAACGAGATCATGCATCCCACGAGTGATTGGTTGCGGCATCCACCGCGGCGAGATCTCCCGATTAGAGCGTCGGCCGGTTAAGTGTCGGCAAGCTTTATGCGGTGGCGGCACCATGAGTTTTCTGGATTTGCGGCAGCTTGATTGCGTGCGCTCATTGTGACCTTGCAACGCCGAGGTCATGGGAAAACAAGGCGTCATCGACCCCATGAAGGAGCTTGTGCGGGCTAGTAGCAGCCGACTCTTGCGTTGCGAGAGGACATGACCCGGCGCCAATCGGCGGTGACAAACGGCTTTTCCCGCAAGATCGAAGCAACCGGGCGGCGGGAGCTCGCAGCAGGCGCCATGGAATCGCCTCCGGCGTCCTCAAGACGCATGTAGCTTACAGACGGTGAATATCGAGACAGCCATGGGAGAGAGAGAGGTGAACGAAGAAAGAATCAGGAACGAGAGGGTTCAGCGGAGAGGAACGAGAGGATAAGGCGTGCGTGTTGCGTGACCCACACTGGACACGTGTCGAAAGAATGAGGCGGCTTACGAGCTGGTGGGATCAGTCGGTAGATTTTAATCCTTTTCCATAAACAAAACACAAAACGGAGCCCGAAAGTATGCTTGTGGTTTTCACTTTTTTGAGAAGCATAGGCAGTGATTTTCCCTTTTCTCAGGGTGCTTCTCGTGTAAGAAAAGTTGTGCTTCTCACAAAAGCAAATATGTACTTCAACAATATAAATAAAAATATGTTTTCTTGTGGAACTGTGTTTTCTTTCAGAAGCAGAGAAGCACAGTTGTGCTTCGTAATTTTCTTTTAAAATTCTCACCAAATCATAGGGAAAGCTAGCCGAAAAGCAAAAAAAAAAACCTGAAAATGCGTGTAGAAAAAAGAAACCAAAATCATGTTTCAAAGAGTGCGCCTAAAGCACGACATGTAGCAGGCCCGTATAGAAAACTAACGTAAAGAAAGCAACTAATCAAAAAGCGGTCATTCGGGAGCCTTCTCAAGGGCCAGCCGCCGTCGGTGGATCCTATTTGACGCTCGTTAGCGTCAGAACGTTGTGGCTTCGCTGAAGCCAGCGTTTAGACGGGCCAGCCCTTTTCGACTCTTGTACTACTGTTTCGAGTCCTCTTCGCCCTTCTTCGCTTCCTTCTTTTCCTCTCTTTCTCGTCTCGCTTCCCCAGCCGGCGTTTCTCTTCTCTCTTCGCCTGCTTCTTCTCTTTATCTTCGTGATGACTCCCGGGCCGGCGTTTTCTCTTCGCGGAATTGGTTGCCGCCATGGCTGCGCAAGGTTCGTTGTTCATCTCCCATCTTTTTCATGGCAGATTTGAGAAGCAGGTTGTAGTTACTGTTTCGATCTCAATCCATTTAGTTCTACGATTATGGTTTCGTATGGAGTGGGGAGCTGGTTGATGCGGCTCTGTTCGTTCGATCTGCTAGGTGTTGCTTTGTTTTGGTTGGAATTCGTCCCTGTTACTTGACCCCTAGATCAATCTCGTGCTCCTTTTTGGTAGGAATTGGTGCCAAGTAGTTGATGTGTTCGATCTGGTAGGGATTGCTCATCACAGTAGTTGTTTTGCTCGATTTTGGTAGGGATTGCTCATCCTAGTTGTTGTTTTGTTCGTTCTGGTAGGGATTACATATACTAGTTGTCGGTTTGTGTGATTTTTTGAAATACTTCGGTGCTCATACCAGTAGTTGGTGCTTGCATGTGTTTTTATGTGAAGGATTGGTCATCACAGTACTTGATTTCTTAAGGAAAAAGTATGTCCACTCTGTCCATGACTAATGAACAATTTTTCTGTGACGAAAAGGTTAAAATAATGTTTGGTTTATAGATTTTTTGTTGTTGTTTGACCTGAACTCATATGATTCTTAAGTAATCACTTTCCTTTTTTAATAGGTTACTTGTTAGCAATTCATTTGTATATTATCTATCAGCTTTTCTTGCACTATCTTCACTTTTGGTGTTGTTTTATGACTCTGAGTTTTATACCTTCCTCTATTTCTCTTTCTAGGCCAAAATATTCCTGTACGGTCCACTGCGACTTTCCGGTCACGGTTTTCTACTCTTCGTTGGGCCAAAGTTGTTAGTAAGATGTCTACTTTGCAGAGAAGCTTTATGCCAGACTAAATCAAACATCTTCTAAATGTGAGCGAACATGCGGTTGTGCCTCAGGGTGGACGACACGAGCAAGCTTTTCGGCCCGCTCGTGGCCCGTTCAGGACCGGACCGTACGGTCCAGGACCGGTAGAAAATCTGGTCGGTCCGGGCTGTAATTTTCGGCCCGAGAAACTGTCGGTCCGGTCCGGTCTTTAACCGAGCCGCTCGGTCGGACCGAGAAAACGTAGTCACCGCCGCTGCGGTGCCTCGTCGCCGTGGCCACCGGCAGCCCCCGTGTGAACCATCATGTCCCTGAGCTTCCCCTCTCATCCCTTCCTCACTTTCCAGTGCGCCATAGCCTCTTGGTGCCGCTCGCCATCGCTGCCGTGCGTGCACCGGCGCCGATCTGAAGTTCTCGACCATGGAGTCGACCCCAAACCTGGCACCAATCCTGCCATGGCGACAGCACGTACACCGGTTAACAGCTGCCCCAGGTATGAAAACGCGTCGCCGGCACAACCAGGAATAACTGGACATGATCCGAACGTTCTTAGGGTGAAGCCACTGCTGCTGTTCGAGGAGTCTCTCTGTGCTCGTGGGGATTTCTCACGCACTTCAGTTTCGTCAGTTTCATCAGTGTAAGAAGGAGCAATAGGAGAGAAGCAGGTCGTATGTTCATGTATCTGTCGAGAGTTACAAATGTACAGAGAAAAGGAGGATGCAGGTGCGGCTACTACGCTAACAAACTCCGTAACAAACTCATCTAGATAAGCTCGTGCGATCATGCACTAGAGACTAGGACTGGTCGTTACAGAGGGAGAGCGCGCTACGTTGGTTTAGTTTCAACAGGTTCAGAAAATTCAGCTTGTTGATTTCGCCCAAGTTTCAGTTGTTAGCTAATTTCTCGCGCACGTAGGCGCTCGCGCACGTCGTCCACTTCGTCCCATCAGTCATGCACGTACCCCACCTCGCCGCTGCACTCGCACACATCGACGCCGGTAGTTGTTGGCCGGTCCATTCGGTCCAGTCGGTCTGGCTCGGGCTTCGTCAGCATCGGTCCGGTCCCCCAAAACAGGACCGCTCGCCTCCTCGGTCCGGTCCGGTCCGGCCCGCCGGCGGCCGGTCCAAACGACAGCTCGGACCGGGACCGGACCGGCCCGGACCGTGTCTACCCTGAGTTGTGCCCATGGATTTGCTGCAATGGTTAGCAAAGCATATGCGCAATGGTTAAGTAGGCATTTTCTAGCACAACAACAAAGTCATTCATATCGCCCGAGATATGGTAGACATATCCGCTATGGAAGAACAATCTGGTCCGGTTGGCTACCTGAGTCTAGAATTAGAGTAGATCGAGTGAAATTTAAAAGCGAAACCTCTCAATCTGAACACTAGTTGGTGCTTGGATGTGTTTCGTTTCTCACAAATTTGGCAGTTCTGACGTGATGATGTTCTTCCATAGTTAGTGAAGTTTGGTCCCCAAATAGTATGTGCAAGGTGATTCATAGTGTTATTCCGTTAAGCAATTTTCCTTATTCTGCATGGGTGCTATTTTTTCAATCATTCTCAATCTGAACATGACATATGTCTTCCATATGCAGTGAAGTTTGGTCCCATATTTTTATAAGAAAAGGTGAAATAGACTGATGTTTCCTTTTGTGCTGGGTGATATTCTAATTTTATTGCCTTTTGCAGAGTTTGCCCTGCAGAATATCATCTACTTCAGCATGGTTCTAATTAACTTGTCATTCTGTGTATTTGTTTCTTAATTAATCAACTTTCAGTGTAAAAAGGAATTTTTTATGTTTATTAACATTCCAAAATTTGTTCATTATCTATTAAACTTATTCACTTTCTGTTGAACTAAATTCTTAAGAGTTCATTCGTTCCATATTTTTGCTTATAACCTATTAAAATCTATTGTTTAATTTTGGTAGGCATTGAACATTTCTAATGTACGTTGAACATTTTTTTAATACACATTGAACACTTTGTGTAATCGATGCTGAACAATTTCCGAATACACACTGAACATTTTTGTGTAATATACACTGAACAAAAATTCAAATTAACAGTGAACTTTTGTAGTATCCGTTGAACATATTCTTAATATGCGTGAACATTTTTATAATGCGTAGTTAATGTTTTTTTTAAACATACCGTGAACAATTTTGTAATATACGATGAACATTTTTGTATAAAAATGGAACATTTGTTTGCGACAAAAAAACTGAACATTTGTTTTGAATAGGTTAAATAGAAAAAAACAAATTTGAACATTTGTTAATCATTTTTATTAATTGCCTGGATTTTTTCTTCAATATATTTACATATCTCTTTTTTGTTCAATTTGTTAACAAAAAAGATGTTCAACTACTTATTTATGGTTGAACAATTGTTTATTAAACCTGTTTCATTCCGTTCAACATTTGTTAAATCAATTCTTGTTCATTCCATTCTTTAAACTTGTTCATTAAAAAGGTTCAGCTACTTTTATTTTTAAAGAAATTCGTGAGAAGTTCTTATATCACATAGTCAATCGTAAAGACAATGAAATTCAACTACCACTGGTGAAATCATTTCTGCATGAACATGTACACATTAATCTTATTCAACATTTTACAGCAATAGAGGGTTGTTAGATATGATTTTGTGGCCTAACTTTATTAAATTTCTTCCTATTCTTCAGCGATTCCGCATATTCAAATTAATCTCATGACGAACATATTTTCCTTGGAAATACAGTAGTGGTACATAAGCCTACTTTCGCTGATATTACGAGTAATCTTTTTTTCTTCGCACTTGATAATGTTCTTTTCCAACAATTAACATAAATTAAATTGTTACAGGTGCACAGAGACATGGATGAACAGATGTACAAAGTGGATAGAATTACAAATGCAAAGAGAGCCAACAAATATCTGCCCACTCGAGAAACTAGTTTTTTCTTTGAGAACATTTATTCCATTCTGTAGCAAGTTGTGCCAAAACAATGTTTCTGCTGATTCTTTTTGATTCTGAATATTGTTCAACAACACAAGAATTTACCCTTCACTTTACTCTTCAATTTAATATATACACTGAACATTTGTTTTTTTTTCTCATTCTAATTACTCTTCAGATTACTAGAAAATATATTGCTGCAAATTCAGAAACAACAATTAGTACAAATTCTAAAAGTTGTTGATTCTTATTATTATCCTCAGGTCTGCATTTCTCACTGTACAAATTCAGAAACAAAATTATCGTACAAACTTTTGAAACAACTGAAACAGCCACGAAACCGTCACGGAAAAGTTCAGGAAACAGCCACAAAAAGGTTCAGGAAACAGCCGCAAAAAAGTTCAGGAAGCATCGTACACGTTTTCTTTTTGTTTTTTTAGAATTGGGAAGCAGCTTTTCTTAGCAACGGAAGCAGCGTACACGTACGCGAAGCAGTATGGAAACAGCCACGACAACGTTCGAATTAACAAACGGGGCAAACTTAGTTAACGGGCCGCGAACAAGCCAGCCCGCAAACAACCTCTATCGGGCGAAACCTCCTCAACTTGACGCTCGCGAGCGTCGAGCAGGAGCTCTCTGGGCGCTTTCTCCGATTTGGAAATTACTCGTCCTTACCTGCATATTTCATAGTGGGCCTTGGGCGAAGCCCAGCAGAACGTAGGCACACAAGGCCGAGGAAGCCTCGCACACCGATCCTTTTCAATTTGGGCCCGAACTCCCGACCTAGAGCCCGCACGCACGCACGCACCGACGCTCGCGCCGCCGTCCCACTCCCCGGCGCGCTGCTCCACCTGCTGCCTGCTCTGCGCGAGCCACGAGCCGAACGGCGGCTCCTTGCCGTTGAACCCGGGACCCCCGGCCGTCGTGCTGCTGCGCTGCCGCCGACCCACGGCCGCCATGCTGCACTGCCGTAGTGCTGCTGTTGCTGCCGCCGGGCACTCCTGTCCCCAACACTGGGCAAGCTTTCTCTACCCATATTGAACTGAAATTGAATTGAAATGTACCGTGTGTACTTGGTGATTATGACCATTTGGCGAATATGGCAGCTACGGAATGACATGACGCATGGAAAGGGTGAGACCCCGGTTCATGCTACAGTTGACTATTTGGATTGCTATTACAAGTGTACCATGGCCTCGGCCTCCAGCTGGTTGGGTAGCCCTTTCTGTTGATGGTTCTTTTTCGAGACAGGACGGGCGCGCTTCTGCTGGAATGGTACTGCGGAACGATGATGGTTCTATGATCTTTGCGGCTTATAGGTACATCTTTCATTGTAATGACGCCCTTGAAGCGGTAATGCATGCAATTATGCAAGGCATGGCTTTGGCCATCCAACGTTCAAATAAGCTGGTGATGGTCCAATCGGATTCTTCAAATGCATTGGCAACTCTTGTCGGTGACACACTATCCAGATCAGCCTATGGTCATCTTGACGCTGAGATTAAAGCTCACTTGGATGTTAGGGAGTTTGTTCCTTGTAAAATTGGTAGAGAGCAGAATAGGGTAGCACATCTCTTGCCACATTATAGCCGTACCGAGTGTTGTACTGCGGTATGGTTGAACTCAAGTCCTCCATGTTGTGAGGAGCAGTTGGCTTGGGATTGTAACCCTATACTTTTGAAATAAAACTCCCTTTCACCCCGCAAAAAAAAAGAAATGTACCATGTGTTGAACTCAATTGATGCATTTAAATGTCAATTCCATTTCATACCATATAAGTAGATGATGAAGGGTATTTTTTTTCATCGGCAAACAACTGCGAAAATGTGGGGCGCAGTTAAATAAACCATTGATTTGGTACACTTTTGTACCCATGTGTTGTTATTTTCGCCTATCTGTTTTTAGATAATTAAGCATTGTGTTTAAATTCCACACTGATTGTGCAATTGAGCTTTGTTTCGTGTGCTCTCGCATGGAGTATTTTCATGATAGGTATGGGGTAATTTTTTAGTAGTTATAGGCGCTAAATTTTTTCCATATCGCCGGAGAAAAGTTTGGGCCCAGGTTTGTTCCGGCGCCACACACCCCTATGGTAAACCCTGGACTAGTTATATTATGCACCTGCGGTCCTCTCACATGCCTCGCCGCCGTTGGAGAGGGAGGGGGCACAAGCTGTGTCGCCACAGGCAACTCTCAGCGGAGAGGCTGGAGATAGAAGAGGACCGGGAAAATGAGAGCCACTCAGCACCCGTTCTGGTTCATCTAATTCACCCCAAAAATTCTCTTCATTATCTATATACTTATATAATTTTCTTGCTACTGAGTAAACCATTGCTATGCAATGTCTATGTATACATGTGTAGATCAGATCGATCAACTAAGGGAAAGAAAAACTAAGGAAAAAATCAATGGAACCGAGCGAAAAGAATATGCGACGTGCCGAGCACATATGTACTCCTACTTAGGAACTACTAGTACAAACTACAAACACATGCGGAGCATTCGTTTCCGGCTGGTTGAAATTGAGCCGTTGGTCCGTCCGTGCACTGCCACTGCCACTGCATGATGAATCACCTTCTCTGGAAGTTGAGCACCTTGATGGAGAGACCAAAGGCGACAGCGAACAGGACGGCGAACCCGGCAGTGACGACGGCGACGACGCCCAGGAAGTCGTGCTGGAATCCGAAGAAGCTCTTGAGGAAGGCGTCGACGGGCACGCCGCTGTCCTGGAGAGGCTCCGTGAGGTCACCGAACTGTGAGGCCACCAGCCCGTAGAGCGTCCATGACACCGGGCACACCCACGAGTACCACCTCCACCACACGGGCATCGTCGGCCGCGAGATGACGAAGCCCGAGAAGAGGTTCCACACGCCGTAGAAGAAGGACGAGACGATGGAGGCGATGTTGTAGCTGGGGGTGAGCCCCACGGCGAGCATGCCATAGTAGGTGAAGTAGAGCAGCGTGAAGTACATGAAGTAGAGGTACCAGCAGAACTTCTTGACGTCCCACTGGAAGCCGATCATGGCGTAGACGATCACCCCGTACGCCAGCGACTGCACCAGCACGTAGGGGAGCTCCACCACCACCTGTCCGAACGCGTATGGCAGCGCCGAGTACATCCCGGCCGCCCGCTCCCGGTAGAACACCGTCCGCTCCACCGCCACCACGGGCTGCACCGACGACGAGTAGGAGATCCCCATGAAGAGCACTGCCGCGTACATGGACCCCATTGCGTTGAACAGGTCCTGTGTCCTCGACCTCTTGCCCCCAAGTTGCCAGAATATGGTGCCGAACATGAGCGCGACAACGAGGGAGAAGAAGAAGCGGACCACGGTGTACTGAGGGTTCCTCCAGTAGGACAGGTGCTGCTTCCACAGACACGCCATGCATTGGGTGATGGAGCTCTGCGAGTACTGCGTCGGGAAGTAGAGATCCTTGGAGCCAGCAGGGGCCTTGCTGATGTCCCTGATCATGCTCTGGTTTCTCCTGCAAAATATAGATACCACATATTGTTTGTCAATGTCCGTCGATCATATCGGGCAGGCCTTCCATTAGTCAATCCTTGAGCAAAATTAATGACTTACTGGTACAGGTCTGAGTTCTTGTAGACTTCTGCGAAACTGACACCTAGTATGTCTTCTTGTGCCTGTGAGGTCACTTCCAGCATCCAAGTTGCCGGATTGTACCCTGGTTTGATCTTGCTGACCCGTTCGATTCCCTGATAAAATCAATGCCAGCAAATTGTTACTATCACCCAAAGCCATGCAATACAACACCTAAAAAGAACTTCAAAAGGAGAAGGCAAAGTTACCTCAAAGTACTGGATGAGATCGCACGACTGGTGCCCCAGAGGACCCACGTATATCTCCTCCCCTCCTCTCTTCATCAGGAACAACTGCAAGACAGAAAAATGTTAATTTTGGAAACATGCATGAAAAAGGAAATTTCTACTATAATCATAATTACCTCATCGAAGGCTTCGAAAATGTCGATGCTAGGCTGGTGGATGGTGCAAACAACTGTCCTGCCCGTGTCGACGGTGTTCCTCACCGTCCTCATGACAATAGCCGCGGCCCTGGCATCAAGGCCAGAGGTAGGCTCATCCATGAATATTATAGAGGGGTTAGCGACAAGCTCGACGGCGATCGTCAGCCTCTTCCTCTGCTCTGTTGACAGGCCGTTCACTCCAGGTAGCCCAACAAGCGCATCCCTCAGTGAATTCAGTTCTACCAGCTCCATCACTTGCTCTATGAACATCTGTTAAAATGGATGAAATGCAGTTGTACAGATCAGAACAAGTGTAATGTTTCCGACTCGAGTGCCTCGGAACAAGGACGCATATATACATACCTTTCTTGTTTCCGACTCGACATCGGAAGGCAGTCTGAGCCATGCGGAGTAGACCAGGGACTCATACACGGTCACATTTGGTGAGTGGATGTCATTCTGCTCACAGTAACCCGAGATACGAGCAAAGGTCTCCTGCTTCTTCGGGTAGCCGGAGATTGAGATGTCGCCTTCAATGTAGCCTCCAGTCTTTCTGCCAGCCAACACATCCATCAGCGTGGTCTTGCCGGCGCCGCTGACCCCCATCAGCGCTGTCAGGACTCCCGGCTTGAAACTGCCACTGACTCCCTTCAGCAGAAGCAGCCTATCTTCATCAACACCTTGTGCTTTCATTTCCTGTTATGCAACAAGTTTTTTTTGTCAGCAAGTTAAATAGCTGGAAACTGAAAGTTTTAGAACTCAATCAAATAATAATTGATATGATTGAGTTTCAGTGCACAGATTAAGTTCTAATGATGGGGATGCCATTAGAACCATTGAAGGGAGTTGGGAAACTGTCGAAGGGCATTACCGCAGGCATGTCAACAGAATATCTCATGTTGTTGAAGGCAACAGCAAGCGGTGCAAAAGGCAGGACCATTCCCCTCCTACCACTGTCTTCTGGGGCGGCAGAATTTCTCCTTGAGCTGTTGATGTTCCCTACATAAGAGAAGTTTGGCCCCTTAGATGACATGTTGCCGTGGCTGTGTGCATCGCAAGGGTGCAGAGGCCGGGGGTTATCTTTTTTTTTTAAATGACATGTTACCATGTTCATTCATGTCCCAATCATTACTGCAAGTGGCCTTACCTGCAGCCGCAGAGATAGAGTCATCAGGAGTTTCGCCGGTGATATTGGCATGCTTCTCCTTCAGTGCATCCTCTGAAAGAATTTGCTGAGATTTCCCCAACGCTGCATGTTTTAAAAGAAATGGTCTCAGATCAAGTGCTTGAACAAAATACGCATTGCGAAATTCCATTCTAGAAGCTTTGGATTACGTTTAAGGTAGCTTAGAGCGAGGGTGAAGAGGATGTTGAACACGATGACGTATCCCAGGAGTGCCCCAACGCCAATCCAATACCATTTTGCCTCAGTGAAAAAGCCCCTGGACTTGAGCACATCTATTCCTAGAGTTCTGTTGGACCCCTGGAGAACCTGCAAAATGGTTTTGACGATCAGAACTTTCGATAGTATTATATTATGTCAGCGACCAATAGTTTTGTTGTCACGGTGGAATTGGAAACAACACGACATACCCGTTGCCATTTGTCCCCAAGGAACTCGTTTACAGCAATGGCGCTCATGGCATACTGAAGAGGTGACATCCAGTATCCCCAGATCCACCATTTCTTCACATCATCTGTCATAAACAAGCAAATATGAAAATCCGGTCTCTGAAATTTACATTTCAGTGACCTAGTGTATAATTATTATTTTTGTTCCAGGAGAGGAGCATTACGATGCGACAAGACGAATCCACTGAGCACGAGCAGCACAAGAAGTGCAAAGGACGCCAGCGTATTTGCAACAACCATGGTCCTGCCCAATGCTGCAATAAACCTGAACAATCCTGCAGCCATCTGGTTGACAAACAACAGCAGCAAGTACTGCTTGAACAACCTGCATGCAAGAAAACAACAAGATGATTAATATTGATACGTGCTACTTGTAGAATCATGAGTTGTCTTGTCATGTTCTTCTTCCAGACGTATAGTTTAACCGGTAGTCTGCCACAGCAAGATGATTGATATTTGACGCGTACCTTCCAACATCTGGATCGAACCCAATGACGTAGTAACCCAAGAATACTGTGATGGCGACCTCGACGCAAGATATCGGTATCTTGAGGATCCAAGTTGGTATGGCGTAAGCCCATGCAGGGAAGAAGAGGTAATCTCTTTGCTTGAAGAAGACCGGCAATTTTATGGTGGCCAAAGCTAGCTCAGAGAAACCGTTGAACATGTGGGCAACTATAGCGAAGAACAGAGCACCCAGGTAGACAATGCCGTCGTTAACTGTACGATGGTGCATGTTTGTGCGCAGAAACAGTGTCATCACGATTACTGTCATCACCAGAAGCTGCAATGGATATCAAGGTAGTTCTGTTAGTTCATCACAATCTCTTAAAAGTATGAAGATATGCCTGAACTGAAATAGGAGCCAAGCTGCAGATGGATATCAGGTAGTCCCATTACTGTCATCAATCAATTAGCTTTACCTGAAAAGCCCGGAAGCGGTAGACAAACATATTCCTTTTCATGAGCAGCCACTCCCTCTCGATGCACGCACGCAGCAGCTCTGTCTTGCTGGCACCGTACGTCGAGGTCGTCAGTGAAGCAGGGTGGCACTGGCTCCTGTCGAAAGGGCGAGAGAGCTCCGCAGATAAACTCTGCCCAGCATGAAATGCCTGGAACGCACGGGCAAACTCCTTGACTGGGACGTATTGGTATCTCCGGTCACTCCTTGCCCAGTATTGTGGCTGATCTTTCCTTGATGTCACCTATAAGTTTTACAAACCGCTGATGTTAGTAACTAAACATCAATTCAAAACATATACTTATGACTCCATCCATTCCGAATTAGCTGAAGTTCTAGATTTGTCCTAAGTCAAAACTTATTTGAGTTTGACCAAGTTTATAGAAAAATATGGTAAGATCTACAACATCAAGTATACATAGTACGGAAATATATTTTGAAGCATTTGAGCTGACTTACTTCTTGCAAAAAGTCAGCGACGCCTTTCCGGTCGGGACATTTGAAGCCCATGGATTCGAAGAATTCAAGCACATGTTCACGTGGCCCTTGATACACAATGTGACCATCCGACAAGAGGATTATGTCATCAAACAAATTATATGTTTCTGGTGCAGGTTGCAACAAGGAAATGACAGTTGTGCCACTGAGGATGTTGGTGATTAGTCCAAGTGATTTCACTATCTGGTATGTGGTAGAGCTATCCAGTCCAGTGGAGATTTCATCCATGAACAGTGCTCTTTCCGCTCCGACCATCATCTCACCTTCAGAAAAATTCAAGCAACCAAGGGTGAGCAAATGCTCAGATCTCAGATTCTGCTATGACAACCAGATGAGATGTTCATGAAGATCGTGTGGTGTACAACAGAATAATCATGTGAATTATATGTTGTGGCTCCTAATTTTGTACCAGACTTACCAGTTGTGACACGTTTGCGTTGCCCCCCTGAGATTCCTCTCAGCATATCATCTCCGACCATGGTGTCAGCGCAAATGTCAAGCCCTAAAATCTGGAGGGTTCAACATAACAGTCAGTCAGAGGTTTGCACATTGAAGAACAAGGTATTGTTGTTGGATTCAGTACCTTGAGGATGTAATCGGTGATGATATTTGTATCCTGACCGCCCACTGATATTGCCTTCATGTAGACATCGAGATCTGGGTCTGGTTTGATATTTGCAGCCTTCTCCCTTCTTGATAGCTCAGTTAGCATGTCTGGGACAAGTACATGAGGAATTAGCACACAGTTATAAAGTGAGAGACGTAATTTATCTACCACAACTTGGTCAATTTTGAGCTCACCGTATCTACTTCCAACCCCTTGGCATCTGGCTGAGAAGGCCAGGGTTTCCCGTACCGTCATCTCGGCGATGTGGAGGTCATGTTGGGATATGTAAGCTGCTGATCTTTGAGCCACAAACTCATTCATTCCATGCCCATTGTATGTCACTTTTCCTGAAACCTGGTTGATTCATATCATAGAAAAGTAAGTTTCCTGGAACTTTATAACAAAGAAAGATTGCTGTAATCAGGCAAGTTGATTAATAAGTACGCCGTTTAACCTTTAGATCAGAGCCTAGTTTCCCTGCCAGAGCAAGAAGCAGTGTAGTCTTCCCAGATCCTGGTGGCCCTAATAGTAACGTCATCCTGAATTTTGCATTAACAACAGACGTCAGACCCTCAAGTGCAACTAAAATATGTTGCTTAAGGACGGCACGAATACGGGAAATCGACAGAGTGATGCAAGACTGAAGAATGTTTGGCAGCAAAGTTTACAAATAAAATACTCCTATTTTTCACCTGAAACATATGGTTCTGTGTATGCTATCATGATTCCAGGACATGTAATCTAACTGAAATATTGGTCATGCAATGGCAAAAAAAAAAAGTGTTACCTCTTTGGCTTGATAATTCCGTTGACATCATGCAGGATGTTGATGGGTATCTTCTTGTTGGGAATTATACGAAGAAAATTGGCTAATGTCTGAAGGAGAGGGCAGGCACAAACAGAAAATGGTCAGGCTTGAAGAACATTCTGTAGAATTCATGAGAGTATATAGTAGCTTCCTTCAGCACTCTTGTCAGTACCTCTAGAGAATTCAGAGTGGTGTTGATGAAGGTGGGCAAGCCTCTGTTCCCCACATGTGCCAGCGCCTCGATGTTGAGGTGATCGTATCGCACTTCGATCGTCGGAAAGTCGATCCCAACTCTGGAACAAATCAGCAGGGGAGAAATTCAGCATCCCTTGTTGTGTTTTATTTCCAACTAAAACGGGATTTTGGGGCCTTGGATTGAAGAGAAAGTCTATGAATGGTGCAAATGTTCAAATGTGTTGGGAAGGTGAGAACAGTAGAGAGATATGCAAAGCAGAGCAGAGCAAACGGGTGAGTGAGAGCCACCTGTCGATCCTCTGCTTGAGCCTGCGCAAGAAGCGCTCGTGGTCCTCCTCGGCGACGCGCACGAGCCGGTCGAGCAAGCGCGTCCGCTCCTGGAACCCAAGGCCGGCGACGTCTACGAACCCGCCACCGCCGCCGCCGCCGTCGTCCCCGACGATGCCCTTGCGGACGCGGGCGTGCGTGGGCAGCCGCTCGAGCGCCGCCCACATGAGCGCCTCCTCGTCGTCATCGTCGCCGGCCCTCGCCGACGACGCCCGGGAGAAGACGTCGCCGCCGCGCTCCCGGTACGAGGAGCCCAGCCGCAGGCTCGCCACCCCGAACGCCGCCTCCCCCGTGTCCATGGCCGGCCGGCGAGCTCCCTGCTCCCAGAAAGAGGTGTGGACGGATCAAGGTTCGTGCAGGACAATGCGCTCCGTCTCGATCGTTGACGCTCGATGGCCGGGATCACGAATCCGATAACACGCTGTACGCCAGCTTCTTGGTTCGCTGAGAGGTGGTTGCGGGGCAAGAAGATATATAGCGGGCTGGCTGGGCGGCGACCGGGTTGGTGGAGGGGGGCTTCAATCCCGTTCCACGGCGGCGGTCAAGGGTAAAGTTGAAGGAGGAGGGTGCAATGGACCCTGCGCTCTAGTGGGCCACCGGCGCCGGGGCGGAGGAAGAAAGGCGGGAAGCTTCCGGACGAACGGGACGTGCTTTCCGCAGAACACGCAGTTGAACCTGAACCGGAATGCGTGGAACACACTATGGCCGTGTGGGAGAGGAATCTGGCCATCTGGGTCAGCCGACGTTGCTTTTCGAGATCTCTTCCTTTTTGAGTGGGTGCCAACTTCTCTTTTCTCATAGAGGAAACAGAGAAGGAGACTGAGACGTTCTAGAAGCAGCTAGAATGTGGGCGGCGACGAGTGCGAAACACCCGCCCTACCCCTGCTCCCCCGCTCTCGCTAGGATTTCCCCACGGGCGGGCTCCTAGCCCTTTCCCGCCGCCGCCCGGGCGTGGGCGCCTTCCAGCCTTCCCCGCCCTCTCCCTCCTCCCCATCCGCCGCCTCCGCCGTCTCCCCGAGAGGTGGCCGAGGCGGCGGCGCCTTCCACCTCGTCCGCCCTCCTCCCGCCATCACAATGTCGCCCCGGATATGGCGGGTGGCGCCCGGCGTGGCGGGTCCACCTGCGCGTGCTCCTCCTTCCCGGGGCGGGCGGAGGCGGCGGTGGTGCTTGGCTAGTGGCGGTCCGGCATCCTGGTGGCACTCGCCCGTGGTGGTGCCACCTCTTGGTGGCGGGCGATCCGGTGGTCTTGGTGATCGGTGGCGCGTCCCGGCCCAGATCTTGGCCCGTAGGGCTCCATCTGTCCTTGCGGGTCGGCTCGGCGCAACCGCGACGCCCTCAGATGGGGAGGCAACGACGCCGGACGGCGTGCCAGCTGGCAGCGGGCGTGAGCTGTCCGGGCCTTTGAGGGCCCGGCCGGGCTCGTGGGCCACGGGCGTGAGGCTCTCGCTGGCATCCGGTCGGCTACCGTCGTGGACGGTGGAGGTGGGGCCCTCCCGTAGGCCGACGTTGCTGCTGCCCTAGTCCCGGCTCCTCTTCTTCGTTGTGCAGACCATCTTCGCGGTGCCGTGGTGAGACAGCGTGAGAAGCTTCGTGTCTGTGTTGGCGCAGGGTGGTGGTCGGTTTGGTGGTGAGCTCCGGAGTGCCTAAGGTGGAGGATGGGATCGGGAAAATCCCTATTGGCTTGATCGACACCGACGCAGTGGCGCCTGAGGGTGCCGCCGGACCTTCCTGGAGAGCATCGAGGCTACCCTTCCTCTCTCCTCGCCGCGTACCGGAGGAACCCTTGGCAGCAGCATCGTCATCGTCGCGTCCCTTCTTGGAGGTGTTGATTGGTACCGGCGCTTCGGAGTCTCGGAGCTTGGTGGGCGATCTCCGATGGACGCAGTGGTCGCGAGGCTTCGTTGTTTTTGTCGATCCGCCGTTATCAGCATTTGTTTCTTTTTTTTTCTCTTTCATTTTCTTTTGGGCGTGATTGTGTTGTTTTCGCCCCAACTTCTATTGTTGATTGTACCTGATGGTTGCTTCGTAATGCAAAACGGGGAAACCCTTTTTCTCAAGACGTTCTAGAAGCTGGCTGCGAGTCCTCTTTACTCTTCTCGTTTTCGCGGCTGCTCGTGGCGTGGGAACGGCATGATCCACCGGTACAACTTGCTTGGTGTATCGGTCTTACGTGGAAAATCAACGGAGCTGGTCGTTGTCCCGTGTCATGCCGGGCTTGACCTTCTCGTTGGGATTCGTAGAAAGCCATCATTGCCAACTTGTCTTCGCGCACGTTCATGTACCTGATAACTCTCCCATAGTGACGTGATTTAGCCGTTATGAACTCTCGCGGAGACGTGCACTTGGACACAGCCGTGACCCGCGTACACGACGCCGACTGATAGCGCTAGCATGCACGCGCGCATGTGACTCGTTTATTCTATTAGTGGTTGGGGCACCACCTGATGGCGTCTCTTGAGACGGGATTGTGCGTATCAATCTAGTCGTTGTATTTGTTAACGTGTCTATACGATAGTTGGCTTAGTTTAGTGAGGAGACAAACAGTCCAAGATGATACAACAACAAAAATCCTTTTTGGGCAATGCACATGCATAAAATATATGAAGCTTTACAAGCACCGACATGAACATCTTGGTGATACAATGGCAAAAATGCATTACGAACAATGCACATGCACAAAAATCTATTTGGCTTAGAAGCAAAGACAAGCATCATGGATAATGATAGGCACATATGAACAGGAGTAGCAGTTTTATAGCTTAGACCACTCATTACAGATACGACAGGTAGTTCAAAAATAACAAGTAGTACTATACAACTATCTCTAGGGAGCTCAATTTTGTAGAACACAAAGTGCCTGATGATCACCAATATATGTTTATTCATGAAAGAATGGCATCCACGCACACACCATGATTCATTTGGATACACACCCTCCGTTTCTAAATATAAATCTTTTTAGAGTTTTTAATATGGACTACATAAGAATGTATATAGACATATTTTAGAATGTAGATTCACTTATTTTGCTTCGTATGTAGTCTATATTGAAATCTCTAAAAGGACTTATATTTAGGAACGGAGGGTGTAAAACACAAAACACAGAGAAAAAAAACATGTGTCTGAGTAAGGCTTCATGACTACATGCAAACTTCAATTATTAGAACTGATAACCAAAGATCCCCTGCTAAGAATGACTGGGCGGAAGGCTGGTCAGATACAAAGCATACGTAATACTTCTAGTAGTACAAATCCCACTATTCTTGCGTACCCTGGATTGCAGGATAGAGCGTACCATCATTCTAACTTCTAGACTGCATTCCATCTTTGGCCAACCATATTAACTGAAATCTTCCTACATGTTAGTGGGAAAGTACAAATGAAATTTTAATTTGGTCATGGCTCAATGCTAGGTGATGCTATTGTCAGCCATGTCACCAATAGAATCCATTTAGAGTTTTAGACCATGTCTAAGAAAACCAAAACTGCCCTACAGGAATAGTTTGGACAAACATTATATAGAAAGGAAGCCAAGAACTACATTATGTTCCAATTTCCGGGTTGTGAATAGAATGCATGCATTACTATTTGTGTGTTATTAAGCATATTATAACATGCAGTTGCAAATATTCAGAATTATGAAGATCCACTTGACACCATGCTCATATTCATCAGAAGAAAATAAGAAGGTAAAGATTTCGCTTACAACTGGGAGTGGTCAGCTCGAGAGTGTCCTGAAACAAATCTTGTAAAGGGCCTCATTGTCAAGAACCATGCACTTCCCCGTGTGCTCATGTCCTTTTTTTTTGAGCATCAGTACAGACACAGGCGCTCATATACACGCGCATACACTCACCCCCTATAAACGCACACACGCACACCTTACCCCTATGAGCACCTCCAAGAGACTGAGTCGGCATATCATCTTGAGATTTACGAAGCCACCGTAGGTGCCTCGTCGTCGACGGGAACGTCTCCTCCCACTGAAAGCGCATCGCCGGAAATCCTGAAATAAATCCAGGAATAATGCGAGCATCAGGATTTGAACCCTGGTGGGTTGGGGATACCACTGTCCACCTAACCATCTCAACCACAGGTTGGTTCGCCCGTGTGCTCATGTCCTGTCGAATACAAAAATGCAGAAAAAATGCCGACTTCCTATAAAAAGGAAATAATAGAGCATAGAACCCAAACTGTAGTTGGGATCAATGTGTACCTGATCAGGATTCTGTCCATGAGAGCTCGGATCAATAATTAGTTCTTGATGAGATGAATACTGCAAGTATACATTTCTTCCCCTGATATGGCAGGACCATGGTGATTGTCAAATAATGGCATGAAAATCATTATCACTAACAGTGATACTGGATATTATTAATTGATCAAGGTATAATAACATTAAGTAATACAATGCAACTTTAACCTCTCGCAAATCCAAATCCCAAATGATATAACTCTGCCATTATGGTCAATCACAACACATAAAAACATAATGTAAAAAACAACACAGAAGCACCAAAAGGAAAATTTCACTTAGATGTACCCACATCAGGTAAGAACAAGATTACCTCACGCTATGTTGAATCGTAGTGTAGTATTGGATCACGCTCAATGAAGAAGCCAAGTCATCCATCTGGACAAGGGCCTGCAATAACAGCAGCACAAACCCCACATTACAATCACAAAAACCACAAACACACATCCACCACACAACTGGAACTTGAGCAAACGCATGAAACAGAGAGGGCTCCTGATTTTTGGCACGGAGCATGACGAACTTGGCTACCACGACAAAAGGCTGCACGGCCTGGAGCAGATCGCTCTGCACGCAAGCAGAACACCGAGAAGATCAAACTTTGAACCAGAGAACTTTTGTGGTGCCAGATTGGCAGCCACTTTTCCATTAGTTTGTAGTTGTTATTGCTAGCATGCATGTATAACTTATATATTAGTTAGGCATTAGTCAACGACAGTGGCAAAAATCATTAGAGACCAAAGGTGATCCAATAACACTTCCAAAGCAACACATTGTGTCTGCAAATTTGAGGCGAAGTAATTAAAGGACACAATAGTTATAGCTAAACTAATCATTTTTGTACCCTAGAGCAACATCCCGTTGGCCTTTCAGTTCTTTCTCCTTCTTTTGAACAATTTTATGGCCACTTTCTTTCATTTCTTTGTGGAGAAATAGATGCCTGAGATGATGCATCTTCTTGAATAAGCAAAGCTAGTTGCTTACAAATATAAAGGCCTGGATTCGTTAGAAAGATCAATTAAGAAGATTTAATTGAGTAAAATGGTAGACTGAGAGCACATGCATAAGTTTCAACCTGAAGTTGGCCTGAAACAGTCAGAAAAGCTTGACGCTTGAAGAAGTCATTTTCAAACGCATTTTTTCCATCATCTTTGAGTGGAAGTCTAGGTTTCAACTTAGACCTCTCTTCCAGCCTTAAAACATTCTCTTTAGCCTTTGTAGGCTCGGAAACAGCAGCAGTTATCTCTTGCTTGCTAGCTTTTGCTGCTTTAGATTGTGTAACTCTATCTCCTTTCTCTTTAACAGCAAGCTTAGCAGCTTCGGTGTCAGGATGTGATGGTTCTCCTTAAGCTCCTTCTCCACCTTTTAAACATCTCACCTGCACCCACTGATGGTCATTATGGGTGTGTTGATATACAAAAGTCGATTTTTTTTATAGAAATGTTAAGCTATTTCTTACAAACCTAGAAATACATGCTGTTAGGGAACGTTGCAGAAAATTAAAATTTTTCCTACGGTTTCACCAAGATCCATCTATGAGTTCATCTAAGCAACGAGTCATGGGAGAGAGATTGCATCTACATACCACTTGTAGATCGCGTGCGGAAGCGTTCACTAGAATGTGGATGATGGAGTCGTAATCGCCGTGATCCAAATCACCGATGACCGAGTGCCGAACGGACGGCACCTCCGCGTTCAACACACGTACGGAGCGGATGACGTCTCCTCCTTCTTGATCCAGCAAGGGGGAAGGAGAGGTTGAAGAAGATGGCTCCAGTAGCAGCACGACGGCGTGGTGTTGGTGGAGCAGCAGTACTCCGGCAGGGCTTCGCCAAGCTTGTGACGGAGGAGGAAGAGGTGTAGCAGGGGGAGGGAGGCGCCAGAACTTCAGGGTGCGGCTGCCCCCTCCCCTCCCTTTATATAGGCCCTCAGGCGCCCGGCCTGGAGATCTAATCTCCCAAGGGGGGCGGCGGCCAAGGGGGGTGGAGTGCCCCCCAAGGCAAGTGGGTGGGCCAAGGGGGGCACAGGGGGTGGGCCGAGGGGGGCGCACCAGCCCACTATGGGCTGGTTCCCCTCCCCACTTCAGCCCATGGGGCCCTCCGGGATGGGTGGCCCCACCCGGTGGACCCCCGGGACCCTTCCGGTGGTCCCAGTACAATACCAGTGACCCGAAACTTTCCCGATGGCCGAAATACCACTTCCTATATATAATTCTTTACCTCCGGACCATTCCGGAACTCCTCGTGACGTCCGGGATCTCATCCGGGACTCCGAACAACATTCGGTTTACTGCATACTCATATTCATACAACCCTAGCGTCACCGAACCTTAAGTGTGTAGACCCTACGGGTTCGGGAGACACGTAGACATGACCGAGACGACTCTCGGGCAATAACCAACAGCGGGATCTGGATACCCATGTTGGCTCCCACATGCTCCTCGATGATATCATCGGATGAACCACGATGTCGAGGATTCAATCAACCCCGTATACTATTCCCTTTGTCAATGGTATTTTACTTGCCCGAGATTCGATCGTCGGTATCCCAATACCTCGTTCAATCTCTTTGCCGGCAAGTCACTTTACTCGTACCGTAATGCATGATCCCGTGACCAAACACTTGGTCACTTTGAGCTCATTATGATGATGCACTACCGAGTGGGCCCAGTGACACCTCTCCGTCATACGGAGTGACAAATCCCAGTCTCGATCCGTGTCAACCCAACATACACTTTTGGAGATACCTGTAATGCACCTTTATAGTCACCCGATTCGTTGTGACGTTTGGTACACCCAAAGCACTCCTACGGTATCCGGAAGTTACACGATCTCATGGTCTAAGGAAGAGATACTTGACATTGGAAAAGCTCTAGCAAAACGAGCTACACGATCTTGTGCTATGCTTAGGATTGGGTCTTGTCCATCACATCATTCTCCTAATGATGTGATCCCGTTATCAATGACATCCAATGTCCATAGTCAGGAAACCATGACTATCTGTTGATCAACGAGCTAGTCAACTAGAGGCTCACTAGGGACATATTATGGTCTATGTATTCACACGTGTATTATGATTTCCGGATAATACAATTATAGCATGAATAAAAGACAATTATCACGAACAAGGAAATATAATAATAATCCTTTTATTATTGCCTCTAGGGCATATTTCTAACAGTCTTCCACTTGCACTAGAGTCAATAATCTAGTTACATTGTGATGAACCGAACACCCATAGAGTTCTGGTGTTGATCATGTTTTGCTTTCATGGAAGAGGTTTAGTCAACGGATCTGCGACATTCAGATCCGTATGCACTTTGCAAATTTCTATGTCTCCATCTTGAACATTTTCACGGATGGAGTTGAAGCGACGCTTGATGTGCCTGGTCTTCTTGTGAAACCTGTGCTCCTTGGCAAGTGCAATAGCTCCAGTGTTGTCACAGAAGAGTTTGATCGGCCCCGACGCATTGGGTATGACTCCTAGGTCGGTGATGAACTCCTTCACCCAAATTGCTTCACGTGCTGCCTCCGAGGCTGCCATGTACTCCGCTTCACATGTAGATCCCGCCACGATGCTCGCTTGCGGTACCGCACCAGCCATCGCTCCACCATTTAACATATACACGTATCCGGTTTGTGACTTTGAGTCATCCATATCTGTGTCGAAGCTAGCATCGACGTAACCCTTCTGACGAGCTCTTCGTCACCTCCATAAACGAGAAACATGTCCTTTGTCCTTTTCGGTACTTCAGGATATTCTTGACCGCTGTCCGGTGTTCCTTGCCGGGTTACTTTGGTACCTTCCTACCAAACTTACGGCAAGGTTTACATCAGGTCCGGTACACATGGCATACATAATAGAACCTATGGCTGATGCATAGGGATGACACTCATCTCTTCTTTATCTTTTGCCGTGGTCGGGCATTGAGCCGAGCTCAATCTCACACCTTGCAAAGACAGCAATAACCCTTTCTTGGACTGATCCATTTTGAACTTCTTCAAAATCTTATCAAGGTATGTGCTTTGTGAAAGACCTATGAGGCGTCTCGATCTATCTCTATAGATCTTGATGCCTAATATATAAGCAGCTTCTCCAAGGTCCTTCATTGAAAAACTTTTATTCAAGTAGGCCTTAATGTTGTCCAAGAGTTCTATATCATTTCCCATCAAAAGTATGTCATCTACATATAATATGAGAAATGCTACAGAGCTCCCACTCACTTTCTTGTAAACGCATGCTTCTTCATAAGTCTCAAGATAAACCCAAACGCTTTGATCATCTCATCAAAGCGAATGTTCCAACTCCGAGATGCTTCCACCAGCCCATAAATGGATCATTTGGAGCTTGCATACTTTGTTAGCATTCTTAGGATCGACAAAACCTTCCGGCTGCATCATATACAGCTCTTCCTTAAGATAACCGTTAAGGAACGCTGTTTTGACGTCCATCTGCCATATCTCATAATCATAGTATGCGGCAATTGCTAACATGATTCGGACGGACTTAAGCTTCGCCACGGGAGAGAAAGTCTCATCGTAGTCAATCCCTTGAACTTGCCGATAACCCTTAGCGACAAGTCGAGCTTTATAGATGGTGACATTACCATCCGCGTCCGTCTTCTTCTTAAAGATCCATTTGTTTTCTATCGCTCGCCGATCATCGGGCAAGTCTGTCAAAGTCCATACTTTGTTTTCATACATGGATCCTATCTCGGATTGCATGGCTTCAAGCCATTTGTTGGAATCCGGGCCCGCCATCGCTTCTTCATAGTTCGAAGGTTCACCGTTGTCTAACAACATGATTTCCGTGACAGGGTTGCCATACCACTGGGTGTGGAACGTGTCCTTGTGGACCTACGAAGTTCAATAGCAACTTGATCCGAAGTACCTTGATCATCATCATTAATTTCCTCTCTAGTAGGTGTAGGCACCACAGGAACATTTTCCTGAGCTGCACTACTTTCCGGTTCAAGAGGTAGTACTTCATTGAGTTCTACTTTCCTCCCACTTACTCCTTTCGAGAGAAACTCTTTTTCCAGAAAGGATCCGTTCTTGGCAACAAAGATCTTGCCTTCGGATCTAAGGTAGAAGGTATACCCAATGGTTTCCTTAGGGTATCCTATGAAGACGCATTTTTCCGACTTGGGTTCGAGCTTTTCAGGTTGAAGTTTCTTGACATAAGCATCGCATCCCCAAACTTTTAGAAACGATAGCTTAGGTTTCTTTCCAAACCATAATTCATACGGTGTCGTCTCAACGGACTTAGACGGTGCCCTATTTAAAGTGAATATAGCTGTCTCTAGTGCGTATCCCCAAAATGATAGCGGTAAATTGGTAAGAGACATCATAGATCGCACCATATCCAATAGAGTGCGATTACGACGTTCGGACACACCGTTACGCTGAGGTGTTCCAGGCGGCGTGAGTTGTGAAACGATTCCACATTTCCTTAAGTGTGTACCAAATTCGTGACTTAGATATTCTCCTCCACGATCTGATCGTAAGAACTTTATTTTTCGGTCACGTTGATTCTCTACCTCATTCTGAAATTCCTTGAACTTTTCAAGGTCTCAGACTTGTGTTTCATCAAGTAGACATACCCATATCTACTTAAGTAAATGCGTGAGAGTGAGAACATAACGATATCCTCCATGAGCCTCAACGCTCATTGGACCGCATACATCGGTATGTATGATTTCCAATGAGTTGGTTGCTCGCTCCATTGTTCGAAGAACGGAGTCTTGGTCATTTTGCCCATAAGGCATGGTTCGCATGTGTCAAATGATTCATAATCGAGAGACTCTAAAAGTCCATCGAATGGAGCTTCTTCATCCGCTTGACACCAATGTGACCAAGGCGGCGATTACACAAGTATGTGAGACTATCGTTATCAACTTTACATCTTTTGGTATTGACACTATGAATATGTGTAATATTACGTTCGAGATTCATTAAGAATAAACCGTTGACCATCGGAGCATGACCATAAAACATATCTCTCATATAAATAGAACAACCATTATTCTCGGATTTAAATGAGTAGCCATCTCGCATTAAACGAGATCCAGATAAAATGTCAATGCTCAAAGATTGCTCTAAATAACAATTATTGATTTTTAAAACTAATCCTGTAGGTAAATTTAGAGGTTGCGTGCCGACAGCGATCACATCGACCTTGGAACCATTCCCGACGCCAAGATCGTCACCTCGTCCTTCGCCCGGTCTCCGTTTATTCCGCAGCTCCTGCTGTGAGTTACAAATATGAGCAACGGCACCGGTATCAAATACCCGGGAGTTACTACGAGTAATCGTAAGGTACACATCAATTACATGTATATCAAATATACCTTTAGTGTTGCCGGCCTTCTTGTCCGCTAAGTATTTGGGGCAGTTCCGCTTCCAAATGACCCTTCCCTTTGCAATAAAAGCACTCTGTCTCGTGCTTGGGTCCATTCTTTGACTTCTTCCGGCAACTTGCTTGCAGGCGCGGCAACATCTTTGCCGTCCTTCTTGGAAGTTCTTCTTACCCTTGCCCTTTTTGAACTTAGTGGTTTTATTGACCATCAACACTTGATGTTCTTTCTTGATTTCAACCTCTCACGACTTGACATTGAGAATACTTCGGGAATGGTCTTCACCATCCCCTGCATATTGTAGTTCATCACAAAGCTCTTGTAGCTTGGTGGGAGCGATCAAGGATTCTGTCAATGACCGCCTCGTCCGGGAGGTTTATGTCCAGTTGGGACAGGCGGTTGTGTAACCCTGACATTTTGAGTATGTGCTCACTTGTAACTGGTTTCCTCCATCTTACAACTATAGAACTTGTCGGAGACTTCATATCTCTCGACCGGGCATGAGCTTGGAAAACCATTTTCAGCTCCTCGAACATCTCATATGCTCCGTGTTGCTCAAAACGCTTTTGGAGCCCCGGTTCTAAGCTGTAAAGCATGCCGCCTTTGAACGAGGGAGTAATCATCGACGAGACTGCCAAGCATTCATAATGTCTTGGTTCTGCAGGATGGGTGCATCACCTAAGCGGTGCTTCTAGGACATATTGTTTCTTGGTTGCTATGAGGATGATCCTCAGGTTCCGGACCCAGCCCGAATAGTTGCTGCCATCATCTTTCAGCTTGGTTTTTCTAGGAACGCGTTGAAGTTCATGTTGACATGAGCGTTGGCCATTTGATCTACAAGACATTTTGCAAAGATTTTAGACTAATGTTCATGATAATTAAGTTCATCTAATCAAATTATCTAATGAACTCCCACTCAGATTTGACATCCCTCTAGTCATCTAAGTGTTACATGATCCGAGTCGACTAGGCCGTGTCCGATCATCACGTGAGACGGACTAGTCATCGTCGGTGAACATCTCCATGTTTATCGTATCTTCCATACGACTCATGTTCGACCTTTCGGTCTCTTGTGTTCCGAGGCCATGTATGTACATGCTAGGCTCGTCAAGTTAACCCTAAGTGTTTATGCATGTGTAAAACTGTCTTACACCCGTTGTATGTGAACGTAAGGATCTATCGCACCCGATCATCACGTGGTGCTTGAAGCAACGAACTTTAGCAACGGTGCAGTTAGGGGAACACTTTCTTGAAATTATCATAAGGGATCATCTTATTTACTACCGTCGTTCTAAGTAAACAAGATGCATAAAACATAATAAACATCACATGCAATTATATAAAGTAGTGACATGATATGGCCAATATCATATAGCTCCTTTGATCTTCATCTTCGGGCTCCATGATCATCTTGTCACCGGCATGACACCATGATCTCCATCATCGTGTCTCCATGAAGTTGCTCGCCAACTATTACTTCTACTACTATGGCTAACACGTTTAGCAATAAAGTAAAGTAATTTACATGGCGTTGAATCAATGACTCGCAGGTCATACAATAATTAAGACAACTCCTATGGCTCTTGCCGGTTGTCATACTCATCGACATGCAAGTCGTGATTCCTGTTACAAGAACATGATCTCATACATCACAATATATCATTCATCATTCATCACAACTTCTGGCCATATCACATCACATGACAATTGCTGCAAAAACAAGTCAGACGTCCTCTAATTGTTGTTGCATCTTTTACGTGGCTGCAATTGGGTTCTAGCAAGAACGTTTTCTTACCTACGAATAACCACAACGTGATTTTTTGAACTTCTATTTACCCTTCATAAGGACCCTTTTCATCTAATCCGCTCCAACTAAAGTAGGAGAGACAGACACCCGCTAGCCACCTTATGCAACTAGTGCATGTCAGTCGGTGGAACCTGTCTCACGTAAGCGTGCGTGTAAGGTCGGTCCGGGCCGCTTCATCCCACAATACCGCTGAAGCAAGAAAAGACTAGTAGCGGCAAGCAAGTTGACAAGATCTACGCCCACAACAAAATTGTGTTCTACTCGTGCAATAGAGAACTACGCATAGACCTAGCTCATGATGCCACCGTTGGGGAACGCGTTGCAGAAAATTAAAATTTTTCCTACGGTTTCACCAAGATCCATCTACGAGTTCATCTAAGCAACGAGTCATGGGAGAGAGATTGCATCTACATACCACTTGTAGATGTGCGGAAGCGTTCACTAGAACGTGGATGATGGAGTCGTACTCGCCGTGATCCAAATCACCGATGACCGAGTGCCGAACGGACGGCACCTCCGCGTTCAACACACGTACGGAGCGGATGACGTCTCCTCCTTCTTGATCCAGCAAGGGGGAAGGAGAGGTTGAAAAAGATGGCTCCAGCAGCAGCACAACGGCGTGGTGGTGGTGGAGCAGCGATCTCGGCAGGCTTCGCCAAGCTCGTGGCGGAGGAGGAAGAGGTGTAGCAGGGGGAGGGAGGCGCCAGAACTTCAGGGTGCGGCTGCCCCCTCCCCCTCCCTTTATATAGGCCCGTAGGGGGGGCGCCGACCCTTGGAGATCTAATACCCCAAGGGGGGCGGCGCCCAAGGGGGGTGGAGTGCCCCCCAAGGCAAGTGGGGCGCCCCCCACCCTAGGGTTTCAACCCTAGGCGCGAGGTGGGCCAGAAGCGCACCAGCCCACTATGGGCTGGTTCCGTCCCCACTTCAGCCCATGGGGCCCTCCGGGATGGGTGGCCCCACCGGTGGACCCCGGGACCCTTCCGGTGGTCCCATACAATACCGGGTGACCCCGAAACTTTCCCGATGGCCGAAATAACACTTCCTATATATAATTCTTTACCTCCGGACCATTCCGGAACTCCTCGTGACGTCCGGGATCTTAAGTGTGTAGACCCTACGGGTTCGGGAGACACGTAGACATGACCGAGACGACTCTCGGGCAATAACCAACAGCGGGATCTGGATACCCATGTTGGCTCCCACATGCTCCTCGATGATATCATCGGATGAACCACGATGTCGAGGATTCAATCAACCCCGTATATTATTCCCTTTGTCAATCGGTATTTTACTTGCCTGACATTCGATCGTCGGTATCCCAATACCTCGTTCAATCTCGTTTCCGGCACGTCACTTTACTCGCATCAGTAATGCATGATCCCGTGACCAAACACTTGGTCACTTTGAGCTCATTATGATGATGCACTACCGAAAGTGGGCCAGTGATACCTCTCCGTCATACGGAGTGACAAATCCCAGTCTCGATCCGTGTCAACCCAACAGACACTTTTGGAGATACCTGTAATGCACCTTTATAGTCACCCAGTTACTTTGTGACGTTTGGTACACCCAAAGCACTCCTACGGTATCCGGGTGTTACACGATCTCATGGTCTAAGGAAGAGATACTTGACATTGGAAAAGCTCTAGCAAAACGAGCTACACGATCTTGTGCTATGCTTAGGATTGGGTCTTGTCCATCACATCATTCTCCTAATGATGTGATCCCGTTATCAATGACATCCAATGTCCATACTCAGGAAACCATGACTATCTGTTGATCAACGAGCTAGTCAACTAGAGGCTCACTAGGGACATATTGTGGTCTATGTATTCACACGTGTATTATGATTTTCGGATAATACAATTATAGCATGAATAAAAGACAATTATCACGAACAAGGAAATATAATAATAATCCTTTTATTATTGCCTCTAGGGCATATTTCTAACACATGCATCCTCGGGAGTACCTGGCTTTTTTCTTTCTTTCCGCAAGAGATGCTTGGACGATAAATCTGCACTACAGAACTAATTCCCAGTTTGTAAAAATATGAGTATTAATGATGGAAAACAATCATCAATGACCGGGGAGTGACCAATATACAGATACCCAAGCACATTCGTTAACTCCAAAATTGCAGAAATTATCATTATGTAAACAAAAACGATAGGAGAAAAATCATTTATATGCTTACATAGTGCATATACAGTCCTCTTAAGTAACAAAAAAAAGATCGCATGGTAACAATAGTGGGAATGAAAAGCAACATACATTACAAGCGGTGAGCGGTTCCCATGTCACGTCTCATAATATTACACAATAAAGAAATTTAACCTCGATGAGGCAGCTGCAAGGCAATCGCAAGTTACAGATTGTCAACACGGTTCAAGAAACCCGCAGCTCATCGGCAAATGTGCCGCTATAAGCTTAAACCACCGATACATGCCGGCAAAAGCTGAGATGCTAAAACGAGGGCTTCACTTCCATAGCTTTCGCAGCAACATGTTCTTCTCGGTATCCTTCTTCATCACCTTTGCAACAGCCATCTCGAAATCCTCCTGGGTGACGTGCACCCTTCTCTTGCGGAGGGCAAACATTCCAGCTTACATGCGGCACCGCATGATGATATATCAAAGTGAGTTCACTCATGATGTATGGTTTGATGCAGTCTACTTGAAACACAATACAGGCCAATACGTTGGTAAAGTCAAGACCTAAATGGTAAAAACTTGATACTTGCTACCAGGACAGGGTTCTGAGTTTATAGAATTTTAGCATGGGTAAAAATGGCAACTGGGCCTGGATTTCTCGCAGGTTGCTGTGGGACATTATGTAGCAGATTATAGATGTTTCGTAGTATGTGCTCGCCTACATGGTAACTTATTAGCACTGTACAATTCAGAATGTTTTTTCAGTTTATCAAGACAAATATATTAAAAATTTAGATGCTCGCTATAATGGCAACAATACATACCTTTAGCTCTGCTCCTGATGCTCCGTTCATCAGCAATTTTTTCAGATCAATGCCAGGCATCAAGTTCATTTTCCTCGAATGAATCTTCAAAATATCACCATGGGACTGATAGAATAGATAATTCAGACTTAGCACTGATATGAGCAAGCAATATTAAATTAATTATGGCGAGTACTGATGAAGCTATGTACCTAGAATAGGGTCATGGACCTGTCCAAGATACCCTCCCCAAGGACATCTCTCAAAAAACCAGAAGCATTTGAAGAAGAATCATCATCCACTCGACCATGAAGCTATGTTCCACTCGCCAGTCTTGAAGTCACTCGACCGTGAAGAGTATCGCTTGACTACCGTAAGATCTAGAGCCACTCTGCCTTTGCAGCAGTCGGGAATTAAGTCATAGCTTCATGGTCATTATGTGTCTTTATTACTGGCGTTACCAGTAACGCCCCCCTCTTGATGTACATTTAACCCTGTGTAACGGAGGGGAGCTGGGGTCCTGGCGCACTCTATATAAGCCACCCCCCTCCTCTGAGACAAGGGTTCGCACCCCCTGCACCGGCGGAGCTAGGCCAGATATGTTGGGGGGGCTAAACATAAAATAGGGATGTTTGGGGGGGGGCAAAAGCCTAAACTGTTCCTAATCTAACCTCCCTCAAAAAAATTCTTCACGTAATTTGACTCAGGTTGGGGGGCCCATGGCCCCTGCAGCAATGAACATAGCTCCGCCTCTGACCCCCTGTAACCCACACGCATATAATCCAGTCGACCGCCTCCGGGCTCCGAGACGTAGGGCTGTTACTTCCTCCGAGAAGGGCCTGAACTCGTAAAACTTGCATGTACAACTCTTCCATAGCTAAGATCTTGCCTCTACATACCTACCCCCCATTCTACTGTCAGACTTAGAACCACGACAGTTGGCGCCCACCTTGGGGCAGGTGTCTTAGCGACTTGTTGGAGAAGTTGCGATTTTTCCGATCCCCATCGACATGGTTTCAGGCGGAGGTTTGGCCGAGGGTCGCGAGATCCGTCTCGGCACGCTCGTGTTCGTCGCCGACGACTCCGCTTGGCTCCAAGAGGCTCCACTCAACGTCGAGGCGCTCCCCATCCACGGGGCAACGCACTTTCGCGCGTGCGTCCACGGCGTCCTCTGCGGCGATCGTCGACTCGATGTCGATCGGCTCTGTGGCGTCCTCCCTCCTGTTGCCCGCGCGCAAGCGTTCGGTCGATCGAGGCTTCAGCGGTGGGTGAGGCACGCGGTGGCCCGCCATCGGCCGTCCCCAAGTCGCGGCAATCGAGCCGTGAAACACTCTACTACTGTTCGATCCGGGCGACCGGCTCAGAGAAAGCGCATCCGAGTGCGGCAAGAATGATCCTGCGGCGGAAGTCCTGATGGTCGATGGGCCTCGTACTCCTCCTGGCTTCCCTCGTGTTGACGGTTGAGATGGCGGAGGCGATCCGTCGCGTGTCCACGAGGAGTACCTCCCTGAGCCCCTCTCTTCGCAGCAGAGGGAAGAACTTCGCCGCCGGAACATGGATGCACTTCATACTCCTATCATTGGAGAAACCCCTGAGGCCCGAGCCTTGGAGGAGGCGCTACCGCCAACTTGGTTGAGCCAAGACTGGAGAACCTCCAGCATGCACTCGACGAGCGTGCTCGGCAGCGGGTTCCAGAATCCAGTCGAAGACAACTTTTTTTCCTCCAACTCAGGTATATCGAACTCCAATCCAGAATCTCACAGCCGCAGCCCGAATAGCAGAGTCAATCCAGCCGTCCCAAATGTAAGTGGCAGAGGTTTGATGCAGATCAGGGCTTTACTCCGGGCAGCAGGAGAACATAATACAGTTGTGTCTCAGTCGCGGAATAGGATCCATAGCAGATCTGTCGTAGCAGATACAGTCCAGTCGGCCCACAGCCCAAGATCGTCCCCGAGGCGTGAGGGGTGTGGAGACCGGCGAGATCAGTACAGAAAGCGCGAGCAGTATGATCACTGACTCGATCACGATGATCATCGTCGAGTGCCCACGCCTCCCCCAAGGAGTGGGTCATACGTGCCTCGACAACATGATCACAGACGCCCTCACAGTGGTGGGCGAAGGATTCAAGTCGACCCCGGGGAACCGGGCTTTGATGCGAGATCTATTCTCGTACAAGGTTCGGTCGACAGAAACAGAGCTCACAGAGAAGTCCATGACAGAGATTTTCCAACCAGCAGCAGAGTGCTTCAGCAGAGCCATCAGGGCCGCGGTGATTCCTCCCAACTTCAGGTTGGTGACTGGAGTCAGTAAGTTCACTGGGGAGTCCAAGCCTGACACTTGGCTTGAGGACTATAGAGTGGCTGTTCAGATTGGCGGCGGCAATGATGAAGTGGCCATGAAGCACCTTCCTCTGATGTTGGAGGGCTCGGCCAGAGCATGGTTAAATTAGTTAGCGCCCGTCAGTATTTACAGTTGGGAAGATCTTGCTCGAGTGTTTGTCAGAACATTTGAAGGAACATGCAAACGGCCAGCAGGGTTGACAAAGCTGCAATCTTGTGTGCAGAAGCCAAATGAAACTTTGAGGGACTATATCCAGAGATGGATCACGTTGCATCATGCGGTGGAAAATGTATCACCAAGCAGTTTGTGCCTTCAAGGAAGGCGTCAAATATCGAGAGTTGAATCTGAAGTTCAGTCGGACCGGAGATATGTCTCTGAGTCGGATGATGGAGATTGCCGCCAAGTATGCCAATGGTGAAGAGGAGGATCGGCTCCGGAGTGGCAAGCGCAAAACAGTCGTCCATGAAACCGGGGGAGGGAACTCCAGTCGGAAGCAGAAGCGCAAAGCCGAGCCAGCTGCTCCTGGAGAAGCCTTAGCCGTGACTCAAGGAAAGTTCAAGGGGAAACCCAAGGGGCCGTGGAACCCTAAGAAAGTAAAAGATCAAGATGGGAATGATCTGTTGGATTTGCCATGCCACATTCACACAAAGAAAGATGAGGAGGGTAATCTCATTTACCCAAAGCATACCACTCGGCAAAGGTCGGCTCTCGATCCAGCAGCCGAGAGAAACAACCCAAAGAGAAGGAAAAGAGTCGACAAAGTTGAGGACAAAGAGGAAAGTGACGATGGTTACCCTCACGTCAATTCCACTGATGATTTTTTCGATGTTGAGAGCAAAAGTCGATCGAAAGTCATCAACAGAGAAGTAAACATGGTCGCTCGGCGATGCCCAGTTATTTGAAATGGTCTCAGACTGCCATTACATTCAACCAGTCTGATCACCCGACGCATATAGCCACCCCCAGGAGGCAAGCATTGGTGGTTGACCCAGTCGTCGAAGGCACTCGGTTTACTAGAGTTATAATGGGTGGTGGCAGTGGCCTGAATATTCTGTATGCGGAGACGTTGAAAGGAATGGGCATTCCGATGTCCAGACTCAGTGAAAGCAATATGAGTTTCCATGGAGTCATTCCTGGCAAGAAGGCCGAGTCACTCGGATAGATCGCCCTTGATGTAGTTTTCGGTGATTACAAGAATTACCGCAAAGAAAAATTGACATTTGAAGTTGTGGATTTCCAGAGTGCTTATCACGCTATTCTGGGTAGGCCAGCTTATGCACGTTTTATGGCTCGACCATGCTACGTTTATCTCAAGTCGAAGATGTCTGGTCCTAAAGGTGTGATCACTATCACTGGCAATCGAAAAGAAGGCGTAAGAGTGCTTCCGTAAAGGCTCAAGATCGCCGATGCACAGATGATGATGAGTGGAATTGCAGGAGTATCAGAAAAATGCAGATCCGAGTGATTTGTTGCGAGCTAAGAAGCCTGCCACGGATTCAGCATTTCAGTCGTCTGGCGAAACGAAGCCGATTCATATTCACCCGACGGATCCCAATGCTGCTCCGACTCACATTTCAACAACACTCGACTCCAAATAGGAAGAAGCGCTCATCCAGTTCCTTCGTGAGAACTGGGACATCTTTGCATGGAAACCTTTCGACATGCCTGGTGTTCCCAAGGAGCTGGCTGGGCATCATCTGCGAGTCAACCCAAAAGTGAAACCAATCAAAGAACATCTTCGACGGTCCGCCGTGCAGAAGAGAAAGGCAATCGGTGAAGAAGTGGCTCGGCTCCTAGTAGCTGAGTTTATCCGAGAGATTTACCACTCCGAGTGGCTAGCTAATGTTGTCATGGTTCCTAAGAAGGACGACTCACTTCGCATGTGCATTGACTTCAAGCATATCAATCGGGCCTGCCCGAAAGATCACTTTCTCTCCCTCGCATCGATCAAATTGTCGACTCAACTGCGGGGTGTGAGCGTTTGTCCTTTTTGGACGCTTATTCGGGGTATCATCAGATCCGTCTGTATGGACCTGATGAGATAAAAATAGCTTTCATTACCACATTTGGGTGCTTCTGTTATGTCACCATGCCATTCGGCTTAAAGAACGCTGGAGCCACATTCATGCAGATGATTCAGAAGTGTTTACTCACTCAAATCAGTCGGAATGTGGAAGCATACATGGATGATATTGTGGTTAAGTCACGTAAAGGTTCCGACCTACTGGCTGACCTTGCTGAAACCTTTGCCAACCTTAGAAGGTATGATATAAAGCTTAATCCATCAAAGTGCACATTCGGAGTCCCAGGCGGAAAATTGCTCGGTTTTCTCATTTTCGAACGAGGGATCGACGCTAACCCAGAGAAAGTGGGTGCCATACTCCGGATGAAACACCCCATGCGTGTGCATGATGTCCAGAAGCTTACTAGTTGTTTGGCCGCCCTAAGTTGATTCATTTCTCGCCTCGGTGAAAAGGCATTGCCTCTTTACCGACTGATGTAGAAGTCAGATAAGTTCGAGTGGACTCCTGAAGCTGATGCAGCATTCACAGAGCTAAAAGCCCTGCTTTCCACCCAGCCGGTGCTTGCTGCCCCAATCAGCAAAGAGCCTTTACTGCTTTACATTGCAGCCGCTGGACAAGTCGTTAGTACAGTACTTACGGTCGAGCGAGAAGAAGAAGGAAAAGCCTATAAAGTTCAGCGTCCAGTATATTATGTTTCTGAAATTTTGGCTCCATCAAAGCAAAGATATCCGCATTATCAGAAGCTTGTTTATGGGATTTATATGACCACGAAGAAGGTTGCACATTACTTCTCTGACCATTCAATTACAGTTGTCAGCGACGCTCCATTGTCAGAGATTCTCGCACACTGAGAGATGCAACTGGGTCGAGTGGCAAAGTGGGCGATTGAACTCCTTCCTTAGATATCAAGTTTGAGGCAAAGAAAGCTATCAAGTCCCAAGCAATAACGGATTTCCTCGCCGAGTGGATCGAACAGAATCGCCGACTCAAGTTCACTCGAACCTTTGGACCATGTTTTTGATTGCTCCAAGATGCTAAGCGGTTCGGTCTTTGGGGTGGTACTGGTATCCCCCCGAGGAGACAAGCTCAGATATGTCCTTCAGATTCACTTTGATTCCTCCAACAACGAAGCAGAATATGAAGCACTCCTGTATGGGTTACGTATGGCCATTTCACTCGGCGTCTGTCGCCTCATGGTCTATGACGACTCAGATTTGGTAGTCAATCAAGTGATGAAGGAGTGGGACGTCAGAAGCCCAATATGCAGTTCTTTGAAATGCAGTGAGGAAATTGGAAAAGAAGTTTGAGGGGTTAGAGCTCCATCATATACCCCGACTGAAAAATCAAGCTGCCGATGATTTGGCAAAGATAGGTTCCAAGAGAGAAGCCATTTCCAACCGTCAGTTCAAGAAGATCCTTTCACTAAAGAGCCCCTGCAGCCTAAGAGTGCCACAGATCCGACTGAAGTCGAGATCCCAGCCGTGGTCGACCTGATCATGGAGGTTTTGGTCATCACTCCCGACTGGACAGTACCGTACATTGCATATATTCTTAGGAAGGAACTCCCAGAAGATGAAGAAGAGGCTCGACAGATCGTCCGTCGATCCAAAGCCTTTACTGTGATAGGAGGACAACTGTTCAGGGAAGGAGTGACGGGAGTCAGTCAGAAATGCATAACGCCAGAAGAAGGTCGAATGATCCTCAACGACATCCACTCAGGGACCTGTGGTCACCATGCGTCCTCTCGGACCATCGTGGCTAAAGCATACCGAGCTGGGTTTTACTGGCCACGAGCAAATGAAATGGCGAAAGATATAGTCGACAAATGTGAGGGTTGCCAGTTTTACTCCAACATGTCGCACAAACCTGCGTCAGCCCTGAAGACCATTCCACTCGTCTGGCCCTTTGCTGTTTGGGGATTGGATATGGTCGGACCGCTGAGAACCGGTAGGAGCGGCTTCACTCACGTGCTTGTAGCAGTCGACAAGTTTACCAAATGGATTGAAGCTAAGCCTATCAAGAATCTTGAAGCCAGCACTGCTGTCAGTTTCATGAGAGAATTGACATTCAGATGCGGAGTTCCGCACAGCATCATCACTGACAACGGGTCGAACTTCGTTTCTGATGAGTTTAGAGCCTTCTGCGCCTCTCAAGGCACACGAGTCGACTATGCTTCAGTCGCTCACCCCCAGTCGAATGGACAAGCAGAAAGAGCAAATGGCCTAATTCTCAAAGGACTGAAACCCCGACTGATGCGTGATCTCAAGCACGCAGCAGGCGCCTGGGTTGATGAACTTCCATCAGTTCTTTGGGGTCTAAGGACAACTCCCAATCGGTCGACTGGCCGAACTCCATTCTTCTTGGTCTATGGAGCTGAAGCTGTTCTGCCGAGTGACTTACTTCACAATGCACCACGAGTCAAGCTCTTCTCTGAAGATGAAGCGGAACAGGCTCGGTAGGACACAGTTGACCTTTTAGAGGAGGAAAGAGAGATGGTTTTGATCCGGTCGACCATCTATCAGCAAGACTTGCGTCGATTCCACGCCAGAAACGTGAGGGGTCGAGCCTTTCAAGAGGGAGACTTGGTTCTTCGAGTGGATCAACAGAAACCACACAAGCTGACCCCTGCTTGGGAAGGTCCCTTCATTGTCACCAGAGTTCTCCACAATGGAGCATACCATCTTTATAATGTCGAGCATCAGAAAGACGAGCCAGGAGCTTGGAACACGGAGCTGCTCCGCCCCTTTTATACTTAAGTACTCACTCGGATGAGATGTAATAAGAAATACCTTTGTAGTTTGTTTATCAAAGACAAGATCTTTATAATCTTCCTAAACAATCTGTTGTTGCTTTCGTTTGTGTTTGAAATCCCCCAGTGGGTAACTTCGCTGCGAATCTGTTTAGCCTAAGTTTGAATAATCCTACCGAGTGATGAGCAAGCCTCTCACTCGGGGGCTTAGCTGCGAATCCTTTTCGCCTAAGTTTAAAAAAATCCTACCGAGTGATGAGCAAGCCTCTCACTCGGGGGCTTAGCTGCGAATCCGTTTTGCCTAAGTTTAAAAAAATCCTACCGAGTGATGAGAAAGCCTCTCACTCGGGGGCTTAGCTGCAGTCCAGTACTCGCCTAAGTTTAAAACATCCTACCAAGTGGTGAGCAAGCCTCTCGCTCGGGGGCTTAGCTGCAGTCCAGTACTCGCCTAAGTTTAAAAAATCCTACCGAGTGGTGAGCAAGCCTCTCATTCGGGGGCTTAGCTGCAGTCCAGTACTCGCCTAAGTTTAAAAAATCCTACCGAGTGATGAGCAAGCCTCTCACTCGGGGGCTTAGCTTCGAATCCATTTCACCTAAGATTAAAAAATCCTACCGAGTGGTGAGCAATCCTCCCACTCGGGGGCTTAGCTGCAGTCCAGTACTCGCCTAAGTTTAAAAAATCCTACCGAGTGGTGAGCAATCCTCCCACTCGGGGCTTAGCTGCAGTCCAAGACTCGCCTAAGTTTAAAAATCCCACCGAGTGGTGAGAAATCCTCCCACTCGGGGCTTAGCTGCAGTCCAAGATCGCCTAAGTTTAAAAATCCCACCGAGTGGTGAGCAATCCTCCCACTCGGGGCTTAGCTGCAGTCCAAGACTCGCCTAAGTTTAAAAATCCCTACCGAGTGGTGAGCAATCCTCCCACTCGGGGCTTAGCCGATCCAAGACTAGCCTAAGTTTAAAATCCCACCGCAGTGGTGAGCAATCCTCACACTCTGGGGCTTAGCTGCAGTCCAGTACTCGCCTAAGTTTAAAAAATCCTACCGAGTGGTGAGCAATCCTCCCTCTCGGGGGCTTAGCTGCAGTCCAGTACTCGCCTAAGTTTAAAAAATCCTACCGAGTGATGAGCGATCCTCCCGCTCGGAGGCTTAGCTGCAGTCTTATACTCGCCTAAGTTCGAAACATATCCCTATCTGCAAGGACGACGAGGTGCAGGTTGACTGCAACCTTCTCCTTCGGAGCTACGCCACAAATACAACATGCGCTACATCCCTATCTGCAAGGACGACGAGGTGCAGGTCGACTGCAACATTCTCCTTCGGAGCTACGCCACAAATACAATGTGCGCTCCATCCCTATCCGCAAGGATGACGAGGTGCAGGTCGACTGCAACCTTCTCCTTCGGAGCTACGCCACAAATACAACATGCGCTCCATCCTTGTCTGCAAGGACGACGAGGCGCAGGTCGATTAAAGTCTCCACTTTACAGCTGCATCTCAAACACAAAGGTCATTCTAAGTGTAGAACAAATTACAAAAGCAATCACAAGCATATCCTGAGATAAATCAAGTCCAAAAACCCTAAAAGTTCAAGACCGCAGAAGTACTCGGGCACTTAGCCCGAAAGAGTTTAACGGTTACAAAAACCACTCGGCATCCCCAGGCAAATTTAAGGTGGAGCATAAAAGTTTGTTCACTCCGCAGAAGGAGGGCTGGCAGGCTTGACAAATTCATCCAGGTCAATGCCATCAGCAATCCGAGTGCGGCAGCAATTAAAGTCTCCATGAAGGATTGGAAGTCATGCTTCTTGGTATTGGCAACCTTGATCGCCGCCAGCTTCTCTTCTCGCGCCTCCTTGCAATGGACACGAACCAAAGACAGAGCCACATCAAGACCGCAGGCGGAAGACTTTTCCACTCCTGCACTCGACCTAGGATCTCGTTAAGTCGAGTCATCGAGACTTCGAGGTCATTCGGGAGCGTTGCCCTTGGCCAGAGTGCTGTGTCGATCCGGGACATTGCGACCTTCAGTCGAGCAAGGTAGTCAACAACACCGTCGATGCGGGATTCCAGTCGGAGCAAGTTCATAGCGGCTTCATCTTTCACGGGGGAGTTGATGGGGTCCAAGCTTGGTTCAATTCGCTCGGTCTCATCCTTGAAATCTAGGCAAAACTCTACATACACAATACGAGGATGAGTCAATAGTCGTATGCCGAGTCGGCGAAGATAAACCAATCAAATGTAATATATACCTTCAAGCTTGATGAACAGCTTCTTGGCAAGGCTTCTCAGATAACTTTCCAGATCATCCCTTCTGCGAGCAATGCCTTCCATCCTCTCGTTCAGATTGACATTGTCCTTCTTCAAGCGGGTAACTTCCTTGTTAGCTTCGTCCAGGGCAGATTTTATCTTGGTGTTTTCTTCCTCCAATTTGCTGACTGAAGCCAACTTTTGTTCAGCCAGAGCAGTTTTGTCGTCAGCCTTCTTCTGTGCGGCAGCTAGATCTTGATCCTTTTTGGCCAGAGCATGGTTCAGTTTCTCTGAAAAGAAATAATGCTTGATTCAGAAAGAGCAGAATGAAATCCAGATCAAAGACAAACCAGTCGAAAAGTCTTTCTTACCATTGGCGTCATCCTTGGCTTTCTGCAGTTCTGTCTTGGCCAACTCCAGGTCAAGTTTGAGTTGAATCTGCTGTTTCTCCAAGTCAGCAAAGCGAGCTCCAAGATCACAAGATTTCTGCAATGATGGAATGAGTCAGTCGACTAGATAAAAGATTGGTTATTTCAGAGAGGTAAAAGGATAAAGCCAACAAATTCTAAGACTACTACCGAATCAAACATCCAACAGTAGTCTCGGGGACTACACCCAGTGGGTGCACTTAGCGTGCCCCCACTGATTCAGTTTACACTCGACAAGGCCTTTTTTCAGCGCGAGTGCAAAAAAAAAGAGAGAAACAGCAACAAACAGATTCTTCAGACCATAGTCGACTGCTAGCAGTCGACCACGATCTCGGGGACTACACCCAGTGGGTGCACTCAGCGTGGCCCCACTGGTTCAAAAATCCACTCGACATGACCTGCTCAAACCGAGTGAAGAAATTCAAAATTCAAGACTACAGTCGACTGCCCGCAGTCCATCATAGTCTCGGGGACTACACCTAGTGGGTGCACTCAGTGTGCCCCCACTAGTCCAAAAAATTAAATCGACAACAACATCAGATTCAGCTCCTAGTACAAATTTGCTCAGTGACAAATAGAAACACCCACTGGGTGTACAGAAGCGAAGATCCTTGGAAAGAGAGTTTTTAGGTACCATATCCTAACAGAACAAGTGAAGAGAGTCGTCAATCTGCGAACACGAGCGTTGCTCTGAGAGCGGAGCTGGCATCATAAGCGACTGGCCGCATCCCGCACCATCTTCATCTTCTCCATCATGATGACTTCTTGGCGTATAGCTTCTTTGGCGGCATCCACTTCGTCTTCTGGGACGTGATGTGTAGCAAAAACTGAAGGTGGATCGGCAGGAGCATGCGCGACTGACGCAGAAGGTCGAGCACTACGGCAAAGTTTGGCGAAAAGAAACAGAAACCGATTACGTCACCGGCGTCTGAATCGCCAGTTCCGCCCATCAAGCGTCGGCCGAGGTCTCTTGCCAGCAGATGTTTTCCTGTTTCTTCTCTCCAAGGGCCTCTGGGGCTCGTCATCATCATCGTCGGGGAGGTCAATAACGTTGGGAGCTACAAAAAGGTTCAATCGCCAACATTTCATCACCCGATCAGATATATCATAGTTCAGTCGACAAAAGGACGACAGAATAACAAAGATTGTACCCGGATTGGAGGTGACCGCGTCTTCCATTTCCTCATCCTCGTTTCTGTAAGCTGAAGTCCCAGAGGTAGTGGCACTGCCAATTTCAAGGTTCATTCGATCAAACCAAAGGAAAGATAAATAGCACAGAGCGTCGAGTAAAAGTGAAAGAAGAACACTCACGCAGAGGCAACATGAATGTCAAGCTTGATTTTTGGCAGCGCCTTCCGAGTCTTCTGCGCGACGACCTTGGTCTGCTTTGAGGCCTTCTCAGCTGGTGCTGGAGAGGATGTCCGAGGACGCTTTGACGATTGCCCAGTCAGAATGATCGCCTTGTCACGAGCGCTCGCTGGATCTTGAGCAAGCTTGGATCGCCTTTCCCTGCGAGGAGGAGAGCCGACCTCTTCTTCGTCACTCGATTCATCGCTCTCCCCGTCTCCCTCTCCGTCAGAATGCCATTCGCCGCTTTCGCCTCCTCTTGCCTCGCGCTCCGGATCCTGCTCCTGCTCTCCGTTGGGCATTGAGTACATTTCGGTAAGAGTCTGGAAGAAAACAAGAAGGACAAAGTCAGTCGGTAAAGCATAAACAACTGTGCGAATAAATCAAGATTATAGTCGGTAATTCAGAATTGGACCTTGTCTGGTTCGTAAGATTGGTCGAGTGGAGTAATTCTCCTGGCTCCCCTGGGGTTGTCTTTGTTTCCTGTGATACTCATCCGCCACCCCTCCAACGTGGTCTCGCCGACCTCCTCCGGATGAGTCCGAGTAGTGTCATCAGTGCTTGAATACATCCACATCGGGTGGTCATGAGCTTGAAGCGGTTGAATGCGTCACCGAAGGAAAATCTCCAACAAATCCATACCAGTCACCCCATGGCGGACAAGTTGAACTACTCGATCGACCAGCACCTTGACTTGTGCCTTCTCCTCCGGGATCACCTTCAAAGGGGAGGGTTTCCCCACTCGGGCCAAAGAAAAAGGGGGAAGTCCAACGATTGCCACGAGTCGGCCGGTCTTTGCAAGAGAACCAGTCAATCGCGACCCACGGACCGAGTCGGGAAGAATCATGGCTGGAAAAGAACTTTTGCCCCTCATCTGAATCCCAGGGCCCCGCACATTTGGATCACATGCGTCCTTTCATCACTCGGATTTGCCTTTTTGACCGACTGGGAGCGACATGTGAAGATGTGCTTGAAGAGGCCCCAGTGGGGTCGGCAGCCCAAGAAATTCTCACACAAAGACATGTAGGCAGCAAGGTACACAATGATGTTTGGGTGAAATGGTGGAGTTGCACCCCGAAAAAATTCAAGAAACCTCGGAAGAAAGGGTGAGGAGGCAAGGAGAACCCGCGGTCAATGTGAGTGGCGAGGAGGACGCACTCATCCTCACGCGGCTGCGGCTCGGTCTCGTTCCCTGGGAGCCGTGCCGATTTGTGGGGAATCAGTCCCCCTTCGACCAGGTCATCGATGTCGTCCTGGCGGATCGCCGAGCAAATCCAGTCGCCCTGGATCCAGCCCAGCGGCAGGCCAGACCTCGAGGAAGATTCGCCCCGGCTGGACTTCTTCCCCTTCATTGCCGTCGCCTTCTTTCAAGGCCGAGAGCCACCGTATTCTCTTTCCACATCGCCGCAGATGGATCTTGAACTGAGCAGCGACACTAGGGCTAAAGCAAGCACATGGTGAACTCGAGGAAGAAGAAGAAAATGAGAGCGCCTTGTTCAAAAGCCACTGCCCGGCGCCTTGTATGAGGTTACTTCAAGTGGTGACTTGTAGGCCCGAGCAATCTTATCCAATCCACTAGCGATCGCGTGCGCGATACATGGCAAAAAAGGTGGCGCGGAAATTGAGGCAGCCCTACCTAATCCAGCCCGATTACTGCGGCCTCCTCCGCCCCGCGTGCTTCCCAAAATTCGAATCCCGTGAAATCCACGGGCAGCAGAACAACTTGTTAGACGGAAGATCTCCTCCACATCATCACTCAGAGCTCTTCCAGTAAAAGTTCACTCGACAAAAACTAGGAATGGATCAAGGCGACTGAAAAAGAAGTTGGTATCGTCACCTCGGTTCATTGATCCAGAACAAGATATACTGGTAGCACGAAAAACAAATCGAAAGTGTTCTCAACTCCTTCCCCACTCAAACCCTGATCCATTCGTGGGCTAATGATGAAGCTATGTACCTAGGGTAGGGTCATGGACCAGTCCAAGATACCCTCCCCAAGGACATCTCTCAAAAAACCAGAAGCATTTGAAGAAGAAGAATCATCCACTCGACCATGAAGCTATGTTCCACTCGGCAGTCTTGAAGTCACTCGACCGTGAAGACTATCGCTCGACTACTAGAAGATCTAGAGCCACTCTGCACTGCAACGGTCGGGAATTAATTCATAGCTTCATGGTCATTATGTATCTTTATTGCTGGCGTTACCAGTAACGCCCCCCTCTTGATGTACATTTAACCCTGTGTAACGAAGGGAAAATTTGGGGTCTGGCCTTACTCTATATAAGCCACCCTCCTCTCGAGACAAGGGTTCGCACTTCAGAACTCCACACGCATATAATCCAATCGACCGCCTCCCAAGACTCCGAGATGTAGAGTACATTACTTCCTCCGAGAAGGGACTGAGCTCGTAAAACTTGCGTGTACAACTCTTCCATAGCTAAGATCTTTCCTCTACATACCTACCCCCCATTCTACTGTCAGACTTAGAACTACGACAAGTACTGGCCTGAGCTTGTAAAACTTGCGTGTACAACTCTTCCATAGCTAAGATCTTGCCTCTACATACCTACCCCCCATTCTACTGTCAGACTTAGAACCACGACAAGTACTACACCACTTACATCTCCATTAGGATTTGGAAATTCGATCTTCCTATCAATACAACCAGGCCTCAGAAGAGCTTGGTCCAATATGTCTATCCTATTCGTTGCCATAAGAACCTTAATTTTGTTCGATGCTTCAAAACCATCAAGTTGGTTCAGGAACTCAAGCATAGTGCGTTGAACCTTGCTATCACCGTTGCCAGATCCCGACTCCATCCTAGCAGATCCAATAGAGTCTATTTCATCCATAAATATAATGGATGGCGCATGCTCTTGCTCCCTATCAAATTCAGACCAAATGTGTTAGCCTCTGGTATAAATATATTATATAATGCAAGATCCTTTTACAGGGAATCGTTTCAAAATCGGACTGAAATGGTTTCCCGGAAAAGAATTCTGACAGGTAAATAGTAAAAGTTTGAATGCAACACTGACGGATAAGGTATACCTAGCTATAATAAAGAGTTCACGAACCATCCAGGAACCCTCTCCAATACTCTTACAGAACTTGAACATAACATAGAGACCTTATCTCTATTCTCAAAAAAAGTTTATAGGAGATACAACATGCATGCATGTGTGATTTGGATATAGGCCTAATTAAAGCTGCCTCTGCCCGAGTTCACATGGCAGATCTAGCTGATTAACATCTCCGGCAAACACACATGGAAGATCTAGCTAATTTAACGTCTCCGGCAACCAGGCACGCACACAAACAGTCACGTTATCCTCATCTTGATGAAAGCGGAAAATAACCTGACCTCATAGTAGCACCGCCATTTTCAGCGGCGGCAATATTAGCAGCACCTCAACGTTGCCACTCAACCGGTGGAGATGACACTGAGCACTCGTGCTTCAACAATGTGGTTGACTGACCTATAGCTTCAACCTATTAACAAAGTAGCAAAGTAGAGCTGAAATTCAAATAACTATAACAATGGAGAATATGTGAATACTATAGGCATCATGCTATTTCAGGGCAAAACATGAGTCAGAGAGAGAATATCAAATGAAGTAGTCATCATGAGCTACTGCATAAATGACAATTCAAATCCATTTTCCATTTTATAATAAAGATGTTTATGGGTTTTTATGAGTTTCAGCTAGTAATATTGATCCACCTATCAAATGAAGTGCACAATCAAACTGAATACATATTTGTGTTGAAAGTAGATGCAGGCATCCTAATAGGTTCAAATATCACAGAAATTGGAAGATGAAACTTGACTACCTCCTATATGATTTGGAGGAAAAAAGGGTGCACTACGTTATCAGTCAACCGGTGTTGATAGATGCGTGAATTATGTACAGGTTAAACGTGGTTCCAGCAAAATTTTAGTGATCGAAATTTGGTACATTGACCATATTGAGTTTTCCTTGAACTTGTACATCCCATTCTCTTCATATAACTCCTGAAAGAGTTCCGTGAATCTATTGACATTTCAAATCTGCACATGTCAAGTTAGGACTGCATGACAATATGACAAATCTGATTATTACATTGAGCGACAGAAAATAGTGAAGGTCCCAAACCTGAGAGCTTAGTTGTTGCATTTGGCAATGTTAAACAATGATAGAAGACCTTGCTAAAGATTAGCAATGGAGTAAAAATTAGCACTACATGTGACAGTATATAAACGAGTATGCTTGTTGTACTCCTCACGAGACTGAATCACATACCTCCGTTAACCACAAAGTTAGGAAACTGAACCATTTTGACGAAAGACTACAAGCTTCCGGTAATCAGCATAACGACGAAGGATATGGGTGCCCCTCGAGTCGCATTCCTCCTGCAGCTCGACGATGGCGTAGGCGACACCATCCTCACCACGTAGCTCACGAAGCACCGCATCATTCTCCTCAACGGCGAGCACAATATCCTTGAAGAGAGGGGTAAGGCAGCCAACGAAATCAGGGCGCTCCGAGGCAGGCTGGGTTGCAAAGATTAGGTCCATGAGGTGCTCGAAGTCTGCGCGGGAGCGGAGGGCAACGACCTTCTTGAGGTAGGCGACATAGACCTGGAGGCCCTTGGGCGCGAGGTCGAGGAGGGGGAAGAGGCTCACAAGGCAAAGCACGACGGGGTGGTCCTGGGCATCGACCGCGGCGGAGAGTCTCCACCGCGCGATCCCCTTGAGGCGGCGCTTGATGTCGAGCAGGTCGCGACCGAGGTTGTCATCGGTGGGGAACCGCGCGTTTATGGCCAGGAACTCGTGCACGGTAGTGGCGGCGGCCAGGGCGCGGCGCGCGACGTCAAGCGCGCGGGAGCGGTAGAGCACGGCCCCGACGCGGGCCAGGGCGGACTCGGTGCACGAGTGCGCCGCGTCGAGGTGGCGGACGCGGGAGGAGAGTTCCTCGGCAAGCGCGGCAGTGGAGGAGGAGGACTCCCTGAGCACGGTAGCGTCGGAGGCGGCGAGCGAGGGGAGCGGCGGAGGCGGCGAGCTAGAGGAGCGGCGAGGCGAGGCGGAGCGGAGCAGGGAGGCGGCGGCGCGATCGAGGTCGGGGCGGCGGGCAAGGAGCGGGTCTAGGGAGGGGGTGTTTGTCTCCCTCTTTCTTTCTTAGCGACGAAGCGAGGTAGGGTGGGAAGGAAGCTTTGTGTGGACGAGCGCGATTGGGCAGCGTGAATCTCTCTCCCGATTGACCTGAATGCCTTGATGACGTGGGGCTCGCCAAGCCAATTGGCCAGCCGCGAGAAAAAGTTGTCAGTAAAAAGCGCCCCAACGTGCCAACCAGCGATCAACATGTGGTTGGATGGTTAGGAGAACAATGATATTCTCAACTCACAAGGGTTCAAGTCGTCTTTCTTTCGCGTTTCCGAATTTATTTGAAGATGTTTGATCGGTGGGCGCCATTCACCCGCTGTCGCCTAAGTCCGGCAAAGGCGCCCAACCGGTCAATTCCATTTCGTCAGCCCAGCCTAAAATTTTGCAACTAACATATATGTCCGCAACTAATTCAGGGCTAGCGGCCATAGTTTATGCCAGCATCCGGTATACATGCTGGCCTACAAAAAAATTGCCATAATTCATGCTGACACACTTGCGAGCACACAAAAAATGCCATAGTTCATGCATCTCGGTTGTAGTTCATGTCGGCACACATGTCAGCATATGTAATGATCGCGCTCTCGGCCATAGTTCATCCATCTAGTTTGAGCATCTCCCTTGCCTATTCACGAATGAAACCCTTTTCCTCGGGGACACTTGGTGTGTTGTTGGTGGGGTTCGGCCGGAGGTACGTGGGTGTGGTCGGGCATGGCTCACTACAAGAAAAGACACATCCGTGACATTTTGGGGCGAACGAATTTTTTTCCTATCATGCTTATGACACTTCTATGACGATAATTGTGACAAAACCCGGTATCATCATAGATGTGCTGGGCTCCTACTTCTATGAAAAAAATCATGAAAGAAAATGGGCTTTTTCGTCTGGGCGGGCGAATTATAGCGCATGACATTCTTTGGGCCGTCCATGACGGAAAAAACCGTGGTAGAAGTGATAGCAAGGAAAATATCGGGGAGTTCCCGGTTACGATGAGTGGTCGGGGCCGAGCGATGCACAGAGGTTTGCGCGTATCTCTTGTACACGTACGCGCGTGTGTGCGAGGCGTTGCGCTCTAACTGAACCCGAGCGAGGCTTTGGGCTCTAACTGAACCCGAGCAATTGCACTAGCTACGTTACTGAACCCCGATCGATCCCTTGCTGTTAACTGAACCCGAGTGATTACTTCGCTACTGCTGCTAATTGAAGCCGATCGATGATGTTTCTTGACGAACAGTGAGCGTTGTGGGAGGAGGGGGTGGATGAATAGTTCCCGGCAGGGGTAGATGAACAGGACCCCGTGGTAGTAGAGATCGTTGCCGCTGGATGAACAGGACCCCGATCGAGCCGGTTGGGGTGGATGAACAGGACCCCATGGATGGCTGGATTCGTGAAGGGCTGGATGAACAGTAGCCGGTGGAGGGCTGGATGAACAGTAGCCCGTGAAGGACTGGTTGGACAGTAGCCGGTGGAGGAGCGGTGGAGGCTGAATGAACAAGATCCCGTGGATAAACAGTGGCTGGTGGAGGCGGGAGGGGAGACGCCGTGGATGAACAGTCGCAGGTGGAGGCTGGAGGAGGTCGACGGTGGATGAATAGTAGTCCATGGAGGCAGTCAACGGTGGAGATGAACAATATCTCGTGGAGTCTCGTTTTGCGGTACACCACACCCCTCCCGATGAACAGTACCCCCATTTCAACCGTAGCGCTCCAACACAAGTCCGTTTCCTCCATTTTGCGGTACGTCACACCCCTCCTAATCAACAAGACCCCGTTTCGGCCATAGGAGGTCCAAGAGAAGTCCGTTTCCTCCGTTTTGCGGTATGCCAGACCCCTCCCGATGAACAGGATCCCGTTTCGACCTTGGTCGGTCGAACACAAGGCCGTTTCCTCCGTTCTGCGGTATGCCAGGCCTCGTTCCGATCGGCTGTTCCATCCAAGCCGGTCGGCTCCCGATGAACACGGCGACGCAGTTTCTCCGTTCCGACCCAGCCATGTACACGAGCCCTGGCCATACGTATGTGCGAGTAGACGTTCGAGACCCCGCCCGTATGTACGTACGTGGTCGTATTTACTTTCTTGCACCCTGGCGGCTGTACGTACGTGTACATGCTACGTGTGCGCCTCTACATCAACCAGTATGTACGTACACGTTCGCGACCAGAATGACAACTGTGACACCCCCGATTCGACCGTACACTAATCATACACGCAAACGTGTACGATCAGGATCACGGACTCACGGAAAGATATCACAACACAACTCGAAACACAAATGAAAGTCATACAAGCTTCACATTACAAGCCAGGGGCCTCGAGGGGTCAAATACATAGCTCGATACATAAGCGAGTCAGCGGAAGCAACAATATCTGAGTACAGACATAAGTTAAACAAGTTCTACCATAAGAAGGCTAGCACAAACGAAGCAATGATCGAAGAGGCAATGCCTCCTGCCTGGGACCTCCTAACTACTCCTGGTCATCGGCGGGCTCCACGTAGTAGTAGGCACCCTCGGGGTGGTAGTACTAGTCAACTGGGGTGGCATCTGGCTCCTGGGATCCACCATCTGGTTGCAACAACCAGAAAGAAGAAAGAAGGGGGGAAGGGGGAGCAAAGCAACCGTGAGTACTCATCCAAAGTACTCGCAAGCATCAGATCTAAACTAAGTATGCATTGGTATCAAATGAAAGGGTTGTGTCTGTGGACCGAATCCGAGAATGCCGTAATAGAGGGAAAGGCCTAGCCTATCAAAGACTAGCATCTTCAAGCAGCTCCAAGCATCTTGCAGCATGTAGAAGATTAAAGAAGAGCAGTTTATATTTAATAAACATGTTGTAGCATTAACGCCCAGAGATCCTTCCTCGACTCCCTACGAGAAAGCAATCTCGGAGCCAACATATCCATCACATGTCTCAAGTAACCAGTTCTAGTTATAATAGATCGGGATACAAGTCTGAAAGTCCATTACCATGGACACGGTATTCGAATATATATCTTCCCTGCAGGGGTGCACCACGTTACCCAACACGCTCGATCACTCTGGCCAGACACACTTTTCTGGGTCAATGCCCGGCCTCGGAAGATCAACACATCACGGCCCTACCTAGGCTCAACAGAGAGGTCCCCGCCGGTCTACATCCTAAGCACTCCGGGGTCCGGGCCCGCCATCGTTGCACTCCGTCGTTGTCTTAAGGGGATACCAAAGACCACCGTGAAGTGGATGGCGCGATCTGGCCCGACCACAATGCTGAACTGAACGTCTGACAAAGCTTCGGCTGATACTGCGACGTCGAGGCCCATAACTATTCTCGTGTGGTGGTTAGTGCATAAAGGCCAAAGGCCAATTCAGAACAAATACCCAAACATGTTAGTGCATTATTAAAAGAAGTGACGGCTGTTGGGACAAGTCCGGAGCTATCACCCCCTCCCGGGTGATACCGCTAAATAGCCAGCCGCCACCGTAACTCCTCGGGTGCTCTCCGGGCCCGCCCGACTTTCACAACGGTCTCAAGTAAAATCAAGGTAACCGTGTGTCCAAACATCAAGGGGAAAACTCGAGGAATCACCCCCGATGGATTCCACTCGATGTAATCATCAAGGTGAACGTAAGAGGAACCACCCACGAAGTTCACACTTGAGGTGTTGCACGACAGAGCCGTATCAGGAATGGTTAAGGAGGAACCACCCTCGATGACCACGAATGAATAGCTACACTACAGAGATCTCATCAGGAGTTATGTATGAGGTTCCACCCTCGGCACTCGATGGTAACTCTGCAGAGTTGAGCAACAAAAAGGGGCATGATGTGATGTGACGTGTCGGGCTCTGGTCGTCGATCACGATGATCGAGTCATCGATGATGAAGCAGGGGCAACAAGGGCAAGGTGGGGGTCACTGATGGATCACTAACCAACCTATACTAAGCAGTTTAGGATAAGCGGTAGGTAACAATAAGCGAGGTTACAAAAAGCGGGCTATGCATCGAATAGAAACAATCAATAACACTAGCAAAATCTAATGCAAGCATGAAAGAATGGAATGGGCGATATCAGGATGATCAAAGGGGGGCTTGCCTGGAAGCTCCGATGAAAGGGGAGAAGGGTCATCGTCGACGTAGTCAATCACAGCAGCATCGGCAGCGGTCTTGGGGTCTACCGGAGAGAAGAGAGGGAAGAAACAGTAAATACAAGCAAACAGATGCAATACTATGCATGACATGACAAAATGCGGCGCTAGATGTGTCCTAACGCGGTACTACATGATACTGGCGAAGGGGGTAGCATCCGAGAAAGTTTTCCCGAAGTCTGGCATTTTTGGACAGATGAAACGGAGGGGAAAGGTTGCATGTTCACTATGCTATGGGCATGGGACAGATGAACGGACTGCGTATTCAGATTCGTCTCATCGTTCTGAGCAACTTTCATGTATAAAACTTTTTCATCTGAGTTACAGATTATTTTCTATGATTTTTCAAAGATTTAAACAATTTTCTAAAATTAGTAATAATTCGAAATAATTTAATACTTAATTGCTAAGTGTACACAGAGAAGTGTACACAGCAGTGGTTTTAGAGGCTGACTCGTGGGGTCCAGTTGACTGCCTAGTTAGCAGTCAAATGAGACCGTTGACTAGTCAAAGGGCCCAGGGGACCCGCATGTCATTGACTGGGTTATCCCAGTCAGCAATTTGATTGGTCAATGGGACCAATGGGACCCAGGTGTCATTCACACATATTTTAGCATTTTCCTTTTAAGTGGATATTTAGAGGAGGGGGTCCACCTGCCATAGGCTAGTAGCTAATCTAACTGGTAATTAACCCTAAACTAGTTGAACATGGGGCCGGCCTCACACACACAAAACACACACACGCACACACAATGCTAGGGGTTAATTCTGTCTTCTGTTAAGAAAAGATAGCATTTTGTGATTTTCATAGGAGTTAATCCATGCATCAAATGGATTTGGTCCAATGGAAACATTTGAGCTTTGACAAGTGTACTACCTACCAATATTATTCTTACTCATGTTAATAGTTGTTTAGCCGCTGTTTAGGGGCAGTCCATGGGTTACTCGGTGTAAAATTCGCAAAGCTAGCCATAGCTAAAGTAATTAGTAGTGCGGAGGAGAGCAGGGGGGTCGTGGCGGGCGTCGGTTGGGCAGCCGCAGCAGCAAGCAAAGCCATCTGTGAAGGCGGCCTTGGAGTGCAGCACGGCGGCAGCAGCCTGACGCGCATGTGACAGTGGCAGTGGCCGGGGGCGTTAGGCGGCGTGTGGCGCAGAGCACCAACGGCGGGAGGAGTGACATCGAGCCACAACAGGTGGAGTAAAGGCGGTTGCGGCCGACGTGAACGGCCGCAGCGATGGTGGCGCGCAATGGCGGGAAGCAGCGCGCGGGCGAAGCTTGAGCTAAAGCGGGGCTGGGCGAGGCAGCGAAGAAGCGCGTGAGCAGCGCAGGAGGGGAGCGGCCTGCAGCAGCTGGTGGAAGCGCGATGGTAGCGACCAACACGGTGCGTCGTCGCGGCGGCAGACGGTCGGCGAAGCGGCAGCAAGAAGCAACAACAGCGGCACGAGTACCAGCAAGGCAACAGCCCTAGCAGCAAAGCAAAAGTAGTAGCAGCAGCGGTACATAGTAGCAGTGGATGAACAACAACAGCAGTAGTCAGAGCAGCAGGTAACAACGAGTAGCTGCAGGAAGAAGCGACATCAGCTGGGTGTTGGTGCGCGCGGAGGCGCGACCATGGGCGCGGCGAGCGTGGGATCAACGCTCCTGTGGCCATTTGGCCTGGGGGTTAGGTCCTACGGGACAAGTGCGACGCGCCGCGTCCAAAGGTGCAAGCAGCACAAGCACCTACAACTGGTAACGGCGGCAGCGAAGCCGAGCGGCGGTCGGAGCGTGGTTATGGCGGTAGCTCGCTACAAGGCATGTGCAGTAGCAGGGAGATGGGGGAAACGCGGTGGTGCTCACATTGAAGCTCGGGAAGACTCGGGGAAGCCGAAGGAACTCAGGGTAGGGCTCCCCGGCGTCGAGTCTGCGTTGTAGATGGCATAGGCGACGATGGCGGTCCTCTGGACACGGCGGTGCGGTGCGGGGCAGCCGGTGGAAGCGTGTGCGGCGGTGGCACGACAACGACGGTGTCCGGTGGGGATGGGGAAGAGAGCAGCAGTGTGTGGGAAGAGAAAAGGGGGAATAGGAAGGGGCGCGCTAGGGTTCGGGGGCACGAGGGAGAGGGCAAGGGGGTCATATAGGCGGGGCGAGGTCGCCGATGGCCAGCACGTGGCTGTGCCCGGCGGATGAGTGACACTCCCCTGTTCTGTGAACAGGGGTAGGGGATGACTCCCAGGGGCTGGGCCGGCCACTTTAGCTAACGAGGCCAAAAGGGCCAGGTTTCTCTCTTTTGTTCTGCCCTTTTATTATTATTATTATTATTATTTGTGACACCCCAAAAAAATTAACCTTGTTTTGTTAACAAAGATCTTGCCAGGAAATTCAACTTTCCTTTTTCTTGGTTTTTCTTGATTTCAAAACCATTCTTTTCTTGGTTATCTTGGAGTTGTTCCCTAAGATGGAAAATCTTTTACTTATAATATTGGACTTGTTTAACCACTCAAGAAAAACTTTTCTTTTATTAGTAGAACTAATTACATAATTAAATTGCTTGATCTTTAGTTGCTTGAAAAATGGTTTTTCCAAGATTATATGGCCATAATTGAACTACAACCATTTGATAAATTCACCTAAAATTCCAACCAAAAATTGGAGATGTCTGGTGATGTCTTTAAATCACTTTTGTGCAGAGTTATAATTTATTCATGAATTATTTTGAGCTCTACACCCAATTTTCTTCTCTGGTCCAAGATGGCGGTTTTGCCTTGCAACTCATTTAAATACTTCTTTCTAGCCTCCACCAAAATTATGGGATGTTAGTAGGAGCATATTATTCCACTATATGCAAAAATCCAAGGATGTTATTTGAAAATATTGAGTGAATCAGCCTCATCTTCGTTCTGGTCCAACATGATGGATTGTACAGCAACCATATCCTTGCTTGCTCATTGGCCCTTGATTCTTCCTCCTGCTTGTAGTCAACCCTGCAAAACCCCTAAGTCCAGGAGCATGCAACCATTGGATCATTTTTGGTTCATGAAATAATGCCATTCACCTCCTTTCCAGAATTGGAGTTCTGCAAAACTTGCACTAGCAAGTTTGTACTTTCTACAAACTAACCTCACCACCCCTTGAGCATCCAAAGAGACTTCAATCTGGAAGAATTGGCCACTCCAAGAAATGCCTAGGTGCCTGTGGCATTTTGACAAACACCCTGAGTGCAAGGCCAGATTTGGCATGATTTCAAGTCTACATGGTGGACTTGGTCTCCAGATCAAACCACCTTGTCCCTTGATCTTCCCTCTATCACTAACCTAGTTCTGTTGCTTGCCAACCTCACCTGAGACCTCTAGCTTGCCCCGGCATTTCAAAGCACGCGTTAAAATGCGTGCTCTGGCGTAGCGAGCAGACAGCGTATTGCGTCTTGTGCCCGAGCCGACATGTCGCGCCCACAGTTCTTGCGGCTCTGTAGCACCACGCCACGCACTCCCTTCTCCCGCTGCGCCAAGCCGCCCTGGCAGCCTACAGCACCGCCGTCAGAGCTCTTGGCGGCACGCCGGCGTCCGCAGCGCGTCTCGGCCAGGTCGGTGCCGCCCAAGCCACCAGCGCTCGCAAGCTACCCCCTTAAGCATCTCCAGCTCATCCGCAGCCTCGTCTCCTAGCGTGCGTCGCCGCCACGTCACCATAGCTACAGAAGACGGTCGCCGGCAACCTTATCCCCGGCCGCCGCGGAACCGCCTTGGCAAGTCTATTTAAGGAGCCCCGAGCTCATCCCCGCACGCAGGCAGCCTCTCACTATCCTCCTAGTGCCCCCGCTGCCGTCAATTGAGGGGGGAAGAGGCCGTCTTCACCGACTCCGGCCAGTTCGGCCACCGCCGCCTCCCAGCTCCGTTCGACACAACCAGAGCCTACCCGGCCAATCCAACGCCACCAGACGACTCCACTCGTTCTTGCGGTGCCACCCAGACCCCTAGCTGCGACGGAGAGCCACCAAGACCACAAACTCACTCCGCTCCCGAAACCGCCAGCCGCCACGAAGCTCGTCGACGGCGATTCCCTCCACCCCCGACGACCCTACAACCACCGGAAGGACCATCCTTGATCTGCGGATCCATCCCCGCTCTCAGCTCCCCGCAAGGACCCACCGTTCGCCGGCGGCGATCGCCGAGTCCCGCACTTCCGGGCAAAGGAAGGGAGGGAGGCGTGTCAAACGACCTGGGCGTGCAGGCCCACTGTCGATGACTCCAGCCCCGCCTCCACGTGTAGTAAGTGAAGCGCTTTCTCAAAATGCGTCTTGACGTATGCTTATATTCGAAACGTTTTTCTTTTTACATTTTATTAAAAAACAGTTTTGACCAAAACTTTGGTAGCTATAACTTTTAAATACAACTCCAAATGAAATGATTCTTTTTCCTACCTCTCTCAAATTTGATCTAGTTTATTTTAAGATTTATTTGATAATTTTTCAAAACAACTTTTCGTGCTGTTTTGGATTCGTGTGTTAATTCAAATTTATTTAAAATAGGACTTTGGAGAGAGAGAAGAAAACTTTCAAAAGTTTTGGCGTGCACCCTGCCTTACCACACATTGAAGGCAAGCATTCTGAACCCTGGCACAATATGTTGCATGCATTGTTTGACACGATCATGACATCACCTCATTTACATGGAACTCGTTATTTTATGTGGTGGTATGATCATTTGCATGCATGCTTATTTAAATTTTTCCTTGCTGTTGGAAATGGACTTGCTTGGGATGATGACCATCCTCGTATGCCTTTCGTGCCTGCGGAAGGAAAATGGGAAAATCATTGTCTTGGATAGACCAGAGCTTGTCCCTAGTTCCTCGTCGAGACGAGTGTGTCGACATGGCATGAAGAGTATGATGAGTGGTGACTCTGCATTGGATGAAATATATTTGTTATTCTAATCATGCAGGGAATACTTAAACCCCACAGTCGACCCTAGATCGAGTCTTGTTCCAGTAACCCCCATGCTTGTTTCGTACTACCACTCGTCTCTACAACAAGTAGAGTACGGTTCAGTAAGTTGTCAACCTCTTTCTAGCACACACCATACAGAGAGGCCATGGTGGAAGATATCGGTTGAAGCCGGTAGGCATGCCACCTCGTCCGGGGGCATGGGTGTTTCCGGTTGAGACCGAGAGGGGAGGCCACCCCTTAGAGCGCGCGTTATAAATTTGATCCCATGCTACGCGAGGTTGCAGCCTCCCCACTTAGAGTTTTGCTTAACAGTGTCATGGGTGATTCCGGACACGGGTAAGTTAAGCTGGTGTGTGCAAGTCAGGTGTGTTTTCAATTAAAAGACCGTAGACGGAATTAGTCCCGATGGACTAAAGGAATCTGTTACTCGTGGGTAAAAAGTACACCCTCTGCAGAGATTTAAACCTATTCAAATAGTCGTGTCCTCGGTTAAGGATTCCAGTCTGGGATGGGTCAAGTGTCGGTCTTAGTGTCGGTCTCGGGAGGAATACTACTAAACCAGAACTTGGTTTATGATTTGTGACTTGTGATGATGATGATTATTATTATTATTATGGATGATTATTATTATGGACTAACCCCTTTATATTATTTGAATCATTGAGTATCCCTGGGACGGTTCTACCTCCTGGATATTCACCGTATTCATTTATAAGCCCTTTATGTGGTGTTGCTCAGACGCCCGACTGCAGCATTGTTTTTGTTTATTTATAAGCCCTTTATGTGGTGTCATTTGAGGCCTTCGACCGTGGCATTTCTTTTAAAGCCCTTTATGTGGTGTCGCTGAGATGCCCGATTGTGGCATTTCTTTTAAAGCCCTTTATGTGGTGTCATTTGAGACGCCTTATTTGTGGCATTTCTTTTAAAGCCCTTTATGCGGTGTCACCGAGGCACCTTGTGGCATTTCTTTTATAAGCCCTTTATGTGGTGTCGCTAAGACGCCTTGATCGTAACATGTTTGTTATTTATTTCATAATCATTTTAATACTACCATGTTATTGCATATTCACAAATAATATGCTTGCACGCATCAGGGTTTTTAATTATATTTTGTGACTGACGTCATGAGCATAAGATATTTTTCAGCATATCATTGTTATATTATACCTGTGTTCATAATGTTTGCGAGTACATTCAAAGTACTCACCGGCTTGTCCACAGCTATTGTCTTGGCCAGATTTCCTTGCACGGAGAGGAAGCGGCCGTGCGGCGATCTGGAACCTAAGCAACAGTGATAGCAGCCTCGCGAAGATAGGAGTTAACACAGTCGGTGTTCCCGTGGGAAATGGAGTTCTACCGATGATCCACAAACCGCTTCCGCCATCAACCACTAGAAACCATTTGTTGTACTCACGTGCCGTAATGGTCTTGTACTACTTATTTTGTATTTTGCTTGGAATTTACGTATCAAGTTGATGCCTCATCGACTATGATTATCCTGGGGCTGGTGAGCACAAGGGCCATTTTCGGAATTTAATATCCGGAAAAACCGGTCGCATGACAGACTTGGTATCGAGCCGAGTGACCATTGGCAAATCCTATCTTAGCCAGGTCAATAAACTTAGGCAAACCAACCCACCAAGCCATAAGAAAACCTCAGCCAAGCTTCTCGCACAAGATAGCCACACAGTGACCCGACGCCTTTTGGCAGTCGGTGCCCAACCTATCAACCTAGCGTCTATCGCGCACCAATGACCAGCAACCAAGGTGTCTCATTCGCAAGCGTGCGAAGGAAGACTCCGTCCCCTTTTTCTATAAAAAGGGCACGCTAGCACCAACCCAGCACAACACAACATTTTTCCCCAAACCAAGCCACAATGCCCGGTCCCGTCGTACTGGCGAGACCACAAAGAACCAACCTTGGAGGCTTTGTGACCATACTCATAAACCTCACTCGCCGTGCCTATGCGTTAGAAGAGCCACCTGAATATGTTGTGTACCAAGGACCCCTGAGCGGTGAGCCGTCAATTACAGGCCACGGTACACATCTACGGTAGGGGTCTAGCGCCCGAGCGCCTCTGAGTTCACCGGAAGAACAACTTCCTTTGAGCCACAAGCCATCCAACTAGCTGCTCGAGAGGCTATAGTTCATCTCGTGCACCTGTCGCCCGAGTTAAGCGTCGCTCGTTCCACTACTACCCAGGCGTGAAGGGTACGGTAGACCACCCCAAGTAGCCAACGGAGATCACGAAAGCGGACCTGCATTGCTGCACCTAGTGCGCTATGTAGGTCTTGTTGGAGGAACTATTCGATCAAATCACCATTGATCCGATCGCAGCTCGTGGAGAGCTGGTCCGTCGAGCCCCGGCGAGAGAAGAGATCGAGCCCAACGCCGACAACCCGGTCGTGCTGTTCGGACACCGATCGAGACCACGAGGTCAGCCCAACCGTCAACCAAGGTGCTTTGATGACCCCGTAAGTGCTTCGTCAGCCTCCACAGGAGCACACTCCAACGGGCTTGTGGTCAACAATCCCGCGATGGTCATCATCACTACCCCGAGCCTGCAGCCCCTCAACCCTCTCCAGCTAATTCCGACGGTGAGAACCGTGGAGGAGCCTCGACATCCACAAGGGACGCCCGCTTGGATGTAAACGAAGTAGACTAAGTCACTCGAGTAGTGTCGAGTCCTAGTGTATCCTCGCTTTGTAATCCTGCGATCCCTTAAATTAACGCAGCCTGTCATCATGCCTCTGTTTTATATAGTTGTCTTGCATGGATGTATTAGCATGCAGTGTGATTTCTCTATCCTTGGCGCAGCCACCAAAAACCGCCCCGACAACACCCACAGTGATACGTCACTTTAGTGTGATGTGTGTATCTGTGGCTTGACCCCAAGCTGAGCCGGCAAATTCTTTACCTTTCACCACGGTAAAAATGACCCAGCTCCGGTGCTATATAAAGGCCACCGGGTAACCCTGCCAAGCACCCCTCACCTTGTGCACCATTCTCACAACCATTTCTTGCCATGCCGAGCCCCAGTATCTATCTGAGAACTCCAGATGCAACCCCGGGTAGTTTTGTCAAGATATTGTGGGATTTTACCCGCAGTACCATGGGTGCTACCCAGTCACCCCAGTACGAGCTGTTCAAATCGAGAATCACCCCTTCCACCTCGAGATATTGGGAAGCCGTGCACATCCCTCCCGTAAACCCAAACCAAGATCCAACGGAGGTCTCCTTCATAGGGAAATCTATGCCAACCCCGCATATGGCCGTAGAAGCTGCGGCGTATGAAGCGCTCGCTCGCCTTCGATTCGCGGTACCCTATGCCAGCAAACGAGGGTATTATTATTTTCCAAGCCGTGCGGCACCGGAGGAGTAGCATCTTTCGGTGGGACGTCTTGAGAGAGACCCGTCTTGGCCAACCTCGTCAATACGTCATCGCTCAAGAGTGTTTAACCCAACGCGTGATGGGTTATCTACTGAGCCTCATGGATTTAAATCCTCAGATCGCCATCGGCAGATCACTGAGGCCCGACCGGGAGAGACACATTCATCGTCTGGTCAATCCACTTCCTCCGATAGAAGAAGAGTGTATCCCAGTACCAGAGACATTTTCTCAGGACCCCGTCCAATTACCGTTTTCACTTTAGAAGTCGCCGTTATATTTATTGTTGTGACGTTTATTCATGTGTTGTAACTTATGCGTGGTGCCCTGAGTTTGTGCGGCAATGTAAACCGTTTAGTTTTAGTTATTGTTGCATTTTTACTCTATTGTATTACTGTGTCCTCTCGCGAGAAATCCTGGAGTGAGATTTCTTTTCCCTGTATTGCTACATCATTCACGACGTGGATTATTTTATTTCCCGCAGCACCACGGCATGCAGACTCACAACCACAAATTACACGAACACATACACTGCTTGCAAAATTTTTGCAACAGTGTTACATCTAACTGAGCACCTCCCGGCAACAGTCAGCGCCCGACACACCCCACCTACTCCTCATGGTCACCACCACCACGGAGAGCCAGCAACCGGGCAGCGGCATCGCGACGATCATCGAGGATCATCGCACACAGGAGCACGGAGAGCCCCAGCACCGCTGCCAGCCCTCCGCACAGCATGATCACGAACCAGTCCGGCACCACCTCCGCAATTAGAGCCCCATCTCGAGCTCCGGCCAACGGAAACAGAGGAGAAGGAGGGAGGAGGTGTGAGGCCAGGTGCGAGGAAAAGGAGGAGAACACCTCGGCCGTTTTATAGCTCGAGCTCGGTGTACGGTGGGCGAGGTCCACCATCGCCGCTCGTCGCCCGATCGCCGGTGTTCGAAGGCGAATCCTCGGCGATGCCGACAAGCGCAGCCCGGAAGTGAGTGCACGCTGCTGCGGCAGCTAGCACGCCCGTGCACTACCGCAATGATCGACCTAGATGCCCCTACGCGCTAGGCGTCGCCGCCAGGAGAAAGCGCGAAAGCGCCAAGGAGAGAGGAAGAAGAGAGAACCGGAGGAAGAAGAAGAGGCTGACCATGGGCCCAGGTCCACCTGTCAGCCAGAGAGAGCACCGTGCTCTCGGGTGCGACCAACGTATTTTAAGATTTAGAATTTATTCTATATCTATATACGGTGTAGAAATCTCTTGTTTTGCTCCTAACCATAGATTTTTCCACGCAGTGCCAGTGTTCCACACTGTAGTTTGCACCACTTTTGCACTCTCACTGTAGCCGTTTTTGTTTTGATGCAATTTTGCTATAGAGATAACTCTTAGCAAATCTCGAGGACGAGATTTTTTTTAAGGGGGGTAGTGTTGTGACACCCCAAAAATTTTAACCTTGTTTTGTTAACAAAGATCTTGCCAGGAAATTCAACTTTCCTTTTTCTTGGTTTTTCTTGATTTCAAAACCATTCTTTTCTTGGTTATCTTTGAGTTGTTCACTAAGATGGAAAATATTTTACTTATAATATTGGACTTGTTTAATCACTCAAGAAAAACTTTTCTTTTATTAGTAGAACTAATTACATAATTAAATTGCTTGATCTTTAGTTGCTTGAAAAATGGTTTTCCAAGATTATATGGCCATAATTGAACTACAACCATTTGATAAATTCACCTAAAATTCCAACCAAAATTGGAGATGTCTGGTGATGTCTTTAAATCACTTTTGTGCAGAGTTATAATTTATTCATGAATTATTTTGAGCTCTACACCCAATTTTCTTCTCTCGTCCAAAGAGGGCGCTTTTGCCTTTGCAACTCATTTAAATACTTCTTTCTAGCCTCCACCAAAATTATGGGATGTTAGTAGGAGCATATTATTCCACTATATGCAAAAATCCAAGGATGTTATTTGAAAATTTTGAGTGAATCAGCCTCATCTTCATTCTGGTCCAACATGATGGATTGTACAGCAACCATATCCTTGCTTTTGCTCATTGGCCCTTGATTCTTTCTCCTGCTTGTAGTCAACCCTGCAAAACCCCAAAGAACAGGAGCATGCAACCATTGGATCATTTTTGGTTCATGAAATAATGCCATTCACCTCCTGTCCAGAATTGGAGTTCTGCAAAAGTTGCACTAGCAAGTTTGTACTTTTCACAAACTAACCTCACCACCCCCTTGAGCATCCAAAGAGACTTCAATCTGGAAGAATTGGCCACTCCAAGAAATGCCTAGGTGCCTGTGGCATTTTGACAAACACCCTGAGTGCAAGGCCAGATTTGGCATGATTTCAAGTCTACATGGTGGACTTGGTCTCCAGATCAAACCACCTTGTCCCTTGATCTTCCCTCTATCACTAACCTAGTTCTGTTGCTTGCCAACCTCACCTGAGACCTCTAGCTTGCCCCGGCATTTCGTCGAGCACGTTCCGTGCATGCTCTAGGCGCGAGCAGAGTACACGTATTGCACGTGCCGTGCCCGAGCCGACACGTCGCGCCCCTGGTTCTTGCCCGCTCTGTAGCACCACGCCACGCGCTCCCCTTCTCCCCGCAACGCGCCAAGCCGCCCTGGCAGCCTACAGCACCGCCGTCAGAGCTCTTGGCGGCACGCCGGCATCCGCAGTGCGTCTCGGCCAGGTCGGTGCTGCCCAAGCCACCAGCGCTCGCCAGCTGCCCCCTTAAGCATCTCCAGCTCATCCGCAGCCTCGTCTCCTAGCGCGCGTCGCCGCGACGTCGCCATAGCTACAGAAAGACGGTCGCCGGCAACCTTATCCCCGGCCGCCGCGGAACCGCCTTGGCAAGTCTATTTAAGGAGCCTCGAGCTCATCCCCGCATGCAGGCAGCCTCTCACTATCCTCCTAGTGCCCCCGCTGCCGTCAATTGAGGGGGAAGAGGCCGTCTTCATCGACTCCGGCCAGTTCGGCCACCGCCGCCTCCCAGCTCCGTTCGACACAACCAGAGCCTACCCGGCCAATCCAACGCCACCGAGCGACTCCACTGCGTTCTTGCGGTGCCACCTGCACCCCTAGGCTGCGACGGAGAGCCACCCAGACCCCAAACTCACTCCGCTCCCGAAACCGCCGGCCGCCACGAAGCTCGTCGACGGCGATTCCCTCCACCCCCGACGACCCTACAACCACCGGAAGGACCATCCTTGATCTGCGGATCCATCCCCGCTCTTAGCTCCCCGCAATGACCCGCCGTTCGCCGGCAGCGATCGCCGGAGTCCCGCACCCCCTGCTCGGGCAGAGGAAGGGGAGGGAGGCGATCGTCAAACGACCGATGGGCGAGCAGGCCCACTGTCAGTGACCCAGCCCCGCCTCCATGTGTAGTAAGTGAAGGCGCTTTCTCAAAGTACGTCTTCGACGTATGCTTATATTCGAAACGTTTTTCTTTTTCTGTTTATTAAAAAACAATTTTTGACCAAAACTTTGACTGGCTATAACTTTTTAAATACAACTCCAAATGAAATGATTCTTTTTCCTACCTCTCTCAAATTTGATCTAGTTTATTTTAAGATTTATTTGATAATTCTTCAAAAAAACTTTTCGTGCTGTTTTGGATTCGTGTGTTAATTCAAATTTATTTAAAATAGGACTTTGGAGAGAGAAGAAAACTTTCAAAAGTTTTGGAGTGCACCCTGCCTTACCACACATTGAAGGCAAGCATTACGAACCCTGGCACAATATGTTGCATGCATTGTTTGACACGATCATGACATCACCTCATTTACATGGAACTCGTTATTTTATGTGGTGGTATGATCATTTGCATGCATGCTTATTTAAATTTTTCCTTGTTGTTGGAAATGGACTTGCTTGGGATGATGACCATCCTCAGATGCCTTCGTGGCTCGCGGAAGGAAAATGGGAAAGTCATTTGTCTTGGGTAGACCGAGCTTGTCCCTAGTTCCTCGTCGAGACGAGTGTGTATGCAGCATGGCATGAAGAGTATGATGAGTGGTGACTCTGCATTGGATGAAATATATTTGTTATTCTAATCATGCAGGAATACTTAAACCCCCGAGTCGACCCTAGATCGAGTCTTGTTCCAGTAAACCCCATGCTTGTTTCGTACTACCACTCGTCTCTACAACAAGTAGAGTACGGTTCAGTAAGTTGTCAACCTCTTTCTAGCACACACCGTACAAAGAGGCCATGGTGGAAGATATCGGTTGAAGCCGGTAGGCATGCCACCTCGTCCGGGGGCATGGGTGTTTCAGTTGAGACCGAGAGGAGGCCACCCCTTAGAGCGCGTTATAAATTTGATCGCATGCTACGCGAGGTTGCAGCCTCCCCACTTAGAGTTTTGCTTAACAAGTGTCATGGGTGATTCCAGACACGGGTAAGTTAAGCTGGTGTGTGCTAGTCAGGTGTGTTTTCAATTAAAATACCGTAGACGGAATTAGTCCCGATGGACTAAAGGAATCCGTTACTCGTGGGTAAAAAGTACACCCTCTGCAGAGATTTAAACCTATTCAAATAGCCGTGTCCTCGGTTAAGGATTCCAGTCTGGGATGGGTCAAGTGTCGGTCTTAGTGTCAGTCTCCGGAGGAGCACTACTAAACCAGAACTTGGTTTATGATTTGTGACTTGTGATGATGATGATGATTATTATTATGGATGATTATTATTATGGACTAACCCCTTTATATTATTTGAATCATTGAGTATCCCTGGGACGGTTCTACCTCCTGGATATTCACCGTATTCATTTATAAGCCCTTTATGTGGTGTCGCTCAGACGCCCGACTGCGGCATTGTTTTTGTTTATTTATAATCCCTTTATGTGGTGTCATTTGAGGCCTTCGACTGGCATTTATTTTAAAGCCCTTTATGTGGTGTCATTTGAGGCCTTACCGTGGCATTTCTTTTAAAGCCCTTTATGTGGTCGCCGAGACGCCTTGATCGTGGCATTTCTTTTAAAGCCCTTTATGCGGTGTCATTTGAGACGCCTTGGATCGTGGCATTTCTTTTATAAGCCCTTTATGTGGTGTCGCTAAGACGCCTGATGGCATGTTTGTTATTTATTTCATAATCATTTTAATACTACCATGTTATTGCATATTCACAAATAACATGCTTGCACGCATCAGAGTTTTTAATTATCTTTTGTGACTGACGTCATGAGCATAAGATATTTTTCAGCATATCATTGTTATATTATACCTTTGTTCATAATGTTTGCGAGTACATTCAAAGTACTCACTGGCTTGTCCCCGGCTATTGTCTTGGCCAGATTTCCTTGCACGGAGAGGACCGACCGTGCCGACAGTCCTGGAACCTAAGCAACAGTGATAGCAGCCTCGCGAAGATAGGAGTTAACCTGGTCAGCTATTCCCATGGGAAATGGAGTTCCACTGATGATCCACAAACCGCTTCCGCCATCAACCACTAGAAACCATTTGTTGTACTCATAGGCCAGAATGGTCTTGTACTACTTATTTTGTATTTTGCTTGGAATTTCTATATCAAGTTGGTGCCTCATCATTCGCTTATCCTGAAATTTGGTGAGCACAAAGCAATTCTGGAATTTAATATCCGGAAAAACCGGTCGCGACATTATTATTATTATTATTATTATTATTATTATTATTATTATTATTATTATTATTATTACATTATTTCTATCTTTTCTTTTCTGTTTATTTTATTTCCGATAGAGAATCACACTTGCTAAATATTAGATTTGGCCTAAAGTTAGTGACGCAATATTTAGACGCTGCCTCAAAAATTTGGAATTTAATTTAAAATAATTTGGATTTTTCATATATTAGAAAAGAATTTTAAATATTGTTTTAGCCCTGTTTTAATTGTTTTAGGCAATTAAACATTTTATAAAAAGGTTGATTCTTCCAAGAAAAATTGTTAGTGAATATTTGCAACCCACCGAACATTTTTATTTTGTGGTTTGAAGAAATAAGAATTCGACTTGTTATTTGAATTTGAATTTGGATTGCGATTTGGATTAACCGAGGATTAGCAACAGTAATGTGATGACATGGAACCATTAACATAGAATTACTATAGCTTAACTATCCGGGCGTTACAACAACGCTACGTACGCTTGGACCAGGTGGGTCCCGACCGTCAGGCCCTTCCTTCTGTGCGAAGATGTACCTGGTGGGTCCCAGAAGTCAGGGGGTGAATCATTGTTTTTGCCCGTAAGAGCAACTCTAGCAAACCCCACATTTTTCCAAACTGTAAACTGTGTTTGGAGGTCGCGCGGGGGCGCTTATGCAGGCTGAAAAACGCGGCGGCAGAACAGAAACCGTGAACAAACCCGTAATATTTAAAAAGTTGTTTCGCGGGAGAAATTTAAGTAGCAGCTCGCCGGAGCTCGCTCGCATAGATGGTTCTTCTTTTCATAAGTTCGTACACTCCGTATACATACATACTAAAGGTCAGAGATGCTAGACAAGGCCTACTCTACCGCACCACTACAACAAAATTGAGCTCACTAGAGCTCCTGCGATAGCTGCCCACCGGCGGCGATCAGTCGGAGTCAGAGTCGAGGTCGATGTAGAGCTTCGCCTGCTCCGCCTTGATCACGCGCAGGTCAGCCTCCTTCGATGTGTGCGCCTGCGATGCCGTGACGCCCATCTCGAAGAAGAGCCGCTCGTACTCGAGCTCGCACCAGATGCGCTCTTCCATCTCCTCCTGCTCCCTCGCCGACCGCTCGAGGAGCTCCTCCTGCCCCGGGGGGAGGTAGTTCACGGGCCCTATGACGCCTCAGCGCGGCGGTGCATCGGGCACGACCTCCTCCGGTTCCCTCTTCACCGCCTCCTCTGGCTCCTTCTTCACTGGAACGAGCCGCGAGCTCGATGCGCTCGCGGATGAGCGCCCCGCGGACCAGTTGCCGGATGAGCTCCCCGCGGACCAGTTGCCGGAGGAGGCGTGGCGGCGACGGGCGAGCTCGAGATCGAAGTCCTTGAGCTCGCGGCGGTCGAATGCCGGTGGCGGCCAGCGGTTGAGCCACCGGCGCTTCGCCGCTTGCGGTGTCGATTTGGCGCGCGTGGCATTCCACCTCATCCCCCGAGTCGGCCATGGCGGTCGAAGGCTCGCTGGCGACGACAAATCAAGCTGCACGGTGGGGAATTGGGGGCAAACGCGGCTGCGGGGGGATAGGGTTTCGACCCGCATCTGCCCCACAAACCCGTAGTTATACTAGTTCGAGGGTAGCGTTTGCGGGTTGCGGCAAAAATATTTACGGGCCGGACACCGGTGTGGGCTCTGGTCTGGCCAGAATAATGGGCCTAGCCCGTATAATCGCCGGAATTATGCGGGTTCGCGTCGGATGCGGGGTCTGCTAGAGTTGCTCTAATATGGACGCACTTCCTTGAGTGCGAAGATGTAGCTGGTGGGTCCCAGCAGTCAGGGGGAAACCTTTTTTTTCACGAAATATGGTGGCCCGTCCGGGGGGTCCCTGCTGTCAGGTGGAGGAATCATTATTTTCCGCGTAATAAGGAGGCACTTCCTTGCTGCGGCCGTGGACCCAGCTGTCAGCCTCTCCACGTACAGTACTCTTCCGATGGAAGTCGTTCGTTGACCACATTGACCACGCCGCGCCGAGAGCACCAAGGCGGTGGACGACGGCGAGGCCTAGGAAGGGAACGACGCGGAGCCGGGGAAGACGCGGCAGTGGATGCCCACGCGGAGAGGAGTACGAGGGTTCATTGGTTCGGCTGCGTTGTGAGGCTGCCGTCGCCGTAGGGCCTGGCCAGCCGTGGGAGTAGTAGGGGGCCGTGAGGCCTCCACGGCAGTACAGCCGGCCACGGGAGGCAGGAGCAGGAGGCATGACCGGCGCTGCTTTGGGCGGCTGGAGAAATAAGACCAGAGGTTGAAGAAGCATGACGGCCGTTGGATGGACATTGTACGGTCACTGCAGCTAGAATCGTTTATATTGACTAAGTTGACAAAGCCTTGGTACGCGTCAACTTAGTAGGCCCACATGTCAGCCTCCGAAACGGTGCGCCCCAGATATCAGGGGGAGGAATCATTTTTTGGGTGAGTGAAGCTAGAATATTCGAGATTGGAGAAGAAGCATGACATCCGTTGGATGGACATTCAATGGCCACTGTCGCTAGAACCCTGTGTTGACTATAAATTGATAAATCCTTGCATACGTGTCAACTTATTTATTTTAGGGAACGCGTCAACTTAGTAGGCCCACAAGTGTGTGGCAGAGAACTTATAGCCCATTTGAGATTTGTAAGAATGTACGGCCCATTTTTGAATTCTAATGAAATTTACTACATCCCATTGACAGTTTGTTAAAAGTACAGCCCATTTTCTAGCTAGGAAAACGATTAATAATTTCAACCAACCGTTCAAAACAGAATTCAATAAAAATTCCCCACATTTTGATGGGATCCGAAATATTTTTATCCCTAAATTTCTAGTCAGATTAAATAAAATTTCAATATAAATTTGTCTTACGCAAAAATGCAACGAAACATTGCGTGCGCAACAATTAATGAAATTAAAATTTTCAAAATTCAAAAATAATATTTTATAAACTAATTACGTGTTTGGTTCATTTTTTTACAGTTACAGCCCAGTTTTTATAATTACATCCCATTTATTATTTCTTAAAGCCCATTTTCTTGTTAAACCTAATGCATCCCTCCTAGGAAAGATTTGTAGCCTAGCGGGGCGGAGAATAACAAGTTGACCTTGTCTGGGTATTCCTCAAAAAAAGTATAGCTGGGCTAGCCATTTTCAGCTTGAAAAAAATAAAATATCTGGGCTGGATATCTAGCCTGGGCTAGACGGGCCATAGCCCGCCCAGTTAACACCCTGCTCTCCTCTGAACAACAACGAAAACATCGCTCTTGTCTAAAAAAAAATGAAAACATCGCTCAAGAAAAACTCTGCAATGGTCACACCTCAAAAACACAAATACTGCTCGAGATGCTTGGTCCCCATCGGCCGCTCCTTCTGCAATTCTCTCGTTTATTGACTACATAGGCTGACAATGGTGTGGGACCGTGATGTCAGGAAACCAGGAGGAAGCAAAAAAAATTACAGTTGTAGTATATAATAAGGAGGCACTTGCGTACGTGCGGCTATGGCCCTGGTGGGTCCCCACTGTCATCCTCTCCAAGTAAAGTCATCTCCTCATTCCTCATGTATGTTGACCATGTTGACAACGCGAGACGGCGGCGCCACGACGAGCGCAACAACTCGAAGGACGACGGAGAGGGCCTCGCGGGCCCTACGGATGGTCCGATCATACGCCATTGCTCATTCGGGAAGCCAGGATCATAGGGCCACATGTCCGTGACGGCATTGTCGTTCGCTTGTTCACCGGTGCTCATTGAGGAGACGGAGGTTGCAGCACAGGTCCTCCTGCGCTGGTAGCTCTTCCGCCATTAGGGCGTCGAAGTGCGGCCGCACCTGCTCTATGGTGAACACGGCATGAACCGGCTTGGACAGTGGCGCCGGCTCCTGGTCGGAAGCTACGTCCATCATCTAATTGTCATCGCTCAGCTTGGCAAGCTCGCTGGCGAGCCTCTTGGGGAACGTAGCAATAATTCAAAATTTTCCTACGTGTCACCAAGATCAATCTAGGAGATTCTAGCAACGCGAGAGAGGGAGTGCATCTTCATACCCTTGAAGATCGCTAAGCGGAAGCGTTACAAAGAACGCTGTTGATGGAGTTGTACTCGCGGCGATTCAAATCATTGAAGATCCGATCTAGCGCCCAACGGACGGCGCCATCGCGTTCAACACACGTACAGCCTGGGGACGTCTCCTCCTTCTTGATCCAGCAAGGGGAGAGGAGAATTTGAGGGAGAACTCCAGCAGCACGACAGCGTGGTGGCGATGAAGCTCGTGGTTCTCCGGCAGAGCTTCGCTAAGCACTACGGAGGAGGAGGAGGTGTTGGAGGAGGGAGGGGCTGCGCCAGGCAAGGGGTGCGGCTGCCCTCTCTCTCCCTCACTATATATAGGGGGAAGGGGGGTTGAGGAGGCGCCCTAGGGTTCCCTAGGGGAGGGGCGGCGGCCACATGGGAAACCCTCGATGGGTTTGGGCACCCCACCCCTAGGAAACTTGCCCCCCAAGCCGGGAGGGGTGGCTGCCCTAGGGGAGGCACCCCCACCTCTCCATGTTACGAGAGATGGGGTGGGAGGGGCGCACAGCCCCTTAGTAGGCTGGTCTGCCTCCTCCCCTTGGCCCATAAGGCCCCCCAACGCTTGTCGGGGCCTCCGAAACACCTTTCGATCACGCTGGTCGTCACCCGGTACTCCCAGAACAATTCAGGACTCCAATACCCTTCATCCAATATATTGATCTTCACCACCGGACCATTCCGGAGTTCCTCGTCATGTTCGGGATCTCATCCGGGACTCCGAACAATACTATTTCCCATAACAACTCTAGTGTCACCGAACCTTAAGTGTGTAGACCCTACGGGTTTGGGAACCATGCAGACATGACCGAGACACCTCTCCAGCCAATAACCAATAGCGGGATCTGGATACCCATATTGGCTCCCACATGTTCCACGATGATCTCATCGGATGAACCACAATGTCGGGGGTTCAATCAATCTCGTATACAATTCCCTTTGTCTATCGGTATGTTACTTGCCCGAGTTTCGATCATCGGTATCCCTATACCTTGTTCAATCTCGTTACGGGCAAGTCTCTTTACTCGTTCTGTAACGCATGATCCCGTGACTAACTCCTTAATCACACTGAGCTCATTATGATGATGCATTACCAAGTGGGCCCAGAGATACCTCTCCGTCATACGGAGTGACAAATCTCTGTCTCGATTCATGCCAACTAAACAGATACTTTCGGAGATACCTCTAGTGCACCTTTATAGCCACCCAGTTATGTTGTGACGTTTGGTACACCCAAAGCATTCCTACGGTATCCGGGAGTTGCACAATCTCATGGTCTAAGGAAATGATACTTGACATTAGAAAAGCTCTTAGCAAACGAACTACACGATCTTGTGATATGCTTGGGATTGGGTCTTGTCCATCAAATCATTCTCCTAATGATGTGATCCCGTTATCAATGACATCCAATATCCATGGTCAGGAAACCATAACCATCTATTGATCAACGAGCTAGTCAACTAGAGGCTTAGTAGGGACTTGTTGTGGTCTATGTATTCACACATGTATTACGGTTTATAGTTAATACAATTATAGCATGAACAATATAAAATTGCCATGAACAAGGAAATACAATAATAACCATTTTATTATTGCCTCTAGGGCATATTTCGAACAGTCTCCCACTTGCACTAGAGTCAATAATCTAGTTCACATCACTATTTGATTGTAATGAATCCAACACCCATGGGGTTTGTTCATATCTCGCTTGTGAGAGTGGTTATTAGTCAACGGGTCTGAACCTTTCAGATCCGTGTGTGCTTTACAAATCTCTATGTCATCTTGTAGATACAGCTACCACGCGCTACTTGGAGCTATTCCTAATAACTGCTCTACTATACGAATCCGGTTTACTACTCAGAGTCATCCGGATTAGTGTCAAAGTTTGCATCGACGTAACCCTTTACGACGAACTCTTTTACCACCTCCATAATCGAGACAATTCCTTAGTCCACTAATTACTAAAGATAAGTTCCACCGCTGTCATGTGATCCATTCCTGGATCACTCTTGTACTCCTTGACTGACTCATGGCAAGGCACACTTCAAAGTGTACACAAAGATAGCATCTTTGTAGAGCCTACGTCTAAAGCATAGTGGACGACCTTTGTCCTTTCTCTCTCTTCTGCCGTGGTCAGGTCTTGAGTCTTACTCAATACTCACACCTTGTAACACAGCCAAGAACTCCTTCTTTGCTGATCTATTTTGAACTCCTTCAAAATCTTGTCACGGTATGTATTCATTTGAAAGTACTATTAAGCGTTTTTTATCTATCCTTATAGATCTTGATGATCAATGTTCAAGTAGCTTAATCCAGGTTTTCCATTGAAAAACACTTTTCAAATAACCATGTATGCTTTCCAGAAATTCTACATCATTTCTGATCAACAACATGTTAACAACATATACTCATCAAAAATTCTATAGTGCTCCCACTCACTTGTTTGGAATTACAAGTTTCTCATAAACTTTGTATAAACCCAAAATCTTTGATCATCTCATCAAAGTGTACATTCCAACTCCGAGATGCTTACTCCAGTCCTTAGAAGGATTTCTGGAGCTTTGCATACTTGTTAGCATCTTTCAGGATTCACAAAACCTTCTGGTTGTATCACATACAACCTTTCCTCAAGAAAATCGTCGAGGAAACAATGTTTTGACATCCTATCTGCAAGATTTCATAGATAATGCAGTCATGTTGCTAATATAATTCCAACAGACTCTTAGCATCGCTACGAGTGAGAAAGTCTCATCGCAGTCAACTCCTTGAACTTGTCGGAAAACATCTTAACGACAAGTCGAGATTTCTTAATGGTGACACTTACCATCATTGCCCGTCTTCCTTTTAAAATCCATCTGCACCCAATAGCCTTACGACCATCAAGTAGTTCTTCCAAAGTCTATACTTTGTTTTTACACATGGATCCTCTCTCGGATTTTATGGCCTTGAGCCATTCATCGGAATTCGGGCCCACCATCGCTTCTCCATAGCTCGTAGGTTCATTGTTGTTAGCAACATGACTTCCAAGACAGGATTATGTACCACTCTGAAGTAGTATGCATCCTTGTCGACCTACGAGGTTTGGTAGTGACTTGATCCGAAGTTTCATTATCACTATCATAAGCTTCCACTTCAATTGGTGTAGGTGCCACAAGAACAACTTCATGTGCCCTGCTACACACTAGTTGAAGTGACGGTTCAATAACCTCATCAAGTCTTCACCATCCTCCCACTCAATTCTTTCGAGAGAAACTTTTCCTCGAGAAAGGACCCGTTTCTAGAAACAATCACTTTTGCTTCCGGATCTGAAATAGGAGATATACTCAACTGTTTTGGGTATTCTTTGAAGATACATTTATCCGCTTTGGGTTCGAGCTTATCAGCCTGAAACTGTTTCACATAAGCGTCGCAGCCCCAAACTTTTAAGAAACGACAGCTTAGGTTTTTCTAAACCATAGTTCATACGGTATCGTCTCAACGGAATTGCGTGGTGCCCTATTTAAAGTGAATGCGGTTGTCTCTAATGCCTAACCCATAAACGATAGTGGTAATTTGATAAGAGACATCATGGTATGCAATATATCCAATAGGGTGCAGTTATGATGTTCGGGCATATCATCACACTATGGTGTTCCAGGCGGTATTAGTTGTGAAACAATTTCCCACAATGTCTTAATTGTGTGCCAAACTCGTAACTCAGATATTCATCTCTATGATCATATCATAGACATTTTATCCTCTTGTCACGACGATCTTCAACTTCACTCTGAAATTACTTAAACCTTTCAATAATTCAGACTTGTGTTTCATCAAGTAAATATACTCAGCGTCTACTCAAATCATCTGTGAAGTAAGAACATAACGATATCCACTGTGTGCCTCAGCACTCATTGGACTGCACACATCAAAATGTATTACTTCCAACAAGTTGCTTTGTTGTTCCATCTTACTGAAAATGAGGCCTTTCAGTCATCTTGCTCATGTGGTATGATTTGCATGTCTCAAGTGATTTAAAATCAAGTGAGTCCAAACGATCCATCTGTATAGAGTTTCTTCATGCATATATACCAATAGACATGGTTCGCATGTCTCAATCTTTTCAAAAACGAGTGAGTCCAAAGATCCATCAACATGGAGCTTCTTCATGCATTTTATACCAATATGACTCGAATGGCAGTGCCACAAGTATGTGGTACTATCATTACTATCTTATATCTTTTTGCATGAACATGTGTATCACTACGATCGAGATTCAATAAACCATTCATTTTAGGTACAAGACCATTGAAGGTATTATTCAAATAAACAGAGTAACCATTATTATCCTTAAATGAATAACCGTATTGTGATAAACATAATCCAATCATGTCTATGCTCAACGCAAACACCAAATAACAATTATTTAGGTTTAACACCAATCCCGATGGTAGAGGGAGCGTGCGATGTTTGATCACATCAACCTTGGAAACACTTCCAACACATATTGCCATCTCACCTTTAGCTAGTCTCCGTAGCCTTCTTATTTTGAGTTACTAACACTTAGCAACCGGTATTTATTACCCTGGTGCTACTAGGAGTACTAGTAAAGTACACAATAATATAACGTATATTCAAAATACTTCTGTCGACCTTGCCGGCCTTCTCATCTACCAAGTATCTAGGGTAGTTCTGCTCATGACCGTTCCCCTCATTACAGAAGCACTTAGTCTCGGGTTTGGGTTCAACCTTGGGTTTCTTCACTGGAGCAGCAACTGATTTGCCGTTTCATGAAGTATCCCGTCTTTCCCTTGCCCTTCTTGAAACTAATGGTTTTACTAACCATCAACAATTGATGCTCCTACTTGATTTCTACTTTCGCGGTGTCAAACATCGCGAATTGCTCAAGGATCATCATGTCTATCCCTGATATGTTATAGTTCATCACAAAGCTCTAATAGCTTGGTGGCAGTGACTATGGAGAACTATCACTATCTCATCTGGAAGATTAACTCCCACTCGATTCAAGTGATTGTAGTACTCAGACAATCTGAGCACATGCTCAACGATTGAGCTTTTTTCCCCTTAGTTTGCAGGCTTAAGAAACTTGTCAGAGGTCTCATACCTCTTGACGTGGGAACTAGTCTGAAATCCCAATTTTAGTCTTTGGAACATCTCACATGTTCTGCGACGTTTTAAAACCGTCTTTGGTGCCACACTTCTAAACCGTTAGCATTACGCACTGAACTATCACGTAGTCATCAAAACGTGTATGTCAGATGTTTCGCAACATCCACGTATTTACGCCGAGGTTCAAAGACACCGAAGCGTGCATTAAGGACATAAGCCTTCTGCGCAGCAATGAGGATAATCCTCGGTTCTGGACCCGATCCGCATAATTTCTACTATCAACTTTCAACTAAATTTTCTCTAGGAACATATCTTAAACAGTAGAACTAAAGCATAAGCTACGACATAATTTGCAAAGATCTTTTGACTATGTTCATGATAATTAAGTTCATCTGATTATTTAATGAACTCCCACTTAGATAGACATCCCTCTAGTCATCTAAGTCATACATGATCCGAGTCAACTAGGCCATGTCCAATCATCACGTGAGATGGACTAGTCATCATCGGTGAACATCTTCATGTTGATCGTATCTACCATACGACTCATGTTCGACCTTTTGGTCTCTTGTGTTCCGAGGCCATGTCTGTACATGCTAGGCTCGTCAAGTCAACCTAAGTGTTTCACATGTGTAAATCTGGCTTACACCCGTTGTATGCGAACGTTAGAATCTATCACACCCGATCATCACGTGGTGCTTCGAAAGAACGAACCTTCACAATGGTGCACAGTTAGGGGGAACACTTTCTTGAAATTTTTAGAGAGGGATCATCTTATTTATGCTACCGTCGTTCTAAGCAAATAAGATGTAAACATGACAAACATCACATGCAAATCATAAAGTGACATGATATGGCAAATATCATCTTGCGCCTTTGATCTCCATCTTCGAGGCGCGGCATGATCACCTTCGTCACCGGCATGACACCATGATATCCATCATCATGATCTCCATCATCGTGTCTTCATGAAGTTGTCTCGCCAACTATTACTTCTACTACTATGGCTAACAGTTAGCAATAAAGTAAAGTAATTACATGGCGTTTTTCATTGACACGCAGGTCATACAATAAATTAAGACAACTCCTATGGCTCCTGCCGGTTGTCATACTCATCGACATGCAAGTCGTGATTCCTATTACAAGAACATGATCAATCTCATACATCATATATATATATATATATATATATATATATATATAATTCATCACATCCTTTTGACCATATCACATCACATAGCATACCCTGCAAAAACAAGTTAGACGTCCTCTAATTGTTGTTGCATGCTTTACGTGGCTGCTATGGGTTTCTAGCAAGAACGTTTCTTACCTACGCAAAAGCCACAACGGTGATATGCCAATTGCTATTTACCCTTGATAAGGACCCTCTTCATCGAATCCGATCCGACTAAAGTGGGAGAGACAGACACCGCTTAGCCACCTTATGCATCAAGTGCATGTCGATCGGTGGAACACATCTCACGTAAGAGTACGTAAGGTCGGTCCGGTCCGCTTCATCCCACAATGCCGCGAATCAAGATAAGACTAGTAATGGCAAGAAAATTGAACAAATCATCGCCCACAACTACTTTGTGTTCTACTCGTGCATAGAATCTACGCATAGACCTAGCTCATGATGCCACTGTTGGGGAACGTAGCAATAATTCAAAATTTTCCTACGTGTCACCAAGATCAATCTAGGAGATGCTAGCAATGAGAGAGAGGGAGTGCATCTTCATACCCTTGAAGATCGCTAAGCGGGAGCGTTACAAAGAACGCGGTCGCTGGAGTCGTACTCGCGGCGATTCAAATCGCGGAAGATTCGATCTAGCGCCGAACAGACGGTGCCTCCGCGTTCAACACATGTACAGCCCGGGGACGTCTCCTCCTTCTTAATCCAACAAGTGGAGAGGATAAGCTAAGGGAGAACCCCAGCAACACGACGGCGTGGTGGCGATGGAGCTCGTAGTTCTCCGGCAGAGCTTCGATAAGCACTACGGAGGAGGAGGAGGTGTTGGAGGAGGGAGGGGCTGCGCCAGGCAAGGGGTGCGGCTGCCCTCTCTCTCCCTCACTATATATAGGGGGAAGGGGTGGAGGAGGCGCCTAGGGTTCCCTAGGGGAGGCGGCGGCCACAGGAAACCCTAGATGGGTTTGGGCGCCCCACCCCTAGGAAACTTGCCCCCCAAGCCGGGAGGGGTGGCTGCCCTAGGGAAGGCGCCCCCACCTCTCCACGTTACATGAGATGGGGTGGGAGGGGCGCACAGCCCCTTAGTGGGCTGGTGTGCCCCCTCCCCTTGGCCCATAAGGCCCCCCAACGCTTGCTGGGGTCTCTGAAACACCTTTCGGTCACGCTGGTCGTCACCCGGTACTCCCAGAAAATTTCGGACTCCAATACCCTTCGTCGAATATATCGATCTTCACCTCCGGACAATTCCGGAATTCCTCGTCACGTCCGGATCTCATCCGGGACTCCGAACAACCTTCGGTAACCACATACTATTTCCCATAACAACTCTAGCGTCACCGAACCTTAAGTGTGTAGACCCTACGGGTTCGGGAACCATGCAGACATGCCCGAGACACCTCTCCGGCCAATAACCAATAGCGTGATCTGGATACCCATATTGGCTCCCACATGTTCCACGATGATCTCATCAGATGAACCACAATGTCGGGGATTCAATCAACCCGTATACAATTCCCTTTGTCTATCGGTATGTTACTTGCCCGAGATTCGATCGTCGCTATCCCTATACCTTGTTCAATCTCGTTACCGGCAAGTCTCTTTACTTGTTCCGTAACGCATGATCCCGTGACTAACTCCTTAGTCACACTGAGCTCATTATGATGATGCATTACCGAGTGGGCCCAGAGATACCTCTCCATCATACGGAGTGACAAATCCCAATCTCGATTCGGGCCAACTCAACAGATACTTGCGGAGATACCTGTAGTGCACCTTTATAGCCACCCAGTTACATTGTGATGTTTGGTACACCCAAAGAATTCCTACGGTATCCGGGAGTTGCACAATCTCTTGGTCTAAGGAAATGATACTTGACATTGGAAAAGCTCTTAGCAAACGGACTACACGATCTTGTGCTATGCTTAGGATTGGGTCTTGTCGATCACATCATTCTCCTAATGATGTGATCCCGTTATCAATGACATCCAATGTCCATGGCCAGGAAACCATAACCGTCCATCCAATGTTCCCGATGCAGGCGATTGCTCTGCCTTCAAACGACACAAGTGTCGTCCGATCGTCCGTCTGCCACCCACATTAATGATACGCGGTTGCCGAGGCGGATACTCCGGCACCGCGTGTCCATCCCTCCGCCGCCCACCATTCCTATATAAACTGTTGCGCCGGCCATAGCCGCAGTCATCCGCCTCCGTTCCCTTTCTCCTGTCCACACCACTACTGCCCACCATGGCTTCCTTGCGCTCCAGCGCTCTTCGGGACAGGCGGACGACGGATCACAAGGAGATGGCAGCCATTGCTGCCCGGCGCAGCCGGCGAGCAGCCGGAGGACGACGACGTCCCAATGGAGAACATGGTAGTCGACGATCCAGCGCCAACCCCCTCCTCCACACCATCCTCACGGGTGCATTGCACCATGACCATCGGCGAGGCTCGTGCCCAATACATGGACACAGTGAGGCAGAAGCGTGAGGAGCAGTCCCGGGAGGCGTAGGCCGATGCCGCCTACAACCACCATCTCCTCCAGGAGCACCTGCATGCGGAGGAGCAGATCACAGCGGAGTGGGCGGAGCGGGAGGCGCTGCTCGACTCATACCGCTCCGCCTGCGAGGGCCGCCTCGAGCGCTGGCGGTACCGCATGCGGGCGACGGAGGCTGCGGCCGCCTACAAAAAGGGCAATGAAACGGGCGAGGCGCTGTTTGGCGAGACCGAGGACGAGGCAGAGGACAATGCCGACTCCGATGAGTCCCCGCTCCGCTGGCATCGACGAGGACCTGCTGTGCCGAGGCCCCGCGGCGCCAACAACGAGGCAAAGGACACCGCCGGCTCCGCCGAGGCCCCGCCCCGCCGGCACCGAGGCGGAGGCCCACCCTGCTGGCAACGAGGTGGAGGATTTCCCTCGCTCCGCTGAGGCGCCGCCCCACCGGCAACGAGACAGAGGACATTGCCGGCTCCGTCGAGGCCCCGCCCCGCTGCCAATGAGGCCGCGCCGCACGGAAAACGAGGAAAAGTAGAACACGGTAGGTCGCCGCCGCTCGGGTCCAAGTAAGGCCACCGCTGCTACCCTCTGGTTGAAGCCAGACTAGGCGGGTTGACCATTGACGGCCGATTAGCTTCTTGGCGGCGACGTGGAGTCGGAGAGCTATGTTGGAGAAGGACGCTGCTTCTACTTAACTGCTGGTGCAGTTGGCTCACTGACACGTGGGCCCAACAAGCATCTGGGCCACATGTCAGTTATGCAACTGCACCTGCAGTTAAGTCACTGAAGCTCAGTCCGCTGGAGAAGAAGCTTCTGTTCGGCTCAGCCGGACACAGGTGGGTAGCTTCGGTTAATTAATTATACCTCCAGCGCACCCCTTTTTAGTTGAAGAATGTATGAAATGTAATGAAATCCAACATGTTTATATGAAATCCGACCATGCATGAATGAATTTAGTTCGATTAGTTTGAATTCTTGTATCATCGCATTGGATGAACATGCAAAACAAAACGTACTAGCATTATTCCTAGGGTGATCACCTCGTTTGCAGCAGTTTCACATGTACTCCCTCCAGTCCTTTTTAGTCTGCATACGAGTTTTGTCTGCAGTCAATGTATCTCTACTTTGACCGGAGTACAAAGAGTTTGAGCAGCTTTTTAGTGTTCCTGTACATTGCAATCAAACACACAGGCCTGGAAAATCATAGAGAACATTCAAAACAATCGATGATTATGCATCTCAGCGATTCACATGTCAGAGCCAATATTTACTTCACAACTAAAAAATAAAGAAAAATAGATCGACGCTGCTGACAGCAAAGGGCGTCCCATTCAAAAATATCAAACGCATGTCTTCTTGCTAACATCAATGAGCAAAATTTGACAAGGTTGTCCCATTCCAAAATGTCAAATGCTTGTTGTTTTTGTGCACCAAAAACAACCAAATTCGCGCGTAGCTTGTATGATTTCGCCCTTATATGTTGCAATGCCTTGAACATATCGGCACCTCCTTTCTTGTGGTGGAAATGAATGATTCGATGTATTCATAAACATTTTGTGCAGTTCCCATTGAAATCAAGCTGAGCACCCCTGTTTGCACAAATACAAAAAAGTGATTAGTATAAAGCAAACTATACTATGAATTGACAGTTTAAACAGGCACCTACATGGTCCATGAAGAGCACACTTTTAAAAAATGGAACTCACCGGAAAGAATCCTAGAACAACATTGTACTTGCGCATCACAACAAAAAGATGGATATATGTCAGTCCTTCTGAGCTGAAGTTAGTTTGGTCTTGTGGGGAGTAATGTAACCATCCTTCAACTGCTCCTTCTGATGAGAAGATAGACAGGGCTTCTTCATCCTGGCATAATCAGAACTAGTCACTTCACATACTTTGTATTCTTCTTCAGAGGAAGATGATCCTGTTGTGCAAAGACAAGAGGACAACTAAATGCTAGCATCTCTATTTGCTCGGAAAAAAGGAAAGGAAATACTTAAAACATCACAGATGAAGCACTTCTCAAGGACAATACCACTTTCTCATGACAGTATCTAAGCAGTAGGACAACACCAAAAGAGATGACAAAGCTCAGTCATATGGATGAAATCCGTGGGCGAGTACCAACCTTTGTCAGGAGGCTTATTGTGTAGATCATACAGATCAAGCACTTCTCCGAAACCATCTGTTGTTATCTATTATGGTTGCCATGCTTACTATATACTCCTCGATTAGTTTAATGTTTCCAACATCTTCTTGTGTAGTTCCACTAAAATATATGGTATCTTCAATGAAGAACCCTGTTTGCACAAGTAGAGATAATTACATATTACATTAAGAGTGGCATCAAATCAGTGGGAAAACAATTGCTCGTTCCAGGCATAGCAACAAATTAAGATGCAAAACTATATCATTAATTGTGTCATCACAGTTCCAGTGCTTCATTACAGCACCAGGAATTGATTTTTGTTTTTCTTCCGCTTGTTCTTCCCCTTCATCACTTGATTCAATAACAGACAAGCTTCGCCTTCAATGTAAGAATTGGCATGTCAATTAGGGAGCACAAGTATAGCACTAAACAACGACATTAATTTTCTGATGAAAGTGGCAAAATGCAGGCCAATAGTTCTGAAATATCCTTATCTTACCTCAATGGGATATTACGGTGCACATACAGATTGGAAGTCTTGTCTCCATTTGTGCAGTTCACTAAAATCAAGCAACATTACCGTACAAGTAGCACAACGTATGAAAGCACACTGCACAATCATGTGAAAGGAAGCTAGTACTGACCTCTCATGACGCGGAATTCAAACAACTCACAAGAAGAAGATCTAAACCAAATTTGCCAACACGGATAGGAACTAAGATCTCCTCTTATGTAGTTACACTAAGATCAAGCAATCAAGCAACATTGTCGGTGTGACATTTTGGTTGAACTGCACAAAACACTTACAACAAAAGTGTTTTGTGTAGTGCAACAAAAGGTCACAATAGCAACGAGGTGAAGTAGATAACCTTGTTTACACAGAGATGCAAAGGAAACAGTTAGTGGTCAATAATGGTGGATGACACAGAAGCCAACAAAAAGAAGCATCTAACTTATCTAAATGGGAAAGAAAGCAAGACAGTAGCATTTCTCAAACAGTGGCATTGATTAATATTAATAGAGAGATTATATTAACAACAAAATTTGTTAAACATGTAATTTGCTTTTAACTGTGGCATCGCATCAATTTTCCAGCGGCATTATTAGAGGGTGTTTGTTTACAGGGACTTTTTGGTGTAGGGTCTAAAAAAAGTTTGTGTCAGTCCCATCTAAACCAAACAGGAGGGACTATTAGGGACTAAAAGTGGGCATTTGGGACCAAAGAAAGAAGACCCCGAGGGAGAGTCTTTTTGGGACTTTTTCCAACAGTTTCCCCTGCCCCGCATCGCACCTTGTCTCTATTAGTTCATTACTAGGGGTAACATGGTCTTTTAGCATGTTATTTAATAACCTCTAGTCCATGTTTAGTCCCTGGAACCAAGCAGGTAGGGACTAGGGACTTTTTAACCAAACAAGGCCTTAGATTAACAACAGCTAAAGAGTTGCACGAGACAGTGGACGCACCAACACCATGTGCATCTACTGATGTATGAAGGGGTGATGCACAGTCTGTTGCAACAAAGAACAAAAAACCAAGGAGCATATTTGTGTTGGCCTCAGTTTTGTTATCTTTAGACACCTTTCCCTATGTGAGCGCAGCAAATCTAGTCATGTTCAAACTCTACAGCCTTGTCCCCCAAAACAAAAAGATCAGTTCGTTACAGATGTGTGTACTGAGTTTGTCATAGTTTTCCCTTTTCGACCAACGTAGGTGCTTGATAGCCAGTCTGTACTAGTACTTTCCCCCTTCCTTTCCTCTTTGAACCACGTCCTAGATTCATGCTATACAACTTTCCCCACTACGTTCCCCCATTCCTGTCCTCTTTGAACCACGTCTTAGGTTCATGCTATACAACTTTCCCCACTACTTTCCCCCTTCCTTTCCTTTTTGAACCACGTCCTAGATTCATGCTATACAACTTTCCCCACTACTTTCCCCCATTCCTTTCCTCTTTGAACCACGTCCTAGATTCATGCTATACAACTTTCCCCACTACTTTCCTATTTGATCCAACACCTAGATTCGAGTGCAGAAGTGAAAAAAGCCCACATGCAGCTAGATCAATGCATGTGGAATAAGTAAATTATACCTTAAGGTTCTTGGGGTGTGGTTCGATGGGAGACCGGAGGCCGTTCGGCCCACACCACGTACGACGGCGAGGAAGAAGGGGTCGGAGGCCCTCCCGCGCCGCCGTTGGGTGAAAGAGAACAGCTGCGCCGGTGGTGGATTCCCTCCCTCGCCGACGGCGACAGTGTTAACCCTCCTTCCCTTCCCGGCGGACGGATCCTGCCAGCTCTTTGACCAGCAGTGAGGGGAGAGAGAGAGGCCAACGAAGTCTTATTTAGATCTGGAGAGGGTGAGAGAGTGTGAAGAGAGCAACTACAAACACTGAGGCTCCAACGTGTATATATATACTGGAGAGAGAGTGCGAAGAGTGCAAACCGTAGAAAACAAGCGTCGAGGCTGCAGCATATTGATACGTCTCCGTCGTATCTATAATTTTTGATTGTTCCATGCCAATATTATTCAACTTCCTATACTTTTTGGCAACTTTTTATATTATTTTTGGCACTAACATATTGATCCAGTGCCCAGTGCCAGTTCCTGTCTGTTGCATGTTTTTGGTTTCGCAGAATATCCATATTAAATGGAGTCCAAATAGGATAAAAACAGACAGAGCTTATTTTTGGAATATTTGGAAAATCTGGAAGAAAAATCAACGCAAACCAGTGTCCGAGGTGGGCATGAGGTAGGGGGCGCCCCCCCCCTAGGGCGCGCCCCTGACCCTCGTGACCCACCTGTAAGGCGGTTGATGCCCTCCTTTGGCCGCAAGAAAGCTAATTTTTGGTAAAAAAAAATCACGGTGAAGGTTTCAGTCCAATCGGAGTTACGGATCTCCATATATATACGAAACGGTGAAAGGGGACCAAAAGAGAACACAGAAACGGAGAGAAACAGAGAGATAGATCCAATCTCGGAGGGGCTCTCGCCCCTCCCACACCATGGAGGCCAAGGACCAGACGGGAAACCCTTCTCCCATCTAGGGAGGAGGTCAAGGAAGAAGAAGAAGGGGGGCCCTCTCCCCCTTGCTTCCGGTGGCGCCGGAGCGCTGCCGGGGCCATCATCATCACCGCCATCTTCACCAACAACTTCACCGCCATCATCACCAACTCTTCCCCCTCTATGCAGCGGTGTAACCTCTGTCTTACCCGCTGTAATCTCTACTTAAACTTGGTGCTCAACGCTATATATTATTTCCCAATGATGTATGGCTATCCTATGATGTTTGAGTAGATATGTTTTGTCCTATGGGCTATTTGATGATCAAGATTGGTTTGAGTTGCATGTTTTATTACTGATATTGTCCTATGGTGCTCCCCGTGTCGCACAAGCGTGAGGGATCCCCGCTATAGGGTTTGCAATATGTTTATGATTTGCTTATGGTGGGTGGCGTGAGTGACAGAAGCACAGACCCGAGTAAGTAGGTTGTTTGCGTATGGGATAAAGAGGACTTGATACTTTAATGCTATGGTTTGGTTTTACCTTAATGATCTTTAGTAGTTGCGGATGCTTGCTAGAGTTTCAATCATAAGTGCATATGATCCAAGTAGAGAAAGTATGTTAGCTTATGCCTCTCCCTCATATAAAATTGCAATAATGATTACCGATCTAGTTATCGATTGCCTAGGGATAAATAACTTTCTCGTGACAACAAACTCTTTACTAAAACTAATTTAGTTGTGTCTTCATCTAAACAGCCCCTAGATTTTATTTACTCGCTCTTTACTTTCTTGCAAACCTATCCAACAACACCTACAAAGTACTTCTAGTTTCATACTTGTTTCCGGTAAAGCGAACGTCAAGCGTGCGTAGAATTGTATCGGTGGTTAGAACTTGAGGGAATATTTGTTCTACCTTTAGCTCCTCGTTGGGTTCGACACTCTTACTTATCGAAAGAGGCTACAATTGATCCCCTATACTTGTGGGTTATCAAGACCTTTTTCTGGCGCCGTTGCCGGGGAGTCATAGCGTGGGGTGAATATTCTCGTGTTTGCTTGTTTTCTTTATCACTAAGTAATTTTTATTTGTTTTTCTTAGTTGTTCTCTATCTTTAGTTATGGATATGGAACACGAAATACCAAAAAAATTAGGTGTACTTGCTACTCATGGAGATGGGGAACCTCCTAAAACCCTCGATGCTCAATATGTGAAAAATATTATGTACCACTTTGATAATCCAGAGAAAACCTCATTCAATTTGATAATGGGAGCAACGTTAGATCAACGTGAATACTTTAGGGATTATCGCTTGACACAAAAAGGGAAACTATTATGGGATCAAATTTATATATTGAAGTTGTATGCTCGGCAAGTATGCTTGAATTATGATTACAATTGTTGCTCTAGGATGAATGCTCCACACCTCCCCTTTCTATGCAAATTTAATGATAATGAAACCTTGTCTTCTTATGCTAGATGTATATATGATTTCTATGATGTGGAACAAATAGAAGAATTTCTTGCTTTTAAGGGTGCTTATCAAATTGAATCTATGTTTGAAAAGTATGAAGCTTTTGATGATGATGTTTATAGGCCTAAAATTTATCTATCCTAAAATATTGCTATGATAATTATGAATATAATTCCTATATTAATGCACTTATTAAGAAAGTCTCCGCTGTCCAAGAAGAGATTAATATTTTGCAGGTATCTATGGAAGAAGAAATTGATGAAACTGTGAGCTCATTGGATGAAAAAGATGATGAGGAGAGCGAAGAACAAAAGGAGGAAGAGCGTATTAGCTACCCGTGCCCACCTTCTAATGAGAGTAGCTCTTCAACTCATATATTGTTTAATTCCCCTTCGTGCTTACCGAAGGATGATTGCTATGATGACTGTTATGATCCCTTTGATTCCTTTGAAATATCCCTTTTTGATGATGCTTGCTATGCTTGTGGCCAAGATGCCAATATGAATTATGATTATGGAGATGAACTTGCTATAGTTCCTGATGTTATGAATGAAATTGTTGCTATTGCACCCACGCATGATAGTCCTATTATCTTTTTGAATTCTCCAAACTACACTATATCGGAGAAGTTTGCACTTATTAAGGATTACATTGATGGGTTGCCTTTTACTACTACACATGATAATTTTGATTAATATAATATGCATGTGCTTTCTGCTCCTACTTGCAATTATTATGAGAGAGGAACTATATCTCCACCTCTCTATGTTTCCAACACGATAAAATTTCAAGAAACTGTTTATACTATGCATTGGCCTTTACTATGTGTGCATGGATTGTTCTTTTATGGCATGCCGATGCATAGGAAGAGAGTTAGGCTTAGTCATTGCTTGATATATGTTTCTTTGTGCTCACTACTAAATGCCAAATCAGTGCTAATTAAAATTGGCTTTGATATACCTTGGGATCCGGGTGGATTCACTACTTGAGCACTATATGCCTAGCTTAATGGCTTTAAAGAAAGCGCCTGTGGAGACAACCCGGAAGTTTTAGAGAGTCATTTATTTATGTTGAGTGCTTTCATATAGTTTAAAAACAACAAAAATAAAGAGGGGAACACAAAACTTTTCAAAAAGAAAAGCGAAAGTGAGAAAGACAAGCATTGTTGAAGTGGGAGCTAGCCTTGAACTTTGTTCATGCTCACGAAAACTTTGTGAATCTTGATTACAGAAACTTTTCAACAAAAATAATTATCCCCTTGTACAATTGCATTGTATTATAAAAATAATGTGCCAAGGTTTGCCTTTAGGATGTTTACAATGCTTGTTGGTTTGTGCGGTGCAGGACAAAAACTTTGGCTGTAGTGCGCAAATTTTGATTTTCTACTGGACCGTCAAATGGTTCTGATTATTTTTTCAATGTATATCTATACAAATTTTTTATTTTTCCTAATTTTCGCAGAATTTTTCAAGTATCATAAGTATGGTGAATGTTCAGATTGCTACAAACTGTTCTGTTTTAGACAGATTCTGTTTTTGATGCATAGTTTGCTTGTTTTGATGAAACTATCGATTTATATCAGTGGATTAAGCCATGAAAAAGTTATACTACAGTAGACACAATGCAAAAAAAAAATATTAATTGGTTTGCAACAGTACTTAGAGTGGTGATTTGCTTTATTATACTAACGGATCTTACCGAGTTTTCTGTTGGAGTTTTGTATGGATGAAGTGTTCGATGATCGAGAAGGTCTCGATGTGAGAAGAAGGAAGAGAGGCAAGAGCTCAAGCTTGGGGATGCCCGAGGCACCCCAAGTAAATATTCAAGGAGACTCAAGCTTCTAAGCTTGGGGATGCCCCGGAAGGCATCCCATCTTTCTTCAACAAATATCGGTATGTTTTCGGATTCGTTTCGTTCATGCGATATGTGCAAATCTTGGAGCATCTTTTGCATTTAGTTTTCATTTTTATTTTATGCACCATGCTGGTATGAGATGGTCCTTGATTGATTTATAGAATGCTCTTTGCACTTCACTTATATCTTTTGAGTATGGCTTTATAGAATGCTTCATGTCCTTCACTTATATCATTTGAAGCTTGGATTGCCTATTTCTCTTTACATAGACAACCGTCATTTGTAGAACGCTCTTTTGCTTCACTTATAATTGTTAGAGCGTGGGAATATCTTTTGTAGAAAGAATTAAACTCTCTTGCTTCACTTATATCTATTTAGAGAGATGATAGGAACTGGTCATTCACATGGTTAGTCATAAAATCCTACATACAACTTGTAGATCACTGAATATGATGTGTTTGATTCCTTGCAATAGTTTTGCGATATAAAGGTGGTGATATTAGAGTCGTGCTAGTTGAGTAATTGTGAAATTGAGAAATACTTGTGTTGAGGTTTGCAAGTCCCGTAGCATGCACGTATGGTGAACGGTTATGTAACGAAGTTGGAGCATGAGGTGTTTATTGATTGTCTTCCTTATGAGTGGCGGTCGGGGACGAGCGATGGTCTTTTCCTACCAATCTATCCCCCTAGGAGCATGCGCGTAGTACTTTTTTCGATTACTAATAGATTTTTGCAATAAGTATGTGAGTTCTTTATGACTAGTGTTGAGTCCATGGATTATACGCACTCTCACCCTTTCATCATTGCTAGCCTCTTGATTGCAGTGCATTGCCCTTTCTCACCTCGAGAGTTGGTGCAAACTTGGCCGGTGCATCCAAACCCCGTGATACGATACGTTCTATCACACATACACCTCCTTATATCTTCCTCAAAACAGCCACCATACCTACCTATTATGGCATTTCCATAGCCATTCCGAGATATATTGCCGTGCAACTTTCCACCATTCCGTTTATCATAACACATTCATCATTGTCATATTGCTAGCATGATCATGTAGTTTACATAGTATTTGTGGCAAAGCCACCATTCATAATTCTTTCATACATGTCACTCTTGGTTCATTGCATATCCCGGTACATCGCCGGAGGCATTCATATAGAGTCATATCTTTGTTCTAGATATTGAGTTGTAATATTGAGTTGTAAGTAAATAAAAGTGTGATGATCATCATTATTAGAACATTGTCCCAAGTGAGGAATAAAAAAAGAGAAAGGCAAAAAAAAGAGAAGGCCCAAAAAAAGAGAAAAAAAGAAAACAAAAAATGAGAGAAAAAGAGAGAAGGGGCAATGTTACTATCCTTTTACCACACTTGTGCTTCAAAGTAGCACCATGTTCTTCATATAGAGAGTCTCTTGAGTTATCACTTTCATATACTAGTGGGAATTTTCATTATAGAACTTGGCTTGTATATTCCAACGATGGGCTTCCTCAAATGCCCTAGGTCTTCATGAGCAAGCAAGTTGGATGCACACCCACTTAGTTTCAGTTTGAGCTTTCATACACTTATAGCTCTAGTGCATCCGTTGCATGGCAATCCCTACTCCTCACATTGATATCTATTAATGGGCATCTCCATAGCCCGTTGATACGCCTAGTTGATGTGAGACTTTCTCCTTTTTTGTCTTCTCCACATAACCCCTATCATCATACTCTATTCAATCTATAGTGCTATGTCCATGGCTCACGCTCATGTATTGCGTGAAAGTTGAAAAGGTTTGAGAAACGTCAAAAGTATGAAACAATTGCTTGGCTTGTCATCGGGGTTGTGCATGATGTGAATATTTTGTGTGGTGAAGATGGAGCATAGCCAGACTATATGATTTTGTAGGGATGAGCTTTCTTTGGCTATGTCATTTCAATAAGACATAATTGCTTGCTTGGTATGCTTGAAGTATTATTGTTTTTATGTCAAACGATAGACTATTGCCTTGAATCGCTCGTGTCTTAATATTCATGCCATGATTAGACATATGATCAAGATTATGCTAGGTAGCATTCCACATAAAAAATTATCTTTTTTATCATTTACCTACTCTAGGACGAGCAGGAATTAAGCTTGGGGATGCTAATACGTCTCCGTCGTATCTATAATTTTTGATTGTTCCATGCCAATATTATTCAACTTTCATATACTTTTTGGCAACTTTTTATATTATTTTTGGGACTAACAAATTGATCCAGTGCCCAGTGCCAGTTCATGTGTGTTGCATGTTTTTGGTTTCGCAGAATATCCATATTAACAGAGTCCAAACAGGTAAAAACGGACGAAGCTTATTTTTGGAATATTTGGAAAATATGGAAGAAAAATCAACGCGAACCAGTGTCCGAGGTGGGCACGAGGTAGGGGGCCGCCCCCCCTAGGGCGTGCCCCTGCCCCTCGTGACCCACCTGTAAGGCGGTTGATGCCCTCCTTCGGCTGCAAGAAAGATAATTTTTGGTAAAAAATCACGGCGAAGGTTTCAGTCCAATCGGAGTTACGGATCTCCATATATATACGAAACGGTGAAAGGGGACCAGAAGAGAACGCAGAAACAGAGAGAAACAGAGAGATAGATCCAATCTCGGAGGGGCTCTCACCCCTCCCACGCCATGGAGGCCAAGGACCAGAGGGGAAACCCTTCTCCCATCTAGGGAGGAGGTCAAGGAAGAAGAAGATGAAGGGGGGAGGGCTCTGCCCCTTGCTTCTGGTGGCGCCGGAGCGCTGCCAGGGCCATCATCATCACCGCCATCTTCACCTACAACTTCACTGCCATCATCACCAACTCTTCCCCCCTCTATGCAGCGGTGTAACCTCTCTCTTACCCGCTGTAATCTCTACTTAAACTTGGTGCTCAATGCTATATATTATTTCCCAATGATGTATGGCTATCCTATGATGTTTGAGTAGATCTGTTTTGTCCTATGGGCTATTTGATGATCAAGATTGGTTTGAGTTGCATGTTTTATTATTGATGTTGTCCTATGGTGCTCTCTGTGTCGCGCAAGCGTGAGGGATCCCCGTTGTAGGATTTGCAATATGTTTATGATTTGCTTATGGTGGGTGGCCTGAGTGACAGAAGCACAGACCCGAGTAAGTAGGTTTTTTGCGTATGGGATAAAGAGGACTTGATACTTTAATGCTATGGATGAGTTTTACCTTAATGATCTTTAGCAGTTGCGGATGCTTGCTAGAGTTCCAATCATAAGTGCATATCATCCAAGTAGAGAAAGTACGTTAGCTTATGCCTCTCCCTCATATAAAATTGCAATAATGATTATCGGTCTAGTTATCGATTGCCTAGGGACAAATAACTTTCTCGTGACAACAAACTCTTTACTAAAACTAATTTAGTTGTGTCTTCATCTAAACAGCCCCTAGCTTTTATTTACTCCCTCTTTACTTTCTTGCAAACCTATCCAACAACACCTACAAAGTACTTCTAGTTTCATACTCCCTCCGTCCGGAAATACTTTTCATAGGAATGGATGTATCTAGACGTATTTTAGTTCTAGATACATCCATTTTTATGCATTTCTCCGACAAGTATTTCCGGACGGAGGGAGTACTTGTTTCCGGTAAAGTGAACGTCAAGCGTGGGTAGAGTTGTATCGGTGGTCGATAGAACTTGAGGGAATATTTGTTCTACCTTTAGCTCCTCATTGGGTTCGACACTCTTACTTATTGAAAGAGGCTACAATTGATCCCCTATACTTGTGGGTTATCACATATACGTGATGAGGTGATTATACGGTCACTATGAGATTGTATAGCTCTGTATCCATCCATTTTGACCAGTCAAAGAATCCTCCTGGCACCGCCCCAGATCACTTTCTCTCTCTGTCATGCGGGGCCTACCTGTCATTGGGTGGAAGAAAGAAGTCGAACAAAAACAAAATTATGCTCAAGTGTAGTTATCCACCCCGAGACCTCAAGTTTGATGAGCGAACAGGCTAACCAGCTACACCCACCTCCTTTTATGTTCAACGAGAGGAAAATAACCTTTTATACATTCCTGCATTCGTGTCAAGCCTGTCGTGTTTTTTTTTGCGTGCGAGTCATTGGGATTTAAATCATAATTGTGTCATGTGGCTTTGGTGGTAAAGTCTTTTGTGATTTAAAGCAGTGTTGGTAGCACAGAAATAATGCAGCGTTAGTCACCTTACCTCTTGATACGTCTCCGTCGTATCTATAATTTCTGATTGTTCCATGCCAATATTCTACAACTTCCATATACTTTTTGGCAACTTTTTATACTATTTTTGGGACTAACATATTGATCCGATTGCTGCAGTGCCGCCTCGTCTGTTGAATGTTTTTGGTTTCGCAGAATATCCATATCAAACGAAATCCAAACGGGATAAAAACGGACGGATAATTATTTTGGAATATTTGTGATTTTTGGGAGGAAAATCAACGCGAGACGGTGCCCGAGGTGGCCACGAGGGTGGGGCCCACGACCACTACAGGCAGGCGCGCCCCCACCCTAGTGGGACCCTCTTAAGGCGGTTGATGCTCTACTTTGGCCGCAAGAAAGCTAATTTTTGGGAAAAGATCTGGGCGAAGGTTTCAATCCAATCGGAGTTACGGATCTCCGTATATAAAAGAAACGGTGAAAAGGCAGCAGACGAGAACGCAGAAACAGAGAGAAACAGAGAGACAGATCCAGTCTCGGGGGGGCTCTCGCCCCTCCCACACCATGGAGGCCAAGGACCAGAGGGGAAACCTTTCTACCATCTAGGGAGGAGGTCAAGGAAGAAGAAGACGAAGGGGCCCCCTCTCCCCTTCTCTTCCGGTGGCGCCGGAACGCTGCCGTGGCCATCATCATCATCACTGCGATCTTCACCAACACCTCCGCCATCTTCACCAACACCTCCATCACCTTCCCCCCTCTATCTACAGCGGTCCACTCTCCCGCAACCCGTTGTACCCTCTACTTGAACATGGCGCTTTATGCTTCATATTATTATCCAATGATGTGTTGCCGTCCTATGATGTTTGAGTAGATTTTCGTTGTCCTATTGGTGGTTGATGAATTGCTATGATTGATTTAATTTGTTTGTGGTTATGTTGCTGTCCTTTGGTGCCCATCATATGAGCGCGCGCGTGGAAAACACCATAGGGTTAGTTTTATGTTGATAGGACTATGTATTGGAGGGCAAGAGTGACAGAAGCTTCAACCTAGCATAGAAATTGATGCATACAAGATTGAAGGGGGACCTATATATCTTAATGCTATGGTTGGGTTTTACCTTAATGAACGTTAGTAGTTGCGGATGCTTGCTAATAGTTCCAATCATAAGTGCATAGAATTCCAAGTAAGGGATGACATGCTAGGAGTGGCCTCTCCCACATAATACTTGCTTTCGGTCTAGTAAAGTAGTCGATTGCTTAGGGACAATTTTGCAACTCCTACCACCACTTTTCCACACTCGCTATATTTACTTTATTGCTTCTTTACTTACAACAGCCCCTAGTTTTATTTACGTGCTCTTTATATTCTTGCAAACCTATCCAAAAACACCTACAAAGTACTTCTAGTTTTATTCTTGTTCTAGGTAAAGTGAACGTCAAGCGTGCGTAGAGTTGTATCGGTGGTCGATAGAACTTGAGTGAATATCTATTCTACCTTTAGCTCCTCGTTGGGTTCGACAATCTTACTTATCGAAAACTATTGCGATCCCCTATACTTGTGGGTTATCAAGACCTTTTTTCTGACGCCGTTGAAGGGGAGCAATAGCGTGGGGTGAATATTCTTGTGTGTGCTTGTTTGCTTTATCACTAAGTAATTTTTATTTGTTGTTCTTAGTTGTTCTTTATCTTTAGTTATGGATATGGAACACGAAATACCAAAAAAAAATTAGGTGTACTTGCTACTCATGGAGATGGGGAACCTCCTAAAACCCTCGATGCTCAATATGTGAAAAATATTATGTACCACTTTGATAATCCTGAGAAAACCTCATTCAATTTGGTAATGGGAGTAACGTTGGATCAACGTGAATACTTTAGGGATTATCGCTTGACACAAAAAGGGAAACTATTATGGGATCAAATTTATATATTGAAGTGGTATGCTCGGCAAGTGTGCTTGAGTTATGATTATACTTGCTGCTCTAGGATGAAGGCTCCACACCTTCCCTTTTCATGCAAATTTAATGATAATTAAACCTTATCTTCTTATGCTAATGGTATATATGATTAGTATGATGTGGAACAAATAGAAGAATTTGTTGCTTTTAAGGGTGCTTATGAAATTGAATCTTTGTTTGAAAAGTATGAAGCTTTTGATGATGATGTTTATAGGCCTGAAAATTTAGCTATACTAAAATATTGCTATGATAATTATGAATATAATTCCTATATTAATGCACTTATTGAGAAAGTCTCCGCTGTCCAAGAAGAGACTAATATTTTGCAGGAATCTATGGAAGAAGAAGTTGATGAAACTGTGACCTCATTGGATGAAAAAGATGAGGAGGAGAGCGAAGAACAAAAGGAGGAAAAGCGGATTGATCACCCGTGCCCACCTTATGATGAGAGAAACTCTTCAACTCATACATTGTTTAATTCCCCTTCGTTCTTACCGAAGGATGATTGCTATGATGACTATTATGATCCCGTCGATTCTTTTGAAATATCCCTTTTTGATGATGCTTGCTATGCTTGTGGCCAAGATGCCAATATGAATTATGCTTATGGAGATGAAATTGCTATAGTTCCTTATGTTAAACATGAAATTGTTGCTATTGCACCCACGCATGATAGTCCTATTATCTTTTTGAATTCTCCAAACTACACTATATCGGAGAAGTTTGCACTTATTAAGGATTACATTGATGGGTTGCCTTTTACTGTTACACATGATGATTTTGATAGATATAATATGTATGTGCTTGCTGCTCCTACTTGCAATTATTATGAGAGAGGAACTATATCTCCACCTCTCTATGTTTCCCACATGGTAAAATTGCAAGAAACTGCTTATGCTATGCATTGGCCTTTACTATGTGTGCATGAATTGTTTTTTATGACATGCCGATGCATAGGAAGAGAGTTAGACTTTGTCATTACAATATATATGTTACTTTGTGCTCACTACTAAATTACAAATCATTGCTAATTAAAATTGGCTTTGATATACCTTGGGATCCGGGTGGATTCGCTACTTGAGCACTATATGCCTAGCTTAATGGCTTTAAAGAAAGCGCTGCCAGGGAGACAACCCGAAAGTTTTAGAGAGTCATTTATTTATTTTGAGTGCTTTTATATAGTTTAAAAACAAAAAAATAAAGAGGGGAACCCAAAACTTTTCAAAAAAGAAAAGTGAAAGTGAGAGAGACGAGCATTGTGAAAGTGGGGGACATCCTTGAAATATGTTCATGCCCATGGGAACTTTGTGAATCTTAATTACAGAAAATTTTCAATAAAAATAATTATCCCCTTGTACAATTCCATTGTATTATAAAAATAATGTGCCAAGGTTTGCCTTTAGGATGTTTACAATACTTGTTGGTTTGTACGGTGCAGGACAGAAACTTTGGCTGTAGTGCGCGATTTTTGATTTTCTACTGGAACGTAAAATGGTTCTGATTATTTTTGCACTGTCTTTCTATACAAAGTTTTTATTTTTACTAATTTTGGCAGAATTTTTAAAGTATAAGAAGTATGGTGAATGTTCATATTATTACAGACTGTTCTGTTTTAGACAGATTCTGTTTTTGATGCATAGTTTGCTTGTTTTGAGGAAACTATCAATTTATATCAGTGGATTAAGCCATGAAAAAGTTATATTACAGTAGACACAATGAAAAAATAAAATATTAATTGGTTTGTAACAGTACTTAGAGTAGTGATTTGCTTTATTATACTAACGGATCTTACCGAGTTTTCTGTTGAAGTTTTGTATGGATGAAGTGTTCGATGATCGAGAAGGTCTCGATGTGAGAAGAAGGAAGAGAGGAATGAGCTCAAGCTTGGGGATGCCCAAGGCACACCAAGTAAATATTCAAGGAGACTCAAGCGTCTAAGCTTGGGGATGCCCCGGAAGTCATCCCCTCTTTCTTCAACAAATATCGGTATGTTTTCAGATTCGTTTTATTCATGCGATATGTGCAAATCTTGGAGCGTCTTTTGCATTTAGTTTTCATTTTTGTTTTATGCACCATGCTGGTATGAGATGGTTGATTTATAGAATGCTCTTTGCACTTCACTTAAATCTTTTGAGTATGGCTTTATAGAATGCTTCATGTCCTTCACTTATATCATTTGAAGCTTGGATTGCCTGTTTCTCTTTACATAGACAACCGTCATTTGTAGAATGCTCTTTTGCTTCACTTATAATTGTTAGAGCGTGGGCATATCTTTTGTAGAAAGAATTAAACTCTCTTTCTTCACTTATATCTATTTAGAGAGATGATAGGAACTGGTCATTCACATGGTTAGTCATAAAATCCTACATAAAACTTGTAGATCACTGAATATGATGTGTTTGATTCCTTGCAATAGTTTTGCGATATAAAGGTGGTGATATTAGAGTCGTGCTAGTTGAGTAATTGTGAAATTGAGAAATACGTGTGTTGAGGTTTGCAAGTCCCGTAGCATGCACGTATGGTGAACGGTTATGTAATGAAGTTGGAGCATGAGGTGTTTATTGATTGTCTTCCTTATGAGTGGCGGTCGGGGACTAGCGATGGTCTTTTCCTACCAATCTATCCCCCTAGGAGCATGCGCGTAGTACTTTTTTTCGGTTACTAATAGACTTTTGCAATAAGTATGTGAGTTCTTTATGACTAATGTTGAGTCCATGGATTATACGCACTCTCACCCTTTCATCATTGCTAGCCTCTTCGGTACCGTGCATTGCCCTTTCTCACCTCGAGAGTTGGTGCCAACTTTGCCGGTGCATCCAAACCCCGTGATACGATACGTTCTATCACACATACACCTCCTTATATCTTCCTCAAAACAGCCACCATACCTACCTATTATGGCATTTCCATAGCCATTCCGAGATATATTGCCATGCAACTTTCCACCATTCCGTTTATCATGACACATTCATCATTGTCATATTGCTAGCATGATCATGTAGTTTACATAGTATTTGTGGCAAAACCACCATTCATAATTCTTTCATACATGTCACTCTTGGTTCATTGCATATACCGGTACACCGCCGGAGGCATTCATATAGAGTCATATCTTTGTTCTAGATATCGAGTTGTAATATTGAGTTGTAAGTAAATAAAAGTGTGATGATCATCATTATTAGAACATTGTCCCAAGTGAGGAATAAAAAAAGATAAAGGCAAAAAAAGAGAAGGCCCAAAAAAAGAGAAAAAAAGAAAACAAAAAATGAGAGAAAAAGAGAGAAGGGGCAATGTTACTATCCTTTTACCACACTTGTGCTTCAAAGTAGCACCATGTTCTTCATATAGAGAGTATCTTGAGTTATCACTTTCATATACTAGTGGGAATTTTCATTATAGAACTTGGCTTGTATATTCCAACGATGGGCTTCCTCAAATGCCCTAGGTCTTCATGAGCAAGCAAGTTGGATGCACACCCACTTAGTTTCAGTTTGAGCTTTCATACACTTATAGCTCTAGTGCATCCGTTGCATGGCAATCCCTACTCCTCACATTGATATCTATTAATGGGCATCTCCATAGCCCGTTGATACGCCTAGTTGATGTGAGACTTTCTCCTTTTTGTCTTCTCCACATAACCCCCATCATCATATTCTATTCCACCTATAGTGCTATGTCCATGGCTCACGCTCATGTATTGCGTGAAAGTTGAAAAGGTTTGAGAAACGTCAAAAGTATGAAACAATTGCTTGGCTTGTCATTGGGGTTGTGCATGATGTGAATATTTTGTGTGGTGAAGATGGAGCATAGCCAGACTATATGATATTGTAGGGTTGAGCTTTCTTTGGCTATGTCATTTCAATAAGACATAATTGCTTGCTTGGTATGCTTGAAGTATTATTGTTTTTGTGTCAAATGATAGACTATTGCCTTGAATCACTCGTGTCTTAATATTCATGCCATGATTAGATACATGATCAAGATTATGCTAGGTAGCATTCCACATCAAAAGTTATCTTTTTTATCATTTACCTACTCGAGGACGAGCAGGAATTAAGCTTGGGGATGCTAATACGTCTCCGTCGTATCTACAATTTTTGATTGTTCCATGCCAATATTCTACAACTTCCATATACTTTTTGGCAACTTTTTATACTATTTTTGGGACTAACATATTGATCCAGTGCCCAGTGCCAGTTCCTGTCTGTTGCATGTTTTTGGTTTCGCAGAATATCCATATCAAACGGAATCCAAACGGGATAAAAACGGACGAAGAACTATTTTGGAATATTTGTGATTTTTGGGAGGAAAATCAACACGAGACGGTGCCCGAGGTGGCCACGAGGGTGGGGCCCACGGCCACTATAGGCAGGTGTGCCCCCACCCTCGTGGGCCCCTCATAAGGCGGTTGATGCTCTACTTTGGCCGCAAGAAAGCTAATTTTTGGAAAAAGATCTGGGCGAAGGTTTTAATCCAATTGGAGTTACGGATCTCCGGATATAAAAGAAACGGTGAAAAGGCAGCAGACGAGAACGCAGAAACAGAGAGAAACAGAGAGACAGATCTAATCTCGGAGGGGCTCTCGCCCCTCCCACGCCATGGAGGCCAAGGACCAGAGGGGAAACCCTTCTCCCATCTAGGGAGGAGGTCAAGGAAGAAGAAGATGAAGGGCTCCCCTCTCCCCTTCTCTTCCGGTGGCGCCGGAACGCTGCCGTGGCCATCATCATCATCACCGCGATCTTCACCAACACCTCTGCCATCTTCACCAACACCTCCATCACCTTCCCCCCTCTATCTACAACGGTCCACTCTCCCGCAACCCTACTTGAACATGGTGCTTTATGCTTCATATTATTATCCAATGATGTGTTGCCATCCTATGATGTTTGAGTAGATTTTCGTTGTCCTATTGGTGGTTGATGAATTGCTATGATTGATTTAATTTGCTTGTGGTTATGTTGCTGTCCTTTGGTGCCCATCATATGAGCGTGTGCGTGGATCACACCGTAGGGTTAGTTGTATGTTGATAGGACTATGTATTGGAGGGCAAGAGTGACAGAAGCTTCAACCTAGCATAGAAATTGATGCATGCGTGATTGAAGGGGGACCTATATATCTTAATGCTATGGTTGGGTTGTACCTTAATGAACGTTAGTAGTTGCAGATGCTTTCTAATAGTTCCAATCATAAGTGCATAAAATTCCAAGTAAGGGATGACATGCTAGGAGTGGCCTCTCCCACATAATACTTGCTATCGGTCTAGTAAAGTAGTCAATTGCTTAGGGACAATTTCGCAACTCCTACCACCACTTTTCCACACTTGCTATATTTACTTTATTGCTTCTTTACTTACAAAAGCCCCTAGTTTTATTTACGTGCTCTTTATATTCTACCAAACCTATCCAAAAACACCTACAAAGTACTTCTAGTTTTATTCTTGTTCTAGGTAAAGTGAACGTCAAGCGTGCGTAGAGTTGTATCGGTGGTCGATAGAACTTGAGGGAATATTTATTCTACCTTTAGCTCCTCGTTGGGTTCGACACTCTTACTTATCGAAAACTGTTGTGATCCCCTATACTTGTGGGTTATCACCTCTCTCCACGTAGTACGTTGGGTCCCACTAGTCAGAGGGTGAAACAAACAAATTAATAAGAAAAATTAAAAGCGCCAGTGGTGTATCTTACCTCACACATCTCGCTACTGCTCGTGAACACTATCCAATTGATCCCTCTGTTCGCTTACGTACTATTTTAAGTGAATCCTTATTATAACATGCACACAATTTTGGGCACTTGTATTTGACCTAAGTTAGTGTGCCACCGTATCTCGTACTACTCCCTCTGTCTAGGTGTAATAAGTCGCGTTAGAAGGTGCAGCGGGACCAAGGTGCAAGCAGATTGGAGAAGAAGGAGAAACTTGACCGGTCCTTCCTCCAATCAAAGCCCCGATTTCTATCTCTAAACGCAACAATTAATCCCAACAACTAAGAGATGCCGTTTTAGCTACCATGCAGGGCCACGTATTAACTCGCATGCAAGCCGACTTTGATTTCTTGACTGATCAACGCGTAGTTGCGCTCCATGCATTGGGTTTCCGGGGGAGATAACAAGGCAGAGTAAGGAGTGTTTGGTTACATTGCTTAGGCTGGTCATAGTGGTGAGTAACTTGGACTAGTAACATGCATGATATTCCTATTCTATTAACCTATGTGTGCGTGTGCGTGTGTGTTTAACAGCATGTGTGTGTTAGAGAGAGTGACACATCGACCTACTCCTACAGAGAGATGGTGTGTAGTGTATGATTTAGCCGCGAGAGTCGGTGCATCCTCTTCCGGGCGTCCGGTCGGGACAGACGGACCACTGCCACGCCCGCTCCTGACCAGCCTGGCCCACCCAAAGCCCCTCCATCGCTCGCGCGCGCTTCCCGCCCGAAACAGTCAACGCCACTCCAAAGAATCGGTGTCGCACTCATGCCCGGGCAGAGCGGACGCGACCTCTCACTGGCGCCTGCGTTGAAGAGAAGCGGATTCAAGAGTGATGGTTGCTTCGTCCGTCCAACTTACTGCTGGGTCTTTGTGATTTCACAGCTTATTGGTCATTATTACTGAGGTGGTAGGACTGTTGGATGTCCCACGCTTTCAGCGAAAGGAGGTACTACTAGATTACAATTTTCTCCATTCTTACAGCGGAGGAGTGCGAGAGCAGTGAAAACACGCAGGCTCAGTGATTACATGGCCCACCTCACATTATCACCATATTTTCTGGACACCGTGCGACACCTACCTCTTTACATAGAACTACTAGTATAGTACGTCAGTAGTTTATCGATGAGATAAATTTGTACAATGCTATGAAGCTTCCAAATTTTCGTTTCATGTATCTTAAGGCCCAAGGTTGCGCGTTGCAACATTTCATCAAATACAAAGGAGACTAACATGCATGTTATTGCATCTTAATGATTGATAGATCATATCCAATATGTACTCCCTCCGTTCCAAAATAAGTGTCTCAACTTTATGCAAACTTTAGTACAAAGTTGTACTACTACTAAAGTTGACACTTATTTTGGAACAGAGATGCCTAAAGAAAAATGATCCATGCAGTCCCTAGCCCTTGAACCATAAACCCTAACCAGGCTTTAATTTGCTGGCAACGTTGGAGCTTCGGACGAAATGAAGTTTGCAACCCTTTGACCATCGGATCATTTTGTGCAGTTTCACCAAAATCGGGATGAGCATCCCTATGGCAAAGAAATTGAAGAAGCGTGATTAGAATAAGATTACTCGGACTAGTTGATGAGACATAAACTCATCAGTAATACAGTACGTAGAAGCCAGTAGAGGTATGTGCGGGGCAAAGAAGTAGAGAAATATCCACATGGAGTGATGTGGGCAGCTGGAGCAGTGGTGCAAGCCGGCTGTAAAGGGAGTTGTACCTGAGGGGTGTCGAGACGTAGCTCAACCTAGAGGAGGGCGGCAGGAGGCGGCAACTGCCCATGTCACGGCAGTGAGCACGGGATGAAGGCAACTTCACCGGCTTTGTGAGAGAGAACGGCAGGGACCCCTGATCGGGGCATGCCGACAGTGGGTTTTCGCCGTCGGCGACGGTGACCGCATGTACACTAAGAATCCACCCCTTCCCCCGGCGGACGTGATCCATCGGAATGTTAGATATGTGGCCACAGTCGTTTTGTGCGAGAGAGTGTGAAGAGAGCAACCCCAGCAAGCAACCGTGTAGGCTCGTCCTGCCTATGTATATAGTGGAGCGGTTTCCTTTTCTCGCTATATGAACCTATTTATGTTCTGTAGGACCTTGAAGTATGTCTAGAGGGGGGGGGTGATTAGACTACTTGACCAATTAAAAACTTAACCTTTTCCCAATTTTAGACTTCGGCAGATTTTAGCTATCTTTGCACAAGTCAAGCAATCTTCACACAATTCAAGCAAGCATGTAAAGAGTATATGAGCAGCGGAAATTAAAGCATGCAACTTGCAAGAATGTAAAGGGAAGGGTTTGGAGGATTCAAATGCAATTTGAGACATGGATGTTTTTGTCGTGGTTCCGATAGGTGGTGCTATCGTACATCCACGTTGATGGAGACTTCAACCCACGAAGGGTAACGGTTGCACGAGTCCACGGAGGGCTCCACCCATGAAGGGTCCATAAAGAAGCAACCTTGTCTATCCCACCATGGCCGTCGCCCACGAAGGACTTGCCTCACTAGCGGTAGATCTTCACGAAGTAGGCGATCTCCTTGCCCTTACAAACTCCTTGGTTCAACTCCACAATCTTGTCGGAGGCTCCCAAGTGACACCTAGCCAATCTAGGAGACACCACTCTCCAAGAAGTAACAAATGGTGTGTTGATGATGAACTCCTTGCTCTTGTGCTTCAAATGATAGTCTCCCCAACACTCAACTCTCTCTCATAGGATTTGGATCTGGTGGAAAGAAGATTTGAGTGGAAATCAACTTGGGGAAGGCTAGAGATCAAGATTCATATGGTAGGAATGGAATATCTTGGCCTCAACACATGAGTAGGTAGTTCTCTCTCGTAATCGTAAGTTGGAAGTGTAGGTTTGTTCTGATGGCTCTCTCCACGAATGAAGAGGAGGTGGAGGGGTATATATAGCCTCCACACAAAATCTAACCGTTGCACACAATTTACCAAACTCGGTGGGACCGAATTAACAAACTCGGTCGGACCGATTTAGTAAACCTAGTGACAGTTAGTGATTTCGGTGGGACCGACATGCAACTCGGTAGGACCGATATGGTTAGGGTTAGGGCATAACGTAATCTCGGTGAGACCGATTACACAAACTCGGTGAGACCGATTTTGGTAATTAGCCAGAGAGTTGACCGATTCGCTCTTTTCGGTGAGACCGAAATGTTACGAAAGGGAAACAGAGAGTTTACATTGCAATCTCGGTGGGACCGATCGCTCACTTCGTTAGACCGAAACGTTACGAAGGGAAACAGAGAGATTACAATCCCATCTCGGTGAGACCGAGATCCCTATCGGTGAGACCGATTTGCCTAGGGTTTGTGGCAGTGGCTATGACATTTGAACTCGGTGGCGCCGGATAGAAAGAATCGGTAGGAACGATTTTGACTTTGGGATTAGGTCATATGTGGATGTGAGGAAGTAGTTGACGGTTTTTGGAGCATATCACTAAGCACTTGAAGCAAGAGGCTCATTAAGCAACACCTCATCCCTCCTTGATAGTATTGGCTTTTCCTATAGACTCAATGTGATCTTGGATCACTAAAATGTAAAATGTAGAGTCTTGAGCTTTTGAGATTGAGCCAATCCTTTGTCCTTAATATTTTGAGGGATCCACTTTCATCATCCATGCCATGCCATTCATTGAGCTTTCCTGAAATATTTGTCTTGGAATAGCATTAGCTCAATGAGCTATATGTTGTTATGAATTACTAAAACCACCTAGGGATAGTTGCACTTTCAATCTCCCCTTTTGGTAATTGATGACAACATATAGATCAAAGCTTCGACAAATGATAATAAGGTTGAAAAACATCGTCGCTTTGAGAAGTATGTGATAAGCAAGAGCTCCCCCTAAATTTGTGCATAGTTTAAGATTTGCTTTGGACTGCAAATGCACAAGGAATTAGGCTCATGGGTTACTCTTCCATGTCACATACATCTTGGTGGAGCTCAAAATAATAAAGGTTGAATACATGCACTCATCACCAAGCAAAGTGAATGATCATATAAGGATAAGTAAGATAATATCATCTAACAAGCATAAGTGTAGCTTATGATCAAACACATGATCATCAATGTCTCATGATAATAGCATAGTATCTCAAGCAATCAAAAGCAAACAAAGTTCAACCAAGAAGACAAGAGAGAACAAAAGCAAACTCTCTCTCTTGAAGCCTATGATCTATACATTTTTCTCCCCTTTGGCAACAAGTTACCAAAAGTTCCTAGAAAATGCATAGTACTATATCGTCTCTCGTGCTTGGTCTTGAGTTGGTGGCGTAGATATGGCTCCTTGGACGAAAACTTCAGTTGATGTGGATGGAGCTGAAGGAGTTAGTCTTTGGAGTTGGTTGCACCTTTGGAGGCTGTAGCTGGTGCGAGATGAAGTGACTATGTTGTATGCATTCTTGGCTCTGCGGCTGATCTCCGAGCTCAAGGCACTCCGCAAATGCATCGATGGTTGTCCTGCCCTTCCTCTCCTGCATGTCATCCTATAGCTGCTCCATTAACCGATCGAACCTCGCCATTACTTTGACATCTAAATCATAGAATTTTTGTTCCATGATTCTTTCCAGGCTCTCCTGGTTTTGAGTTAGGGTGGCCAACCCCTTCTCAATCCTCAGAGTTGATGCTATCAAGTAACTAAGATGGTCCTGCTTGCTCTTCAAAAAGTACTCAGATGCCTCCTCTTGAGTTGGCATCTTGGCAGCCTTCTCTTTCTTTGCTTTCTCCTTCTTCTCTTGAGCTTGTACTGATGATGGTTCATTCTCATTCATCACAACTTGATTGTCCTCAAAGTCTGGATAGAGAACAAAGTGTTCCTTATCCAACAGATATTTTCCTGTGCCCATCTTTGAGTTAATCAACTCCTGAATTTGTGGGGGCATATCCACAACTTCTCTTTTGGTCTGCTGCTGTCCTCTTGATAGTCTCAACCATGAGGCTCATGACCTTGAATTTCTGTGGCACATCAAATATGTGTAGCAAATTAATTGCATGCCCTCTGATCATGTTATGGTCACCTGACTTGGGCAAAAGAGTGTGCCTTAGGATCCAGTTGATCGTTGGCAGTCCTGACAAAAGAAAATGGACTGACCCAAACTTGAAAGTCTCAAGAGCTTTGTCTGGGATCTCCTTGTACATATGTGACATAGAATTGTGATCCATCTTTTCTTGTCATAAACGTCCAAGTCACCTTCACTCTCCTTTGGGGCATTGATCAAATTGGCCCATTCCTCAATAGTTGATTGGTATCTCATACCTTCAGACATCCAAACTATCCTGCCATCTGGATAGAAATGTGCTGTGGAGTAGAATTGCATAATGAGCTCATCATTCCGGTTTGTGAGCTTACGCCCAACAAAGTCTGCAACTCCACACGCATCGAAGTCATCATACACTCCAGGATAATGTTCTTCATTCTCCTTTATGTAGGTCCAATCGACCCACCTCATATCACACACTATAGGCTTCTTGTCCAACAAGATTGTCTCATAGAAATCTTGTTGTTCCTTTGTGTGGAATCAGAATCAACAAAGCAGTCCTTCTCCGGTGGCATATGGATCTCGACTCTCTCCATAGCCTCAACCCCGAGTCTCTCGATCTTCATGTTCTCAGCCACAGGATGAGCATCATTGTGGTCTGAATCTTGGGTTTGAGCTTCCTCAGACTTGTCCTTCATCATCTTCCTCAAGCAACTTGTGCACTTTGGGCCTTGTTCTTCTCAAAGAAGGTGTACTCGGTATTCCTCTTAGGTGCACTCTTGGGCTTGGAGGCAGCTTTGGGTGCTTCTTTGGGCTTTGATGTTGCAGCCCTCGACTTTATAGCATCGCCCATCGCCTTCAGACCTTGGGTGCTGGTGCAGCAACCTCTTCTTCTTCTTCCATCATGGAAGGCTTTCCAATCACTCTGGCCATGGTCTTCTTGACCCTTTCCTTCCTTTTCTTTCCTTCTGCAGCAGGCTCTTTGGGTTGGGATTCCAAAGATGCTTGAGTGGAGGCTCTGGCTTTAGACATGGGTTGTCTTCCTGTTGGCCTTTTGATCTTCAGCCCTGGCTTAACTGCAGCTAAGCTATACTCCTTCTTGAGCACTTTTTCTTTGAAATGGCCTCATCTTCTACTACCACATAATCCTCATCCTCAGATTCTGAGGTTCTCTTCTTCCTTGTCCTGGTGGCAGCTTTGGGCAAATTGCTGGGAGTGCTTCTGCTTCCGTCATCTGAGCTGCTAGAGGGACTAGTGCCCTCACTCATCTGAATCTGCTCCTCTGACTTTTTCTGGATGTCACTTTGGTCAGACATGTTGCAAACACTGACTGCAGACCCTGTGAATAGTTATAGATGAGATAGAGTGGATGAGCATCACAAAATGCAGAGATTTTTGCAAAAGGATGATTCAAAAACTTAGTTTTAGTTTTCCACAGAAAGCATTTCGGATCAACCGATTTTCAAACTCGGTGATACCGAAGCAGTTTTGGAACCTAAACTAGTGAACTCGGTCAGACCGAGTCACAGTTCGGTGGCACCGAGTCTGCTAGGGTTTCACAAAGTTCTAAAATCAGTCACACCGATTAGCAATTCTCGGTCAGACCGAGAGTTACTAGTGCAATGGCGTTAGCCGAATCGGTGGGACTGAGTTTTTCAACTCGGTGGGTCCGAGATGGTTTCGACGGAAACCTAACCCTAAATTTTCAAATCGCATCTATTCTAAGGATTGTTTTGACTGGATAGAGGTGTTTCAATCGTGGCAAGAATCATAATGAACACAATGTGCTAGGAATCAGACGAGGATAGCAATGTGATCGAGTTCATACCCTAGTTCGGCAATGAACTCGCTTGCCGCCGGAGATGAAATCCGTTGACGGCGGCGGAGACCAACGGCAGGAGGCGGCTGGCGACGAAGTTGACGATCCGGAGACCTAGAAGGCAGAGCAAGCTATGCGCAGGCAAAGAGGTTTGGAGAAATTTTTCCAAATTTTTGCCCATGTGAATATATAGCCTGACACTGTCGGTGTGACCGAGTGGAACAACTCGGTGGCACCGAGATGCATAACTATTGACAGTTATAGCAACTCGGTGTGACCGAAAAGTTCAAATCGGTTGCACCGAGATTGAAAACCTATATCGACTTAGTGATCTCGGTATGACCGAAATGGAGGAATCGGTCAGACCGAAAAGCACAAAGAAGTTTTGGAAGTTTAAGTCTATGACGAATCGGGGACTCCGAGTGCTCCTCACACAGAGTGGTTAGAATCTGACTTGATCAAATTTTGTGATGTAGCATGAATAGAGTATGAGACGAGAAAAGCATAGATAGCTAGAGAAGGTTCTTAGGCATTCTTGTCCATCCACTTGGCCAAAGAAAAAGAAACCAATCAATCAAAACAACAAGTGGATGTCCTTGAATGAGTAAAATATGCAACCAACATGCTCACACAATAATATGACAAATGAAATATGTGGCAAAGCATGCACAACCAATTCTAGCATCTATCAAACAATTGGCGATGACTAGGTCATCTATATATGAGTATATAGACTTAGGAGTCAAATGAGAACATTTGATCATAGGTCATACTCATCGTTTAAGCTCAAGTGGGCTTACCACTTTTACATAATGCATTGATGTGTTCACATCATTAGAGTTGCTTTGACTCAATTCTTAGAGTTAAGCTCCCCCTAGATGTGAGATCCCCCCGTAGAGGGATGAACTAACCTTGGGTTTTGTCGATGATGACTTCATGTAGGTGTTGAAGATGTGGATGCTCAATGTTGATGTAGATCATTTGGAGCAATCCTTTTGGAGTGAGTTGCACTTTCAATACCTACATGGGTTAGTCCCACAAGGAACAAACAAGAATATCCATAGACATAGAGTGATGCACACACAAGATGATGTCCATGAAAACATTAGGTTACCTTGTCCCTTGCCTTACCAACATGAGGGTTTGTGACTCCTTGAACTAGTGCAAGATATGGAAGTTGATTGCACTTGTCCTTGCCATAATGATATGAGTGAAGAATGTTGGCGAGTCACCCTCAAGAACACTCTAGTTCTTCTTCTTCGGGATCCACATCATCTTGATGGGAATCCTTGGAGTTGTAGTTGTACTTGATGAAGTAGAACTTGACATAGTCTTGGTAACCCACATGAACAAGGCCTTAGGTGCTTCTTCAAATGCATCAATCTCCTCTTGAAGCTTGTCCTTGCCTTTGTTCTTGTGGTCTTGTGGTGGAAGATCATCTTGTGCTTGTGTTCCCTTGAAGGAAGTAGGATCATATTTCTCTTGTTGAGGAACAAACTTCGTCTTGGGGTATTGATCTTCTTCCCACTCAACTCCATTGGCATTGAACTTTCGTTCAAAACCAACACCTTGATTCTTCCGGTGCCTTCCTTGCTTGCGTACAATTTCCTCGAATTTCTTACTCCCGGCAAGGCTTTTGTAAACACCTTTCTCTATAATTCCCTTCAATAAGCTATTTTCTTGCTCAAGTGTAACTTGGCTAAGAGAATCATTAGTGGAATCAAGAGAACTACTAGAAAGAACAAATATTGGATTTAGCATTATTATTGTTACTACTAGAGGAAGAATATTTCTTGTTCTTGTTACTAGACTTGACTTGAGGCATGTAAGTAGATAAGAGTAAACGCTTGGCAATGTAAGAAGAACTTTTGTTACGGAGATCATCATTGATTGCCTTTAAGAACTCATGCTCTTGCTCAAGATTGAGCTTTTCAAAGCGTAACTTCTCATGAGCCCTTAAAAGTTCTCGATGATCTTGAAGATAGTTTCATGAGCTAACTTAAGAGTGTTTAGTTCTTTAGTTAGAAGCTCAATCTTCTCCTTATCATTGTCATTCGCTTTATCTTGATTAGCATGATTAATTGACGTTTCATCATAGTATTCATCACTAGAGTTGTCAATAAGTAAATCATCATCACCTAACAAGTCATCTTCATCACCATTAAAATCAACATACTGGGTGTGTTACCTTAGGACCTTTGGCCATGAAGCATCTTCCAATTCCTTCATTTGGTGAATCAAATATGTCGTAGGAGTTGGTTGACACAAGTGCTAGACCGGCAACACCTTCATCTTGAGTATATTCGGAGTCGGAGTGATAGCTTCTCTCGGAGTGATTGTCGGAGTTGGAGCCGGATACCCATTCACCAACATGAGCTTGATGTCTTTGTTTTGTGTAGCTATTTGATGACTTGTCCTTCCTTTCCGAATCCTTGCTTCTCCGTGAGGGTCTTTGTTCATAACGATCATCTCTACTCCTTCTCTCTCTTGGTGGTGATTCTTCTCTTCTACTTCTTATTTTTGGAGAATCTTCTCTTCTTTTGTAGGGTGCCGTACACTCATTGGAATAGTGTCCGGTCTCCCACAATTGTAGCAATTGCGCTCTCTACTAGAAGATCTTTTGTCATTGTAGGACCTTGACTTAGAGCTTCTTTCTTTGCTTCTACTCTTGTAGAATTTGTTGAAGTTCTTCACCATTAAGCTCAATTCTTCATTGAAGGTTTATTTCTCACTTGATGATGTGGGGGCTTCACATGAGGCTTTGTAAGGACCACTTGACTTGTTGTGAAGTTCCTCCTTATCCTTGAGTGACATCTCATGAGCAACAATTCTTCCAATGACTTCCGTTGGCTTGAGATCTTTGTAATTTGGCATCATTTGGATCAATGTGCACACGGTATCATATTTTCCATCCAATGCTCTTAGGATCTTCTTGATGATGAATCTGCCGGTAATCTCTTCACTTCCTAAGCCGCAATCTCATTTGTGATAAGAGCAAGCCTAGAGTACATTTCAAAGGACACCTTCACCATCCTTCATTTTGAACTTGTCAAGCTGACTTTGGAGCACATCCAACTTGGATTCCTTGATGGAGTCGGTACCTTCATGCATATCAATCAAAGTATCCCAAATTTCCTTTGCATTCTCAAGACGGCTGATTTTGTTGAATTCTTCGGGGCACAATCCATTGAAGAGGATATCACAAGATTGAGCGTTGTATTGCAGCATCTTCAATTCATCCGCACTAGCTTAACGGTTCGGTTCTCTCCCATCAAAGAATTCACCTTGCAAGCCAATACACACAATAGCCCAAACGGCGGGGTTATGTCCGAGAATATGCATTTTCATCTTATGCTTCCAACTAGCACAATTAGTGCCATCAAAGTAAGGACCTCTACGGTGATAATTTCCCTCGCTAGACGCCATACTCTCCTAGGTTGCGAAACCAAAGCTATGACCACCAAAAGCTATGAAAATCAAAGCAAATGGGGACCAAAGCTCTGATACCACTTGTAGGACCTTGAAGTATGTCTAGAGGGGGGTGATTAGACTACTTGACCAATTAAAAACTTAACCTTTTCCCAATTTTAGACTGGCAGATTTTAGCTATCTTTGCACAAGTCAAGCAATCTTCACACAATTCAAGCAAGCATGCAAAGAGTATATGAGCAGCGGAAATTAAAGCATGCAACTTGCAAGAATGTAAAGGGAAGGGTTTGGAGGATTCAAATGCAATTTGAGACATGGATGTTTTTGTCATGGTTCCGATAGGTGGTGCTATCGTACATCCACGTTGATGGAGACTTCAACCCACGAAGGGTAACGGTTCTTGTGAGTCCATGGAGGGCTCCACCCACGAAGGGTCCACAAAGAAGCAACCTTGTCTATCCCACCATGGCCGTCGCCCACGAAGGACTTGCCTCACTAGCGGTAGATCTTCACGTAGTAGGCGATCTCCTTGCCCTTACAAACTCCTTGGTTGAACTCCACAATATTGTCGGAGGCTCCCAAGTGACACCTAGCCAATCTAGGAGACACCACTCTCCAAGAAGTAACAAATGGTGTGTTGATGATGAAGTCCTTGCTCTTGTGCTTCAAATGATAGTCTCCCCAACACTCAACTCTCTCTCATAGGATTTGGATCTGGTGGAAAAAGATTTGAGTGGAAAGCAACTTGGGGAAGGCTAGAGATCAAGATTCATATGGTAGGAATGGAATATCTTGGCCTCAACACATGAGTAGGTAGTTCTCTCTCGGGCTGGTAAGCTGGAAGTGTAGGTTTGTTCTGATGGCTCTCTCCATGAATGAAGAGGAGGTGGAGGGGTATATATAGCCTCCACACAAAATCTAACCGTTACACACAATTTATCAAACTCGGTGGGACCGAATTAACAAACTCGGTCGGACCGATTTAGTAAACCTAGTGACCGTTAGTGATTTCGGTGGGACCGACATGCAACTCGGTAGGACCGATATGGTTAGGGTTAGGGCATAATGTAATCTCGGTGAGACCGATTACACAAACTCGGTGAGACCGATTTTGGTAATTAGCTAACGGAGAGTTGGTCGAGTAAACTCAGTGGGACCGATTCACTCTTTTCGGTGAGACCGAAATGTTATGAAAGGGAAACAAAGAGTTTACATTGCAATCTCGGTGGGACCGATCACTCACTTCGGTTAGACCGAAACGTTACGAAGGGAAACAGAGAGATTACAATCCCATCTCGGTGAAACCGAGATCCCTATCGGTGAGACCGATTTGCCTAGGGTTTGTGGCAGTGGCTATGACATTTGAACTCGGTGGCACCGGATAGAAAGAATCGGTAGGACCGATTTTGACTTTGGGATTAGGTCATATGTGGATGTGAGGAAGTAGTTGAGGGTTTTTGGAGCATATCACTAAGAACTTGAAGCAAGAGGCTCATTAAGCAACACCTCATCCCTCCTTGATAGTCTTGAGCTTTTGAGCTTGAGCCAATCCTTTGTCCTTAATATTTTGAGGGATCTACTTTCATCATCCATGCCATGCCATTCATTGAGCTTTCCTGAAATATATGTCTTGGAATAGCATTAGCTCAATGAGCTATATGTTGTTATGAATTACCAAAACCACCTAGGGATAGTTGCACTTTCATGTTCCGTACGTGCCACTGAAGAAAAAAAACTTTATTTATAAATGATGTGGCACCTACTACTCGTTCTCCTATAAACCTTGCGCTTGGCATCTCCAAAATATTAACCTTGCGATTGGCTCTTCGCCTCTTTGGGAAGTCGAGCAATAATAGTACTGCAGTATATATCGTTCTGGCTATATGAGACCGAATGAATTGCTGCACGTCCACCACGTGGGCGAGGGAGAGTGTGTACTATTACATCCATTTCAATATGGACTACATACGGAGAAAAATGAGTGAATCTACACTCTAAAATACGTCTATATACATCAGTGTTTGGAGTATGTACTAGTAGTTCATATTGAAATCTGCTAAAGGACATATATTCCAAACAATATGATAATCTCTCTAACCAAGGTAGGGACAAGGAGTAAACGGAGGGAGTAGTAAAATTTTCTCCTCGTCCTGCGAGCCACCGCGCGCGTGGGCGAGGGAGTGGGCGTAAGGCGTAGTACTACTACGTCCGTCCTGGTTTATAGGTCAACTTTGTAGTTCGTGCGAAATTTTTACCAAATATTTAGCTAACAAAATGTTAATGCATGTCAACAAAAATTATATCGTTGGATTCGTATTTCAACATAGTTTTCAATGATATAATTTTTGGTAACATGCACGAACGTTTTGTTAATTCAATCTATAGTCAAAATTTGACACAATATACAATGGGGACCAATAAACCAATATACAATGAGTAGTAGTAAGAAAGCTTCACCTCGTCCTGCGAGCCACCGCGCCCGTGGGCGGGGGAGAGGGCATAGTAAGCAAGCTTCTCCTTGTTCTACGAGTTGACGGGACATATCAAAAGTAATACATACAGAGCATCTCGAGTGTATAGAACCTTGCCTCTAAGGTAGGCCCCAGATGGTTTGCCTCTTTTTTAACATAACGCGTCAAGTCGCAATTTGTTTGTCCACCCGTGGTAGACGGTCCTCCATCAAGTGGACAACCAGTACACGTGTCAAATTACCATGTGGGTTGCCTTTTAAATGCAGAAATGAGCTCCACCGTGTACCCGCCAAGCAGTGTGGTTGGAAAAGAGACGGGAGTACGTGCGCCGTGCATGCACCTCTTCTCTTGGTGCACGTCCCCCACCTACTGGGTGTGTGTGAGAGAGATACAAACCTAGACAGATGGCGTGTGCGTTCGTGAGTGTTTTTTGTTTGAGGGGTGATTTCGTGAATGTATTTGTGGGAATATGTGTCGATGACATCTCAAACAAAATTTTGCATGCAATGTGAAATAGAGGCCTATCCATATCATATATAGGGGGGGGGGCGATCCACGAGAAGAGAGGGAGGGGTCATAGATCTCGATAGAGTCGAAGATAGGATCAAATGGGTGGGTGCGAGATCAATGAAGAGAGCCATCGAAATTGTGTGTGTGCAAGTCAAAGATATAGGGCGACTGACCTACAGGAACGTCAGAGGGCACAGGGCAAGTTTGTGTGTGGCAGCGAGACATGACTAGAGCACTCGATGTATCGGTGTGTGTGTGGGCGGTGGGGGGAGGGGGGAGGCAGAGGCCTAACTAGAGAGGTAGAACGACTCGTATGTGTATTGAGAAGGAGAGATACCCAGCTATGTCTTGAGGGAGAGCGGTCGACATCCATAACTGAAAGACGGGAAATAGGTTGGGACAGAGAGAGAGAGAGAGAGAGAGAGAGATAGAGAGAGAGAGAGGAGAGAGAGGGAGAGGGGTAGAGTGTTGGATGGGTGATGGAGTTGCTTCTCGAAGATGGTGGGAGAGGCCTACTAGACAAACTGAGGGTAGAACTGCAATATTATCAAAAAGAGTGGCGATGTGTTTCTGTGTGTGCCTGTGCGTGATAAATCTGTCGAGACGCATGCATGGATGATGTAGTGGAACCATGTGTTTGGTAAGCAAACCTAACTAGACCGGTAGATCAATTGTTGTTTGTTGGAGGAAGGGAGAGACATAACTAATGAGGTAGATCGATCGACGCATGGGAAAAACGAGTTATAAGGACCTAGCTAGCTATATGTGTAGCGGGAGATCGGTCGGTGTACATCCATTTGTTAGAGGCAAATAAGGCCCAGCGAGACGGATAGACAGAGAGAATGGAGCTAGGAGGTGGTGCGAGAGGCCGAATTACTAGCTAGATATGGGAGGACTGTGCGGTTTGTGAGATCGATGAAAAGAGGGGCGATAGTTTACACGTGTGTGGGACCGGATGAGAGACACGAGGCATGGAAACAGAAAGGAGGAGATGGAAGGTGCGTGTGTATGTTGTAGGCAGACATCGCTGGAGAGGTTTATCGATCAGTGTGTGTCGGAAATGAGTTGTGGAGACTGTGGGAGAATGACCTAAAGAAAAAAATGAATGTGCGCGATGGATAGAATGTTGAGGGAGGGGGGAGAGGAGGGCGTGTGCATGCACGAGAGAAAGTTAGTGCTAGCTACAAAGGTTAGAGGATTGTGTGGGTGTAAGAGACTAACAAAGATCATAATTTGATATGAAAGTGGATTCATATATTTGAATAGGAGATCATAGTGTTATAAACATATGCATGCATGAATATAGCGGTGATACGCGTGCTGTGGTATTGCACATGTTATACCATAATGTGATAATGCATGGCGTTTGCAACTCATAGCTAAATGTCAAACAATCTAAACCATACTATACATCGAACAATCTCACATTTTATTTGAATTTGTGATAATGTGTGGCGTTTGCAGCTTACAACTAAATATTGAACAATCTCACATTTTATTTGAATTTGTGGTAATGTGTGGTGTTTGCAACTCACATCTAAATACTTGTAGGCGTATGGGGCGGGGCACCATACATTATGTGATAAACACATTATACATATGAGACATGGTTTAGATTATGAAGATCTAGCTAGAGCTTGAAATGTACTGTTATTTGAAAACAACATAAAGTGGATTCAAAAAATCGAGTTCGAGTTCATATAGTACACATAGTTCATATCTAACTCGAGAGTAATCATGTGGCGCGCTGTGAAGATAATACACAAACGATGGTTTAACTTAACAATGATGATGATTGTAGATGTTATTAAAATAGAGAAACGAATTCAAATGGTTTGACTTCACAACAATCATTATTGTAAATCTTATTCAAATAGAGAAATGAATTCAAATTTAGTTCATATTGAAGAGGTAGTATATACATTTGGAATGCACTAAAACGTTCATTTGAGTAGCAGTTTGCATGCATTATACACGTAGCAAAATATTTTAATTGAACATAACATGAATACAAAGTTTTGAATGACATTTGTAGGGCGAATTGATTTGGTACAGTACACGGGACTAGACTCTCTTGTGTGCTGCGAATTGATTTCTTATTGTTTTTTCATCGACAGAAGTGCGAATTGATTTGGTACAGTACACGTTAGGCTTGTCCGGAAATTTCAACCCGTGCCTTGTTACCCCGACAGAAGATATATCTTTGTCCCGTTGTGCTCCGACAACTCCCTCCATCTCAACCCGCGCCTTGCTATTCCAAAATTACAACGCGCGCGAAAACTCCCACCTCCTGTGAAATCTCGACATGCGAAATGCCCGTGATACCCCTGAACCGAAAGAACTGCCTAGGTCAAATCGGTGGTGGTACTTTCGTAACTTACACCATATTTCGGACAAGCGTGTTCCTAAGCCATGGTTCCCCACTCCCATCCCATCCGCCCACCCATTCGTACACCCAGGCCACGAAAACCCGCGAAGCCCCACACCCACCTCCGTCCGCCACCCAGCCGGAGCCTCTTTCCCGATGATGTCGTCCACAGCAACACCTCGACGCCCTCATCCATCATACCGGATGAGGATCCGTCATTGATCTCGTCGTCCCGCCGGTTCAGCCACCCTATCCTCCACCTCCAAGGAGCTGCCCTGATGTTCCCCTCGTCTTCCGCGCCACCTCGATTCCCACACCGCCGTCTTCACCTGCACCACCAGAAGAGCACCATCATCATTGTTTCCTCGGATGAAGCTGAGGCCTAATCGGCGCCACCAAAGAGGTTGTACACTAATCACCGCATTTTCTTCTTGATTCGATCTCACGGTGCTGCCGGCGCTCGGTCCCGAGACGACACGGCGCGGCTCCATCCACGGCGGCGTCACCAGCCAGTTCCTCCACGGTGTCGCTCCCTCGATGGCGACGTCCACATCAGTAGGAGCCGCTGCTGCTTTAGCTCTCGCTCGTGCTGTTGCTCTGCTCTTTTTCTCGGTCCCTTGCTTGGTCTGCTCTTGCTATTGCTCTTGCTATTGCTCTTGCTCTTGCTCGCGTTGCTGCTCTCGCTCTTGCTCTTGCTTGCGACGCTGCTCCGATTTAGCTACACTTCAGTCGACTGAATCGACTTTTGGGTCAATCGATTTTCAGGGGGTGGGGGGCTCGCCGGAGTTAAGGAAGAACCAGCCGCAGCGGGGAGGGGTGAGGGAGTCCTGGATTAGGGGGTCTCCGGACAGCCGGACTATATCCTTTGGCCGGATTGTTGGACTATGAAGATACAAGATTGAAGACTTCGTCCCGTGTTCGGATGGGACTCTCCTTGGCGTGGAAGGCAAGCTTGGCAATACGGATATGTAGATCTCCTCCCTTGTAACCGACTCTGTGTAAGCCTAGCCCCTCCGGTGTCTATATAAACCGGAGGGTTTAGTCCGTAGGACAACAACAATCATACCATAGGCTAGCTTCTAGGGTTTAGCCTCTACAATCTCGTGGTAGATCAACTCTTGTAATACTCATATCATCAAGATCAATCAAGCAGGAAGTAGCGTATTACCTCCATCGAGAGGGCCCGAACCTGGGTAAACATCGTGTCCCCCTCCTCCTGTTACCATCCGCCTTAGACGCACAGTTTGGGACCCCCTACCCGAGATCCGCCGGTTTTGACACCGACATTGGTGCTTTCATTTAGAGTTCCACTGTGCCATCACCATAAGTCTTGATGGCTCCTTTGATCATCGGTAACGATGCGGTCCAGGGTGAGGTTTTCTTCCCCGGACAGATCTTCGTATTCGGCGGCTTCGCACTGCGGGCTAACTCGCTTGGCCATCTGGAGCAGATCGAGAGCTACGCCCCTGGCCACCAGGTCAGATTTGGAAACTTGAACTGCACTGCCGACATCCGCGGAGACTTGATCTTCGACGGATTCAAGCCCATGCCAGGTGCGCCGCATGATCACGATGAGCATGATTTAGCTCTGCCGTCGGACGGTGCTCGGGAGATCACACCTGCAACTACTCCGGCCCTCAATCCGGAGCAAATTGCACCATCCGAGGACGGGTGGATAGACCCCGCCATGGAGGCCACACTCTCAGTGGCGATAGAGCCGGATACTGACTTCACCCCTTACGAGAGCCGTGTTGCCGAACCACTGGATTCGTCTTTGGCCATGGACTCCGAGCCGCCTGCGTCCGTGCCTATCGAATCTGATTGGGCGCCGATCATGGAGTTTACCTCCACGGATATCTTTCAGCACTCGCCTTTCGGCGATGTGCTAAATTCGTTAAGGTCTCTCTCCTTGTCTGGAGAACCTTGGCCGAACTATGTCCGGCTAGAATGGAATGCGGACGACGAAGAAATTCACTACCCACCCACCACCCACTTAGTAGCCACTGCCGATTTATTTAACTGCATGCTCGACTTCAACTCCAAGACATCGACGGTATGGACGACGATGCAGAGACGAACAGAACCACGCCCACAAAGCGCCGGGACCGCCACCTTGTCATATGATATATATATATATATATATATATATATATATATATATATATATATATATATATATATATATATATATATATATATATATATGGTGGATACCCCCAAAGAAGGCGATGGTGATAAGACAGCGGAGGATGACCCCTCCAAGAAGCAACCCAAGCACCAACGTCAGCGGCGCCGCTCTAAGTCCCGCCATAGCAAAAGTAGTAATACCGGCACAAGAGATAATAGCACTCAGGATAGTGCCGAAGACGACAACAATCCCCTCCAGAACAATTTAGAGAGGGAGGGTGAACAAGCTAGCCCTCCAGAACAGGCAGCAGATGGAGAAACGGAGGATGACAATTACATGCCTCTCTCCGAAGACGAGGTGAGCCTTGGCGATGAAGAATTTATCGTGCCTGAGGATCCCATCGAGCAGGAGCACTTCAAGCGTCGGCTTATAGCCACAGCAAATAGCCTGAAGAAAAAGCAACAACAGCTTCGAGCTGATCAAGATTTGGTAGCGCATGATGGACTGAAGTCCTTGCGGCCGAGGAATACGAACCCGAACGCCCCAGCAAGAGTTATCCAAAGCGCAGGTTGCTACCTCAACTAGAGGAGGAAGCATTGAAACCTACATCACCAGCGTATGATGCGGCTGATCGGCCACCTCGTGGCCGAGACAGAGAGGCATTTCAGCCCGAAGTCCAGCCCGCACCCCGCCGCCAATCAAACAAAAATACCAAGGCCCGGGGCAACACGCGGGACCTGCGAGATGTATTGGAAAACAAGGCAAAACATGCAAGATCGATCTACGGATCACGGGGGCGCGCACCAACACGTGACGATGATCGTCATGCCGGATAGACTAAAAGTAAATCCAGCCGAGCCGAACATGGCAGACAAGATTCGTATGAACTGCGCCGTGATATAGCCCGGCACAGAGGCGCCGCACACCCCCTATGCTTCACTAATGAAGTAATGGATCACGAATTCCCAGAAGGGTTTAAACCCGTAAACATTGAATCATACGATGGTACTACAGCACTTCGGTATGGATAGAAGACTTCTTCCTCCACATTCACATGGCCCGCGGGGATGACCTACATGCCATTAAGTATCTCCCGCTAAAACTCAAAGGGCCGGCCCGGCATCGGCTCAATAGCTTGACGGAAAACTCCATCGGAAGTTGGGAGAGCCTGGCAGAGGCATTCCTGCACAATTTCCAGGGAACTTATGTGCGACCGCCGTACGCTAACAATTTAAGTCATATAACTCAGCAGCCAGGGGAATCGGCCAGGAAATTATGGACCCGGTTCCTAACCAAGAAGAACCAAATAGTCGACTCTCCGGATGCAGAGGCCTTAGCGGCATTTAAGCATAATATCCATGACGAATGGCTCGCCCGGCACCTCGGCCAAGAGAAGCCAAAATCCATGGCAGCCCTCACGACACTTATGACCCACTTTTGTGCGGGCGAAGATAGTTGGTTGGCTCGTAGTACCAATACAGCAAGCAAACCTGGCATATCAGAAGCCAGGGATAGCAACGACAAACCACGACGCAGCAAACACAAGTGCCGCAAATATGGTGAAAACGCCGAAAATACGGCAGTTAATGCCGGGTTCAGGGGCTTTGAGCTCGCAGGTTAACGCCAATCAGGGAAATCCAACCGCACTAGTCCTCGACCCAATAATAGACGGGTTCCACCTCACTCGAGTCCTTATGGACGGCGGTAGCAGTCTAAATCTGCTTTACCAAGACATAGTGCGCAAGATGGGCATCGATCATACAGAGATCAAACGCACTAAAGCCACTTTCAGAGGCATTATACCAGGTGAGGAGGCTCGTTGTACAGGCTCCATTACCCTTGAGGTAGTCTTCGGATCACCAGAAAATTACCGTATCGAAGAGTTAATCTTTGAAATCGTCCCTTTCCGCAGTGATTATCAAGCACTGCTTGGACGAACCGCATTCGCTCGATTCAATGCGGTGCCACATTATGCCTACCGTAAGCTCAAGATGCCCGGTCCACGCGGCGTCATCACGGTTAATGGCAAGGCCGAACCTTCCCTCGGCACCAACATATACACCACTGCCTTAGCAGCAGAAATAACGAGCATCACCTTGCAGCCGAACCTCGTGCTGATGTCCAGGCTTCCGGACACCGTCAAGGGACTCCGAACTACTTCGCGGAAGGATAGCCCGACCCGTCCAGGGCTCAACTAAACACTCCGGCGAAGGCCAGGACAGGCCGAACTCAGCGGCTCAACCGCCTACCAAGACATAAATATTCCTTACATTTCCTTCAAGAGGTTCACCTTTGCGCCGACCAGACGGGCTACATGGAGGCAGCTTGAGCTGTAAGGGAATCCTTAGACATTCCCTCGCAGTGACCGTCCGGCTATATTACGGATCCAAGACTCAGCCTCTTCCTCGGTCTCAAAGGTTCCGCAATCATATCCCTTTTATCACATTACTTGTACCTATACGCATAGACGCATTTATTCAAAAACAACATATGGATTTTTATGACGTTTTACTGCTGTTATTTCTTATTTAAATCATTCTGTCAAGTGGCATCCAGACACAGCGATATGCCTTAAAATATGCCAGGGCTTCATGTACCCATAACACGGTAGTAAAGTCCGAACACCTTCATGGAAGCTCGGCACCCCGAACCTATAGCATTATATGCATCAGCTCCGAATCATGTCTTGGGTCAATAGTTGGGTTTGCCCGGCTCCCATGTTTTGGTACCTTATGTTACGCTATATTGGCTAAGGTAGCACTGGGAGAACTACTGCGATTGTATCCCGGTTCTTCCGAATGAGCACCTCAGTAGAGAAAGCCGAAAATTGACTGTCATGATATGGCGAGAGCTGGTCAGCTGTTCGAGATGTCACAAAATCTTTAAGGATTTCTCCCGCGTAATGCCATAACCAATGCAGTGTGTGATGGATCGGTTCTTTCTCTGATCAGGTGCTTATAGTGCCCCTAGTATGGTCTTCCGAACACCAGGGGCTGCGCCTACCATACTAAAGCTCCTATGGCTAAGTGAGAGTGATAAAGCCCTATAGTCCGATTGCTCGTTCGTTGTCGAGCACCTCCTTCAAGGACCCAAAACTGGGATAAAGAGTGCTCAGTTTATCCCGAACACCCCTGCATTTCTTACGTAAAGCGGGTCAAATCGCCAACTCTTAGGTTTAACAATAAAACGGCCGCACAGGAGGGTAAACTTTTATATAACAGGCGACAAATAAACGACCGTGTTCAAACACTACAAAGGACAACATGATTGGCACTCATGGAAATATAATGTCCTTGGTGCATACCCCCGCTGCAAGGTAGGATCCTTTCAGGACACTCTCATAATATAATTCGGGCTTGCGGTGCTCCTTCCCCTCTAGCGGTCCTTCGGTCATCAGCTTTTCGGCATCCATCTTCCCCCAGTGCACCTTTGCGTGGGCGAAGGCCATTCGCGCACCTTATATGCAGACCGACCACTTGATGACATCAAGTCGAGGGCAAGCACTTACGAGCCGCTTCACGAGCCCGAAGTAGCTGCTTGGAATTGGCTCGGCAGGCCATAGCCGCATAACCAAATCTTTAATGGATAGTTCCGCCGCCTTATGCAGTTCGACCATCTATGTCAGCTGATCGGTAAAAGGCACCGGACAACTCGGTGCCAAATACTGCGACCAGAAGAGCTTATCCGCAGTTTTCCTTTCTTCGGCTCGGTAGAATTGAGAGGCATCTGATATGTTGCGAGGTAGCTCGGCAAATACCCCTGAGAAATCCGGATTCAAAATCGTAAACATAAGTTTTCCCCAAATACTTACTCTCTGTGGAAAAGCCTTACCACCATGATCTTTCTCGCCTCTTGGATCTCCCCGCAGGTGCTTTGGGTTTCCTCCCGCATCGCTCATGGCCTGATGTGCCTTGGTGAGTTCGGCTTCCTTCTCCGTTAAACTCGCCTCCAAGGTCTCGCATTTCCTCACGGCCTCTTGTAGCTCCCCGCCAGCTTTAATAACCCTGGCCTCGTGCTTCTCACGAAGAGCCTGCTCAGTGGCTGCCTTTTTCTTGGCCTCGGCCACAGCCTTCTTAAGGGCTTCGACTTCGGTCACAATCCCTAGCGCAAGTCATAAAGCTCAGTTCATACTGAAAATTCATTCGCAATAAACACGAACAAGACTTGTGCATACCTTGTTTATCCCTCAACTGCATTTTCAATTGGCCAAGTTCTTCTGTGGCCCGCTCCAGACATTGATTCAGCCCGGAGATCTCCATAGTATGAGATGTACCAGCCGTTACAGACACCTGCTTATAACAGAAGAGATGCCACTCAATGAGTCTTCCTGCGAACATAAAATTCGATCCTCTGTCCCGTTCTTTCTTTCACCGAACAGAGTATCAGGGGCTACTATCTATACTATGACACTCTTCGACAACCCATAAAACATACCTCAAAGCCTCTTATAAGGCTGATACAAGCTTCGTTCAGTCCACTCTCAGTTGACTGAATCTTCTCAATCACCGCACCCATAAGGGCACGGTGCTCATCAATGATGGAGGCGTCTTTCAATGCCACCAACAAAGCATCCGACACTTCTGGATAGACAGAGGTCACCGATGGAACAGGCACGCCCCCTCCAGCTGAAGGAGGCTGAATGCTTGATTCTGGAGCTGTATAGGTCTCTGGAATCGCATCCGGCTGGGAGCCAAACTCAGGATCGCCCCCGCTGTCAGCCCCCATGGGAATCTTTTCCCCCACGTGTCCGACCCCTGAGGTTTGACCTCCAGGCGCCGCCTTCACGGTTTTTTCCTTTCCTCCTTGGCCGGGGTCCTTCTGGGATGAAGCCTCGGTGTTATGCACCTGTTTGGAGGAAGGGGCCTTTGGGGGCGTCCCGCTCTCCATAGCATTTGAGCTCAGCAAGTCCTCTGATGAGGATTGTTTGGTACGGGACCTCGCCGGACTAAAAAAATATGGCTTAGGTTAACATACTAAGCCACGATGAGTCCGGACGCCTAAAACGTACTCGGATTTTATACACTTACGAGTTCACTGTGGCTGGGCCTCGATCCCATGCCGGGCCGCTGTCGGTGGCGGCAGTGGACTCCTCCGGAAGAGGAGCCTTTCCCCTTTTGTGCAGCTCAGCCTCCAACTGTACGGAGGCTGTCCTCTTCTTTCTTCCCCCCGTAGGGGATTCATCTTCCTCCTCCTCCTTGTCCTCTTCGGAGGTGGAATGGGCATTGGAGCCTTCGGATATTGTGTCCGAAGTGCCGCAACGACGAAGGCCGCCCCGGGTCTTTTTGGCCTCCTTCCCGGCCGTCTTCTTCGGCACCTTGTAAGGCATCGGGACTAGCATCTTCGTCAGAAGTGGGATGGCCGGTTCTTCGGGCAGCGGGGCCAGACAATGGATCCGCTCCGCCTTCTTCGTCCAGCCCTGGGAGAGTTGTATAAAACGCGTTAAGCGCTTCCTTTGGGTTATGCGGATAGAAAAGTTTGATAACTAGCCGAACTTGCCAGGCGGGACAGTTGATACCCACGGTCCTCGGTGGAGTCCAGCCATGATTTGCTGGACTTGAAAAGCACCTTCCAAATGTCCTTGTGCGAGGAGCTGAAAAGCTCTCGCAAGGTTTGGTGCCTGGCCGGATCAAATTCCCATAAATTGCAAGTCCGGTGCTGACAAGGCAAGATCCGGCAAACTAACATCACCTGGACCACATTGACAAGTTCAATGTTCTTGTCTCCCATATCTTCAATGCGGCGTTCGAGCACCCGGACAGTTCATCGGATGAGGACCAGTCCAGGCCCTTCTTGACCTGTGATGTAAGCCACGGGGGCACCGGATCGAACTCGGAGAGGCGGCCCACTGCACCGCTGCTGCTCAAAGGATATAAAACCACTGCTGTTGCCACTCCTTGATGTAATCATTAAAGGTTCCCATTGGCCATATGACGTTGGGCATCTTGCTCACCATGGCGCCCCCACACTCAGCGTGCTTTCGCCTACACCACCTTGGGCTTCACATTAAAAATCTTCAGCCATAAACCAAGTGCGGTGAAATGCGGAGAAAAGCCTCGCACACGACAATGAATGTCGAGATGTTGAGGAAGGAATTAGGGGACATATCGTGAAGATCGATCCCATAATAATACATGATGCCGCGAACGAATGGATGGAGGGGAAACCCTAGCCCGCGGACAAAGTGAGGGAGGAATACAACCCTCTCATGGGGTTCCGGAGTAGGGACGATCTGTCCCGCCGTCGGGAGACGGTGGCTGATTTTCTTGGCTGTACCCGCCTCCCGAAGCTTTTTGATATCCTTCTCTCGGACAGTAGAGGCCATCCATTTGCCTCCTGCTCCGGATCCGGACATCTTCGGAAGACCTTTAGTGGGCAGAGAAGATGAACGCTTGGGCGTTGGAGCTTGAGCAGAAAGGAATGAATCGGGGAGAAGGCGTGGGTGAAAAGAGTGAATCCTTGTCCCTTTATAAGGGCGGAAGAGGCGATGCGCCTCCCCACTCACCCGGTAAAGCCTCTTATTCCCCAAGCGCCGTAATTGATGGCGCGATTGGGTTACACACACCTGTATTGATGAGAATCCCGTGATAAGGGGACACGATCTCTGCTTTGACAAGACGTGCCGAGGAAACTACCTCGCGATATGTGCGGTGGCTGTTTGTGAAAAACGGTTCGAATAATGACCGGGCCGTGGTGTGGTGTCATGCTGCAAAATGCGTCAGCAGATGAGATTTGTGGAAATATTATTCTCTCTGCGGTGATATGTGGAATTTATTTTGCAGAGCCGGACACTATCCTTGTGTTCAAGATCTTCTATGGAGTATTCGGAGGAAGAACCCGCCTTACAATGCCGAAGACAAATCTGCGCGCCGGACTCATCGTCATTGAAGCCTGGTTCAGGGGCTACTGAGGGAGTCCTGGATTAGGGGGTCTCCGGACAGCCGGACTATATCCTTTGGTTGGATTGTTGGACTATGAAGATACAAGATTGAAGACTTTGTCCCGTGTTCGGATGGGACTCTCCTTGGCGTGGAAGGCAAGCTTGGCAATATGAATATGTAGATCTCCTCCCTTGCAACCGATTCTGTGTAACCCTAGATGTCGGTGTTCTGGGAACGGGGGTCCCCAGACTTGCCTGCCTGCGGCCTGCGGCGTGGCTCAAAGGAGGCCCATGACAGCCCATCTTCATCAACACAAGCTCAAGACCCTCGCGAGGGGCCAAGCCTCGCGGGGCGGACGACCAAGAGCTTCCTCAGGCGCGGCCTCGTCAGGCTGGCTAATGAGGGGGCGGAGAGTTCAAGGCGGGGTACCTCGCGAGGTTCCCATGACGTAAGCCATGACGACCAAGGGCGCCAGCCCGCGCAGTGTCCTCCTTTCCTATTTGGTGCAAAGGGAGCAAGCGCAGGCAAGAGCATCAAGCAAAGGCATCTGTTTCGGTGCAACAAGACCAAGACCAGCCCCAACGGCTGGAATGCAGTCATCGTGGAGCCTGTGCCGCTATCACCAGAGCCTTTGGCAGGCGAGGACCAACTTTAGTCAGGATAAGTGTACCCGCTGTTCCCCTTCAAAATGGCCAATTGTTGGCGCCCTTCCCGCTCAATATTTGGGAAGAGGCCCAGAGCCTTCGTCTATATAAGTAGAGCTAGCCACCATAGTAGGCAGGACGATGGGATAGAGTGGGAAGCACCCGAAGAGAGAGAGAGAGAGAGAGAGAGAGAGAGAGAGAGAGAGAGAGAGAGAGAGAGAGAGAGAGAGAGAGAGAGACCCGAGCCTCAAGCTAGAGCGACGGGACACCACTTAGCAGTTCATCGCTTCCACCAAGAACAGACCCTCGCGAGGCAGTTCTTCCCTGTACTGTTCTTCATTAGCCCAAGAGGCAATCCACACACCACACACTGGAGTAGGGTATTACACCACGATGGTGGCCTAAACCAGTATAAATCTTGCGTCTCCTGTGCTGTTCTTTCTAGTAGTTTTAGGTCCTTGCGATTCGGTGAGGTACGAGACGGTGGAGGGTTGGATCTCCGCTACACTCCTAGAGTTCGAACCTTAAGGGTCTGCTGAACCCGAATCCGACATTTGGCGCGCGCCGTAGGGGTGCGCTGAATCTGCTTTTCGTCAGCCTCGTTCTTCCTCGACCACTGCAATTCATGTTCGACGCTGCCGGCTCGCGCCGAGCGCCGAGCCGCCCTCGCCTCCCATGTCTCCAGACGGCCCCTGCCGGGCGGGCGCCCTCGCTGCTCTCCGTCACTGCTGTCAACGCTGCCACTGCCCGGCGGGGAACGAGCAGAAGCGTGCCGCCCCAAAGACTCCGCCCATGAGGCGGACGGCCAGACCGCCACGCCTTTCGCCACCCCCACTGGGTTTTTCGCCACGCTACGCTTCAAGGCCATGGAGGCCCGAGCTGCACTCATCGCGCTAACGAGCTCCTGCGCTACCGCTTCTGCCGACGACGCTTCACGAAGAATGGCTCGACCGCTGCCGCTGAAGCTCGTTCACGCTGCGGAGGCGGCCCGCACCGTCTGCCTCGCTGCACCGCACTCTCCCCGCTGGGCGATGAAGCTCCCGGGCGCCTCACCGCCTCCTCCTCAAGACGGCGCCCTTGCCCCAAGCGCTGCGGCCCCTGGCGGAACCTGCTCGCCAGCGCCGGCTGCACGCAGCAGAGCTGCCAAGAAGTTCTCGCCGCAAGAAGCTGCCCGAGCGCTCCCGCTCCAAAGACGTCAAGACCCTGCGCTGCCCCAGCCGCGCGCAGGGAGGCCAAGAAGACCAAGCTCTTCGCCGTCCGAGACCCCCGCTGCCACGGGCGGGCTGCCGCGCCACCACCGAAGGCGCAGCGTCGCGTGGCCCGCCAAGTTCAAGCCAGACCTGCCTCCACGCTATGACGGCACGGCTGACCCTAAGGAGTTCCTCCGGCTCTACGAGCTGGGCATCGAGGCTGCCAACGGAGATGAAAAGGTCATGGCGAACTGGTTTCCCATGGCGCTCAAGGACGGAGCCCGCACTGCTCCCCGACCGCCCTGTGCACGCATCTCCTCCTGGGCCGAGATGCGCACCCGCTTCATCACCAACTTCCGTGGTACTCGCGACCGCCACCGCCGTGATCGACATGCGTCGAATCAAGCGGCAGCTGTGGGAAACCCCGCAAGTACATCCAACGCTTCAACAACGCTACCAAGATCCCTGTGGTAACGGAGGAGGCCATCATCTTCGCCTTCTCCGACGGGCGCGGCGCGACGCCAAGATGAAGGAGGATCCGCGATGCATGAAGATCCGTGCACCTCCTCGAGCTATTCAACTTGGCGACCAAGTGCGCCAGGTCGAGGAGGGCGCCTCCTCCTCGAGCTGCCCGCCGCGGATCCCAAGAGAAGAAGTCCAAGCCCAAGGATGTGAAGCGCAAGGGGCTGCCGTGCTCGCGTCGAATCCGACACCAAGCGAGGCGTAGATCAGCCCGAGTCCTCTAAGGGCAGCCGGTACTGCGTGGTACCATGACCTCCACACCCACAACACCAATGAATGCCAAGAACTCCGGGCCGCGCTGGCGAAGGGTCGGCAGACGCCGAAAGCGCAGCGACCGGGCTACGGCCGAGGAGGAGGAAGGAATGCAGACGCTGGAAGACCGTGGGCCCGTGCCAAGGGTGGCGCGACCAACCTCGCGAGGATCACTGGCAAGACCCACCTCGCGAGGGGGGCCGAGGGATCAGCCTCGTGAGGATCGCCTGCAAGGGAACGCAGGCCTCCCTCCGCTGCCGCCGCCACCAAGGAGAGTCAAGATCGCCATCAGACAAGGGGCTGGGGCTTCCAGAAGCGCGGCGATCGCCTGCATCCCGGGCGGAGCTCAAGCCCCAGCCTCTCACCGCATCTTCAAGCAGTTCGCCCTGGCGAAGTGAATGCAGTCCTCCCAAAGCTCGAGTCCACGCGCCTCTCGTGGTCGGCGTGCGCCATCACGCTCAGCTCGGCGGATCAGCTCAAGTGCGCAGCCACAGCGGAGTTCTCCCGATGCTTTGCTCCCCAATCATCAAGAACGTGCTAGTCACTAAGACCCTCATCGACGGTGGAGCAGGGCTCAACGCCCCGTCTGTGGAGACATTCAACAATCTTCAAGTGCCTTACACCTCCAGCCAACCAAGCCCTTCTCCGAGTCACCGACGGCTCCACGGTCCCGATCGGGCAGGTCCGCCTTCCCGTCACCTTCGGGCCCGCGACAACTACCACACCGAGCTCATCGACTTCGACGTCGCCCACATTCGTCAGCCAGACAACGCCATCCTCGGGTACCCAGCGTTGGCCAAGTTCATGGTCAGAACTCCACCATGGCTACAACATCCTCAAGATGCCAGAAGCGGCGGGTCATCACGGTGCCTTGTGAAGAGAGAGATGCAGCAGTGCTCCCCGAGCGAGCTTTTCAGCCGCATCACCGGAAGACCTGCACCACAAGAAGCAGGATGCCTCCCGAGGCAAAGACCCAAGAAGAAGAAGACATCGACCAGCCCAAATCTTCAAGAGACAGCCTCTCAGGCCCGTGACTGGGCCAGAGGGAGCCTCCTTCCATCGCAGATAGGAAAACAGCGCCCGGCGCCCTCCTCAGCAGGCTAGGGGCTCTCCCACGAGGGCCGCCGACCTCGCCAAGGTCTCGAGGGAGGCGCTTGGGCACCACGTGAGGCGTGTTTCAAGCACGCTTCCCGCAAGCGTAGCAAGACCAGGAGGATAGAACCCTCAAGAGTTCATCAGCCAAGGCCATTCAGAGCTACAGGAGTCAAGGGTCATGAGGGCAGCCGCCGCCACTCCACTGTGGGCCCCCCATCCAGCGAGGATGGTGGGCTGCGCGTCTGCAGACGACACACCGTGGCTCAACCAAGCCGCATCTCAAGAGCGCCTGCCCTCGCGAGTGGGACGCTATGCAGGGTCCGCCCACGCCACGTGACGCATGCCTTATGGCTCGCCAAACGCAGCTGCCGCGCACTGGCCTCATGAGGACCATCCTAGAGGCTCAAGAGGTCGTGCACGCCGCAGCCCTGTGGAGATGGAGATGGCCCATGAGGAGCCGCTGGCGCCTCCCGAGCCTCCCGAGGCCCCCGGCCTGGGGCTCGTGGAGGATCGGCTTCCGCAGCCCACCGAGTCTGCTACATCAACAACCCTTCATCCCCAACATCACCAGTGACATCTTTAAGTTTTATTTCCTACCGGGAGCGCCTTCAGGCCTCATTATTCCTGTGCCGCATGGGTCCGCCCCTCGGCATGTATCCCTTTTTATTTCATGTCTTTAGCTTATCCTGTTGGGGCGCCTCGGCTGCATCATCCCCAAGCCGCCGGGCCAGTCCCAAATGACATGCATCCTTCATGCGTTTTCCTTAGGATTATGCTCTCGTTCCACCATGCTTGTTATTCGGTGCCTTCTCATGGGTGGCGAAATATTGCACGTTAAAGGGGGGGTGCCTGAGCATCGCGACTCAGGGCTCCTACCGGCCCTCACCCTCTGGTCTTGTCCATGGCATCGCGACCTGGCTTGCCAGCGACGGTAGAGACCAGCCCGAGAGCCGGGACCCGAGGACGTAGAGTTTCGCCATCCAACCCAGCTTGTGGGTTAAAGGGGGTGCCTGAGCATCGCGACTCAGGGCTCCTACCGGCTCTCCGGCCCTCACCCTCTGGTCTTGTCCATGGCACCGCGACCTGCCTTTGCCAGCCGACGGGCCGAGACCAGCCCGAGAGCCGGGACCCGAGGACGAGTTGCATCATCTAACCTAACTTATGCTGCTAAAGGGGGTGCCTCGAGCATCGCGACTCGTGGCTCCTACCGGCTCTCCGCCCTCACCCTCCGGTCTTGTCCATGGCATCGCGACCTGGCTTTCCAAATGACGGTAGAGACCAGCCCGAGAGCCGGGACCAAGATGTAGAGCACCGCATCCGCCAAATTTGCAGGAACACACTCAAGATAAGGCCCAGAGCCAAAGCAACCCGCCTTGAGGTAGGGCCTCGTGAGTCCCGCGCTGGCTCACGGGTGCCCCGACACACCTCGCGAGGCCTCTCGCGCCTCTCCAAAGCAACTAACGGCAGGACTAACAATCGCCACGGCGAGCTCTTGTTCCTTTTGTGGTGAACCTGCAGGATCACCCCAAGGAGCACGAAACGACCTCGCTACAAATCTCTCATTGGCCAAGGCACGGACCTGACGCCGCGCCAGGAAGCATCGTCCTAACCCTCGAGATAAGTCACCCTCCGGACACACTAGTCATCGCAACACCATCCCCACACTCAATGCAACTCCGTGTTAGCAACGTCGCTCTCCTTTCTCGCCGAATGATGGCTGCTTGAGCGCCAAGGGGGACCCCCGAGCATCGCGACTCGTAGGCTCTACCGGACCTCGGCCGCCACCTCCGGCCTTGACCACGGCATCGCGACTGGCATACCAACACGGCCGAAGCCGCTTTGGGATCGGGACCGCCGGGCGCAGAGCATCAAGCCCTCGCGAGGTCCGGAAGGAAGAGATCGCGCTTAAAACGGAATGAGCATCCCGCATTGCCTCGCAACAAGGATCATATTGACAAACGGAGCTACAAATATCTCGACAAGCCCCGTGGGGTACATTCTTGGCTCCTCGCAGAACAAAAGACGCGAATCCTAAGGAGTCCTATCTACAGGATCACCGCGCAGACGCCATCATCAACAAGGGCACCCGTCCCGAGCCGACCCCATCCAGGTCAGGGCGGCGACGACTGACGAGCTCGCCTCGCCCGGGAGCGGGCGCAGGCTCGGGGCTCAGAGTCGCTGTCGCCGCCTCCGCGCCGCCAAGAGCTCGGGCGGAGTCGCTGGATCCTCCGGCGCTTTCGTCGCCGAGAAGCCGCCAAGGGAGTGGTCGGTCGGCCTCGCCTCACCGCAGCAAGACCCCGACCACCTCTCCCGGGCAGCCTTCAATGACGACCCTCCGCGTCAAGAGCTTGAAGGACATCACCGAGCACCGTCGTACTCAGTGGATCGTGAGGGCGCCTCGTCTCAGTAGGCTCGGGCGACCTCGCCCCAGCCTCGAGTCATGAAGACCTCGCCGGGCACCATCGCAACCTCTGCCCTGGTCGCGAGGTGCCGCAGCCGGCTTGCTGCAGCCAGAGTCCCAGGGGCTCCCCCTGCCGGACGACGGAAGCGAAGAAAGAAGGAAGACGAATCCAAGACTTGGGAGGCGCGGCACGCCGGGCACGAATCTCCCGGCAGGAGCCCTCGGCATGGACTCTGTGGGGAAGACGCACACCTTCATGACCCGCCGGGCTGCCGCTGGCGCCGCCAGGGCGCCTGCCTCACCTCCTTCAGGGCCGCCAACCTGCGCATACAAGGGAAGAGGAAACCTGGTGGCGGCTGCACGCACCATGGCACGGGCGCCTCACAAGGCTCCCCGCCTCGACACCCAGAGAGCAAGCCGCTTCTTTGGGGGGAGCGGGTCACGGTCCTCTTGAGGAGCCTTTCCCTTCTCTTCCCTTGAGGAGCCATGGCAACTAGACGAGACGAGGAAGAGGAGAAGCAGGAGGATAGACTGGAAGGGCGCACGCCATTCCGTACTTATAGCCGGCGGAGGCCAACCATCGGCCTCCACGATCACCAGCCATCATGCCCAATTCTGCATGCAAGGACCCGTCGAATCCGGGCGGTTACCAAGGCGTCGTGGGGGAGCAGGCTCCCACGTCCAATCAACCGCCATGCGGCGCCCAAGGCCGCAGGCTGTTAGGGCCCACGACGCTTCGCACTTGCCCTTTCGCCTCTCTGCTCGGCCAAGTTCGGGCGCGCTGCGGCCCCTGGGCTATCACGGTGTTCGGGAACAGGGGTCCCTGCACTTGCTCGCCGCGCCAAGGGCGTGGCTCAAAGGAGGCCTGTGACAGGCCATCTTCATCAACACAAGCTCAAGACCTCGCGAGGGGCCAAGCCTCATGAGGCGGATTTACCAAGAGCTTCCTCAGCGGCCTCGTCAGTCGGCTCATGAGGGGGCGGAGAGTTCAAGCGGGTACCTCATGAGGTGCCCATGACGTAAGCCATGATTTGCCAAGGGCGCCATTGGCGCCAGCCGGCAGCATCCTCCTTTCCTCTTTGGTGCAAAGGGAGCAAGCGCAGTAAGAGCATCAAGCAAAGGCATCTGCTTTGGTGCAACAAGAGCAAGACCAGCCCCAACGGCTGGAATGCGCCATCGTGGATCCTGTGCCGCGTCATCACCAGAGCCTTTGGCAGGCGAGACCAACTTTAGTCAGATAAGTGTACCCGATGTTCCCCTTCAAATGGCCAATTGTTGGCGCCCTTCCCGCTCAATATTTGGGAAGAGGCCCAGGCCTTCGCCTATATAAGTAGAGCTAGCCACCATAGTAGGCGTGACGATGGGATAGAGTGGGAAGCACCAAGAGAGAGAGAGAGAGAGAGAGAGAGACCGAGCCTCAAGCTAGAGCGACGGGACACCACTTAGCAGTTCATCGCTTCCACCAAGAATGCACCTCGAGGCTGTTCTTCCCTGTACTGTTCTTCATTAGCCCAAGAGGCAATCCACACACCACACACTGGAGTAGGGTATTACACCATGATCCGCCGGTTTTGACACCGACAAGGGGGCCTCGCCAGAGAGGTACCACACTATCTATCTTAGGGTTCAGGGTGGGGGCGGTGGTCGCCGGTGGTGGTGGGGCAATGGCGTGGGGATCGCCGGAGAAAAAGCTCGGCACGAGGGGGGCTAGAGGGATGGCCGGGGCAGCGGCGGACCAGCGGTGGGGAATGGTTTCGGAGCGGGCAGGGCGACGCACTCCGGTCGCGGGCGGCGGGGGGCGGCTCTTTGGCCGGTGGTGGCTGGCGGCTCAGGGCGTGGAGGTTGAAGATGAACTGCAGGCCCTTGATTTCGTATCCAACGGCTGGAAAATCGACTGACCAGAGATGAAAAAGTCAATCGGCTGACATGTAGCCTCACCTCTAGTGCTCAGGCCGACAAGACAATTCAGTTTCGACAAAGAAAATTCAGTTTCGACGCTTAAGTTCAGTTTTGACAGCTTAAATTCAGTTTCGATAGCTTAAGTTCAGAGATGAGCGGCTGATGTATTTTACATCTAGCACTCTGTGGTTATGTATTTTACGTCATCTATTGGATATTCTATTAGAATTCCACTCAGGTTAACATTGTCTCTCCTATCCTGCTTCAGCCTCGGCGTCATACAACTCACCGGAGCTGCTCCAACGATGAAACCCTCCATCACAGCGGAGCAGTAACCGGGGCTCCATCTCAAGATGCCTAAGATCTAATTCCCCTCCTCCGACAGTCAAGTCATCCGGATCATCCTCACTGACCAACCCAATCACGCTGAGATCAACATGGCTTCGCCAAAGAGGTTGTACACTTGTTGCATCTCTTTTTTACTCTACATGTTATATATATTGTCCACTGAGCATACGCAGTAACGTGAAATACGATTAGTTTCTCCTACTATATGACAAGCAGTGAGGTACCAGGCAACTTAGCTATCTATGATGGACTCTCTTGAACGCCACCATTATTTATCTCTGGGCGTTTGAGCTGTGCATTTGTCGATGGGCCTGGGAGTTGAGCTAGTAGGGCAGGGGCCTGGGTCCAAATTAGTAGAAGTAGCAAAAAAACATTTTTTGAGTGTAGGCTTTTCCTTACTCAAGCCTGCCTGCTAGAATCGCCAGTTCTTGAAAGGAAAAGTGAAGGAAAAGCATAGGAATTGGAAAGTTTCCTATGGTACTACTATTCATGCAATTGGTTCAAAGAACTGGAGCAAAGGAAAACTGTAGCATTTGTTCCTTCAAAGGTCTCCTTGAAAGAAAAACCGTAGGAATTTTAATATCCACTTGTCCTCCTTTTCAAATTCCTATTCATGTAGCACAAGACTAAGAGATAGTAGCATAATAGCATTATAACCGTACATTTTCTTGTGGTTTGACTTAATCTCACCATGCTTCTTTGCATCATGTGATCTTCCAATTCTTGCGAACCAAACACCTAGATTGGCAGAAATCCTGTGTTATTAAATTCTCTGTTTTGCACGTGCATTCCTATCCTATTATAGTTTATTTCCTATCCTTGCGTTGTTAGAATCCTCCAATTCAAACGAGCCCTTATAGAATTACTTCTCTTACAGATAGTTGTCAAAGAAAACCTTGTGTGGTTCATCCCACTCCTGTTGCACCGTCGTCCACCCCAGCTCAGCAGCTCCAATGACAGAAGGGTACAACACAGCAGGGATCCGACCTCCAGACTGTCTTTCGCCGCCTCAGATCTTCTTCCCCACCGCTGGCAGCCATGACAACTGCATTACCATCATCAACCGAGCAGATGACCTCGAGGACTACACGGGTCCGCAAGAGAGGTCGCACTCTTTCGTATCTGCTTACGTTATGCATCGCTTAATATTACATGCTACTTTATCGTCCTGTTCACCGATTAGACTCTGAGTCAGCTCCAAACTAATGGTCAAACTTGAGTTTTTAAATGGTTGTGGGGTACATATCGGAGCCGCAATCAATATTATCTATCTACTATCGGGTTAATCTCTAGTGTCTACTATGAGTTTCATGTTGGGTGGGAAACAAATAGTAAAGAAGCCATTATCTGTATTTTTCAACTGAAGCCATTATCTGCCTGCTATCATTGGTTTTGGGTCTATCCACAGGTTGCTACCATCACTCTGGATTTCTGCATGCACTCCTTACATAATCTCACTATGTTTTATTCCTATGCATGTCAGTTATTGTACACAATGGAACTGAACATGTAGAGCAAAAGAGATGAGCCTTGCGTGGCAATAAAATTTCATGCATACGTCGATCCATGGTGGGCGCAAAGGCAGCCCCCCTCCACCCATTTCGGATTGTAATCAAGAGGAAGATAACTGTTCTGAGGGGGATTCAGAAGGAGAAGACCACTCTTATTTACCCCTTGAGGTCTTCGCTCTAACTTGGCATGCTGATGTTGGTAATATCATGCATATGGTGCCTTGCATTGCTTACTTTATACATCAAATATGTCATCTGCTTAGTTTAGACATGATTTGTGTGAATGCCATCTGTTTAGTTTATTCATCGTTTATGTGAATTATGCAAGGCCATCTTGTTTAGCCAGGCATCATATATGTGAATTTTGCAATGCCATCCTGCTTATCCAGTCATCTTATATGTGAATTATATCAAGCCATCCTTTTTTTCGTTTGTCACAGCCCTAGATTAGCCTTGTTGTCTTTGCTTGATATTCATGTCATCATGTCTAAATTCAAATGAAATTTGAATTGAGGAATTTTCAAAGCCTCGGAAACCTTTTAAAAATGATCAACATTAAAATCTTCTCGAAGAAGTCCAAGAAAATGTTCCTCATAGTCTCTGAAAATATTGCAAAGAGGTAAAACTCAAAACAATATTTTTGGTATCTCAGAGATAATTATTTTGGGCCTTTGAATTAAATAAATAACTATTTGCATTGGATATACATTTGTTAATTAATTAATATATGTCCAATAATTCTGATCTTTGATGAAGGGCTTTGGAATAATCCAACTAGTCCCTACAATAATTATCAGAAGCAATAAAAATGATTTAGTGTCTAAAACTAAATCAAAACAAATTACGTAAAATGCAAAATGTAAGAAAAAGAGAGAGAGAACTACCCGGGCCACTTACCCGGCAGCCCATCTACTCGTTTAGCTGATCGGCGCGGCCGATTGTCGCCTCCATCGCGCTGTAAGGACGCCGAGCGTGCTCGCCAGGCGCACACAAGCGCCCATGCCACCTCCTGCCTCATAGCTCACAGGTGGCGCCATGGACAGACCATGAGAGCCGTCTGGATCGCTCCGACCACCCCGCATTCTCCCCCTCGTCTCCCTCTCGCCCTCTCCACCATGGCCGAGACGCCCGCCGCCGCCGACATGCACCACCGCAGCCACCGCCTCCCCCTCACTACTCTGACTGGCACAGAGGCTCCGCCCCGAACCCCTCTCTCTTCCACCTCGAGCCACGCCACCGCTAGAGCCCCACATCACCGCCACGAGTCGTCTTCCCCGAGCACGGTCGCCGGACTCCATCGATGGATTCGCTGCCTTCCGGTCATCCCCGAGCCAGCTGAGCCGTCGTCGGTCTCACCGTGAGCTCCCGGTTCTTTTCCCCTTCTCCCCGTGCTCTACTTCACTCTCTAGCCGCCACGCCCCTCGCCCGATCAAGACCGCCGCCGAGCTCGCCGTTGTTATGCTCCGTGACCAAATGGTCACCCTGGAGTGTCCAACCTACTCCCCGCGATGCGTAACGCCCTCCTAGCTCCCTTGCCCCGCTCTTCTACGCTCAAACGTGATCCTGCTACAAGAATCAACTCCGGCGGCCAGAATCGAAGCTCGCCGCCACGACTCCGCCACCCCAGCCCGGAGACCACCACCACCCGACGCGCCATTGCACCAGCTCTCTCAGAGCCTAAGGCGCACCGAGCGGTGCGCCGAGGCGAAACCCGAGCCCCTCTAGTGTCCCTCCGCGTTTAGAGGTCGCGCCGCCATACTCCCGGCGTCGACGTGGCGCCGCCATTAGTGGCTAATGACGCAACTAACTAACCCTCCCTCACCGACTATGGGCCCCATGTCTTAATTAACCCGGGATATATTCCCTGCTTAGTTTAGACTAATATAGTCAGCCCCACATGTCAGTTCGACCAAGCCACGTCATCGGTGACCCAGACCCACTAGTCAGCCTCTGTCCCTGCCCAGTTACACTGACGTGCGGGTCCCCCTGGTCAGGATTGACCTGGACCCGCCTGTTGACCTGCTGAGGTCAGCATGCTCTAATCCTGACGCAATAACTCATTTTCTGGATTTAATTTAATTCAGGAAATTTCAAAAAATAGTATAAACTTCTAAAAATCATAGAAATTCAACCGTAGCTCAGATTGAACTAATTTATATATGAAAAATGATCAGAAAAATCCAATCTATCCATCTGTACCATTTTCATGCATGTTAGAACAACTTATAGCTGCTGTTTAGCACAAAGCATAAAATGGCAATTTAATATCCATATATGGAGTTTGAATTTGAATCTTGGATTCAAACCAACTTCATTTAATCTGATGCTAGTTGCATTAGCTCAAATCACAGCATTCTGACATGTCATGATCATGCATCATATTGTGCACTGCATTGATTGTGTTCTTCCTTGTTTGCCGGTATTTGTCCCCTCTCATTAGACGACGTACCGACGATGAGTTCGATAAACACCGATGAAGAACTATATTATCTTCAGAAGTGCCAGGCAAGCAAAAACCCCTTGTTCATTCTGATACAATCCCACTCTCTCGCTCCTGCTCTCTTTTACTGCATTAGGACAACAACGATTCATCTGTTACTTGCCATGTAGCTGAACCCCTTTATCCTCTCGCATGACCTGTCATTCCACAAGAAATAGATGAAACCCACTAGCATGAGTAGGAGTTGTTTGAGCCCTGTTGTGCCTACTCATTCATGCTTGTTTGTCATGCCTGCTTGCTTAGAGTTGAGTCAGTGTCCGATTCATCGGGAATGAATCGGAGGGGTGTGAACATGTCCTACTCTTGAGAGCTAAGTGTGTGAACACGATTTGGTAAAGGTAGCGGTGAGAGGCCATGTAGGAGTACATGGTGGGTTGTCTCATTGCAGCCGTCCTCAGGAACTGAGTTCTGTGTTTGTGATCCATGAACCAATTACTACCACGCATTGGGCCCGAAACCAATGGACCCTCTCGGCTTCTTAACCACCCTTGTTCTCTGTCCAGGACTTGCAACTAGTTTCTGGTGTTTGTAGGATATGTGTTGGAGGCCGTGCGTAGCGCTGACCCTAGGGGTGGGCTATGATGCGGTAGATACACCGTGGCCGGTGTCTGAATGCCCGCTTGGTATCTCGGGAACCCTGCACACATCGTTCGGGCGATTAGTGGAAACCTCGGCCGGACTCCTGCGGATGGAACCCGAAAAGGCGATAAACCTGGACTAGGGACTTGAGTGTTTAGGTAGGCCGTGGCCGACACCCTCGCTGGGCTTCCGCTTGAAGGTTGCCGAGTACATGTCGTGTAAACGGCGGTAAGTGGTGAGAGCGTGTGTGAAGAAGTACACCCCTGCAGGTTAATATGATCTATTCAATAGCCGTGTTCATGAAAAGGACTTCTGGGTTGCCTATATCAGTTCATAGACAAGTGAAAGTGGATACTCTAAAATGCGCAAGATAAGCGTGAGTGTTATGGATGGCGTTCTCGTAGGAAGATGGGATCAGATCCATAGTGGTGTATTGATATGGTGAATATGTGGACTCGTGTGCGCCACCTTAAAAGAGTTACTTGCAGTCGTAGTTTAGGATAGCCACCGAGTCAAAGCTGGCTTGCTGTCGCAACAAACTCCACCCCCCCGCTTTGTTGATAATGATGCATATGTAGTTAGTTCTGATGTAAGTCTTGCTGAGTACCTTTGTACTCACGTTTGCTTATTTTATGTTTTGCAGAGAGACGTCAGTCTCGCTAGTAGTTCCGCGTGGACTTCGACGTTTAGCTTGATACCTCAGCTACGATCTTGTGCCCTCAGCAGATGTGGTAGATAGTCGCTTCTCAGCCTTTTCATTTGTAGATGTCTGCGTACTCGGACATGTTAAGCTTCCGCTTGTGCTTTGACTTGTATACTCGAGTGTTGGGTCATGATACCCATGTTTGTAATATCTCGCTCCTCGGAGCCTAATGAATAAATATTTGAGTCAGAGAGTTATGTTGTGATGCCATGTTGTATCTACACATATTGAGCATATTGTGTGTATGTTTGAAATGCTTGGTATGTGTGGATCCGACAATCTAGTTGTTTATCCTTGGCAGCCTCTCATATGGGGAAATGTAGTCTCGTGTTTCTGAGCGATAGTAGTCCGCTACAGCCCGGTTCACCGGAGTCCTGCTAGCCCAAGACTACCGCTTTGGACACTTGATCGGCCGCATGTGTTTCACTTTGTTCCTATGTCTGTCCCTTCGGGAAATTGTACGCGGTGATATCCGGAGTCCCGCTTAGCTCTGCCATGTACGGGTTACCGGAGTCCTGTTAGCCGAGTGCTACAGCCTGGATTCATACGTTGATGACCGACATGTTTGATGTGATTCATGTATGCCTGTCCCCATGGGTTAGCGCCGCTTTGGGTTCACGACTAGCCATGTCGGCCCGGGTTCTCTCTCATGTGGATGCTAGCGACACTATCATATACGTGAGCCAAAAGGCACAAACGGTCCCGGGCCATGGTAAGGCGACATCCGTGGGAATACCGTGCGTGAGGCCGCAAAGTGATATGAGGTGTTACCGGCTAGGTCAATGTGACTTGGAATCGGGTCCCGACAGCGTTGGTATCGAGCCTGATCGCTCAGAGGATTACCAAGCCAAACTGGTCGAAGTTGTGTCTAGAAATGCTTTAGTTATGTAAGGGAATTGATTGGGGAAGGGAATGTAAGGCTCTTTTACTCCTTATACCTCATGGCCCTCCGATCCGAGTCAACCTCTTCTCTTCTACGGGTTTAAGAACTAGGCTTCTCATCTATCTATCGTGATGACGTGTTACTAATCCATAGACTTTTAAGATTGTTGGTTTTAAGTCTCAGTTCAGTTTTTACTACTTCCGTGTGTTCATAGCTGGTCTCAGAATCTTGATATTGTGATGTTGAGTGGTTACGCCACCATTTTGCATGATGTCTCAAATCTTTTTGAGCATTTACGGCCGTTATGTTGTCCGAGTTATCCTGTGTTTCCAAACAACTGATGCATTTGCAAATTCCTTCTTCCCGTTTCCGATGTCTCTTTGGGCCAGTTTAATCACACTAATTGCTGAGTTGAGGTACTCTGTTGCCTCGACATATATATTGGAACTATTATTATGACAATAGGTGTCTTAGAAGACCACCTAGTAATCTAGCCATGTTTTGTGTCCCGGTGTGATAACTCTGGCCACCATTCTTGAAAGCATCCCGTGATGCCATTTAGTAGTAGGCATTCTACTCCTGGGTTTCTGAACCCGAGATTCACCCTACTTCATGTTGTTAGTATTTGCTAGTTCCTTTAGGATATTAGTAACCTTATGACGATCCTCGAGGTCCGTGGTATCTCATTCTTCCACATACCATGAACCATCCTTGGCAGGAGTTCCTTTGAACCAAAAGGTCACAACAAGAGTGCTTTCGATGAGTTCCCCATTCTATATTGTGACTCTTGCCAGCTTCTACCTTCTCCGCATGGGTTATCCGGAAGAAATGTTGAACTTTGCTCGACATACTAATCCATGCCTCCACAACTCGAAAAGTTATATGTTCCTTGAGTTGTCCCTCTTTAGTTGTATTCTGACTCTCGTCTATCAATTGATAGTCAAGAGTATGTGTGTGATCGTGTTTATCGATGCCTATTATCCTTGTCGTCCGTCAAGCCATTCTATTTCGGAATGACTAGGAGAAACAAACTCCAGTACCTCATCCATTTCTAGGATTGGGTCAAAGCAGTTGTATTCCGCAGATCAAATGCCAATCCAGCTTTGTTCTGTTCTACCTTGGAGTGTTACCATCTTTATGTCAAGAATTTCATGAGAATTGCACCACCGCTTATGGATTCCTGCCGCAGTGATACCTCTCGCTATCATTATTCATTCCTCGGTCCCGTGTTGTCATAACCGGAAAGCCGACAAGTGAACTGTGATGTGTGAAATCAATACTTCTAGCAACCATGTTGCTCAGTAGTAAATGGACAATATTCTCATTCTTAGCGTGTTGGTTATTAAATCATCATCCTAAGATTGATCGTGCTATCTACTCCTTATTTCCGGTGCACTCTTCGATCAATGAGTTAGGACTGTGCCAATTCCTCACTCTTTGGATCATATCATCTTGCCCTGAAAAGCAAGATTGTTCTCGAGCCTAGTAATATGTCGGTGGTTCGTGACTTTCCAAATATCTTCTTGGAAGTGTTACCGGGTTGTTTCCTGACTGTTATGTTGAGCTCGTGATCAAGTTGGTTTCTTGTGAACCACCCTTTCTTCAAGAATCTGTGTTGGATATCCCTGAGCTAGTTGGTTAAGCTAGACAACAACTTGCAGAGTTGGAAGATAAAAGCTTGCCTAACTTAGTTCGTTCCAAAGGGATATTCTTGTGTAGTGTGTGTTGAAGAAAGATGATATCTTCATCGATTGGTCCCTGTGATCAGTTGCTAGACCTATTGTCTTATCAATCCTTTGATTTGAGTGTGGGCTATCGTCAAATCAAATCAAGACCAACGATGCTCGTAATGTTGTCTTACTCGTGGTTGATCCCTCGAGCATATACCATTACATCTTTTGGTCTGACCAATGCTATCACCGTGTTCACATGATGGTGGAAGTCCGATATGGAAATTCCGATGAGTTGTTGTTGAGCCCATCAGCAGCATCTTGTCTCCCCCATGACTCATGTTGAACATCAACCTAGTGTTGGAAACTTGTGTAAGCATTTCTTCGTGTTTCATTCATGAAGCATATGTTTGGATGAAAGTAGTGACTTCCTCTAATTCATGTGCATCTGATGCAAGTTGCCGCCGTGGATTCGAGAAAGTCAATGTTGCTTCTTTTGGAATCATCCCAAATCGGTCATGCATACGTGCGAAGTATTCTGTGGTTCGGAGACTTGCAACCTTCGCTCTACATGTGTTCCTAGCACACCAAGCCACTGATTGATTTGTTCAAGGAGAAGGTGTTCCTTCATAAGAGCTAATCCGAACTTATGTAGGGACTTCGATATCCTCGATGATGGTTCCCCACCTGAACTCGGTAGTGTTTTATGATAAGACTACTATGTGGTCATTCTTATCTTGGACAACATGCTCACTTGTATGTAGCAGAACCAGCTCATGTTTTGGAGCTTGCTATCGTAGTTCATATCCCGAGAATCTCGCAACGTTATCTCATCGATTTGTGTTGCAACTTTTCTTTCAGACATGCTAAGCCTGGAGTATCCTATTACCAATCAGATCTAAATCTCAGGCAGATATGATGGTTGGAACATTCCCAACAGTTGCATTCTGTTCCCAGCTTGCACCCCATTGTGCCAATTTCCATGGGCTGCCCCTCTCAGTAATTGATGTCTAGGATCATCCTCAAAAGTGTACTTACCATGGGTCCCATCCATTTCGATGATAAGCAAATCATCCATTGCGTTGTCTTCAACAAGGTAGTCCACATCATCCATTCTAGTCCGAGTATGTCATTCTTTCGAACTCCTTCAAATGATCGATTGTGATTGCCTTAGGCTGGTATAAAGAGTTCCAATGATCTATGGATCAAAAGTAATTCTTTTTGCCAGTTAAGGGAACAGCTCAACGAGTAACTTTTGCCAAGGTGCCCCGTTACGGAATCCTGGCAATTATTTCCTCGCCACCTTGACACCATCCACCATATCTCTAAGCGTGGAATTGATGCCCACCAAATCAAACCTCGTTGTTTGTTCTTCCATCCCTCTCGATGTGTTTTGTGTCTCAACTCGAGATGTTTCTACATCTCATTCCGTGAGTTGATCATGTTTACTTGATCTTCGTGAAGATCGAATCATGTAGAGCCTCCTCTCTTTCCATTGCCGTGTTGGATGGAGTTCTCAAAGCAAGATGTCAATATCATGATGATGTTCGAATCAACGTTATTATGAATTGAAACCTGGATCGTTAAGACCGTTATAGTTTGTGCCCCCTCTGTCTTATTACCTCACGTCTTGAATCTCTGGACGAGATTCTTGTTTAGTAGGGGTGAGTTGTCACAGCCCTAGATTAGCCTTGTTGTCTTTGCTTGATATTCATGTCATCATGTCTAGATTCAAATGAAATTTGAATTGAGGAATTTTCAAAGCCTCGTAAACCTTTTAAAATGATCAACATTAAAATCTTCTCAAAGAAGTCCAAGAAAATGTTCCTCATAGTCTCCGAAAATATTGCAAAGAGGTAAAACTCAAAACAATATTTTTGGTATCCCGTAGATAATTATTTTGGGCCTTTGAATTAAATAAATAACTATTTGCATTGGATATATATTTGTTAATTAATTAATATATGTCCAATAATTCTGATCTTTGATGAAGGGCTTTGGAATAATCCAACTAGTCCCTACAATAATTATCGAAGCAATAAAAATGATTTAGTGTCTAAAACTAAATCAAAACAAATTACGTAAAATGCAAAAGCAGAAAGAGAGAGAGAGAGAACTACCGGGCCACTTACCGGCGGCCCATCTACTCGCCCACCGATGGGCGCGACCACCGTCGTCTCCACCGCGCCAGAAGGACGCCGAGCGCGTGCTCGCCGTGCGCACACACGCGCCCATGCCACCTCCTGCCTGCTAGCCTGCGTGGCGCCGCGGACAGACCCGCGAGAGCCGTCTGGATCGCTCCGACCGCCCCGCATTCTCCCCCTCGTCTCCCTCTCGCCCTCTCCACCATGGCCGAGACGCCCACCGCCGCCGACATGCACCACCGCAGCCACCGCCTCCCCCTCGCTACTCTGACCGGCCCAGAGGCTCCGCCCCGAACCCCTATCTCTTCCACCCCGAGCCACGCCACCGCTAGAGCCCCACATCGCCGCCACGAGTCGTCTTCCCCGAGCACGGCCGCCGGACTCCATCGATGGATTCGCCGCCTTCCAGTCATCCCCGAGCCAGCTGAGCCGTCGTCGGTCTCACCGTGAGCTCCTAGTTCTTTTCCCCTTCTTCCCGTGCTCTACTTCACTCTCTAGCCGCCACGCCCCTCTCGCCCGACTGCACCGCCGCCTGAGCTCGCCGTTGACGATGCTCCGTGACCAAATGGTCACCCTGGAGTGTCCAACCTACTCCCCGCGATGCGTAACGCCCTCCTAGCTCCCTTGCCCCGCTCTTCTACGTGACCGAACGCGATCCTCACAAGAATCGAACTCCAGGCCGCAACCGAAGCTCGCCATTGCCGACTCCGGCCACCCCAGGCCCGGAGACCACCACCACCCGACGCGCCATCGCACCAGCTCTCCAGATTTTGGCGCACTGAGCGGTGCGCTGTAGGCGAAACCCGAGCCCCTCTAGTGTCCCTCCGCCGCGTTTAGAGGTCGCCGTCGGCCATACTCCGGCGTGCTGACGTGGCGCCGTCATTAGTGGCTAATGACGCAACTAACTAACCCCCTCCCTCACTGACTATGGGCCCCATGTCTTAATTAACCCCGGGATATATTCCCTGTTTAGTTTAGACTAATATAGTCGGCCCCACATGTCAGTTTGACCAAGCCACGTCATCGTTGACCCGGACCCACTAGTCAGCCTCTGTCCCTGCCCTGTTACACTGACGTGCGGGTCCCACTGGTCAGGTTTGACCTGGACCCGCCTGTTGACCTGCTGAGGTCAGCATGCTCTAATCCTGACGCAATAACTCATTTTCTGGATTTAATTTAATTCAGGAAATTTCAAAAAATAGTATAAACTTCTAAAAATCATAGAAATTCAACCGTAGCTCAGATTGAACTAATTTATATATGAAAAATGATAAGAAAAATCCAATCTATCCATATGTACCATTTTCATGCATGTTAGAACAACTTATAGCTGCTGTTTAGCACAAAGCATATAAATGGCAATTTAATATCCATATATGGAGTTTGAATTTGAATCTTGGATTCAAACCAACTTCATTTAATCTTCTGCTAGTTGCATTAGCTCAAATCACAGCATTCTGACATGTCATGATCATGCATCATATTGTGCACTGCATTGATTGTGTTCTTCCTTGTTTGCCGGTATTTGTCCCCTCTCAGTAGACGACGTACCGACGATGAGTTCGATAAACACCGATGAAGAACTATATTATATTCAGAAGTGCCAGGCAAGCAAAAACCCCTTGTTCATTCTGATACAATCACACTCTCTTGCTCCTGCTCTCTTTTACTGCATTAGGACAACAACGATTCATCTGTTACTCGCTGCGGTAGCTGAACCCCTTTATCCTCTCAGATGACCTGTCATTCCACAAAGAATAGATGAAACCCACTAGCATGAGTAGGAGTTGTTTGAGCCCTGTTGTGCCTACTCATTCATGCTTGTTTGTCATGCCTGCCATCGCTTAGAGTTGAGTCAGATTACGATTCATCGGGAATGAATCGGAGGGGTGTGAACATGTCCCATCGTTGAGAGCTAAGTGTGTGAACACGATTTGGTAAAGGTAGCGGTGAGAGGCCATGTAGGAGTACATGGTGGGTTGTCTCATTGCAGCCGTCCTCAGGAACTGAGTTCTGTGTTTGTGATCCATGAAACGGTTACTACCACGCATTGGGCCCGAAACCAGTGGACCCTCTCGGCTTCTTAACCACCCTTGTTCTCTGTCCAAGAGTTGCAACTAGTTTCTGGTGTTTGTAGGATATGTGTTGGAGGCCGTGCGTGGCCGACCCTAGGGGTGGGCTATGATGTGGTAGATACACCGTGGCCCGGTGCAAATCAATGCTCGCTTTGGTATCTCAAACCCTGCACACATCGTTCGGGGCCGTTAGTGGAAACCTCAGCCGGACTCCCTGCGGATGGAACCCGAATAGGCGATAAACCTGGACTAGGGACTTGAGTGTTTAGGTAGGCCGTGGCCGACACCCACGTTGGGCTTCCGCTTGAAGGTTGCCGAGTACATGTCGTGTAAACGGCGGTAAGTGGTGAGAGCGTGTGTGAAGAAGTACACCCCTGCATGGTTAATATGATCTATTCGAATAGCCGTGTTCATGAAAAGGACTTCGGGTTGCCTATATCAGTTCATAGACAAGTGAAAGTGGATACTCTAAAATGCGCAAGATAAGCGTGAGTGCTATGGATGGCGTTCTCGTAGGGAAGACGGGATCGGATCCATAGTGGTGTATTGATATGGTGAATATGTGGACTCGTGCGCCACGTCAAAAGAGTTACTTGCAATGTAGTTTAGGATAGCCACCGAGTCAAAGCTGGCTTGTGCAGTCAAACTCCACCACCCCTTTGTTGATAATGATGCATATGTAGTTAGTTCTGATGTAAGTCTTGCTGAGTACGTTTGTACTCACGCTTGCTTATTTTATGTTTTGCGAGAGACGTCGGTCTCGCTAGTAGTTCCGCTTGGACTTGACGTTTAGCTTGTTACCTCGGCTACGATCTTGTGCCCTCGGCAGATGTGGTAGATAGTCGTGCTTCTCAGCCTTTTTCATTTGTAGATGTCTGTACTCGGACATGTTAAGCTTCCGCTTGTGCTTTGACTTGTATGTTTCGAGTGTTGGGTCATGAGACCCATGTTTGTAATATCTCGCTCCTCGGAGCCTAATGAATAAATATTTGAGTCGCAGAGTTATGTTGTGATTCCATGTTGTATCTACACATATTGAGCATATTGTGTGTATGTTTGAAATGCTTGGTATGTGTGGGATCCGACAATCTAGTTGTTTATCCTTGGCAGCCTCTCATATGGGGAAATGTAGTCTAGTGCTTCCTGAGCGATAGTAGTCCGCTACATGACCGGTTCACCGAGTCCTGCTAGCCCAAAGACTACCGCTTTGGACGCTTGATCGCCGGGCATGTGTTTCACTGTTCCTATATGTCCTGTCCTTCGGGAAATGTCACGCGGTGATATTCGGAGTCCTGCCTAGCCTGCTACATCTCGGGTTACCGGAGTCCTGTTAGCCCAGTGCTACAGCCCGGATTCATATGTTGATGACCGACATGTTCGATGTGATTCATGTATGTCTGTCCCCATGGGTTAGCACCGCTTTGGGTTCACGACTAGCCATGTCGGCCCGGGTTCTCTGTCATGTGGATGCTAGCGACACTATCATATACGTGAGCCAAAAGGCGCAAACGGTCCCGGGCCATGGTAAGGCGACATCCGTGGGAATACCGTGCGTGAGGCCGCAAAGTGATATGAGGTGTTACCGGCTAGGTCAATGTGACTTGGAATCGGGGTCCTGACAGCGTTACGTATTACATGTGTCAATAATGTTAGTACATTCAACTACTCTTCGTGTGCATCAGCCATTTGACACGGTGATGGAAAATTCTAGAGTGAAAACAAGGTCTTCAGAGCAGACTATGCTATCTGACCAAGCGCATATCTCGCTGGTTACGGATAGCTCCTCAGAGGAGGATTCAGAGACAGATGACCAGCCCTATTTCCCCCTAAGGTGTATGCTCTAACTTGGCAGGGTTATGTTGCTCATATCGTGCGTATGGTGTCTTGCATTGCTATGTCATTTGATTAGTTTAGACATGCTTTGTGTGAATGCCACCTGTTTAGTGTCTCATTACCATATATGTGAATTATGCATTGTCATCTTGTTGCAAGACATTATATATGTGAATTATGCAATGCTATCTTATTGCAAAGGCATTATATATGTGAATTATCCAATGCCATGCTGTTTAGCCAACCATCATGTATGTGAATTATATCATGCTATCTTTTTTTTGTATTACGTGTTCCATTTGTCGACAACATTTGTATATTCAACTACTCTTCTTGTGCATCAGCCATTCGAAGCGGTGATGGAAGTATCTGGAGTGAAAACAAGGTATTTAGAGAAGACAATGCTACCTGCTGAAGCAGACATCTTGCTGGTTACAGAGAGCTCCTCGGAGGAGGATTCAGAGATCGATGACCAGTCCTATTTCCCCCTGAGGTCTATGCTCAAACTTGGCAGGGTTATATTACCCATGTCATGCATGTTGTCTTGCATTTCTTAGTTTTTACATCATATATGGATTGCCATCTGCTTACTTGCTTACTATATAAATCATATATTTGAATTATATCATGCCATCATGTTTACATACACAACATCTATTTGAATTATGGCATGACAACCCATTTAATAAAGACATCATATAGTTATATCATCTCATCATGTTTAGTGTTTACAGTCATCATATTTTGAATTATGTCATTCTATCCGTGAATTATATCATGCTATCATGTTTCCATAGACGGAATGTATGTGAATTATGGCATGCCAACCTATTTAATAAACACATTATATAGTTATATCATGTCATCCTATTTGCATAGTCATCATATTTTGAACTATGTCTTTCCATCTTTTTTAGTTAGCCATCATAATGTGAAATTGTGTCATGCTATCCTGTTTAGTTAGCCATCATATATGTGAAATTGTGTCATGCTATCCTGTTTGGTTAGACAACATAAATGTGAATTATTTCATGCCCTCTTTTATTCTCCACTATCCATTGCACATGTCTTATCATACAATGCCCGTACATTCAATTACTTTTCTTGTTTATCAGCCAGTTGAATTAGAGAGGGTGATGGCAGTATCTAAGGAAGTAACAACACGCTCTTCAGAAAAGATAGTGCTACCAGTTGATGCAGATAGAACCACGGTTGTACTTGCCCAAGAATAAGCCCCACCACACATAACCCAGACTCTCGCAGATTGTACCCCTACCCATTTGGACAGAGAACCAGCTGCACCCCTTCTAACCCCAACCCTAGTAGATAGTAACCCAGTTCAAGTTGACACAGCACCGTCTCCACCACAGAGCACCCAAACACGATCAGTTCGTAAGGGAACTGCAGTGCCCAAAGCACGAGGACCACCACTCTGAATCCCAACTCAACGCTTAAAGGAGAAGAAGAATTGTTCTCAGGTCAGGTTCTGTAGGTTCATACTCCTTTGCTCTTGCATCACTGTATTTACTCATACCAACTATTTTCAAACCTGAAGGATGGAATTGAAACTCCAATGGCACAACAGGTATGTTTTAAACCTGTTTCTTTAACTGGTTTGCTGTTGTAACTTGCTCTATGTTGATTTCAGTTTCAATTGAATAAACAGTTATGTTCTCATGTCATGCACATTACAAGTGTTGTTATTGCTCTATAGTTTCCACACTTGTATTCTGTCTATTCTGCTTTGTCTTGAACAAATATTATTTGAACTGTGTCTCTATCTTGATTTGGCAACAAAAACTAGAATGATATAGACCATAAAGTGACCATGGTACATAGATATATGTTTGTTTCATGTTGTTATCCTGTCCACTTTACTACTGAACTGATTTACCAAAATGAGTTTCATATACAACATGGTAAACCTATGATATGTCTGCTTGTTTCTCTTTTAGAATGCAGACAAAATATTGGAGAACAGTACCCCGTTATGCAATGGTAAAGGAAGTAATGCAGATAAGGTTTAAGATAGTGAGACATCCCTGTTGGTCTCCAAGAAAGCTGATAAAAACTATCTTGACAATAGTGAGAGAACCCAAAAGTCATGTCTTGATGTAGTGTTCGAGTTACTAGCCACTACTGCTGGCACAAGCTCTTCGAACTCGCTGCCTGAATCGGTCCGTCTTCTTGAGTCTCAACTTCAAGGTGAAAGACATCGATCGAGATGTCTTGACAGAAGTCAAGGACTGAGGAAGTCCTTGCGGAATTCAGATGCATACTTTTCTGTGCAACGTTAGCTACCGGAGAATTTAAGCGCCAAACAAGAGAAAGTTAATAAGCTTGCTAAGCATCTTGCCGACATTATGGGTACCCAGGATATTGTTTCTTGAGATCTTCAAGTGGTTTCAGTTCGGACTTGTTTTCTTTGTGGCGTTTATTTGCACTGGTCGCCAACTTTGACAACCAGTGTATATGATATGCTGCTTTGTTCCCTATATTTGCACTGGTGGCGAACTTTGCTGCCCAGTGGATGTAATATGTGTAATAGCCGTGATAGCCTAACATAAGTTGCCTGCTTATTTATTTACTTGTTGTCTTGTTTATATGTTTGCTTGTAGTCAGTGCACTTCTTTTTCCGCGGTTTGGCCGCAATAACCTATTTTTTAAAACTAGGCCACAATAACCATGGGCTACAATTTACTGTAGTTACCATGGGCCTCCTACGGGCCGTAGAAACAATGGGCCTTGTAAGGGCCATAGAAACAATGGGCCTTCTACGGGCCGTAGCATCAATGGGCCTTCTACGGGCCGTATGATCGATCGGCCAAACATGGGCCAATAACAGACTGCATTATGGGTCATAAACGGGCTAGATTTGGAATCATCTGTTCATGGGCCGACAATAACGGGCTGTCGTTAATCGGCCGTATTTTATGACGCTATGAAAACGGCCCAACATATTAACGGGCCACAAACGGGCCGATTGTTACCACGGGCTGAATTTGGCCCACAAGCAGAAAAGGCCAGTAACGGGCTGTAAGTAACTGAATGCTGGAAATAAGCCCAAGAATAAATGGGCCTTGAGAAGGCCGAAAGATAACATGGGTTGGAAACGACCCAATGTAATAATGGGCCGTTAGTGGGTATGAAGCGATACACTGTTCATTGCGGGCCAGATTCACTACGGTTCGTTAATGGGCCAAGAGTTACATATGGCCTCGTATGGTCCGAAAGACATCATGGGCCATACATGGGCCGGAAGTTACAACGGGCTGGAATCATATTGGATGGCCCAGACGAAGCTACTGGGCTTAATTCCGTTAGGCCATAATGGGTCATGAGTTAGCGAGCTGTAAATGGGCTATATAGGAACAGGCTTTCCGTGGGCCGTCCCATTACCTTTTGACCAAGTCAAATGGGCCGGCCTTTTCACCGGAATGGGCCTCTGTTGGGCTATGCCATGTGTCGACCTATCATAGGCGCCTCATGTCTAATGAATGGATGACATCTGTCCCAACGGTGAGCCAACACATGTTTCCTCCGGCCAATGACTATTTTACACGTGGAAAATCCTCATTGGTCCGGGCTATTAACGGGTTATCGAATCCAAAACCGAAACCGATAGCTTAACGGCGACCCGTTACGGTGGATGCCACGTGTCAGTCACCCTTGACGAAAGCACTTCCATGACGTGCGATTTATCATCATGGAAGTGGACACTTCCGTGATGATAATTTTGGTAATGTCATGGAACACTTCTACGACAGCACAGGTATGATTATCTTGATTCTGTCATAAAATCGTCATGGATGTACATGCATGACACAAAACGTGACCTACTGTGACAAACACGTATCATCACGGAAGTGTTCTTTTGTAGTGTGATGATGATGACAATGATTTCCCCCTCCGGGAGGGAAGTTCCCCCGGCGGAATCGCTTCGCTGGAGGGCAGAAGTGCTCCTGCCCAAGTTCCGCCTCGAGACGGCGGCGCTCCGTCCCGAAAGTCCTCCACTTATTTTTTCTAGGTCAAAATGACCTATATACCAGAAGATGGGCACCAAAGGTGGGCCTGAGTGAGCCCAGGCACGCCCAGGTGGGTTGTGCCCACCTGGTGGGCCTCCTCTCGTACTTATTTGCTCCAATATTCATCATATATTTCATAAAAATTCTCCATGAAGTTTCAGCATGTTTGGAGTTGTGCAGAATAGGTAGCCTGACGTAGCTTTTCCACGTCCAGATTTCCAGCTGCCGGAATTCTCCCTCTTTGTGTGTACCTTGCAAATTATGAGAGAAAAGGCATTAGAATTACTCCAAAAAGCATTAGTATGCATAAAAACATCATAAATATCAGTAAGAAAACATGATGCAAAATGGACGTATCAACTCCCCCAATCTTAGACCTTGCTTGTCCTCAAGCAAAAACCAAAATCGAAAAACATATCCACATGCTTAGAGAGAGAGAGGTGTCAATAAAAACAAAATACAGACATAGAAGCATCATATTCATTATTATAACAGCAACGCACTTAAACATAAGACTCTTTGCATAGAACTTTATCATAGACTTCTCATGAATAAGTGACAATTCATCACACGATTGAAGTATAAAGCAAAAACTCTATTAGAAACCAATAAAATATGTTCTCAGTCAACCTTGCAACTACAATTCATCATCTTTTCAGGAAGGGTCACGTATCAGAGCCTCTAGGCAAGTCCACATACTCAACCACCATGTAGTCTTCTATGATTGCTAACACTCACCGCATACACATGAGCAAAATGTTTCAACCGGACACATGGAAAGATGGCGGCTTATAGTTTCACCGCCCAACGTATTCACCTCTAGGGTGATGTCAACAATAATAACTCATGCTACCCATATTCAACTGGACATATGTGCCTAGATCTTTCCTCACCACATGATGCTTGCGAAAGGAGAAAAATAAAAAGGGATAGAGAGAAAACTTTGACTCTTTGCATAAAAGTAAATACATAAAAGTAAAAGATAGGCCCTTCGCAGAGGGAAGTAGAGGTTGCCATACGCTTATTTGTTTGTATGCTCAACTCCTTAGTGCAAAAGAACGTCATGTTGTATTGCCCATTGTGATAGCGACCTTTATTATGTAGTATGTCGCTTTTATTCTTCACCACACAAGTTCGTACAACACTCAATTTTCCCTTACACTAAATGATCTCACACTTTTAGAAGCAATTTTTATTGCCTTATTGCACCAATGACACATCTTGTTAAGTTGAACCGTTTCTGTTGTGTTCCCTAATCGAAAACAGTTCGTCTGAGTGAACCGTATGCCGTATATCGCACACACATTGATATGGCTGCCCGTTTCTGTTGTTCTACCTCATCGCAAACAGTTCAAAGGGATTAACCGTGTGCCCTGCATCGCACACACATTGATATGGCTGCACATTTCTGTTGTTCTGCCTCATCGCAAACAGTTTGAATGGATTAACCGTGTGCCCTGCATCGCACACGCAACTAAAATCTGAACTGTGTTTGATGGCTCCACCATCACAAACGTTTTGCACCTTTTTTGACGGGTTTTTTACACCACCGTTTGCGGTTATTGCATCTCACACAGTTTCGGCAAAGGGTCTTTGATCGTTGTGTCGCATTAGCAGTATCTTGCAGAAGTGCAAGCTTAGTTAGTCACCGAGCCGGACACGTTGTGTATGAGCCGGGCGGGACTCTGTAAGCCGTCATGCATCAACCTATGTATATAAAGGGGTGACCCGGCAGCGGGTTAACTCAAGAAACAAGAGATCGAGAACTAGGTCAAGCGTATTCGCTCCCTGGTAATCGAAACCCAAGTAATACAATCCCAAACTGGAGTAAGCCGTTACCTTGTTATGAGGGGCCGAACCAGTATAAACTCTCTGTGTCATTTGTCCCAATTAACCTCTTCAAGTTAGCCTAGCTGCGATGGCTCCACACCTAAGTCCTTTCGCTAGGGCATCTGCCGTGTTAAGTCCACGACAATAAGGATTAGCTAGCAGTTTCTCTACAATACCCGAAGGAATTTCATAATAAATATTTTCAATAGGTGCATTAGGTTGAGGAGCAACTCTTTGTTCTTCCGGTCGAGGTGAAGATACCCCGAACAAACCCCTCAAAGGATTATTTTCCATAGTAACAAGTGACAGTAAATTTCAGCACACTATATAAATGTTTCCTTACCAAATTCTACTTACTAAAGGCGCTTCACTCCCCGGCAACGGCGCCAGAAAAGAGTCTTGATGACCCACAGGTATAGGGGATCTATCATAGTCCTTTCGATAAGTAAGAGTGTCAAACCCAACAAGGAGCAGAAGGAAATGACAAGTGGTTTTCAGCAAGGTATTCTCTGCAAGCACTGAAATTATCGGTAACAGATAGTTTTGTGATAAGGTAAATCATAATGGGTAACAACTAAATAAAGTAACTAAGGTGCAACAAGGTGGCCCAATCCTTTTTATAGCAAAGGACAAGCCTGGACGAACTCTTATATAAAGCAAAGTGCTCCCGAGGACACATGAGAAATGTTGTCAAGCTAGTTTTCATCATGCCCATATGATTCGCGTTCGTTACTTTGATAATTTTATATGTGGGTGGACCGGTGCTTGGGTGCTGCCCTTCCTTGGACAAGCCTCCCACATATGATTAACCCCTCTCGCAAGCATCTGCAATTACGAAAGAAGTATTAAGGTAAACCTAACCATAGCATGAAACATATGGATCCAAATCAGCCCCTTACGAAGCAACGCATAAACTAGGGTTTAAGCTTCTGTCACTCTAGCAACCCATCACCTACTTATTACTTCCCAATGCCTTCCCCTAGGACCAAACAATGGTGAAGTGTCATGTAGTCGACGTTCACATAACACCACTAGAGGAGAGACAACATATATACATCTCATCAAAATATCGAACGAATACCAAATTCACATGATTACTTATAACAAGACTTCTCCCACGTCCTCAGGAACAAACGTAACTACTCACAAAACATATTCATGATCATAATCAGAGGAGTATTAATTATCATTAAGGATCTGAAAATATAATCTACCACCGGATAAACCAACTAGCATCGACTACAAGGAGTAATCAACACTACTAGCAACCCACATGTACCAATCTGAGGTTTTGGGACCAAGGTCGAATATAAGAGATGAACTAGGGTTTGAGAGGAGATGGTGCTGGTGAAGATGTTAATGGAGATTAATCCCCTCTCGATGAGAGGATCGTTGGTGATGACGATGGCGATGATTTCCTCCTCCTGGAGGGATGTTTCCTCGGCATAACAGCTCCGCCAGAGCCCTAGATTGGTTCTGCCCATGTTCCGCCTCGAGACGGCGGTGCTTCGTCCCGAAAGCTTCCTTCTGATTTTTTTCCAGGTCAAAACACACCATATAGCCAAAGATGGGCACCGGAGGCCTGTCAGGGGGCCCACAAGGTCGGGGGCGTGCCTAGGGGGTAGGGCGCGCCCTCCACCCTTGTGGCTGGCTGCTGGCCCCCTCTGGTACTTTCTTCACCCAATATTTTTTATATATTCCAGAAACATGTTCCGTGAAGTTTCAGGACTTTTGGAGTTGTGTAGAATAGGTCTCTAATATTTGCTCCTTTTCCAGTCTAGAATTCCAGTTGCCGACACTCTCCCTCTTCATGTAAACATTATAAAATAAGAGAGAATAGGCATAAGTATTGTGATATAATGTGTAATAATAGCCCATAATGCAATAAATATCAATATAAAAGCATGATGCAAAATGGATGTATCATGGCACACCTTGCATTTGGGCACGCTTATCCCTGGCCTTATTGTGGACGGATAGCCATTGGGGAGAGCACCACTCATCCACCAACGCCTCCCAATAGTCCATCCTATCTGCACACCATCTCGGGGGCACCTAAGTTAGACAAGAGAAATTTCAGCGCTACGCCTACAAATCAAATCAAGGAAACTAAGTACAAGGCCTTAAGAATAGGTAATTACCTTCATGTACTTCTCCTTACTCAGAAACTTGGTGCGGCACTTCGTCTTGGACCTCTTAATGTTAGTCGAGGCATAGTAGTCTCGAACAGCCTGCACCCGAGCCTCGTGCGTAAGTTACGAAGTAAAGGCGCTTACACTCGGCCGAGAACCATAGCAGCGTTGATACGTCTCCAACGTATCTATAATTTTTTATTGTTCCATGCTATTATATTATCCTTCTAGGATGTTTTATATGCATTTATATGCTATTTTATATGATTTTTGGGACTAACCTATTAACCCAGAGCCCAGTGCCAGTTTCTATTTTTTCGTTGTTTTTGAGTATCGCGGAAAAGGAAAACCAAACGGAGTCCAATTGACCTGAAAATTGACGGAGCTTATTTTTGGACCAAAAGAAGCCCACGGAGCATCGGAGTTGGACCAGAACAGTCCCGGGCTGCCCACGATGGTGGGGGGTGCGTCCACCCCCCTGGGCGCGCCCCCCTGCCTCGTGGACAGCCGTGGGCGCGCCCCCTGCTTCGTGGACAGCCCAGAGACCCCCCTGACTTGTTCCCGACGCCAATACCTCTCATATATACCCAAACTTCCAGAAAGAAACCTAGATCGTGAGTTCCGCCGCCGCAAGCCTCTGTAGCCACCAAAAACCAATCGGGACCCTATTCCGGCACCCTGCCGGAGGGGGGGGTCCCTCACCAGTGGCCATCTCCATCATCCCGGCACTCTCCATGACGAGGAGGGAGTAGTTTACCCTCGGGGCTGAGGGTATGTACCAGTAGCTATGTGTTTGATCTCTCTCTCTCTCTCTTGTGTTCTTGATTTGGCACGATCTTGATGTACTGCGAGCTTTGCTATTATAGTTGGATCTTATGATGTTTCTCCCCCCTCTACTCTCTTGTGATGGATTGAGTTTTCCCTTTGAAGTTATCTTATTGGATTGAGTCTTTAAGGATTTGAGAAAACTTTATGTATGTCTTGCATGTGCTTATCTGTGGTGACAATGGGATATCACGTGATCTACTTGATGTATGTTTTGGTGATCAACTTGCGGGTTCCGTTTGTGAACTTATGCATAGGGGTTGGCACACGTTTTCGTCTTGACTCCCCGGTAGAAACTTTGGGGCACTCTTTGAAGTTCTATGTGTTGGTTGAATAGATGAATCTGAGATTGTTTGATGCATATCGTATAATCATACCCATGGATACTTGAGGTGACATTGGAGTATCTAGGTGACATTAGGGTTTTGGTTGATTTGTGTCTTAAGGTGTTATTCTAGTACGAAATCCATGATAGATTGAACGGAAAGAATAGCTTCATGTTATTTTACTACGGACCCTTGAATAGATCGATCAAAAAGAATAACTTTGAGGTGGTTTCGTACCCTACAATAATCTCTTCGTTTGTTCTCCGCTATTAGTGACTTTGGAGTGACTCTTTGTTGCATGTTGAGGGATAGTTATATGATCCAGTTATGTTATTATTGTTGAGAGAACTTCCACTAGTGAAAGTATGAACCCCAGGCCTTGTTTCAACTCATTGCAATACCGTTTTCGCTCACTTTTATCTTTAGTTACCTTCCTGTTTTTATAAATTCAGATTACAAAAACCTATATCTACCATCCATATTGCACTTGTATCACCATCTCGCCGAACTAGTGCACCTATACAATTTACCATTGTATTGGGTGTGTTGGGGACACAAAAGACTCTTTGTTATTTGGTTGCAGGGTTGCTTGAGAGCGACCATCTTCATCCTACGCCTCCCACGGATTGATAAACCTTAGGTCATCCACTTGAGGGAAATTTGCTACTGTCCTACAAAGCTCTGCACTTGGAGGCCCAACAACGTCTACAAGAAGAAGGTTGCATAGTAGACGTCACGCGTCCGTCTCGTGTTCCTCAAGATACCTATAGAAGGTCTGCAATCAAACAAGACAACACTGATTAGTACAGTGACTAGCTGTTGTTGATTTTTTATTCTGTAAAGGAGAAATTACCCAAAACCGCCGGATCACAATGTTGGCCACCGTCTCGCACAAGACACCGTCGACCCTCTCCTCTGGCGGGGCCGGGGCAGCCATGTACAGCTCCCAGCTCAGTGCTAGCTGTGGAACCTCACCCCCGGGAAGTGGTGCCGGCAAAGCACACCAAGGACCTGGTTGGGCCTGCGGACACCAGGGGCGTGTTTCCAACCCCTGCGGTATGACAAGGCCAACACATTAGATATTAATTTGAAGAAACATGAAGGCAAAAGGTTAAAAAAGAGTAAATTCACTTACTTCTCCCCATTAGGCTCAATCAACCACCTCTAATCGCAGGTCGCCGGCACGGGCGGGAGCTTTGTACCACCACGCTGGTAGACCTTCTTGCCCCCCCTCAACCAGCTCGCCCTCGCTATAGCTATCCTTAGAAAAGTTGTCCTCGCCACTATCAGCATGGCTACTAGCATCTGGAGTCACGTGGGATGAAGAATCTATGACCGGAGTCTCGTGGGACAAAGACTCTGGGACCCGAGTCTCGTGGGACTAAGGCTCGGCAACCCGAGGCTCGTCGGCCCGAGGCTCGTGGACCGGAGTCCGAGATGGGTCCACCTCAGATGGAGCAGTCCTGTGGTCAGGAGAATCAGCTAGGGGTGGCGGCAAGGAAGGTGTAGTAGACTTCCTACCTCTCCCGCCGCCACGTCCACCACTAGGACCCCTCTTTGTCTTCCCCCGACCTCTCCCGGCCGAAGAAGAAGCGCCCGCCAGTGGTGTCTGCATACTGTCTACCAGCGCTCTCCGGAGGTGCTGGAGTGGAATGGAAACACCTCTCCTAGCACGCGCCGAGGAAGGAGGCTCAGAGCGCTCTCGACCCGCGCCCACCATCTGTCAACACCTTCAATGAAAAAGAGTAAACAAAATTAGTACAACATAAACATAATAAAAAATTTAAGTGTATCATCATCATGAACATAATAAAAAATTCAATACCTAATAACATGAACTAATTAATAATATATAGATATGTACATAATAATAATAATTGAATACCTGACATTACTAATATTACTCTTCATCGTCTATATATGCTCCGGGATCAATAAATGCACCATCATCATCACTATCAGTAATGACGTGCTCATCATCATCATCAATAAATGCATCAACATGTGGAAGGCCTCCTTTACGTAATCGGTCAAGCATTGACAGGTCATCCGCAACAGTAACCTCTTCTAGTTCCGGCTCTTCATTGTCGCTAACTACTTCAATGTTCTGGGGTGAAGTAGAGCGGTTCTTGAAACATTTTTTGGAAAGACGTGTTTCTTGGAAGAATTCTCCTTCATATGTGTCTGGGTTAATGTGAGGTTCATAATCCTCTTCATTGGGGGAGGTGGTCTAACATGTGGCGACACTTCATAAACGATATCCCAACCATTGAGATTTGGATCACTTTGACAGGCCCACGGTAGATAGAAAAGTTGGGTTGCCTATTGAGCTGTAACATAAACATCGGGAACATCCAAATGGGTGCTTTGTTTGATTTCCAATAGCCCCATATGTTCATGAGTCCTTCTAGTCCCCTTCGGCTGGAACCAATAACATTTGAAGACTACGATGTTTGGTGGGTTTGCACCATAGAATTGAAGTTCATAAATTGCTTCAACTTTTCCATAATACTCGGTATCTCCTTCGCCGATAGTAGAGACACAACAATTTGTAGACTTTCGGTTGGCCATAGATAGCTCTTTGCCATAGGTACGAAAGGGATACCCGTTGATGTCGTATTTGTCAAATGAACGGACCTTAAAGTCAAAACCATTAGTGACTTGTCTCAAATCGGCGTCCATAAACTCTGAATTAGCCTACAGCTTTAATACGAATGGATTGTTGCATTAGCCACAAATTAGACGAAGAAATGAAATGGTTTAATGGAAATTACCATTTGTTTGAACCAAGAGATGAAACCGGGATAACCGCCTCCATGCTTTGCTAGAAGCTCATACTCTTCGAAGGAATCCTTTTGGATCACCGCTCCATACGAGAATTTGGTGATGTATTGACTGTATCAAATTTATCTGGGAATAAGAGCAGTTCAAAGGAATTAGAAGTTGCGAAACAATGTACCAAGAACTTACTTGATGTACGGACGCACTTCTGTTAGGTTGTTGAAGATATACAACGAAATGGTCCGCCATTCTTCGACATCCAACGTTAAGGAATTAGAAGCACCGGCTGGTGTGAGATCCCCTTTGAATAGGCTGAGGTTGGATCCACCCTTTTTAGGGTCGCCAGCATTGTACCGAGGCTTCAGATTATGCAAATGATGATTTTTGGCTTCGTAGTTTGCTGTCACGAAGTTTGCCGCCTCCTCGGTAATGAATGCCTCGGCCATCGATGCTTCAATTCTATGTTTATTTTTACATTTTGCTCGAAGCGTCTTTTGCATCCTCTCAGTTGCGTAGCACCAATGATTTTGCACGCCCCCCCCCCTCTTGCCTTGGTTGGGAGATGCAAAATCAAGTGCTGCATTGGATTAAAGAAGCCCGACAGAAAGATCTTCTCTAACTTGCAGATCAACTCCGGTGCCAACTCTTCCATTTCTTCTAGCAGGCCAGGTGATAGTTCTTTCGCACAAAGAACACGGAAGAAATAGCTCAGCTCTGCCAGTACTAGCCATTCATCCTCAGGGATGGCGCCACGCAACATCACCGACATTACCCACTCAATCCATATGTGTCAATCATGACTCTTGAGACCAAATATCTTCAATTTTTCAAGAATCGCTCCCCTCTTTAGATTCGTTGCATACCCATCGGGGAACATCAACTGCATTTTCACCCACAAGATAATTTCCCTCACAGCTGGCCTTCCAAGATTGAACCATGCCTTTTGCTTTGTCCAGTTCTGCTTTCCTTTCGGTGGTTGCATGTTTTGTAACGGTCTATCACATAGCACCTCCAGATCGACTCTAGCCTTAGTATTATCCTTTGACTTCCCTTCTATGCCGAATAATGTACCAAAAAGTGCCTCATCGATATTCTTTTCAGTGTGCATCACATCGACGTTGTGTGGGCAAAGGAGGTCTTTGAAGTAAAGGAAGATCCCACAAGCATCTCTTGTGAGTCCAGGCGTGTTTCTAATTATACCCCTTGAAATACCCTGGACGCTCTGGATCTGGCTTGAGAGCGTTTAACTAATACATGGTCTCTTAGCCTGTCAATGCAGGTGGTGCATAGTTTTTGACAACTCTACCTTTGATGAAGTTCTTCTTCTCTTTCATGAACTTATGGCGAGGATCTGGGAACTGTTTATGCAAATTGAAGCAAGAAAACTTGCGACCGGCCTGAAGCCAATGAAACCCAAGAGCTCCCTTGCATGTGGGGCACAGGAACCTTCCATGGACACACCAGCCAATGAATAGCGCATACGCCGGCAAGTCATGCGTCGAGTACATGTACCAGACACGCATTATGAAGTTCTGTTTGCTAAAGGCATCATATGTCTTGAACCCATTATCCCGGGCTTCTTGCAATTCGTCCTTCAGCGGCTGCATGTACACATTCATATTCTTCCCTGGATAGTTGGGCCCTGGAATTATCAACCTCAGGAAAATGTTCTTTCTTTGCATAATCTGTACGGGTGGGAGATTGAGTGGAATGACAAATACGGGCCAACAACTTTATCGGGCTGCCATCACACCAAACACACTGAACCCATCCGTGCTGATGGCGACTCGAGGATGCCTTGGATCTGCCGCTTTTTCATCATCTAATGCATCGAAGCGCTTCCACGCTTCAGCGTCCGATGTGTGCACCATCATCAGCTTCCCATCTGCATCTAGTTGGGTTCTTTTGCCTGTTTTGTGCCATGTCATCTGTCTGGCCGTCTCTTCGACCATGAAAAGACGTTGAAGTCTTGGTACGATTGGCGTATATTGAAGAACATTAACGGGGATTTTGGTTTGCGTCTTCTCACCCATACCATTGCCTAGCACAAAATACCTGGATGACTTGCAAATGGGACAATAGTTCAAGTCCGCATACTAAAGCCTAAATAAGGCACATCCTTTCTCATAGGCATGTATCTTCTCATAGGGCATCTTAAGAGCATAGATGATTTTGTCTGACTGGTACAGGTTTGCAGGTAGTACATGGCCTTTGGGTAGAAAACATCCAAATATTGTCATCATTGCGTCGTAGCATTCTACGCCCAGTTGAATTGAGCCTTCAGAGCCATTATTTGTGAGATGGCATCCAACTGACAAAGCTTAGTGTACTCGTGGAGAGGACGTTTTGAAGACTCCAACATATCATTGAAGGCCTTTGTAGATTCCTCCATCTCATCGTCCGAGTCCCGAGCATCATCAAAGTTTTGCACCATGTCTTCCATCCCGGTACCATGCTCGTTGGTGCGATGATGAAGCACCTAGGCTCTGGGACGTTGGGCAGACTCACCATGAAATGTCCAGACCGTATAACCAAGCGTAAAACCAAACTTCTGCAGGTGTTTACTCATTTCAAGCTCATCCATCCTTTTATAGTTGTCGCACCGGGCACAGGGGCACCACTTTATTTTCTGGCCATTTGCAAATGCGGCTCTCACAAACCCACTGTTTTTTGTTAACCATTCATCGATCATGTCTTCCTGACTAGTGTAACCGGTGTACATCCACGCACGATCACTCATGTCGCGTAGCTACTGGACACACAAGAAATATATACATAATTCGGCAAACCATATCCATCAGTTAATGGACTTTGTCACTTTTATTACATCCATGCAACCTAGATGCTAATAGGTAAAGATAGGTCCTAATCCCACCCGAGTATGTGTAGATTGGGTTCGTTTTCCCATGCTCTGCTCCGGATCCGACGCAAAATTCGACAGCACCTCCCCGCTGTTCTCCTGATACACGTCTCGGCAATAAGCGGAGAGGATGTGTACCAGGAGAACAACAGGGAGGCACTGAAAAAATTCTGCATCGGATCCGAAGCAGAGCATATGGGAAAACGAACTCAATCTACACATACTCGGGCTGTCCATGGATAACGTTGGACAATTCGAAAGAATCACAGTTATAAATATGCAAATGCATGCATATTTATAGATGTAACCCTTTCAAACGGGAGACGCATAGTGGTCACGCATATTGTGTTGGGTTCTACGGTAGGGTGCGTAGACTGCAAATTAAAATTTTCCTACGCGCAGAACATCCAGGAACATGCTACGGGAGATGGATCACAGTTCGTTACCACTAGACGCGCAGTGCCGTGCAGCGGAAGAAGAGTTGGGGCAGCGCGTTCGCGTGGATCGTCTCCTCCTCGTCCGATCTCCCTCGAACAGCCGGTCGTCCGATCCCACGTACGAGTTCGCCGGAGCGGCGCAAGTGCACCGCCTCTAACGGTATCCGCGCGTGCAGGAGGAACACCGTGCGACGGACTGCTAGGTCCGATCACACAGTCGGCGGCGAGTGGAGGTGGCTATTCGCAACACATGCAAACCCTAGTCGCAGCGCCGAAGCGATCAACCACCTGAGTGTGCCGCACCTCCACTTTATATAGGCGTCCGTCACGGGCTCAACACTTGGGCCTCGCACGGGCCCTAAAGCCCAAAGTCTACTCCGTCATGTTCCTAGTCCAGTTCGGATCAAATCCGACCAGTGTCCTACGAACCGACGTCGTAGGTTCCTTCCCTTAAGCGCGCGACCCCTTAGGTTCAAGCCGGCTTGGTCACGATTCGGATCACCTCGACCTGCACGGTTGGTAGCGGCCTCTAGCAAGGCGTGCCGACCACCAAGCGAACTATGAAGCTGGTTAGGCGAACACAGCCATAACGTGTCACACTTCTGTTCCCTTTGCCGCACGATATATGTTGTCGGGCTCAAGGCGAGACTATCATCCTTGTGCTAGCCCGACCTCTTTCTCGTTCCAGTGATACCGACCACAAACTGGATTATCTCATAATCCTTGTCGCATGGCCATGCTTATCCTGGTCGGATCACACGAGGGGCCCAGAGTATATCTCTCCGATCGGAGGGGCAATCCCATCTTGCTCGACCATGTCTCACAAAGATGGGACTGGACAAACCCGAAACCTACCTTTGTAACTACCCGGTCACGGAGTAGCGTTTGGTCGGCCCAAAGCAAGTCTGTCACCATCCCGAGTACATGCTTCAGCTCAGGTCTTAGGACATAGAACGTATGTTGTACTAGAGACTCACAGATGACATATCGCTGCGTCTCATAGTTGGGTCTGTCCGACTCGGACCTTATCTCGACTCAGATCCGACTACGTCGAATCCGACCAGACCTTTCCAAGTCCATATTATCCGGTTAGCATCCAATGCTCCATGGCTAGTGAGACCAAGCCATCGACCGTGTCATATGCTAGTCTAGTCGGCTGCGCGTCCACACAACCCTTTCGACTAGGGACCTTTTAGGACAGTCATCATACAATGCATAGTCCCACAAACAAGTAATGCATTTTGTCGATACACATCATTGATAATGTCCAAGGACTATCTTTATTCATAAACACATAGGAAATATCATCATACATGATTGCCTCTAGGGCATATCTCCAACAGTCTCCCACTTGCACTAGAGTCAATCAAATAGACATCGAATGCCCATAGCTCTAACGTGCCCCTCATGCTTGGGTTGTGGAAGTGGCTTAGTCAATGGATCTGCAACATTTGCATCCATGTGAATCTTGCATAACTCTACATCACCATTCTTTACGATCTTTCGTATCAGGTGATATTTCCGGTCTATGTGTCTGACCTTGTGGTGATTCCTCGGCTCCTTGGCTTGTGCGATGGCACCGTAATTATCACAATAAAGGTCCAACGGTTTCACCGAGGCTGGGAAAATACCAAGATCATCCGTAAAATGCCGGATCCAAACACCTTCCTTTGCGCCTTCACAAGCCACAATGTATTAAACGGCTTACGTGGTAGAATCGGCCACCGTATCCTGCTTGGAACTCATCCAAAGGTAATCGCTCCTCCATTCGGGACGCATACCACGAATCCGGACTGTGATCGACAATCATCTCTGTCGGTTCGGAAACTAGCATCGACGTAACCCCTTACGACAAGCTCTTCCTCACCTCCATAAACTAGGAACATCTCTTTAGTCCTTTTCAGCTACTTCAAAATAGTCTTTACCGCTGCCCAATGACTCTCACCTGGGTTGGCCTGGTATCTACTTGTTAGGCTTATTGCAAAAGCAACATCAGGCCTTGTACATATCATGGCATACATGATGGATCCGATTGCCGAGGCATACGAAATCCTACTCATCCTGCTTCGCTCATCAGATGTCGAAGGACTCTGAGTCTCGCTTAGCCTTATACCATGTGAGAGCAGCAAGAACCCTTTCTTCGCCTCACTCATGTTGAACCGCTTCAACACTTTATCTATGTACGTGCTCTGGCTTAAGCCGAGCAGCCTCCTCGATCTATATCTATAGATCTTAATGCCTAAAATATAGACTGCCTCACCAAGGTCCTTCATCAAAAACTTGCCATTCAATGATCCCTTGACCGAGTTTAGCATCGAAACATCATTTCCGATCAGTAATATGTCGTCCACATACAAGATCAAAAACACTATTGAGCTCCCACTTAACTTCTTGTATAAACAAGAGTCCTCTTCGCTTTTGATGAAACCGAGACCAGTGACGACCTCATCAAAAACGAATGTTCCAACTCCGAGATGCTTGCTTCAACCCATAAATGGATCTCTTGAGCTTGCATACCTTACTAGTGCTAGTCGGATCGACAAAACCCTCGGGTTGTATCATATACACGCCCTCGGTTAAATTTCCGTGAAGGAAAGCCGTTTTGACATCCATCCGCCATATCTCGTAATCGAAATATGCAGCTATAGCTAGTATGATCCTCACCGATTTCAAAGATCGCTACCGGCGAGTAAGTCTCATCGTAGTCAATTCCTTGAACTTGTCCATAACCTTTAGCGACAAGCCGAGCTTTGTGGATCTGAATATTTCCATCCACATCGGTTTTCTTTTCAAAGACCCATTTGCAACCAATGGCAGTTACGCCAGGTGGCGGATCAACCAAGTCCCAGACTTGATTCTCATCCATGGACTTTAACTCGGATCTCATGGCCTCCAGCCATGCCTCGGAATCTGGGCTCACCATCGCTTCCGCATATGTGGCCGGCCTGCCGCTTTCTAGCAACAATACATCACGCACTCTGCGCAATCTTTCCGACCTCCGTGGTTCCGGTGCCGCTTCCACTACAGGTTCCCTGACTGACTCCGGTATGATCTCATCACTAGCCGAGCCGTCCCCGAGTGGTCCTCAAATTTCTTTGAGTCGAACCGTCCTCCCACCGCCTCCCGACCGAGAAACTCTTTCTCAAGGAAAACCCGTTCGAGCAACAAACACTTTGTTCTCTTCCGGTTGTAGAAGCTATATCCCAAGGTTTCCCTCGGATATCCCACAAATATGCATTTATCCGACTTAGGTGTAAGCTTGTCGACATAAGTCGCTTGACAAATGCTTCACAACCCCAAATCTTTAGAAAAGACAAATCGGGACTCTTCCCGTCCACATCTCATGTAGTGTCTTGTCTACGGATTTTGATGGTACCCTATTAAGTGTGAAAGCTGCGGTTTCTAGAGCGTATCCCCAAAATGACAAGGGTAAATCCGATTTGCTCATCATAGACCGGACCATGTCCAACAAGGTCCTATTCCTCCGTTCCGACACGCCGCTTTCTCTATGGCGTGCAGGAGGTGTGAGCTGAGGTACTATACCTCAACTTTTCAGATGATCATCAAACTCCTGGCTCATGTATTCACCTCCACGATCAGATCGGAGAAGCTTTATAGTCTTGCCGAGCTGATTCTCAACCTCATTCTAAAACTCTTTGAACTTTTCAAAAGTCTCCGACTTGTGCCTCATCAAATAGATATATCCATATCTACTCCAGTCGTCGGTAAAAGTCACGAAATCTTGATAGCCACCTCTGGCGATTGTGCTCATTGGACCACACACATCACTGTGTATAAGCTCCAACAACTCGGACGCCCTCTAGCAACTCTTTGCGAAAGGAGACTTAGTCATCTTGCCGAGCAAGCATGATTCACATGTCTCGAACGACCCGAAGTCGGACAAAGTTAGGAGCCCATCATCATGGAGCTTCTTCATGCGTTTCAGACTAATGTGTCCAAGCCGGCAATGCCAGAAGTATGTCAGATTTATCTCATTAGGCCTATGCCTCTTGACATTCACGTTATAGACCGGTTCCTGTTCTAGATTCATTATAAATAGCCCATCAACAATAGGTGCATAGCCGTGGAACATACCATTCAAAAATATCGAACAACCATTGTCCTTTAAATTGAATTCATAACCTTGACTCATCAAACATGAGGCAGAATAAATGTTCCGACTAAGTGTAGGAATGTAATAACAATTATTCAATTCCATGATGAATCCGGAAGGAAGCTGGAGCTGCATCGTGCCGACCTCCAACGCAGCAACTCTTGCTTTGTTGCCGACCCTGATGTCAATCTCCCCTTGTGCCACACGCCTAGTTCTTACCAGCCCTCGCATCGAGTTGCAAACATGAACAACCGATCCGGTATCAAATACCCAAGAGCTACTAGGTATGTCGGCAAGGTAAATGTGTATAACATATGCAACAAGTGTACCTTTGCTGAAGAAGCATTTCCGGCCTTCTTGCCATGCTCGCAAGCCACTTGCTCTGATTCCTCTTCCAAAGGACCGGTCTCCTTGCGGTGAAAGCAAACGGTCTTGAGTCCGTCCAGACTTCTCAAGCAGCGGCAGAGGTTATCGTCTCCGTGCCCTTTGCCTTAGCCTTTTCTTGGACCAACTCTTCTTGAACTTAGCCGATTTCGCACCATCAACACTTGATGCGTGCCTTTCTTAATATCCTGTTACGCCACTTTGAGAATCCCATGCAATTCGGTGAGCTTCTTATCCATGCCATGCATATGATAGTTCGAGATGAACGCGTTCCATAGTCTGGGCGGAAGAGAACCCAACAAAGATCAAGAGCTAGCTCATCCAAGAGTGGGAAGCCCAAACGATCCAAAGCTTGCACATATCCGATCATCTTGATCACATGTGGGCTCAGTGGATCACCTTCCTTCAGCTTGCAATCCATCAAGGATCGCCAGACATTGTACCTTTCGGTCCTAGCCTGTGTCTAAAACATGCTCTTGAGACTCTCGATCATATCGTAAGCCTCAACATTTTCGAAATGCTGTTGCAAATCGGGCTCCATACAAGCTAGCATTAGGCGGTGATCTCCGTTGATTCATCAACGAGTTTACGTAGGCATTCTTAGCTGTGGCACTAGCATTATCGGCGAGTTCCTCCGGAAGTGGATCCTCTAGAACATGTTCCTTTTATCGTGCTTGAGAACAATTCTCAAATTTCTATACCAGGTGGTAAAGTTTGTTCCATTCAGTTTATCCTTTTCCGTAATTGATTTCAATGCAAAGTTGGGTTGAGCAGGTGGTGCCATTGATCTACAAATGAAAATATGCAATTACTAAGCAATGTGTTTATGTAGAGTAATTCTAGCCTAATGTAAATACTCCCACCGAAGTTGGCATCCCTCCGCAAGTTCTCGGTGATTCAGGATCCGACTAGCGCATGCGACTAGTGAGCTTTAGCATCATCGCTAGCCAACATACCTATCCGTAAGCAACTCCTTGCTAATCGTATCTCTATCGACTCACAGCCGGTCGGGAAGGTATCTCATACCCCGGCTCCCAAACTTCTTTGCCACAAGGCCCAAAACCGTTTGATAGCCTTGTCAAGTTAACTTTGATGCAAAGGTATGTCCATGTCCGACACGAACCCTTCAGTTCAAGGACACCCAAAGAAGACCCCAATTTTATGAGCCCACTACTAGGCGTGCTTGACGTGCGAAGGTGCAACATCGGGATGGCAATTAAGCTTGATATTCATGAGGGATCTTTCTACCATTCTAACATGCATAGAAACAAAGAAGCATAACAATCACAATAACACATATTGTGAAATAGTATGGCTCCTTCATGGACGTTCTTCCAGTCAGCTCGACTCAGATGACCATCTACTGAACTCCATCTTGTTTGTCACGCCGGACGCCAAGCCACCAACCTGATCTCTATTATCCAACTACTACAACTAGTAATGAATTTTACATAGAGTCACAAGTCGACACGCAGGTCGTTATACAATATAATGACACCACCTTGGCTCCTGCCGGCTGACAAACATGACACGCAGGCCTGTTAACCCCGATGGTGGATGACCGACCGGTAGGGGTAGATCGTGTCACGACCTCATCGATCCCGATTGACAGAAAACATAGCCTCAACGATCCCCATGTGCAGTTGATCACATCAACCGTGCACATAGCCGATCTTATCAACGACAATAGATCTCATCTGCCGCCTCCACATATCTAATATGCATACGATCTGAATCCAAATCCTATAGCAGAGGCTCTGATACCACTGTTGGGTTCTACGGTAGGGTGCGTAGACTGCAAATTAAAATTTTCCTACACGCAAAACATCCAGGAACATGCTATCGGAGATGGATCACGGTTCGTTACCACTAGACGCGCAGTGCCGTGCAACGGAAGAAGAGTTGGGGCAGCGCGTTCGCGTGGATCGTCTCCTCCTCGTTCTGATCTCCCTCGAACAGCCGGTCGTCCGATCCTACGTACGAGTTCGCCGGAGCGGCGCAAGTGCACCGCCTCTAACGGTATTCGCGCGTGCAGGAGGAACACCGTGCGGCGGACTGCTAGGTCCGACCACACAGTCGGCGGCGAGTGGAGGTGGCTATTCGCAATACATGCAAACCCTAGTCGCAGCGCCGAAGCGATCAACCGCCTGAGTGTGCTGCACCACCACTTTATATAGGCGTCCGTTGCGGGCTCAACACTTGGGCCTCGCACGGGCCCTAAAGCCCAAAGTCTACTCCGTCATGTTCCTAGTCCAGTTCGGATCAAATCCGACCCGGTGTCCCTCTGAACCGGCGTCGTAGGTTCCTTCCCTTAAGCTGCCGACCCCTTAGGTTCAAGCCGGCTTGGTCACAGCTCGGATCACCTCGACCAAGACGGTTGGTAGCGGCCTCTAGCAAGGCGTGCCGACCACCAAGCGAACTATGAAGCTGGTTAGGCGAACCTGTACAACGTGTCACACTTCTGTTCCCTTTGCCACACGATATATGTTGTCGGGCTCAAGCCGAGACTGTCATCCTTGTGCAAGCCCGACCTCTTTCTCGTTCCAGCGATACCGACCACAAACCGGATTATCTCATAATCCTTGTCGCATGGCCATGCTTATCCTGGTCGGATCACACGAGGGGCCCAGAGTATATCTCTCTGATCGGAGGGGCAATCCCATCTTGCTCGACCATGTCTCGCGGATGGGACCGACAAACCCGAAACCTACCTTTGTAACTACCCAGTCACGGAGTAGGGTTTGGTCGGCCCAAAGCAAGTCTGTCACCATCCCGAGTACATGCTTCAGCAGAGGTCTTAGGACATAGAACGTATGTTGTACTAGAGACTCACAGATGACATATCGCTGCGTCTCATAGTTGGGTCTGTCCGACTCGGACCTTATCTCGACTCGGATCCGACTACGTCGAATCCGACCAGACCTTTCCAAGTCCATATTATCCAGTTAGCATCCAATGCTCCATGGCTAGTGAGACCAGGCCATCGACCGTGTCATATGCTAGTCTAGTCGGTTGCGCGTCCACACAGCCCTTTTGACTAGGGACCTTTTAGGACAGTCATCATACAATGCATAGTCCCACAAACAAGTCACGTACTTGCTGATACACATCATTGATAATGTCCAAGGACTATCTTTATTCATAAACACATAGGAAATATCATCATACATGATTGCCTCTAGGGCATATCTCCAACATATTGATGATTGAAGACACCCATAGCTAGCAAGTTTCATCGGCACGAAGACCGGAACAGAGCAAATGAAGGGGGGAGGTGGAGATGTCATTTGTGCTCACCCACGAATGCAGGGACGAAGCTCATCGAACGCACGGTGAGGTCGTCGAACACCAGACCCTCGCAGCGACGAAACAACTGCACATTTAAAACCACCTGATCAACACAAATATGATATTTTTTACAACAGAATCGAAAAATATATGACCTAACTCATAATTCACAAATATATGACCCCGTCGGCCTCTGGAAGGCCGAAGAGCACCTTTTCGGGAGGTGTCGGGGGTCGGGGTGTCGGGGGTGTCATGTCAAGGTCGGGGTGCTGTGTCGGGGTCGGGGGTGCCGTGTCGGGGTGTCAGGGTGTCGTGTCGAGGGTCGGGGTGTCGGCGCGTGTTGAGGAGGCCGAGGGGAAGGGTGGCCGGTGATGGTGCAGCTCCGGCAGCGGGGCGGCGCGTCTCCGCGATGGGGTGGGCAAGGCGGCTGCCGCGTCAGGTCCGCTAGGCGGGCGGGCGGCCGGGCGGCCGGGCGACGAGGCGGGCTCGGGCGGGCGCCTCGGCGCCAGTTCTCAGGCGCGGGCGGCGTGTTCGAACCAAGGCGCGGGTGAGGTGAGGGAAGAAAGGGAGGGTGGGGCGCGGGGCCCTGATCGTTTTTTAGTTAGGTTAAATTTCTTTGTCGTCTGCTAGTAGACGACAAAGAGCCTAGCTAGTGGGGTGGGCCAGGGGGGGAACAACCGTTAGTTGGCCACCTTCTTTGCCGCCTGCTAGCAGACGACAAAGAAAGTGGCCGTTAGGTTGTTCTCATTAGTGGGCGACCCTCCCTCTTTGCCGCAGACGGCAAATTTTTTTATGCCGTCTGCTAACAGACGGCAAAGAGATGGCTAACAACAAACATGATCTTTGCCGTCAGTTTTCTGTAAGCTGATGGCAAAGACCTTCTCTGGCGTCAGCTAGTAGACGACAAAGAGCTAGCTGACGGCAAAGATACTGATTCAAGTAGTGATAGATCGAAGACAAATACAAGGCTATAAAATTGCACAATAATAAAAGCTCAAGAACTCAAAATAATATCAATGAATAATCTGATTATAAACCCACAATTTATCAGATCCTAACAAACACATCGCAAATTATTACATCGGGTTGATATCCGAAGAGATCATTGTATCGAAGATAGAGAGAGAGAGAGAGAGAGAGAGAGAGAGAGCGATCTAGCTACTGCTATGGACCCGTAGATCCTGTAGGAATTACTCACACATCATCATAGAGGCAGGAAGGTTGATGAAGGTTGCCTCCCCAATGGTTTCCCTCTCTGGCAGAGTACCGGAAAAGGTCTCCAAATGGGATCACGGAAGAACAGAGACTTGCGGCAGCGGAAGAATTGTTTCGGGTCTTGCTTCAAGGTTTTTGGAATATTAGGCAATTTATAGGCCAGATATTAGGGCAAACGGAGCCAGGGCAACAAGCTTGCCTGGTGCACCTACCGCCTAGGCATGCCATGTGAGCTTGTGGCTCCCTCATGTGTCTTCTGGTCTCTCCCGAAAGCTTCTAAGGTCTCTTATGTTCTAGAAAAATCACCGTAAATTTTTATTGTGTTTGGACTTCATTTGGTATGGTTACTATTGTCAGACACGGATTCTCACAACGATGAATCTAAGGTGAGGCTTCGATAGGCTAAAGCCTACCCTCCAAATTTGCGACATTATTCTTGGGAGATCCTATCTGCCGCATTCTGCAGCAGATTGGCAGGGCTTTGCACAGGTTGTTCTCATTAGTGGGCCACCCTCCCTCTTTGCCGCAGACAGCAAAATTTTTATGCCGTCTACTAGCAGACGGCAAAGAGCTGGCTGACAACAAACATGATCTTTGCCGTCAGTTTTCTGTAAGCTGATGGCAAAGGCCTTCTTTGTCGTCAGCTAGCAGACGACAAAGAGCTGGCTGACGGCAAAGATACTGATTCAAGTAGTGATAGATCGAAGACAAATACAAGGCTATAAAATTGCACAATAATAAAAGCTCAAGAACTCAAAATAATATCAATGAATAATCTGATTATAAACCCACAATTTATCAGATCCTAACAAACACATCGCAAATTATTACATCGGGTTGATATCCGAAGAGATCATTGTATCAAAGATGGAGAGAGAGAGAGAGAGAGAGAGAGAGAGAGTGATCTAGCTACTGCTATGGACCAGTAGATCCTGTAGGAATTACTCACACATCATCATAGAGGCAGGAAGGTTGATGAAGGTTGCCTCCCCAATGGTTTCCCTCTCTGGCAGAGTACCGGAAAAGGTCTCCAAATGGGATCACGGAAGAACAGAGACTTGCGGCAGCGGAAGAATTGTTTCGGGTCTCGCTTCAAGGTTTTTGGAATATTAGGCAATTTATAGGCCAGATATTAGTGCAACGGAGCTGTGGCAACAAGCTTGCCCGGTGCACCTACCGCCTAGGCACGCCATGTGAGCTTGTGGCTCCCTCATGTGTCTTCTGGTCTCTCCTGAAAGCTTCTAAGATCTCTTATGTTATAGAAAAATCACCGTAAATTTTCATTGTGTTTGGACTTCATTTGGTATGGTTACTATTGTCAGACACGGATTCTCACAACGATGAATCTAAGGTGAGGCTTCGATAGGCTAAAGCCTACCCTCCAAATTTGCGACATTATTCTTGGGAGATCCTATCTCACGCATTCTCAGAAAGCAGACAAGGTGGCTTCTGCCAGTATGCAGAAGCACGGGCCGACCCAACCAGGACAACAAGCTTGCCCGGTGCACCTACCGCCTAGGCACGCCATGTGAGCTTTTGGCTCCCTCATGTGTCTTCTGGTCTCTCCCGAAAGCTTCTAAGGTCTCTGATGTTCTAGAAAAATCACCGTAAATTTTCATTGTGTTTGGACTTCATTTGGTATGGTTACTATTGTCAGACACGGATTTTCACAACGATGAATCTAAGGTGAGGCTTCGATAGGCTAAAGCCTACCCTCCAAATTTGCGACATTATTCTTGGGAGATCCTATCTGCCGCATTCTGCAGCAGATTGGCAGGGCTTCGCACAGGGCGCAGTAAGCCTGGGCCGACCCAACCAGGAAAAGCGCGCGCAGTAAAGACAACAAAAAATACAATGCGTTTGTGCAAGTTCGAACTCGCAATCTGCGAGTACTGGACACAGGTACCCAGCCAATGGAGCTGCGTAGTGCTAGTGACGAATTGCAAGCGCGAAGTAAATAGAACTAATGGTAACGGCCATTCTGAATATTTTACTTATTTCAAACATTTCATGAAAATTCTGAATACATTTCTAAAATTTTGAATGAATTATTAAAAATCATGAAAATGTTTTGAAAAACTTGTGGCCAATTATTCGATTTGTAACCAAAGTTTAAAAGTGGGAAGAATGTATGAATTTGTCAACAAGTTTTGAAAACAGGAAAATTTATTAAATTCAAACATTTCTTGACCAATATGAACAAGTTTTTAAAAAATGTGAACAATTTTTAAATGTTAATTTCAAAACAGGAAGTTTTTCGAATTTGTGAACAATTTTTGAGAAAATGTACCATTTTCTTCAAATATGAACAATTTTGAAAAAATGGACATTTTTTTGCATCTGCGAACAAATTTTGAAACTCTGAACAGATTTAGGAAAGTGCGAACATTATTTGTAATTTGCGAAAGAGTGATTTAAAAAAAGAACATTTTCTGAACTTATGAACAATTTTTTGAAAGTGAACTTCTTTTAAAATGTATATTTTGAAAATGTGCAAATAGTTTTTGAATTTCTGAACAGTTTTAGGGAAAAGGAACAATTTTTTGAATATATCTACAAACTATGCAATTTTGAACAAATTTTGAAACCGCGACCATTTTTTTTTGAATTCTTGAACAAATATTAGAAACAAGGAAGTTTTCATGATATTCCAAGGAAAAATTTATAACTACGAACATTTACAAAGTTTATGAACAAAAAATGAAAAATGGAACTTTTCATGAATTTGTGTACAAATTTCGAAATTATAAACTTTTATGAATTTTTGAACATTTTTCTAAAAGGAGCAAACATTTTTGCAAATCTGATTTTTTTAAAACAGAAACATTTTTCGAAAATTTTGAATAAAATTTGAGAACGGAAATATTTTCCCAAAAACTTGAAGAAATTTTTAAAAATTCGTTCATTTTTAAAATTACAGAAAAAGTGAATAAATTAAAAAGAAAAGAAACATAAAAAACGAACAAAATTTTAAAAAGCGAACATTTTTTGGAATTGTAATCTGTTATGAATTTTGAACATTTTTTGAAAAGGAGCAAACAACTTTTCGAAAATCTTATTTTTTTTATTTTGTGAACAAAATTTGAAAACAGAAACATTTTTCAAAAATGTGAAAAAAAATTGAGGATGGAAACATTTTCCGAAAAACTTGAACAGATTTTGAACAATTCAAACATTTTGTAAATTCCAGAAAAAGTGGAATAAAGTAAGAAAAGAAACAGAAAATACGAAAAAGAAGAGAAAAACGAAAATTAAAAACGAAAGAGAAACTGAAAATAGAAAATCCGGTTTAGGAACCTTCTAGAATGTTCCCAAAACCGAAAAACCGGCTTATTTTTAGGCTAAAACACACGCTTTATTACTCAAGAATGTTCTGAGGAATACATCTCAAGTTTGGAGGTTGGAGCAGCCAAACATGGCGACCAATAGACAGACTAAGTTGCCAGATTTAGCGAGGCTATGTGCCTCGATATTTGTGGTTCTACGTTCAAAAATAAAAGAACAAGATTGAAATTCAGACTCCATTTGCTTGATCTCCCGGATAATATGTGCATGTGTTCCTTCATTGCCTTCAGAAATATTGGAGACCACTTCTTTGCAGTCCGATGCGACCATCACTTGTGTTTGCATTAGATCAGATGCTAAAGCCAATGCCTCCCTGCATGCTAGGGCTTCAAGAGACGCCGGGTCGGAGACACCCTCAAAACATATAGCTGAAGCCCCCATGTACGAGCCATCCATGGCTCGACAGATGACACCGACTGATCCGCGTCTTGCTGATTTGGTTGTAGACCCATCCACTTTGATCTTGCAAAGGGCCCGGTGGCGGAGAGGAAGCCACCGAATCAACGTTGGAGCTCTCACCGTTACTCGCTATGAGGCCTAGAGACTGATATCTCTAAGATGAAGCGATCAACAAAGAGATGCGTACTCGCTGGACTTTGAAATATATTTTCATGGATTGCCTTCCGACGAGCATGCCAAAATAGCCCATAGAGTGACTAGAGCTCTGATGAAATCTGACGATGATACTTTCTCCATTATAGTGAAGATCCATCTGCGTGCATCAGGTTCTGTTACCTCACTTAAAGCCGACAGCAGATGCTTTTCCTCGAGCGCCCACACGCACCTCGACATGGTGCACTCCAACAACGAGTGACGCCACGAATCCTCATTGCCGCAAATTCTGCACCGGCTTGTCGTCGCCATTTGCCGGTGGTGGAGCAAGTTTGCAGAAGGTATAGATCACAGTGCTAATCTCCAAAGAAACACTAGGATTTTTGAAGGAGCCTGGATCTTCCAGAGTTGGCACCACGACCGTTCCTCTGATTCAGTATTCGACGAATCGCTCCGTCCTTCCAACCAAGCTTCCCTCCTGATTTTAGTTGTTACCAACATGCGGTAGGCTGATCTAACTGTAAATATACCCTTACGCTCATGGCTCCAAACACATAAGTCATCAACAGATCTGGTGCACACCGGAATGGATAGTATAGCATCAGCGTCGAACTTGATAAAAATGCTTCGGACTAGTCCCCTATTCCAGTATAGGTGCAACGTTAAAACGGGCCGGCCCAACCGCAAACGTTCGCTCGCTCGCTTCTGCGAAACAGCGACAATTCGCCGCAGCGAGCGGCAAATAGGATATTCCATTATTCTTACCACCGAACATCAAGACATTTTGTAGGACCAACCCAACAAAGATCGACCACTTGAGCCCAAATAGTGGCCATTTGGTACGAGTAGCGCTCACACCCCCGTCTATTTGTAGTTCCTATATGGGCCGGCCCATGTAGATTTATTCTCACCAGTTTTGGGAACCTTGGTTTTCCGTATGTTTCTCTGGCCGTTTTCGTATTTGTTCTTTTCACTGTTTTATAGTTTTATTTTTTATCATGACTTTTAAAAAAATTGTGAACGTTTTTTAAATTCATGTACATATTTCAAAATGAGTAAAATACGCTGGAGGCCCTAAAAGTATTCCAATTGTGTCAAGTATGTCCTAAAAGTTTGAAATCGTTCACCGTGGGTCCTAAATGTGTGTAAGTCGTTCACCGCGAGTCCTAAAAGTATTCCAAAGTGTATCAAGTAGGTCCTAAAAGTCGCCGGAAAAATACATATATAAGATTGAACTTGTAATACTTGTAGGACCTCCATTGTATTTTACTCTTTCAAAATCCATGAAGTTTTTCTAAATGGATAATTTAAAATAAAATCCTGATATTTTTTCAAATACATGTAAAAATTTTAAATTCATGAACTCCTTTTTAAATTCATGAACAATTTAAAGTTCATGAACTTTATTTTAAAATTACTGAACATTTTTAAAATCCATGAACTTTTTTAAAATGTGTGACCTTTTCAAAAATTTAAAAACATTTTAAAATTCGTGAACATTTTTTCAAATTCATGTTTTATTTTTTGAATTTGCAAAAGGAAAAACGTTGTAGAGGAGCACCGCACGACTCAAAAAAAAGAAGCTACACCAGGCACAGCCGCACGCCCGCACCCCTGCGCCAAACCTAGCCGCCGCCGGACGGCCGGAGCTCTTCAGTCGCCACGCCGACCGATCGGAAGGAGGAGGCTACGCCGGCACAGGCGCACGACGGCACGCTGCCGAGACTGCCCCCAGTCGCCCACCGCGGGAGGCCATCCGTCGTCGGCCGTCGCGACGGCACTTCGCCGTTCGCCGGCTCCTCCCTCTCCCGTAGCCTGTCCAGGAGGCAGCCAGGGAGGTCCTCCGCGGCTCCACGGAGACCACAGCGAGCGCGCGGACTTCCGCCGGACAAGGTCGTTTTCTTCTCTTGCTGTTGATTAGAGATGAGAAGAGCACACATGCTTTGCAAAATTTGTGTGCTTAATTTGCTCATTTGTCTCCATATACTTTCTTCGTGAAGCATATGGACAAGGTAGCTAGTGTAGTTCGTGTAGGCTGCCACTCCCTCCGTCCCATAATATAAGAGCGTTTTTTACACTAGTGGAAATAGTTTAGTTCTAGTAAATACCTAGCTAGTTGTATTTATAATTATAATCCTTGAACTAATCTCTATTCTTGTTTCGTTGTTTATATGGAAATGAAGAGAAATAATACCAACTAGTTTAGTTTTCTAGTCAGTAGCTAGTTGTACTCATATTGTCTGTTTAAATTGAAACTTTGGCAGTGCCAAATTTTTAGTACAAAAATTGATAGATTTAAAAAAAAATCCAGAAACATTCCAGTAAATACTACTCCCTCTGTCCCATAATATAAGAGCGTTTTTGACATTAGTGTAGTGTAGAAAATGCTCTTATATTATGGGACGGAGGGAGTAGTAAATGTTTGCAGTAGTAACCTGAGAAATTTAGAGCTTATTTGGGCAAATGGATTATGAGATAATGGCTGTTTTCTAAATCTATCTATACCTACTAATAAAGGGGCTAATGATTCTTGCCACCAAATTTTGGTCCGTTTACTAGGTCGCTTGGTACGTCCATCGCTAAATTTTCGCCCGTTTTCTAGATCGCTTCGTACGTCAATCGTGCATAGAAGGGAACCTCCCGATTTTGTTGGAAAAAGAAAAGATCACGCGCCCAGATCTAAGGCACGATAGTTGAGAACTCAATGCCGGTCTGCCCACCTAACTGGCCCAAGGAAGCCAGCCCGCAAGGCAGAAAAATTATGCAGGTTTGTGGAATTGAACTCACAACCCTTAGACTGCATAGTTTTCTAGATCGCTTCGTACGTCAATCGTGCATAGAAGGGAACCTCCCGATTTTGTTGGAAAAAGAAAAGATCACGCGCCCAGGTCCAAGGCACATAGTTCGTGAGAACTCAATGCCGGCCCGCCCACCTAACTGGCCCAAGGAAGCCAGCCCGCAAGGCAGAAAAATTATGCAGGTTTGTGAAATTGAACTCACGACCCTTAGACTGCATAACTAGAGTCAAAGCCAACTAAGCTAACTCAACCTTTTTATCATAAAAAAGGTTGTTTCTTTTTTTAAATAGTCCCACCTCGCCTACTTGCATCAAATACTCCTAATTTATATAGGCTTTTCAGTTTCCTGTTTATCAAGGACCCAACTGGAAATCAATAAGCAAAGGCTGAGAAGGATTTGATTTCAACAAGAGAAATAAGGAAGGAATTCATGAGACATGCACGTTTCTGCTGCACCATTCTATACATGGTCATAAAGAATGAAAGTAATTGAGCCCAGGGAAATTATAAGGAAGGAAATTCTATATATGGAGGCAAATATATGCACGTTGCACCATTCTACATGGTCAAATAAAGAAGGAAAAGAATGAGTCTAGGAGAATATAATAAAGGAAAGATGTCCCTCATTCTATAACATGAAAGAAAATAACATGCACGGTTGTGCATCTGTGCTGGGTTAGCTCTAATTAAAATGGGATTACTACCATTGGGCATGTTGCACATTCTCAATAGTATAAGGACCTGCATATTGGGAGTTTTTTTTTTACTACGTCCACAAAATTTAATTAATGACACTGAATTACATTTTGATAAATTCTATCAAGTAGCCTTTTTGCAAAGATGGGCATGCTGAAAGCACATAATTCTTATTCTTGCCGGGGATAATTGATGTGTATCATAAATGAAAGAGTAAATTCCATTTTTTACCCCTAAAGTTGACGCTTGTGACCAGAAACATCACAAAAGCGTATATTTATGTTCTTGCTTATGTTTTAGGCTTAAACCATTACATTCTTACTGGGATAGGAGAGTGAAGTGATTTTTTTTCTTCCATTGCAATTGATGGACATATTTAGGTGGCACCTTTCGAATGTTGTCGTGGGATGTTGGCGGTCAATAAACAGAACAATTTCTCCCCCGTTGCAACGCACGGGCATATTTCCTAGTAGATTCAAAATTTGATATTTTGCAGAACATTCAGAAAATTTCTAGTAAATACTACATATTTCTATTAGTATTCTGGGAAAGTTTGAGCTTATTAGGACAAAATGATCAGGAGATAATGGCTACTCCTTTATCAAGACGGTTCCAAATTTTCGTTCGAAAAATGATATTTAAAAAGAACAAGTAATACTATTCCCTCCGTCCCATAATATAAGAACATTTTCAAACTAACATAGCCTGAAAAACGTTCTCATATTATGGGACAGAGGGAGTATATGTTTCCAGTAGTAATCTTGGAAAATTTCAGCTTGTTTGGACAACAGAATTAGCAGATAATGTTTTCTCATCAGAAGGGCGTTTTAATTTTCTCGCCGTTAACTTTGAGTCCACTCTCCATTTTCTTCCTAAATTCGTATTTCCATCGAAGGATGTGGAATTTATTTGAACTGGTAAACAGATCAAAGGTAATATAAATCAATATCAGTAACTTTTTTTTTCTGTCACCTTCAGCTATGGTAATCTTCCATATTGTGGATTTGCCAACATTGGTCCAATTCACATGGATGATCCTTTTTGCCCTACTAACGATGTGCGCTAGCATTGTTTTCAGATCCACAAGTGCATCAAGGTTAGTAGGAATTCTCTTTTCTGGATTGATTGAATCCATCTTGTCACAGTACAATACTAATGTGCTACTCTGTTTGGCCTCCAATTGAAGCCGTAGTGGTCTGCAAGAACTCGCCCAAGTATCTTTGGCATTCTATGTGTTGGGGTGCATCCTGTTGGTATTGCCATAAGGATGGAGAGGAGGGACAGTTTAGAGCTTTTGAGGTTGGAGGGAGGAATTTCGCAGGAGAGGGGCAGCCGCATTGTGCATTACTACTGGAAGATGCCACGGGCATGTCTCACCTCGCAGTCATGGATACGGAGCGGAGGTTGAGCTCTAGGCGTGTCAGACGACTTCCATGGGCAGGTGATGTTTGCATGAAAGTTGCAGTTGCGCCGTGAGGTGGTGGATTGGCTCGATTCCTTCCTTCCAGCGAAGCCCCTCGCCTCAAGTAATTCCCACCTTCCCTGTTTATTTGATACTCCCTCCTTCCATCTATATAGGGCCTAATGTGTTTTCCAAGATCACCTTTGACTATTGATAAGATTAATAGTACATGTGATGTATAATGTGAAAATTATATCATTGAAAGCTCCTTTCACATACGAATTTGACGGTATGCTTTGTGTAACTTGCATGTCATATATTATTGCTCTAACATTTGATCAAAGTTAGCCTCGAAAAATGCGTTAGGCCCTATATAGATGGAAGGAGGGAGTACATTAATTCATCTGGTACTAAGCACACCATATGATATGTCATAAACACGTTATGTTGAGTTTCCAGAACATAAACACTTGGCCATAAATATGTTACGTTCAGCAGTGTTTCCAGACATAGTTTACCACATCATAAAATATGCTAGACAATCGGCCAGCCCTGGTTCCTGGCAACTGGTGTCTGCGCTATAGCGAAGCACATTCGTTGTGCTAGTAGAACATAAAAACTCAACTGTTGCAGTTATTAACAACATCATTCTCCCCCCAAAAAGAAATTTAGAAGATCGTAGGTAGGAGCAGGAGCTTGATGACAAGCTTGGCTCTAGTTTGACAAGAGCCTATGGATAGGCAAGGGGAAGAAATAGAAGGGTGGAATGAAAGAGCGTTCTGGCCCCACGAAAGTATAATACATAGCTGGGGTGGGTGGCATTTACAAATGTAAATCATATTGGCTAGTACAATATTACAACGGTACATATTCCCAAGGTTTGACATGCCAATGGCCTTTTGGTTTATCTTTTTTTAGTAGGGGAAGGGTCAAGAAGGACCTAGGCTGCACTAGATATTAGAAGCTACAATACAACCGTATTTTACACAAGGACCCACAAGGAAAGTGAAATTACAAACGAGTCCTTGCATCTTATAGGAAAGACCCCTGCATCACGTAACTAGATTGTAATTTGGTCCTGACTTGTAGGCTTTGACACATAACCAAACCTAGTGTCACCAGGGACAAAACCACTTGGAGCACTAGATCCGCCGCAGGACCACCGCCGGCAGCTTGCTGGAGTTAGAGGATGTAGACGTGTGGCGGAGGCCGAACTCCTTCCCTGTAGCTCTTCAGGCTAAGGGGGAGAAAAGGAACTAGAAGCTCCACACGGTCGTCATTCGACCAGAGGATACATCAACAGGGCGTCGGAGGCCAGCCATCAACCAAACTGAATCCTTTAGGACCAGGGGAGGAAAGCTCCAGTGGCGAGCGCACATACGCCACTGGGAATGAGCTCCAGGGACAAATTGGCTGCACAACCTGTCGGACGATCGATTATTTCCCCTCCACCTTCCCCCTTCCTCCACCATGGTGACCAAGAGAGAACATGACAAATAAACAAGCTCAAGATCGTGGTAGCTTTCGAGCAAATGAGCTAGAAATGAAGGATCCAGACTGTTGGATAATGAGCAACTAGTATTCACTGAGGGCCATAGGCCATTACATATACATGTGTGGTAAAGTGTAGGAAACCCTTTATACAATGGGGATGTACCGAAAAGGGACTATACACATCTAACACCCCCCCTCAAACTCATGGTGGATCAACAACACTGAGTTTGGAGAGAAGAAAACCATGATGCGCTCGAGTCCGTGCCTTCGTGAAGAAGTCCGCCAACTGTAACTCAGAGGGCACATAGTGAAGAGCGAGAGTCTGATCCTGCACATCAGCACGCATAAAGTGGGCATCCACACTGATGTGCTTGGTGAGCTCATGCTTCACCGGGTCACGCGCAATACTGGTAGCACCGGTACTATCTGACAGTGAGTCGAGGTAGTAGCAGACACACCAAAATCCTCAAGTAACCACCGTAACGATTCACCTCACCACCATTAACATAGCCATGGCTCGCAACTCACCTCTCGTGCTCGGCGAGAAACGGCACTGCTTTCTTTGTCTTCCGTGCAATAAGAGAGCCGCCAAGAAAGACACAAGAAGGGCCGAATGACGCCGATCGAGGGATCACTAGCCCATGTAGCATCAGAGTAGGCCTGGAGCTCAAGAGAGCTGGAGCGGGGAAAGAAAAGGCGATGAGAGATCGTGCCATGAAGATATCGGAGAACACGGAGGAGATGACTATAGTGGATAGAGGCGGGTGCTGAAACAAACTGACTCAGGATGTGAACAGGATAGGAGATGTCGGGACGCGTAACGGCAAGGTAGACAAGGCTGCCAACGAGGTGACGATAGCAAGTGGGATTAGAAAGAGGGTCACCGTCGGAAGGATTTGCTCGAACGTTGAGCTCCATAGGAGTCACAACAGTGCGCTCATCACCAAGAGCAGCACGAGCAAGAAGATCCTGAATATAGTTTTCCTAGGAGATGTAGAAGCCATCAGAGGTCGAGGAGATCTCAATCCCAAGAAAATATCGAAATGGACCAAGATCAGTCATGAGGAACTGGTCGCGAAGGCGTGCCTGAACAAAGGCAATGTAGTCAGAGTCGTCACCAGTGATGATCATGTCATTAACATAGAGAAGGAGAAGAGTCCGACCACGAGGAGACGTGTGAACAAACAACGCGGGATCATGATCACTGGGCAAGAATCCTGCGGTAGTTACCACAGAGGCGAAGCGCTCGAACCAGGCGCGAGGGGCCTGTTTAAGACCATAGAGGGAGCAGGGAAATCTACAGACCATACCATCAGGAGCATAGTACCCCGGTGGTGGCTGCATATAAACAACTCGCCATTGAGAAAAGCGTTCTGGACATCAAGTTGAGAGATAGACCAATGATGAACAGAAGCCACAACAAGGAGAGTGCGGTCAGTGGTCATGTGGGCCACATGAGCGAATGTCTCATCATAATCGTGTCCCTGCTCCTGCTGAAAACCACGGGCCACAAGACGAGCTTTGTAGCGCTCAAGAGAACCATCGGAGCGAGTCTTAATATTGTAGACCCACTTGCTGGTGATGGGTCTAACACCGGAAGGGAGGGGAACCAGATCCCATTGCTCGAAGCTCAAGGGCAGCAAGCTCTTCGGCCATTGCAAGCTGCCATTCAGGCTGAGTCATGCCAGTCCGATAGGAAGTGGGCTCAGCAATAACAGAGATACCGTATTGATCAGGAGAATAGCGATCAGGCGGGGGGCGAGGCCGAGCACGGAGGTTATGAACTGGGGGAGGCGTGAAGGGAGGTGCACCAGAGGTGGAAGGCGCGTCAGGGGAAGCATCATCAGTACGAAGGCGACGAGTATAGTGGAGAGGAAACAGTGAGAGAGGGCGACGGACTGGAGATGATGGCGGAGAGGTGGAGGAGGAGGATGGTGAAGATGGTGTCGGTGGTGAATGAGAATGAGTAAGAGGTGCCGAAGGAAGAGGTGAAACATGAGGCACATAGCAGGGTGTATCGGGAAGAAGAAAAGAAATATCGTCCATAGAGAAGCTCGAGGAAGAAGGACGTGGGTAGTAAAAACGAGACTCGTCAAAAGTCACATCACGCGAGATGCGCAAGCAATGACCAACAGGATCCCAACAGCGATAGCCCTTGTGCTCATCACTGTAGCCGAGGAAAACACACTCAACCGACTGAGCAGTCAGTTTGGTGCGTTCTCGGGAGGCAAGAAGGACATAACACATACATCCAAACATACAAAGAGCTGAGTAATCAGGAGAGCGACCAGTGAGACACTCCATAGGAATACCACCCTGCAGGGCAGTCGATGGCTGAGTGTTGATGAGATAGGTGGATGCAGAAACAGCCTCAAATTTCAAAAATGGGGTGGAAGAGAAGCAAAGAATCATCAAGACACGAGCCATCTCAAGCGGATGACGATGCTTATGTTCTGCAACGCCATTCTCAGTATGAGCACCAGGACATGAGAACTGGGTAAGAGTACCCTGTTCCGCGAGAAAACCACGCAACAGCTGGGAGATATACTCTCCAGCGGAGTCAACACGAAAAGTACGAACAGACGTGGAAAACTGGGTGTGAACCATGGCAGCAAATCGTTTGTATATAGAGAGAACCTCGATACGAGATTTCATGAAGTAGAGCCAAGTGTAGCGAGAGAAATCATCAATAAACAAAACATAGTAGCGATGACAACCTTTCGAATCAAAGGGAGCAGGACCCCAATGAACTAAGTCAAACGGATGCTGAGATACGGACTCACTGGTAGGATAAGGTAATTGGGTCTGTTTGCCGAGCCTACAACCATTACAATGTAAAGAAACATCTCCAGATACAGACCCTAAGAGGCCTTGACGCACTAATGATGACAAGCGAGAGCCACAGATGTGACCGAGGCAATGATGCCACTGCTGGAAGGACGCAGACGAAGAGGCAGCAAGAGCATGAGAGCTGGCAGAAGTGGTGGCAGCGGAAAGAACACAAAGCTAGTCAACCTCCCAAAGGCCCCTCTGACTCACGGCGCCGGGGGCCAGCACCAACCAAAACCTTGGTGCGACGATCCTGAATGAAGCAAGAGTCGGTATCAAGAATGACACGACAACCAGAATCAGTAAGTTGGGTAGCGGAAAAAAGATTCATGGTAAGGCGAGGAACATGAGATACACTAGGAACAGAAAAGGACGGAGTGGAAAGAATACCACGACTAGCAACAGGAAGAGAGGTGCCATCGGCAGTAAGAACATTAATAGGGAAATCAAGAGGGCGAAGAGAAGACAACGCTGAAGAATCAGAGGACATATGAAAAGAAGCTCCAGAGTCTAGAACCCACGAAGATGTACCTGACGGTGTAGATGCATGCGATGATGAAGTGGTGAAAGCAGTCATAGCAGCAGCAGAGCCCGTCGATGAAGAACCGGAGGAAACCAGAAGGTGCTTGAGCCGCACAATGTCCTGGTCAGTGAGTGACGGAGTCAATGATGACACAGGAGTCCCACTGGAAGAGGAGCGCCTCTGGTTTATTTTCGCGACAATCGGACTACTGGGTGACTGGCACGAGCGAGAGTCACAGAAGGTGTCACGCGCGACCGGCCCTTCTCAACATAAGGAGGCGACCCCACTCAAGGTGTGGGCGGAGCGGTGGAGCAGTGGGGGACGAGGGCGACCACAGAGCTCGGGCAGCCAACACAGAAGGAACCGCAAGCAACCCAGCAGAACGAAGGCGGGTCTCAGCACGAAGCTCAGTAAGTACCTCCGAGATAGGAACACGACCACGAGCAAGCAAGTGAGCACGTCGAGGCTCAAACTCGGAGCAGTGGCGAGATAAGAACTCATGGACACGCTGAAACTCCAAGTCGATCAATAGTCTCGACAAAGAAGCCGCAAGATCCACAAACAACTGTCCGAAGAGAGTCAAGCTGGCGCCAGATGGCAGAACTCTATGTGTAGAACTCGTCCACAGATGAGTCACCCTGCTGAAGAGCGTGCTCCTGACGCACCACAGATAAGTAAAGAGCATCACCAGAGGGCTGATAGCGTTGACAGAGATAAGACCACATCAGTGCTACTGTGCCGAGGCCCATGAACTCCGAAGCAAACTGGGGGAGGACACTCGCAGTGAGAACAGCAACAGCTTGGGCATCATCATTGCATCACTGAGTGTAAGCAGACAGATCATCCCAGTAGACAGAAAGAGCATCTGAATAGGCGGATACCTGCTGGTCATAAGCATCAACCGCAGCATCATCGAGCGCCTTGGCTGCATCACGATTAGCCTGAGAAGCATCAGCAGCAAGGACCGGCGGCACCGGTGGGGTAGGAGCCACAGGAGCAACAGGACATGGCGGATAGGGGAACTTGCCAGAGAGAACACCCCACAGCAGAAGACCGCGCATATGGATACGCATGAAGCCCGCAAACTCAGCATAGTTGGTGCCATCAAAGATCACTGAGCATCGAGGAACAACGGCATAGCCCATAGAAGACATGAGGAGCTCTCCTCCTTTTTTTTGATCAACAGCTACGGGAGACCCGATCTGGATCGGGCATAGGCGCACGAGGGGATCGGCCCGAGCGGGATCACGAGGGGAGCGGCCCGATCTGCAAGGGTCCGATCGGGAGCAGGTAGAGGCTCACGAGGCTAACCCAGATCGAGTCACGCAGCAGGGCGGACAGGAGGCGGCAGCGGCTAGACGAGGACAGCGGCGGCGGCGGCCTGACAAGGCAGGCGGCGGCGACGGCGGGGCGAGGCAGACGGCGGCGGCGGCCGGACGAGGTGGATGGGCTAGCCGATGCAGCTAGAGGAGGCAGAAATGGGCAGCGGCAGCAGATCTAGAGAGGAACTACCAGCCACGAGAGGAAACAGCCGACGACGAGGAGAAACAGCCGGCAACGAGGGGATCAGGTTACAGGCACGCACGGAATTGCATCGTACGGGAGAGAGGCTAACCTAGTATCTGATGCCATGTTGGGTAATGAGCAACTAGTATTCACTGAGGGCCATAGCCATTACATATACATGTGTGGTAAAGTGCAGGAAACCCCTTATACAATGGGGATGTACCGAAAAGGGACTATACACATCTAACACAGACGTGGTCCTTAGTCCTTACTTCGCAGGGAGGAGGAGCAGGTGGCCACGGTCTTTGGATACAACTAATGGGTGATGGTCACGTGTGATTTATTCAACCGATTCCATAGGCGGAGCTCCCGGTAGGGCCAGGTTGGGCGCTCGCCCTACCTTGATTTTCTCCTATATGTTTTACCTACGTATACTTTTTGACCGAGCACTAACTTTTTTGAAGGAAAGTAGAAACCTGGTGAAAAAACTCGGGGTCTCCTGTGTCATTGGGCGGAACCCACCTTATTGGGCTGTAGCCGTACTCAGGTCACGTAGGAAGGAGCGGTGTTCGATCCTGTCCTCAAATCGCTCGATCCAGTCCAGAGGAGGTTCTTTCGTTAGTCATCGATCCTGTCCACGTTGCTTGAACCCTACCCATCGGCTAGCAGGAGCACGCGAGGTCGACAGCGAGGAGGAGCGGTGCGCAGGCCGGCGGCCAGCAGAAGTGGCCATGCGGCACGCAGCGGCAGCGGCGTGTTCGCCGGCAAGCAATCCTTGGCCTCGGCGGGTGAGGTGCTGATGCTGTCGTTTTGTTGGTGCACAGAAAAGGAAAAGATGGATATTAAGAGAAAAGGGCTAGCAAAGACAAATGGTTGAGTTTTTCTTTTTTGAAAATCTACAATGTAGTGATCTCAATGACATTCTCGTGTGACGAATTACAGATTTAACAAGATAGCTTGAAGTAGTTGGTAGTCATAGTAGCTTTAATCAAGCACCCATGAAAGTGATAACGCTATGAGACAGTCTGCTCATCAAAAGGACAGGACACTGCAGGGTCTTCTAGACACCATTAAAGCTTCATTATAGGCATGTTTTTAGGTTGTTTTTATTTTTTTTAAATGCACTTCATTGCATTTGGTTATTACGTTTAGGATTATATAAAAGTAATTGTGTGCATTTTAGTATGTATCGGTTATTTTGGTTTTGCATTAAATGTTTTTATGCTTCACAGGCCGCCCCACCACAATTTTTTTCCGTCCTCCGCCACTGACCGATTTGGTTAGCGGCCTATTCGTAGGATTGGTGATGTATGCAAGCTCACTTATTTCTACCATTTTTTCCCATTGCTCTTTGAGCGGTATATGTGGCTTTTAATTTACTTTGTTGAACCTTTTTTCCAATAGAATAATTAATAATAGGTTGTGTGCATTATATTATATAGAGGCCGAAGGCTTTCCCCTTCTTGAAAAGGTAGCTTTCGATCTTATTCATGGAGACGTCAGCTTCGCAGTCTCCCACTGCATCTTGCTCCCACCAGTGGAGCGCCGTGAGCAGGAGGAGTATCGCCGTCATGCACCGGCCACCGCTCGCATGCGCTGGTGGCCTTCTCCTAGCTGGCATAGCGCCACACACCCCTGTGGTAAACCCTAGACTTATGCACAGGACATACCCGCGGTCCTCTCCCATGCCTACTCTGACCGGCAGCGCTGGCGCTGAGGGAGGGGCATGATCGGAGTCGTCACAAACAACTCTCAACGGAGGGTGGCTGGAGAGAAAAGAGGAAGGTGAAACGAGAGCCGCTCAGCAGCCGTTCTGGTTTATCAATTTACCCAAAAAATTATCTTCACTATCTATATACTAGTACAATTTCCTTGGTACTGATTTTACTATTGCTACGCAAACGTCTATGTATACATGTGCTGATCAGATTGACCCGTTGGTCCATCTGTGCACTCTGTGATGGATCATCTTCTCTGGAAGTTGAGCACCTTGATGGAGAGGCCGAAGGCGACAGCGAAGAAGATGGCGAACGCGGCGGTGACGATGGCGACGACACCCAGGAAGTCGTGGCGGAATCCGAAGAAGTTCTTGAGGAAGACGTTGATGGGCTCGCCGGTGTCTTGGAGTGGCTCCGTGAGGTCGCCGAACTGCGAGGCAACCAGCCCGTAGAGCGTCCACGACACCGGGCACACCCACGAGTACCACCTCCACCACACCGGCATTGTCGGCTGTGAGATGACGAAGCCCGAGAAGAGGTTCCACACACCGTAGAAGAAGGAGGAGACGATGGAGGCGATGTTGTAGCTGGGGGTGAGACCCACGGCGAGCATGCCGTAGTAGGTGAAGTAGAGCAGAGTGAAGTACATGAAGTAGAGGTACCAGCAGAACTTCTTGGCGTCCCACTGGAAGCCGATCATGGCGTAGACGATCACCCCGTACGCCAGTGACTGCACCAGCACGTAGGGGAGCTCCACCACCACCTGTCCGAATGCGTACGGCAGCGCTGAGTACATCCCGGCTGCCCGCTCCCTGTAGAACACCGTCCGCTCCACGGCCACCACAGGCTGCACCGACGAGGCATAGGAGATCCCCATGAAGAGCACCGCAGCGTACATGGACCCCATCGCATTGAACAGGTCCTGCGTCCTTGATGTCTTGCCCCCGAGCTGCCAGAATATGGTGCCGAACATGAGCGCCACCACGAGGGAGAAGAAGAAGCGGACCACCGTGTACTGAGGGTTCCTCCAGTAGGACAGGTGTTGTTTCCACAGGCACGCCGTGCATTGGGTGACGGAGCTTTGCGAGTACTGCGTCGGGAAGTAGAGATCCTTGGAGCCAGCAGGGGCCCTGCTGATGTCCCTGATCATGCTCTGGTTTCTCCTGCAAAATACATAGTACATCGTGTTTGTCAGTCCATCAGGCCTTTCGTTTTTTCTTTGGCAAACATGCAAAATTAATGACTACTTACTGGTAGAGGTCTGAGTTCTTGTAGACTTCCGCGAAACTGACACCTAGTATATCTTCTTGTGCTTGTGAGGTCACTTCCAGCATCCAAGTTGCCGGATTGTACCCTGGTTTGATCTTGCTGACATGTTCGATTCCCTGATAAAATTAATACCAGCAAACTGTTACTATCAATCAAAGCCATAAAACTACCTAGGAGATTAAGGAGGATATTATTGGATGAGAAGGAGGGCAAAGTTACCTCAAAGTATTGGATGAGATCACACGACTGGTGCCCTAGAGGACCCACATATATCTCCTCCCCTCCTCTCTTCATCAGGAATAGCTGCAAGCCAAAAGAAAGTCAGGATGGTGATAATTTTGGAAACATGCATGAAAATGAACTTTCTAGTATAAACAATTACCTCATCGAAGGCTTCGAAAATGTCGATGCTAGGCTGGTGGATGGTGCAAACAACCGTCCTCCCTGTGTCGACTGTGTTTCTCACCGTCCTCATGACAATGGCCGCGGCCCTGGCATCAAGGCCAGAGGTAGGCTCATCCATGAATATTATGGAGGGGTTAGCAACGAGCTCGACCGCGATCGTCAGCCTCTTCCTTTGCTCTGTCGACAGGCCGTTCACTCCGGGTAGTCCAACAAGGGCATCCCTCAGTGTATTCAGTTCCACTAGCTCCATCACTTGCTCTATGAACATCTGTGAAATATGATGAAATGGCATTGTTCAGATCAGAACAAGTGTAATGTATCCCTGGCCTGTGTGCCCCAGCTGAACATGGACGCATATATATACCTTTCTTGTTTCCGACTCGACATCGGAAGGCAGGCGGAGCCATGCAGAGTAGACCAGGGACTCGTACACCGTCACATTTGGTGAGTGGATGTCATTCTGCTCACAGTAACCTGAGATACGAGCGAAGGTCTCCTGCTTCTTCGGGTAGCCGGAGATTGAGATGTCACCTTCGATGTAGCCTCCAGTCTTCCTGCCAGCCAACACGTCCATCAGCGTGGTCTTGCCGGCGCCGCTGACCCCCATCAGTGCTGTCAGGACTCCTGGCTTGAAACTGCCACTCACTCCCTTCAGCAGAAGCAGCCGATCTTCATCAACACCTTGTGCTTTCATCTCCTGTTATGCAACAAGATTTTGTAATCATGTTAATTAGTACTTGTACTTCGCATGATATTCTTATTTATTGGAAACTGAAAGCTTTAGAATTTTTGGCATTACCGCAGGCATGTCAACAGAGTATCTCATGTTGTTGAAGGCAACAGCAAGCGGTGCAAAAGGGAGGACCATTCCCTTCCTACCACTGTCGCCTGGGGCGGCAGAATTTCTCCTTGACTTCGAGTTGTTGATGTTCCCTACAAGAGAAGTTTGTCCATTTAGATGACATGTTGCCATGATCATGTCCAAGCCCAACCATTACTGCAACTGGCCTTACCTGCAGCTGCAGAGACAGAGCCAACAGGAGTTTCGCCGGTGATACTGGCATGCTTCTCCTTCAGTGCATCCTCTGAAAGAATTTGCTGAGACTTCCCCAGCGCTGCATGTTATACAAGTAATGGTCTCAGATCAAGTGCTTGATCAAAATGTGCATTGCAAAATTCCATTATAGAAGCTTTGAATTACGTACGTTTAAGGTAGCTTAGAGCGAAGGTGAAGAGGATGTTGAATAGGACAACGTATCCCAGGAGTGCCCCAACGCCAATCCAGTACCATTTTGCCTCAGTGAACATGCCCCTGGACTTGAGCACATCAATTCCTAAGATATTGTTGGAGCCCTGGAGAACCTGCAAAATGGTTTTGACAGTCAGAACTACAGTACCATGTTATGCGAATGACCAATACTGTTGTCACGGTGGAAACAACAGCTACATACCCGTTGCCATTTTTGTCCAAGGAACTCGTTTACGGCAATGGCGCTCATGGCATACTGAAGCGGTGACACCCAGTAGCCCCAGATCCACCATTTCTTCACATCATCTGTCATGAACAAGCAAACCAAACCGGTGTCACTAATCTTCTCTCTGAAATTTACATTTCAACGACCAAGTGAAAAATGTTTTTCAGGGGCATTACGATGTGACAGGACGAATCCACTGAGCACCAGCATCACAAAAAGTGCAAAGGACGCCAGCGTATTTGCAACAACCATGGTCCGGCCCAGTGCTGCGATAAACCTGAACATTGCTGCAGCCATCTGGTTGACAAGCAACAGCAGCAAGTACTGCTTGAACAGCCTGCAAGAAAACAACAAGATAATTAATATTGGTACCTACTTGTAGGATCATGAGTTGTCTGTGATGTTCTTTTTCTTCCTCCAGAACTAGGACAGCAACACGTATGATTTAACTGTTAGTCTGCCACAGTAATATGATATTTGACGCGTACCTTCCAACATCTGGATCGAACCCAATGACATAGTAACCCAGGAATACTGTGATGGAGACCTCGACGCAAGATATCGGTATCTTGAGAATCCAAGTTGGTATGGCGTAAGCCCATGCAGGGAAGAAGAGGTAATCTCTTTGCTTGAAGAAGACCGGCAATTTTATGGTGGCCATAGCGAGCTCGGAGAAACCGTTGAACATGTGGGCAACTAGAGCAAAGAACAGAGCACCCATGAAGACAATGCCGTCGTTAACCTTACCATGGTGCATGTTTGTGCGCAGGAACAGTGTCATCACGATTGTTGTCATCACCAGAAGCTGCAGAGGTAGTGCCATCAATCAATCAATCAATCAATCAATCAATCTCTTATAAGTATGAAGATATGCCTGAACTGAAATGGGAGGCTTTACCTGGAAAGCCCGGAAACGGTAGACAAACATATTCCTTTTCATGAGCAGCCACTCCCTCTCGACGCATGCGCGCAGCAGCTCCATCTTGCTGGCACCGTACGGCTTGGTCGTCAGTGAAGCAGGGTGGCACTGGCTCCTGTCAAAAGGGCGAGACAGCTCCGCAGATAGACTTTGGCCAACATGAAATGCCTGGAATGCACGAGCGAACTCCTTGACTGGGACGTATTGGTATCTCCGGTCACTCCTTGCCCAGTATTGTGGCTGATCTTTCCTTGATGTCACCTGTAAGTTAATTTCGCTGGTATCAGTAACCAAAATTGTGAAATGACCAACATCATGAGGCTTGGAAATTAGTAAACTTTGACAAAGCATTTGAGCTTACTTACTTCTTGCAAAAAGTCAGCAACCCCCTTTCGGTCGGGACATTTGAAGCCCATGAGTTCGAAGAACTCAAGCACATGTTCACGTGGCCCTTGATACACAATGTGACCATCCGACAAGAGGATTATGTCATCAAACAAATTATATGTTTCTGGTGCAGGTTGCAGCAAGGAAATGACAGTCGTGCCACCGAGGATGTTGGTGATTAGTCCAAGTGATTTCACTATCTGGAATGTGGTAGAGCTATCCAGGCCAGTGGAGATTTCATCCATGAACAGTGCTCTTTCCGCCCCGACCATCATCTCGCCTTCAGAAAATTTCAAGTAACCAAGGGTCAGCAAATGCTATGATAACGAGATGAGATGTTCATGGAAATTTGTATAGTGTCAACAGGATAATCTTGTGAAGTATATGTTGTGGTTCCAAAAAAAAATCTTGTTAATGAGATGTTCAAGAAATTTGGTATTTTTGTTCTACAAAATTCTTTAAAACTATGCATCCATGATAATCAGACTGCCTAGGCCTTTTGCAATACCATACGTACCAGTTGTGACACGTTTGCGTTGGCCCCCTGAGATTCCTCTCAGCATATCATCTCCAACCATGGTGTCAGCGCAAATGTCAAGCCCTAAAATCTGCAGGGTTCAGCATAACAGTCAGAGCTTTGCTCATTGAAGAACAAGATATTGTTGTTGGATTGAAGAAGAAGATATTGTTGTTGGATTCAGTACCTTGAGGATGTAATCAGTGATGATATTTGTATCCTGACCGCCCACTGATATTGCCTTCATGTATACATCAAGATCTGGGTCTGGTTTGATATTTGCAGCCTTCTCCCTTCTTGATAGCTCAGTTAGCATGTCTATGACAAGTTCAGCAGGTATTAGCACACAATTATAAATTGAGAGAAGTAAATTGTCTCCCATAACGTGATTAATTTTGAGCTCACCGTATCTGCTTCCAATCCCCTGGCATCTGGCTGAGAAGGCCAAGGTTTCCCGTACCGTCATCTCAGCGATGTGGAGGTCATGTTGGGATATGTAAGCTGCTGATCTCTGAGCCACAAACTCATTCATTCCATGGCCATTGTAAGTCACTTTTCCTGAAACCTGGTTTATTCGTATCACACAAGAGTAAGTTTCCTGGAACTTTACAACAAGATTGCTGTCAGAGTCTAGTTGATCAATAAACAAGCTGTTTAACCTTTAGATCAGAGTCTAGTTTCCCTGCCAAAGCAAGAAGCAGTGTAGTCTTCCCTGATCCTGGTGGCCCTAGTAGTAACGTCATCCTGAATTTTGCATGAACACCGGACATCAGACCAGCACAAATACGGAAAGTCGATGAGTACTGAAGAATGTTTAACAGCAAAGTACCTCTTTGGCTTGATAATCCCGTTGACATCATGAAGGATGTTGATGGGTATCTTCTTGTTGGGAACAATATGAAGAAGATTGGCTAATGTCTGAAGGGGAAGGCGGGCACAAACAAAAAAAAAGTCAGGCTTGAAGAATATTCCTTAGAATTCATGATAACGTATAGTAGCTTCAGCGCTCCTGTCAGTACCTCTAGAACATTCAGAGTGGTGTTGATGAAGGTGGGCAAGCCTCTGTTCCCCACGTGTGCGAGCGCCTCGATGTTGAGGTGCTCGTATCGCACCTGGATCGTCGGAAAGTCGATCCCAACCCTGAAACAAATGAGCAGGGAAGAAATTCACCATCTGCTGTTGACATTCTTCATGCTTAATTTCTAACTAAAACGTGGTTGGGGCTTTGGATTGACAAGGGGAAATTTATGAATGGTGAAAATGTTCAAATGTGTTAGCAAATATGTTTCCACCAATTTCACCTATTCATCATAAAGTATATTTTCGTACCTTGTTTTTTAGAATACATATTTTCATACTATATATATGGTGTTGTGGATATTAGTAAACGATTCTCTGAATTTGGTCTGACTTGAGGAAGTTTTAGGTAGGACAATGAAAAACTTCAAATATTTCAGAATGAAGTAGAGAGATTGATGGCAAATACTCCTAGCCTCCTAGGTGATAACAGCAGAGCAAGGCAAACAGGCGAGTGGAAGCCACCTGTCGATCCTCTGCTTGAGCCTGCGCAAGAAGTGCTCGTGGTCCTCCTCGGCGACGCGCACGAGGCGGTCGAGCAAGCGCGTCCTCTCCTGGTACCCGAGGGCGGCGACGTCGATGAGCCCGAGCTCGACCCCGCTGCCGTCGTCCCCGACGACGAAGCCCTTGCGGACGCGGCTGTGCGTGGGGAGCCTCTCGAGCGCCGCCCACATGAGCGCCTCCTCATCGTCCTCGGAGCCCGCCCCGGCCGCGGAGGACGCCCGGGAGAAGACGTCGGCCCCACGCTCCCGGTACGAGGAGCGAGAGCCTAGCCGGCGAGAGCCTAGCCGCAGGCTCGCCACCCCCCACGCCGCCTCCGCAGTGTCCATGGCCGGCCGGCAGCCTCCCTCCTCCGAGAAAGAAGGACGGATCAAGGTTCGTTAAGGGCAATGCGCTCCCTCTTGACCGTTGAGTCAAGTGCCCAGTAGCACGCTGTATGCCAGCTTTCTTGGCTTGCTCAAAGGGGGAGTTGCCGGCACGTAGATATAGGGGCTACTCGTTGGTCGTTACTGGGTGGGGTGGGGTGGGGTGGGTTGGTGGAGGGAGGGAGGGAGCAGGCGGGGGTTTGAACGGCGGCAGGCAGGGTCAGGGGTGAGGAGGGAGCAGGTGGGTGGACTGGCGAGGAAAAATGGCGAGTAGCGCGTGCGCCCATGCGTGCATGGCCTACTCACCGTCACCGGGGCGGGGGGAGAAGGGGTAGGCGGGCGGGAGCTTCCCAGCGCAATTGAATATGAACGGGAGCGCAGTGTGGAACACGCTTTTGCCGTGTGGGAGCGGGATCCGGTCATCCGACGGTGTTTGTTTATTCACTGCCAACCCCTGTTCTGTGGCGGCATAGGAGGGAACGGGAGGGGAGACCGAGTATATTCTTTCTTTGTAGAAACAGAGGACCCAGGCGACCGAATCACGGGTTTCTCTCGCCAAGCAATCGCCCGCGCCATCACCATCGAGCATCAGCGCATGCAGCAGCACACACCAACCGCGCCAAGTAAGTCGTGTCAGATAATGGGCGGAAAAAGATCCGGCTTGACCCAGTTGCGCCACCCGAAAATATATATTTCGTGAGGATTTGGGACACTTATGATATCCGCCAAGCGAGACTGCTGGTCTTTAGAGCATGTGTTGATTCTCAGCTCTTTTTTATTATTCTGAGTTTTTATATCAATGGAATGAGCTCTTGTTCCTAATTGCTCCTTCGGGATTTCCAACAGATCCCCTAAAAAAATCATAAGAGAGGGCTTAGTGGAGTAAAAAATTTATCCCAACTCCTCGAATCTGCTTCGCTGGAGCTGCTCCGATCTGGATCTGGCCTTGGTGGTTCTGATCTTGCTGCTGCTCCTTGCGATGCGATGGTTGCTGCGGTGGTGGTGGTCACTATGGTGTTGCGGTGGTGGACGGCGGCTACGGCCAGGGGGTGGTGCGTGCCTGGGCGCGGTGGGTCGTGGGATCCCGCGGCTAGGGTGAGGTCGGCCTCGGCAGGGGTGGTGATTGGTGGGCGGCGGTCGGTGGGGGTGGTGGTCTCCGGGAGAAATCCTTGCTCCGGTCTTCATCGGAGCCGGCGACGGCGGCGCCCGCAGGTGTCGTGATCTTTCTTGGAAGCGTCGCCGTGAAGGTGCTCCTCCCCACGGCTTTGGCTCCGGAGAAACCTCGAGATCCATTTGGATCGAGCGATGGAGGCGTCTTCGCGTCTTTCTCCTCCTTGGGGGCATCGTCTCGGAGCCGGCTACGACCGAGAGACTGGTGGATTGCGGCATCTTCGCCGTGGATGGTGGCATATTCGCCGCGTGGTTTGCTGAGGCGGACGCTGGTTTCTAGTTGGCAACGATGATGGCGTTGAGAGGAGCTCGGGTCGCGGCTTGGACTTCGGTAGTTGGTTCTTCCCGGCGTGTCCGAGGTGCTCTTCCGTGGGTTGCTTGGTTGCTTTGAAGTCGGAGTTGCGGTGGAAGCGGATCCGGTGGTGACGATGTGACAGCGCCGGTGGTCGTTTGCGGAGGGCACGGTCGGCGCAAGTCCTGCATATCTTCCTTGTGAGGCTTGCCGTCAAAGTCGGAGCTGTCGGTTGCTTGCGCGTGTGGCCATCTGGTGGCATGTGCCGTCGGGGTTGTGTCCCATTTCGGTGGCCAGGATGGCCGGTGGTGCCCATGTCATGTGGGTTGGGTTGTATCGGTTTTAGCCTGGTTTTCCGTCAATTAACCGGGCAATTCTCTCCTCCTTAATCAATGAAAATGGCAAATATTTTGCCTCGTTTAAAAAAATATGTTTTTACTCACTCCCGCGGCGGCCGAGTAAAAGCGGCGCCTCTCTTCCTCCCCCCTCCCCGCCGCCCTGCCTCCTGGCGCCGCAGCCGCCACACCCCACCCCCGCCAGTGATGACCGTCCGGCCGGCCGGAATGGATAGCCCGTCCCCTTCTCTCACCCCGCCGGCCACCGACGCCAGCTTTTCGCCACCGGAAATCACCCACACGCCGGCACCAGCGCCGAAGAAGAGTTTGGGTATGAAAAAAACCAACCGCTCCAATGGCCTTCGAGGTGGCCACCGCCTCTCTGGCAACGACACGCCACCCTCCCGCCGCACCTACCAGAGCCAAACGGGCTCGAAATCCGACGACAGCGAGGGCCGCCGTGAAGAAGATGAAGAAGGCCAAAGCGGCGCCCCGTCCTAGGTCGACGCCTCATGCTGCAACTCCAGCGGCCCCTACTGCCACTACTCCGGCGCGGACGGCGGCCGCAGTCGGCGACAAGCATCGTGGCCGCCAAGTGCTCGATGAAATGCCAACAAGGTAAAAAGAAAAACCTCACGTCTTGTTGGTATCCGATAGTGATTGTTGGTGGCCGGCAGTGATTGTTGATAGTGTTTGCTTTGATATTGTAGTGCAAAGATGAACACGGCCGAATCCGTCGCCTCGTTGGAGTCCTCGGCCGCCATTGGACTCGATGAGCTCAACGACGACTCATTTTGGGATCATTCGACCACCCAAGACATGGAGCAAGAGGTGATTAGGGAAGAGGAGGAGGTCGAGGAGGAGGAGGTCCAAGAGGTGGTGGTCGAGGAGGAGGTCCAAGAGGTGGTGTTCAAGGAGGAGGCCGAGGAGGAGGAGGTTGTGGAGGTGACCGAAGTAAGCACGAAGGTGCCAAGGTGCCGCACCCAGAACAACAACCAAAAGGAGGACATTGCGCTTTGCGACGCTTGGTGCGCGATCTACATGGATGCACTGATCGGAACGGATCAAACCAAGACCATGCTTTGGGAGAGAATTACCGACCACTACAACAACTCCATGGATGGGCGATCAAGCCGTACACAAGGTTTGCTTGGGCATCGTTGGAGCACCATTCATGACCAATGAAACCGATGGTCCGGTTGCATCAACCAAGTGAATCATGCACCACCGAGCGGTGTGCAAGTGGCGGAGTATGACCCCTACATCCAAGAGCTATTCAAGCATCCGAACACCAAGTTCGGCCACAAGCCCTTCACGTTGCATCATTGCTACAAAGAGCTATGCAAGAATGAGAAGTGGATACAAAGAATCGTGGAGACCACTCCAAAGAGATCAAGGTTGAGCATATCTGTTGAGGAGGACGACGAGGTTGATGAAGATGCCAACAATAGAACGGAAGGATGGAGGTGGTGATAGTGGCCGAGAGGATGGTGGAGTTGATTTCTTCGCCGATGACATCGTTTGAGTGGTGGTAGTCAAAGGGGTGGTGGTGCATGCCATTGGTTGGCTCGATCCACAACATATACATGCTATGTTTGTGGTGATTTTCACTGGTAGAAAAAGGGCCTATTGTCCCGGTTGGTAAGGGCCTTTACCGGGACTAAAGGGTCGGTACTAATGCGCTGGCCCTTTAGTCCCGGTTCAGTCCAGAACCGGGACAGATGGGCCTCCACGTGGCCTGTGCGCCGAGCCCAGTAGAGGGTTTTGGTCCCGGTTGGTGGCACCAACCGGGACCAATAGGCATCCACGTCAAGATTTACGTGGCTTGGGTTTTTGTTTTTTTTAAAGGGGGGGGGGGGGTTGGGGGTTGGGGGTTTTGGGGGTTTAATTTAGGTGTTTCATATATTGTGTTAGCTAGCTAATTAATAAAGAGAAGTGTCCTCTCTTTTGTCCGTGCTTGGTCGACGCTACGTACTATACATACGTATAGAGAGGACTAGCTAGACACGCTAGCTAGCTAGTAAGCAAACGAAGGAAATGGAAGATCGTCATGAACATATATGCATACAGAGAGAAGTGATATCGACCACCTCTCCTTCTCCGAGAGATTGGTCGAACAACAAGTTCTCGTATATCTATCCGACACTACCGGCTACATATATACAATAATTATCTTTTACAAATCTAATCTCCTAACATACGGACGCTGCGTGGTCCACATAGTATTCTCCGCCTTCAGCGATCACGTGGTCAAGAAAGAATGCCGCAAATTCATCTTGAATTGCTCTCTTGCTATCTGTTGCTATGAGTTCATCCCGCATCTTAAACATCTAATTTGAGAAGGGGGTCAATACATATATATATATATATATATATATATATATATGAATGAATGAAACTCAACACAAAAGATAGTAATAAAATAAAAATGTTAATATTTTTATTTACTCACTGAATATTGTTTGTCGAGTAGCCCGCTCACAGTCGTGGTGGCGGATGGACTCGCAAATGTAGTATCCACAGAAATCATTCCCTTATTCCTGCCACAACCACTTTACAAGAAATAGATGTCAATCAAACTGATAATTAGCAAGCATGCTAAATGGTATTGATGAAACTAGCGCGCTTGAATCACTAGGAGATGCGTGGAATATGCTACTATAGTACTTACTTTCAGGTGTCTAAATTGCAGCTTCTTCGGCAGTCCCGGAGCTTTTTTGGTGAATTTTCTCCAAACCCTGCCATACAAAGAAAACAATTACTTGATATCAGAAATGAACTAAGTTGCTGATATGGTGGATAATGATCGATTTAACTTACTTCTCGAGCATTTCAGTCATGTCCGCATACTCCTTGGGATCTTTTCGTCTCGAGTCTAAGATGCCATTACTACTCCTGCTCAAGCTTAATCTCTAGGAGAATATAGTGGTAGCTGCATGCATGCATAACTCGTCAATATTACATTACTATAACCTGGACTAATAAGGGAAACCGAATATGCCACAAGACAGTAACACTCACTTGAAGTTGTAAGGAAAGAGTATTATATCTTTGTGTTCATTTATTACCAATGATTGTAGCAAGTTGGCCTCGTATTTTCGGCATGATATTTAACCTCGATTGCATCTATGAGATATATGTTAATGAATCCAATATCACCCACTTGTCTTTTCTTCAATTCAGCGATCTTCAGTCTGCATAATATAGTGAGGATAATTATAAATACATGCAATGAAAGAGCTGAGTTATATAGAGAGATTTAATGATGTAAGTAGTACTACTTACGACATGTAGCAGGTGACCGTTGCTTTATCGATGGCCAATTGATTGAAAACTGATAGAACTCCTCAAATGGAATAGGCAACAGTTCAATTCCAACGAGGTCATGCTCCTTTTAACTCTCACATACAAAGTACTCCTCCTCGGACTCTCTGCAGGTTTTTATGTACCAATCATGCAATCTTCGTGATCATCGCTGATAGAGATCTTTCATCTTTGACGAGAGGCTTCCCTGCATCAGATCTTTGTATCTCGCACCTCCAAGAAATCATAATGTACATCGTCGGACAGGTAATCTCCAGATTGCTATAACCGGGCACCATCCTCGGATCGACGATGTCGCTAGCGTGCACCTTAAGCGGGGGGCACGATTGTTGCTTGTTCGCCGAAATGGGCAATTTGTTTCCCATCTCGTCGTTCTTTCATCCTTTGATCATCGAATGATTTCCCGACCTCTCCGCTTCGCAAATGCCTTTCCAATAATGCGCTCATAGTTGCCTTTCACGGAGACTTGGGTGGTTTTGTCGGGGCAGCCAGAGTGCGCTTCGCTTTCACCGGATCTACCTTCTCCTCCGGAGGTGGATGTCTCTGCTTTCAACCCTTGAAACCAGTCCTTCACTTGATTCGCGCGATCTTCTCGTTCTCCTCCGGGTCATCTCGTATGGTAACTTCTCCGAGTCTTCAGAGAAGGACCGAATCAGATGTCCTCCCGCCTTTGGCTGTATCTTGCTAGACGCCGGCAAAGCAGACAGAGCGGATGTCTTCTTTCCTTGCTTACGAGGCGGAGGAGAAGGACTACGACGCGCCGTAGCAGCCGGAGCGGCGGCGGGTCTCTTCCGCCCTTGCTGAAGAGGCGGAGAAGGAGGAGGCTGGCTGCTCGGGCGCCGACGGCGCAGTGAGAAGGAGGCGGAGTGCCGCCACGCTGTCGGAGAAGGAGCCGGCCGAGTGCCCTGATCGTCACTCACGGAGGAGGAGGCGGTGGAGGAGGCGGAGTGCCCTGACTCACGGGAGGAGGAGGAGGAGGAGGCGGAGGCGTCGATTCGGAAGGTTAATGAGATCCTTCCGCCATAGGCATGGAGTCTTCAGAGCGTAACCCAGCCGAGTCTCCCCTTCACCGGTAGGGTGGTCAAGCTGGAGGTCCTCAAATCCTCTCTGTTATTTCATCCACCATCACCCTAGCATATCCTTCCGGAATCGGTGGCGGTGAAAAGTTGCGCCGGATTTAGTAGGATAAACAGAGCCAATGACCGCCTTGACCTTCAAATTCATCCATTGCGCCATAAGGTGGCAATTTTCAGCCTCTGTGATAGCATCCACGGGATAGCCGGCGAGAGCCGTCAAGGCATGCTCTAGCTGAAGCAGCTCGGTGGAAGCCACGCCGCTTCTCCGCCGAGATGGCGGGGTAGCTTTGGGGAAGCTTGGCAGGTCGTTTGCTGCGATCTCGCTTCTCGTTCCTCTATCGCTTGTACCCTTGCATGCAGCGCCTGCAGCTCGGTCTGCTGCACTTTCTTCCTCCTCTCCGGCATTTGTAACCGTCAAGGTCCGAAACCCAGCCTTCCACGAACGGAGCTGGCGTGCCTCGTGGTCCGTCCTGTGGTGCTCAGGATTCCCGAGGGCCATTGTGAGCTCGTCGTTCTCTCTGTCTGGAAAGAACGTCCCTTGCTGCACTACTTCGATATATTGTTGAAGCCTCTTGACTGGTATGTCCAATTGATCGTCCGTCCAAATGCACTTCCCTGATACAGGGTCCAAGGTTCCGCCAGCCCCGAAGAACCAAGTCCGGCAACGGGTCAGCGATTCATTGTCTCTGTTCGATCCCTTTATCAAGCAGATCATTCTCAGCCTTGGCCCACTTAGGCCGGGCTATGAGGTAGCCACCGACCCCGTGCGATGGTGAAGCTTCTTCTTCACAAAGATTTTGCTTGTTTGTCGCCGACATCTTTTTACTCTTTTCCAATGTCTTGTGGGCCACAAATGCGGGCCACCATCTCTCGATCTTCTCATATTTGCCCTTGAATGTCGGGTCTCTTTTTTATCGACAAACTTATTCAGGTCTTTCTTCCAATTCCTGAATAGGTCTGCCATCTTCTTAAGAGCAAAAGACTTGATTAATTGCTCAACTGGCTTCTCCGGATCATCCTCTGGCGATAGAGTGAAATTTGACTTCAGCTTAGTCCAAAGATCATTTTTCTGCATATAATTGACATAAGACACCTCAGGGTCTTCGTTCTTAGGCTTATACCATTGCTGGATGCTAATCGGGATCTTGTCCCTAACCAGTAACCCCCCGACCGAGCAACAAATGCCTTCTTTGTCCGGATGGGTTCAATCGGTTGGCCATCGCGCGCGATTTCTATGATCTCAAACATTTCATCCGAGCTCAACTTTTTCTTCGGGCCTCGTCTCTTTACCGAAGTTGTGCTCGATCCGGAGGGCTAGAAAAAAGAACAATGACAAGAGTTATTTTATTTGTGTACATACCTAAACAATGTATGCATCAATTAGCTAGTCAAAGATAGGCTTAACTAATATATATACCGGCGGACTCGGTTCGGTCACCGGAGCCGCCCTCATGGTCTACTTCTTCTTGCACCGCATTGGGTCATCGGAGCCATCATAATCATAGCTACCGCTTCTTCACCCTCTCCTTCCAGACCATCGGTGTCGTTGAGAAACATCAACGAAAGCGTACGGCATCACTTTCTTCTGCGATTATATCCCTCAACAACGCTTCTTGTGCTTCGTCTTGGGGGGTGTCCATAGTTTCTACAAATATTTACAACATGGCAATTATTATTCAAACATGACAGATATGGATATATTAGTGGCAAACGTAGAACTAGCTAGGTAATCAAAATAAGGAATCATATTAATTAGTGGCCTTGACACTGCTTCTCTAGGGTTTCGGGTGGCCTCGACAACGCTTCAAGGGTTAGGGGTGGCCTCGAGAACGCTTCAAGGAGGGTAATATCGACCCCCCACATGTTGAAGCTATCGGGAGGGTATATCGACAACCATTTACATAAGTACATGGGAAAATAATATGCTTGTTTTTCCTTCTTAAAAATACATGAAGCTATCGGAGGGGTATATCGACAACAACAACGACGACACTACATCTATGTCTCACAAGTGACGTGGGCATCGACTCCCGCGGCACTTGTGGGACGTGGATGGAGTGTCCGTCACCGACGGCCACATGTATCTCACACCGACGATACTTGCTCATTAATTAGGGTTTTCTCTAACGCTCGGCGACCCTCGACGACCCTCGTTCCCGATAAAAAAAGAGGAAGAAGAAAAAAAAGAGGAGAAGAAAGAATAGAGGAGTTCTACTCCTCTATTCTTTCTTCTCCTCTTTTTTTTCTTCTTCTTCCTCTTCTTTTCTTCTTCCTCTTCTTTTTTTATCCTTTTTTTACCCTAAATATATAAAACTAACCTAAAATGTACTAAATCAGAGAACATATATAGATAAAACTTTTCTAATTAAAAATCTAACTTTTGCATATATGTATTTTTAAAACATCATTACAATTGAAAAATACATACATACATATATGAACATACATCAAAAAATACATATATCTAAAAAATACATAAATACATATATATATATATATATGAAAATGTAAAAACATGTAAAAAATAGCATGTATAATTAAAAAAATTGCATGGCGGCGGCGGCGGCAGACAACTGTGCTCACAGAGGCGGCGACATCGTCAAGGTGGGACGGCAGACGGCAGACGGGCGACAAGGGCGGCGTAAGGCCGAGATGCCTTGGCGACGGGTAGTGTCGGACGAGGGCGCTGGCGCGCGATGACGGCTGGCAAGGGCGCGAGCGACGGCGATGAGCGCGGCGACGGCGAGGGCGTTAGCGACAATGACGACGGCGCGGCGACGGCGACGGGCGGCGGGCGGCGAGGGGCAGCTCGGGCGCCGATGTGCTCAAGCGCCATCGGGGCAACTGTGAGGAAATGTGAAAATTTCCTAAGTCTTTGCTTATATAGCAAAGCCTTTGGTCCCGGTTCGTGTCACGAACCGGGACTAAAGGCAGATAGTCCCGTTGGTGCCACCAACCGACCAAAGGCCTCTTTTCAGAGAGCCCAAAGGGCGGAAGCGGCGTTTGTCTGTTGGCAAGCACCAACCGACTAGGTAGCATTGGTCCCGGTTTGTGCCATGAACCGGGACCACTGCATTCTTTAGTCCCTGGTGCCACCAACCGAGACCAAAGTCCTTGTCTTGCCTCGCCTAAAAAGTTTAGTCCCACCTCGCTAGTTGAGAGGGCTCGAGAGTGGTTTATAAGCGCTGCTGCGCCCACCCTCTCGAGCTCCTCTCAACTGCAGGCTTTCGGGCCTAATCTGTCACTATGTGCCTGTGGGCCTACTTGGCCTCCTGCGGGCCTGAATCCTGGCCCATGTAGAGTTTCTAGTCGTATTCAGGCCGTGGGGCCCCAGTAGGCGGCACTATCTTTATTTTTTTCTAGTTTTTTTTGTTTTGTTTTCTGCATTATTTATTTTTTGTTGTTTTTTGCTTTATTTTTTAATTCTTTTTGCTTTTACTTTTAGAAAAATTATAAACTTTATGTTAGTGCCATTAGTTTTCAAATTTGAAAACACTTTTTTTGTTTTCTTTGTTGCTTTATTTATTTTATTTTGTTTCTAATTACAACAAAATACTTATTGTTGTTATTTTTATTTTTTTCCCAGTTTTTTTGTTTTGTTTTCTGCATTATTTATTTTTGTTGTTTTTAGCTTTATTTTTTAATTCTTTTTGCTTTTAGTTTTAGAAAAATTATAAACTTTCTGTTAGTGCCATTAGTTTTCAAATTTGAAAACACTTTTTTTGTTTTCTTTGTTGCTTTATTTATTTTATTTTGTTTCTACTTACAACAAAATACTTATTGTTGCTATTTTTATTTTTTTCTAGTTTTTTTGTTTTGTTTTCTGCATTATTTATTTTCTTTTGGTTTTTTGCTTTATTTTTTAATTCTTTTTTGCTTTTAGGTCAGCAAAATTATAAACTTTTGTTAGTGCCATTAGTTTTAGAAAAATTAAAAATTATAAACTTTTTGTTTGTGCCATTAGTTTTCAAATTTGAATAGTTAAAATTTGAATTCTTTGAAATTTGTGTGAATCACAAGTTTGTGATTAACTTTACTAAAAAAATGAACATAGATGCACCTATAGAGAAAATTCGACCTAAATTCATAATCAATTTCTATGAATTTCAGAGAAATTCACTATGAATTTAGGTCAAATTCTCTGTATAGGAGCATCTATTTTCACTTTGAGAGGAGCTCAACAAGGCGAGAGAGGGACGGGCTTATAAACCGGTGTGAACGCATTCGGTTCGTGAGGTGGGACTAAACTCGAGCTAACGAGGATCAATTTTAGTCCCGGTTTGTGGCACAAACCGACTAGTGGTCATGGGCAGGCGAAACAAGCATGGGCCGTGGACTAATGAACATAGATGCACCTATAGAGAAAATTCGACCTAAATTCCTAGTTTCCAAATGAACTCTGAAAAAGTTGGCATAGCATGTGCATGTACAAAACGGACAATGGTATCATACTCGCCCGTTACAAAGTTGGCATGGTATCATCATAATAGTTGCGGAGAAAGTCTTCACTTCTTCTTTGCTTGTGTCATTTGCTTATTGCGCCAGTAACCATGGATAATCTTCATCGCTTATCGGGATGCTTGGGTCAGCCTTGACTTTGAAGGAGGAATTTCATGAAACTTATCATACTCTTCGCACATGTCTATCTTGCCCTCCACTCCTGTGATGTCCCTTTTCCCGAAAAGAACTATGTGGCGCTTTGGCTCATCGTATGATGTATTCGCTTCCTTATCTTTTCTTTTTCTCGGTCTGGTAGACATGTCCTTCACATAGATAACCTGAGTCACATCATTGGCTAGGACGAACGGTTCGTCAGTGTACCCAAGATTTTTCAGATCCACTGTTGTCATTCCGTACTGTGGGTCTACATGTACCCGCCTCCCGACAGATTGACCCATTTACACTTAAACAAAGGGACCTTAAAATCTACTCCGTAGTCAAGTTCCCATATGTCCACTATGTAACCATAATATGTGTCATTTCCCCTCTCGGTTGCATTCAAAGAAGATTTCGTTCTCTTCTTTCGTAAGAGCGTAGCTGGCAGGACCTTCATACTGCTTCGGAGGCATGCCCTCTTTTTCGTGCAAGCGTTGCAGGTCCTCCCGTGCCTTAGGTGTATCTTTTGTCTTCCCATACACGCCCAAGAAGCCTAGCAGGTTCACGCAAAGGTTCTTCGTCACGTGCATCACGTTGATCGAAGAGCGGACCTCTAGGTCTTTCCAAAGAGGGTAGGTCCCAAAATATAGATTTCTTGTTCCACATGGGTGCGTGATTCTCGCCGTCATTCGGAACAGCTAGTCTGCCGACCCTTTCCAAAGATTACGTGTAAATCATTGACCATAGCAAGTACGTGATCACCGGTACGCATGGCGGGCTTCTTCCGGTGATCTCGCCTCGCTTTGAAATGCTTGCCTTTCTTTCTACATTGATGGTTGGTCGAAGAAATCGACGATGGCCTGTGTACACATTCTTCCCGCAGCTTCCTGTATATACTATCGGTGTCAAGTAAACAGTGCGTGCATGCGTGGTATCCCTTGTTTGTCCGTCTCCGAAAGGTTGCCGAGAGCGGGCCAATCGTTGATGGTCACGAACAGCAACGCCTTTAGGTTAAATTCCTCCTGTTTGTGCTCATCCCACGACGCATAATCGCTTCCATTCCACAGCTGTAAAAGTTCTTCAAGTAATGGCCTTAGGTACACATCAATGTCGCTGCGGGTTGCTTAGGGCCTTGGATGAGAACTGGCATCATAATGAACTTCCGCTTCGTGCACATCCAAGGAGGAAGGTTATACATACATAGAGTCATGAGCCAGGTGCTGTGATTGCTGCTCTGCTCCTCGAAAGGATTAATGCCATCGGCGCTTAAAGCAAACCATACGTTCCTTGGGTCCTTTGCAAACTCATCCTAGTACTTTCTCTCGATTTTTCTCCACCGCGACCCGTCAGCGGATGCTCTCAACTTCCCGCCTTTCTTACGGTCCTCACCGTGCCATCGCATCAACTTGGCATGCTCTCCGCTTCGAACAGACGTTTCAACCGTGGTATTATAGGAGCATACCACATCACCTTCGCAGAACCCTCTTCACGGAGGCTCGCCGTCAACATCACCAGTGGTCATCTAAATGCGATCTTATATCGCAATGCACCGCATACCGGCATGCGTTCAGATCCTTGTATGCACCGCGGTAGAGGATGCAGTCATTAGAGCATTCATGTATCTTCTGCACCTCCAATCCTAGAGGGCATACGACCTTCTTTGTTGCGTATGTACTGTCGGGCAATTCGTTATCCTTTGGAAGCTTCTTCTTCAATATTTTCGAGCTTCTCAAATCCTTTATCGTGCACAAGATTCTCGCCTTCCACCGCAGCAATTCCAAAGACGGTACCGAGCTTTGTGTTGCCATCTTCGCAATTGGGGTACAACCCTTTTTGTGATCCTCTAACATGCGATCGAACTTCAGCTTCTCCTTTTGACTTTCGTGATTGCGTCCTTGCATCGACAATGACCCGGCGGAGATCATCATTATCGTGCACATCGTTCGGTTCCTCTTGATCTTCAAAGCTTCGCCCGTTGCAGCATCATCGTACATCGTCTGCTCCTCTTGATGTTCAAGAGCATCACCGTATTCAGGGGCACATAGTTGTCATCGTACTCTTCTTCTTCGCCGCCTTCCATCATAACCCCTATTTCTCCGTGCCTCGTCCAAACATTATAGTGTGGCATGAAACCCTTGTAAAGTAGGTGGGTGTGAAGGATTTTCGGTCGAGTAAGACTTCAGATTCCCACATATAGGGCATGGACAACACATAAAACCATTCTGCTTGTTTGCCTCAGCCACTTCGAGAAAATCATGTACGCCTTTAATGTACTCGAAGGTGTGTCTCACACCGCACATCCATTGCGGTTCATCTGCGTGCATTATATATAATTAAGTGTGTCAAAAATCATTACGTAACATCATGAATAGATAATTAAGCGACCAAATTAATAGAAGTTCATCATCACATTAAACCAAAGTACATACATAGTTCTCATCTAACAACATAAAGCTCTGCAGAGCATCTAAATTAATTAAACCATACATTGAAACTATGTAAAACATTTCAATGCGAAAACAAATGCGATCATAATCGCAACCAAGGTAACAACTGATCCAACGGCATAATGATACCAAGCCTCGGTATGAATGGCATATTTTCTAATCTTTCTAATCTTCAAGCGCATTGCATCCATCTTGATCTTGTGATCATCGATTTACATCTGCAACATGCAACTCCAATATCATCTCCTCCTCCTCAAGTTTTTTTATTTTTTCCTTCAAGAAATTGTTTTCTTCTTCAAATAAATTTAACCTCTCGACAATAGGGTCGGTTGGAATTTCCGGTTCAACAACCTCCTAGATAAATAAAATCTATGTCACGTTGGTCGGCATAATTTTCATAAACAATAAATGAACCAATAGTTATGAAAAGATAATATATACCACATCCGAATCATAGACAGGATTTAGGGCCGACGGGGTGGATACCAAAACCATCGTACTATATAAGATGTAATAATAAAAGTAAGAAAATAATACAAGTATCTATCTAAACATACAAGTAAGAATATTTTTCCTTTCAGAAAGAAGATAAGAACAAGAGGCTCACCACGGTGGTGCCGGCGATGAGATCGGCCTTGGTGATCGACGGCGGTGAAGACGGGACGGGCGTGACGGACCGCTAAACCTAGACAAATATTGAGGAAAATGGAGCTTGGAGGTCGAGCTTGGAGAGGAGAAAGCTTAAGTAGTGTGGCTCGGGCATTCCATCGAACACCTTGTGTGCATAGGAGGTGAGCTAGAGCACCACCAAGCCCTCTCCCCCTCGGCGGCCAGAAAAAACAGAGCAGTGTGCTCTGCTCTCACGCGAGGGGGTATATATAGGCACCTCATTGGTTTCGGTTGGTGGCATGAACCGGGACTAAAGGGGAGCCTTTTGTCCTAGTTCAAGCCACCAACCGGGACCAATGGTTGTGGGCCAGGAGCGAGGCCATTGGTCCCGGTTCGTCCCCACCAACCGGGACCAATAGGGCTGCATTTAACCGGGACCAATGCCCACGAGGCCCCGGCCGCCCTCGATCACGAATCGACAAATATTTTCCATTGGTCCCGGTTCGTGGCAGAACCGGGACTAATGGGCTGACCCTCCCTGGGCTATTGCCCCCTTTTCTACTAGTGTTTAGATAAAACATTGTGTTTGATGTGATGTCTTTTGGGTGAACTTTGCATGTTTTAATTTGGAAAACACGATGATGAACCTTTATGTTATATGACGGTTATGCTATGCATGTTTTAATTTGAACGTTTCTGATATACGTATTGTGTAGTGTTTGAAGTTTATGCGGCTAGGATACAAAATCTAGACAATTTTATCTTTACTCTACTGACTTTTAGGGGATCGGCTATGTGCGGCCACCATTAATGGAGTAAAAGTTTACTCCACTAAATTTACTCTGCCGGATACTCTATTAACTTTTTAGGCGATCAGTTAGAAATGCCCTAAGGTACCAGGCTCTAGTGTTGACCAGCGAGTGTGGACCTTGGAGCCATCTGGGTATACACTCTCCGTTCCTTCTATTAGAGCATCTACAACCAGACTTGGCAAATCCAGGCCCAGGCGCGTCCGTGGGCACTGACCAGGCACCCCTCAAATAATGTAATTCACATCTGGACACCTCAATTATCATATTCAAATTCATACAAACTCATGCAACTACGTCGATGCACGCACATCGTCCGACTACTCCATCACTACTAACTAAACATGCCATCGGAGTACCAAAATTTGGCATGTTTGACTATGCTGGAGTTCATCAACGGCTGCCCTTGCCCTTCCCGACACCCTTGCCGTCCTTCTCGCGGAAGTATCGGTCGAAGATGCAGTACGGATCGAGCCGGATCTGCTCGCCGCCGGAGCTGTCCTTGACGTCACTGCCCCCCTTCTCCTCCTTCGATGGCAGTCCGGCCATGGCATGGACTGCCCGATTCTGCTCTCGGGCGAGGGCGCGCGTGTTCCTCCGCGGTTGTTTCTTCACAATGCGGGCGCAGATGGCTTCCTCTGCGGCCGATTGCGCCGCTGCATGAGCCGCCTTCATCGCCGCCATTTTCACCGCCTCGGCGACCCTTATCCTTTCCTTCCCATGGCGGGCCGCCCGTTTCCGGTGGGACTCATAGTCTGCCCGACTGGTGATGGGGAAGGAGAGGGGTTCTGGCTGCCAGGACCGCGAGGATCTAGCCCCAGAGGATCCGAGCACCCGTTGAGCCGACGCTGTGAACTCATGGCGGACAGATCCGTCCGTCGGCCGGGCGTTGTCCTCCCGGGAGCGGCGGAGTGCAATGCGGATCGTTATTGCCTCCTCCAACTCAAGACGGATGACACCTCGGCCGACGGATCCGCATGTGTCGGAGTCTGATCCGCTGCCTACCATGTCGGAGAAGGCTGAAAACCGCCGGGGGTGAGTTCGGGTGGTGGAGGGGAGTGGAATGAAGTGGCTAGGGTTTGGTCCAGTGAGCGAATGGGGACGAATATATGTGGGGTCGGGTGGGCCAGCATGGGTCGGGTCCGACGTGGCGGGCGTGCCCGGGTGCGCCCGGATGCCCCATATCCGCCCCATATTTGGGCTGGATACGAGGGGTGCCGGTCAGCCCGGGCGTTTGAGGCTCGTTTGAGGCGTCCGTCTAGGTCGAAAAATTGTGACCGGTCAGTGATCGGGCGGGCCGCCCGGGCATTTGAGAAGAGTTTGGGACGCCTGGCTGTAGATGCTCTAAGTTGATCAATTTTTGTGCGGTTGCTGCTCCTTTCTCGGAAAATTTATGGAAAAGCTCAATCCCTCCAGGTTCTTGGTTTTTTCTTTGGTTGCCTTTCACAATAAAATTTATTTAAGACAATCTATCTAAAAGCAGTGGTGAAGCCAGCTAGAAGAACCTATGGGGTCATTGTTAATTTTTGAATTATTTTCTAATAATTTTAGCCTGAATTTTCAAAAAGTTGTGGGTTTAGTTCACCCCACAGCTTATGTGTAGAACCGCGACTGTCTAAAAGACAACATGTTGACCTAACTTGCTTGTTCTGCAATGAGCTGGAATCTGGCCAGCACAAATTCTTTGATTGCATTGTTGCTAGGGAACTTTGGAGAGTCATTTCTAAAATTTTGAATTTTAGTCCTTCGAGATCTATGATTGGTTTTTCTGAATGTTGGGCTCAAAATCCTAAAACTCTTGTGATCAATATGGCTTGTGTCGCTTCTATCCGGAGCTTATGGACGTTGCGCAATGATATTTGCTTTCAGGTTTGGAAAGACGCTAGACTGCTCCTGAGAAGAACAAGCGTCCTGCTACACTAGTGGAATATCTTGTATGGCGGAGCTATGTTGAGGCCAGGAGGGGCTGCTGACCCAGCCTTGGATATTTTTTTGAAGGAAAAAAAATTAGGAAGGCTTAGTTTAGATTTTTTTTAGCATTTGCTGACCCAGTGTTGATGCGGGAATGCTTGCTCCCCCGGATCATCATGTGGAGCTGACATATCCTATGGGTAGGTCTAAGGGCAACGCCGACCTTTCTGCAGTAGCTATTCTGATTGATATGTAACGAACTTAGGCATGTTTTGTCGCTTGTTCTGGCGACTTCCTATCCATAGGACTTATTTTGCTTAAGTTGTACTCTGAGGTTATCTCATGTTTGTAGTTTGGCTTAGCTACTTTGGCTCGCCCCGAGTGCTAAGAATAGTTCTTAGGGCTTTTCTAGCCAATCTCCTATACCGAAAAAGGCTTTCGCCCCGCTTTATAGATAAAGCAGACCACCAGAGCCACACAGTACAACAAGGTTCACCCACACACACAAAGTACCGCAACACGAAGTACAAGGGGTTCTGCTGAGGGCACAACTCAACAAGCCCTGAAAATAAACAAAGGGGGCGGGACAACCGCAGCGTTCGAGACAACAACGAAGGATCTAATCCGGCTCGGGAGGTGGTGGAGGGAGCGGCGGAGCAAAGCAGAGAGCCATCGAGCAAAGGTCGGCGATGATGGAGGTGATGGCGTCGCGATCCTGGTGACGGCTAAGCGACCGCCAAAGCTGCAAGAAGCCACACAATTTAAACACAGCGTCAATAGCACGTCGAAGGGGGACCCGTTGAATGACAAGCTTATTTCGTACGGTCCACAGCGTCCAGGCGAGCACCCCAATGAGCAGCCACCTAATGTGGCGACCGGACAGGGGGGAGGACTGAACCTCAGAGAGGAGATCAGGAAGTTAGTGTGACACCAGTTGCCACCGATGACCTCTCGGAGGCAGCCCCAAAGAAACTGGGCGGACACGCACGAGAAGAAGATGTGATTCAAGGTTTCCGCCGTCCCACATAGGGGGCAGATCCCATCACCGGGACCCTGGCGCTTCAGGACCTCCATGCCCGAGGGAAGCCAACCACGGATCCATTGCCACATGAAGATTCTAATCTTGAGGGGCACGCGAATAGACCATATAGAGTCGAGGACGCTTGGTCCGGGAGAGTGTGTGATGGCGCGGTAGAGAGACTTCATGGAGAAGCGGCCAGAGGGCTCGAGACGCAAAGATAGGCGGTCGTCGAGGTGCTGCGACAAGTCAGGCTCATGGAGAGCAACGAAGTCAAGGAGCTCATGCCAAGCGGCAACCTCCGGCGGCCCAAATGGCCTCCGGAACGCGAGACGCCCTAAGTCAATAAGGGCCGACTCGACGGAGATCCTAGGTTCGACCGCTATGGAAAAGAGGTCAGGGAACCGGGCCGCGAAAGGGAGATCACCGGCCCAGCGGTCGAACCAAAAAAGCGTGGCCGAACCAGTGCCAACCGCGATGGAGGTCCCAATGCGAAGGACCGGGAGGAGCTGAATGATAGACTGCCAAAACTGGGAACCGCCCGTCCTAATGCAGAAAGCGAGGGGCTGGTCGCGCAGGTACTTGCGGCGGATGATCTGCAGCCACAAGCCACCATCGCCGTTTGCAATGCGCCACAACCAGTGAGTGAGGAGGGCCAGGTTCATGCGTTTGGAGGACATGATGCCGAGACCACCTTGGTCCCGGGGCTTGCAGATGTCCGTCCAGCGGACCATGTGGTATTTCTGCTTAACGCCCTCGCCAGCCCAGAAGAACCCAGCTTGGACCGTGCCAATCTCATGGTGGAGCGTTTCGGGGAGGCTGTAGAAGCTCATGATGAATAAGAGAAGACTGGAGAGGGACGAGTTGATAAGGATCGTGCGGGCTGCCTTAGAGAGCCACCTGCCCTGCCACGACTCAATGCGGCGTTGCAGCTTGTGGACCGAGGGACGAAGGTTGGCCACAGTAAGGCGCGAGACACTAATGGGGATCCCCAGATAAGAAGTGGGGAAGGTCCCCAGCCGACAGTTCAAGCGGTTAGCAATACTCAGGCTCTCAGAAGGGGAATAGCCCAAGACCATCACCTCGATTTTAGCGAAGTTAATTTTGAGGCCCGACAGATGTTGAAGCAGAGCAGGAGAAATTTGATGTTCGCGATCTCAGCCTCCGAACCCTGCAACATAATGATGGTGTCATCGGCATATTGGAGGAGGGAGACACCCCCTCCCTCCACTAGGTGCGGGGTGATGCCGAGGATGTGGCCGGCGGCCTTGGCTTTATCCAGGATAGATGCCAAAGCATCAACCACCATGTTGAACAGGAACGGAGAGAAGGGGTCACCCTGTCTGACCCCACAAAGGGTGGGGAAGTATGGGCCGATCTCTCCATTGATGTTCACCGCGGTGTGGCCGGATGACACCAACTCCATGACCCGACAGACCCAACGATCATCGAAGCCTTTCTGAAGCAATACTTCCCGAAGGAAGGGCCAGCTAACTGTGTCGTATGCCTTATGGAAGTCAATCTTCAGGAACACTGCTTTGAGGTTTTTGGATTTGACCTCGTGAAGGACTTCGTGGAAGACCAAGACTCCATAAATGATATAGCGACCCTGAATGAAGGCGGATTGGTTCGAATGAGTGATGTGGTCAGCCAAAGGGGCCACCCTATTGGCGTACCCCTTAGCAAGGATGCGGAAGATCACATTGACCACCGTAATGGGGCGGAACTGGCGAATGTCGGAGGCGCCCGGGACCTTGGGGATCAAGGTAATGATCCCGTAATTAAGGCGATGGAGGTCAATGGTGCCCACATAGAACTCCTCAAAGAGAGCCATGACCTCCGGCTTGATAGTGTGCCAGAAGGTCTGAAAGAACTTAACTGGCAAGCCATCAGGCCCCGGGGTGGACGCCGAGTTCATGCCCCTGATCGCAAGCCAAACTTCCTACTCCGAGAACGGAGCCGTGAGGGCCGCATTCTCCGCGTCCGACACACATTGGGCGCCCACCCAAAAGGTGGGAGCAAGAGCCAAGCCCCCACGCGGGGGGCCGTAAAAAGGGCTTTATAAAAGCCGTCTACGTGAACGCGAAGCTCGGCCGGGCGCTGCAGGAGGGTCTCGCCATCCCACAGAAGTGGGATGGTATTGCGACGACGACGACCATTGGCGATGGCCTGGAAGTATGCGGTGTTAGCATCCCCCTTGAGAACCCACTTTTGGGTTCCCCTGAGACGCCAGTAAGCCTCCTCGTCCGTATATATGACCGTGAGCTGGTCCTCTAGGTCGTACCGCTGCATCTACTCATCAGCGGATAGACCGATCGAGTCAGCTTGGAGGTCAAGCGCCTGAATAGAGGTGAGGAGGGCCTGCTTGCGGTCCCGGAGATCCCGCCCTAAGTTGGCACCCCAGCCCTTCATGAATTGGCGAGAACGCTTGGCGCAGAAATGCCAATCATCCACCGCAGAGATGGACCTGTTGGGAGAGCTGCGGGCCTCCAGCCAACGGGCACGGACGGCCTCCGAGAAGCCGTTCTGGTTGAGCCAGAATGTCTCTAAGTGGAACCTAGGGGCGACGGGAGGGCGTTCGTCCTGAGAAGAGAGTAGCAGGGGAACATGGTCCGAGCCAATACGAGTAATGGTGCGGAGGGAGGCAAGGGGACACCGCAACTCCCACTCAGGCGAGACCAAGACGCGGTCCAGGACGGAGCGGGTCGGGTCGGCCTGGCGATTGGTCCAGGTGAACCTGGCACCAATCCTATCTAATTCCCGCAAACTGAGGTCAGCGATGCAGTCATTGAACATCTGCATCCGCGGGAAGTTCATTCGGTCGTTGTTTTTGTCCTTCGCAAATCGGAGGAGGTTGAAGTCGCCGCCCACGATGACCGGGAAGCGGGCGGCAGACACCTTATTTTTGAGCTCATCAAGAAATGCCGCTGAAAGACGGTGGTCGGCAGGGCCATAGACTATGATGATCTCCCATTTGAAGTTCAGCGCCCTCTCGAAAAGTTCCATGCTAACAAAGAACTCCCCCCGGTCCATGCTGCCCACCTCAAAGGTGGCATCCTTGACACCTAAGAGGATGCCACCAGAGTGCCCGGCGATCCCACTAGAAGGGAGCCAATGCCAGGCAAACAGGTGGGGACTAAGGCAGTCAAGCTCGGACAAGGTGAACTCAGTTCGCATGGTCTCTTGAATTGCTACAATGTCGATCCGCTCATCACGCATGTACTCGATGAGCTGGCGGCGTCGGCCATCCTGACCGAAACCGCGAATGTTCCAAAAAAGGGTATGCATTAAACCACCATGGAGGGGCTGCTTGACCCCAGGACACGGGAGGCGCTTTGGGCGCGGAGAGCGGCGGTGCGAGACCGGGTGCGGCCGCGGATCTCCAGGGAGCGGGCGTGGCCTGGCTGGACGGCAGGGAGGTGGTGCCGCCCGCCCCCGATGCGGGAGTAGCAAAGCGGGCACGGGCTTCGGCCAACCGCCCATCGAGGACCTCCCGTGCCTGGATTGCCGCGATTTGGACTAAGGGGGGATCAACCTCCCTCCTAAACACTATATAGGAATCTGCCGCGACTCTGGTGAGATGCCCGAGAGGAATAGACTCCAAATCAGAGAGCGAACATGTAGCAGAACTGGCGGGTATGACTGGAGTACCCGGCTCGAGGTTGCGCGCCGCGGCGCGGAGCTCAGCCCGCTCGGAGATGGGCAGAGCCGGGGAGCCCGCGGGTCGCGAGGCGTCGATGCGGGCGCTGCGCCGAGACGACGTCACAGGGGTCGACGTCGAGCGGCCCCGCCTGGCGTATGTCGAGGAGCGAGGCGGGAGAGGCGGAGCGGCCAGCGGAGTCGCCAAGGCAGCGTCCAGCACGCACCCACCCAACGACTGGGGGTGGGAGAGGAGGCACGCCGAGGCGAGGCCGGCGGGGAAGCCGCCCCCAGCGGTGCGTCCGTGGTGACCGACGCAACGGCTCGGAGGGCAGCAGGGTAGCCACCTCGGGCAGCGGCGAAGGCAGGACCACGAAAGAAGGAGCCGGGGGCGTCACGGGAGGTGGAGATGCGGCCCGTGTGTCGAGGAGCGCGGGGGGCAGGGCGGACCCCGAGGCACAGAGGAAGGCGGGAGGGTCCCTGGACGGCGATGTCGGCAGCTGGGCAGAGGGGGAGGGCGCCGGCTGAACGACCGGCGAGCGCGGGGAGGAGGCCGGGATGACCACGAGACCCACATTGGATGTGTCGCTAGGCTCAGTCTCCCCGGCGGGGGGCGACGGAGGCAACGGAAGCAGCCCCTCCGGTAGAGCGGCGAAGGACCTCCCGGTCTGCCGCCCACCCAGGGTCAAGGAAGAGGGTGGGGGCAGAGGCGAGGGAGAGCGGGAGGGGCTGTCCTTCGATCCGTCATCATCATCAGAGTGGTCGGGGCGGGGGTGGCGGCGTCCGTTGTAGTCGTCCTGCGGGCCTGGGTGGCCACCAGGAGGACCGTCGTCGGAGAAGCGGGGACGCCCCACGTGGTTGGGCGGCTCGGGGGCGATGCGAAGGTCGAACCCTTGATCATTGAAGAATACCCGGACCGTGGCATGAAGCTTGGTTGAGTCGAGGCACTTGACCTTGACCCGAACCTCCTCCTCCTTGCGGAGGGAAAGCTCATCGACCACTACCACCTTCCCCAGGATCCGGGACATGCGACGGATGGTACGCTCCGACCTCGCAATGCCCGGGAGCCCAGCGATGAGGATCCATGCCGTGTCAAGGACGGCCACAGCCTTCGGGTCGAGGATCGGCTCGGAGATGTCGACGACAAGCTTGTTGAGGGCGAGAGTAATCTGGTCGCTGCGGGTGGCCTATCCGTGGCTGAGAGCGTCGGGGAAGACCACAGAGAACACGGAGCCGGAGATAGGGTGACCGCCCACTCCCACTGTCGGCGGTACAGATGGTTGAGCTCCGCCTCGATCATCTCAGGGGAGGCCACACCATCAATCACCGTGATCACAGCCTGGAGGGAAGGGGGCGGGGGCGAGTCATCGGGGACCTCGATATGGAAGAACCCCAACCCCTCAATCCCATGCCCGTACATCCGCAGCTTGTCGGGGACCGGCTTGTCTGGGCAGAGCAGGGCGGGGTGGCCGGGGTCCTTGCAGATGAAGCAGCAGGCAGAGTTGGAGCAGTCAACCTGAGAGTGGCCAACAATGCCACAGTTGAAGCAGGTGGGCCGGGTGGCGTCGGACACAGGAGCTGGAGGCGGGGGATTCACGCGACCGGCTTGGTTCTGCGCGGCGCGCCCCTGGCCACGTCTCTTCTTCTTCATAGAAGGGCCCTGGCGGCCGCGCTGTTGCGGCCCCCCACCCCCAGCCCCCGAAGCCGGCGGAGCAGCCGAGGTGGCGTGAGGGGGGACATACTTGTGTGAAGGCGCAACGTCCGCCGAAGCCGTGGGACGGGGAGAGGGGGGCGCTGGTGCCGAGGCGAGGGAGAGAGCGCCCGACGGTGCGGGGGGAGGAAGAGTGGCAGCGGGGAGGAGGGAACGCGACCGGCCATGCCAATCGGACCGACCAGGCGAGCGGAGCGTCTCGCGGCGGTCATCCCGGTCGGACGGGCGGGGGGCATCGCGGTCCCGGCCCCGCAGCTCACGGCGGAGGTCCTCCTCGCGCCGGAGGTCGTCCGGGGAGGGGCGGGGGGCGTCGCGGAGGTCGTCGAATCGGCGCTTGCGCCTGGCCTCCCTGTCCTCCCAATCCCTCGTCATGGCCAAGGGGCGAGAGCGGGAAGGGGCGGCAGCGGCGCTGGAGAGGAGGGAAGAGGACGCAGGCACGAGCAGGAGCAAGGGTTCGGTCGAGGGAGTGTTGGTGGTGGCTGGGGAGGATTGGGGACGAAGAGGAAATCCGTAGGGCAGCCAAATGCTGGATGCGGAGGGGGTGGGCCTAGGGCAAGGAAGCGGCCCAGCATTGGTGGGTCGGCCCGCTCGGGATTCCCCAGCCGGGACCGGATCCAGGGCGCGCCGGGCTGGACAGGCCATCCTCCCCAAGCGGGCCACCGGGCCACGGCCCAGGACACCAGGGCCCAGGGAGCGGGGCGGGGTACCCGCTCGGAGGGTTTCCCCTCGACGAGCAGGCGTCGCCGCCGCCGGCTCTGCGGCCGCGGGGGAGCATGGAGCGAACGAACGGACGCGACGGAGCAGCCACGAGGCCTGGAACTGAAGACCGGACGACCCAAATCGCGCGATGAATGGCCGGAACGGGGAGCTGCGGGCGGGGAGAGCGGAGCCGAGGGCCACGGGCGGGGAGCTCGGGCAAGCAGACGACGGGCCAGCGGCCGAAGGAGATGGGGAGGAGGGGACCGGGGAGGACCTCCACGAGGCACGGGCAGGGCCAAGGTTGGACCGGCCAGCGACGCCCCACGAGCGGTGCCGACTCCGGCGAGCGTCACAGTGCCCCAAGGCCCGGGCTTTTGCACTGGACCCCGGCCACCGCGGCGGCAACCTCCGCGAGCCCGAGTCGGAGCCTCGCACGAGGGAGGCTGGACAGGGGGCCACGCTGGGCGGTGCGGCCACGGCGGCGAGGGCCAGGCAGCGGGGCGGGGATGGCGGGGCAGGGGAACGGGGCGCCTCGGGGTCCGAATCGTCGTCCGCGAGGTCCGACCACCGAAGCGGCGGCGGGGAAGGGCTCTGATGAGAGAGCTCAGGGGCCGGCACGGGACCAGGGGTCGTCGGCGAGGCGGGGGCCGGAGCGGGGAAAGGGGTGGCGACGGAGGAGGCCTCATCCGGCGAGGGCGCGGGCGGGTCGCCCGAGCTCATAGTCGCGGGAGCCATCTTCAATCTTCTTTTACATGTTCATTTACACCCACTCGCCGCCAATCTCCTATAACCGGTTAGAGGAGTAAAAATTTGGTTTTATTCCTCTAACTGGCACCTAGTTGATCCCTAATCGGTGCTTATATTTACTTCATTGCTCGGTAGCCGAGTAAAACATCTTCTCTCCTCCTCTGCCTCCTCCGGCCCACTCCCGCGTCGCATCTACACCGGCGCCGCCCCTCCCACCCTCGCCGGCCTTCGCCAGCCACCGATGACGCTCCGTAGGCTCCGCTGTAGTCCTTGACCACCCAGATTTGTGCCTCCTTGTCCCGTCGCCGGCGCACAACCGGTAGATCTGCGGCGGCCGCCGGATTTGGCGCTTTCAGCCACCGGCGACTGCACCTTGCCGTGGATTGGCGGGCACCGGACAACATAGCCCCGACAACGCCTCTGCGCCACATGCCGTTATTGACTCCGCCTCTAGCCGCTCGGATCTCTCTCGTCAGGGATTCGCCGGTAAAGACATGCCTGGCCGTCGCCCGGGCTCGGCGCTGGCCCAGCGGCTCGTCAGCTCAGCGTTGCCGCTCATAAAGTGCGACGACTGCCCGCGACAGGTGGTGTGCCGATTTTTGACCACACCGAAACATCCCGGATGAGTGTTCTTCAAGTGCAAACAAGATGGGATATGTGCTTGTTTTGATTCTGTTGTTCACCGGTCGCCGACGCAATTTCGGTAGCTCATTGTTTGTGTAGGATGGATGCAAGTTTTAGTATTGGGAAGAAGATTACATCGATCTATTGATAACACAAAATTTGGTAGATGCTCGTGCACTCATTGCTAGAATAGAGGCTAGAGATGAGACTAGATGCGAACCAACATCGAAATCTTCGGAATCGAAGAAGAAAGAAGTGTGCAAGCTCAAGAAGCCAATAGAGAGAATCAACAAGGAAGACATAGAGAAGATATTAATCCAACTAGTAGGAGCAGTTATAGAAGTTGAATATCTTTTAAAATGTCTAATTGTGGTTCTTATTTTCTTTTGTCTTGTTCTTGTAGCGAAGAATTGGTGAATTATGTACTCTAGTATATTAAAATGTCGTTGAATGAAATAAAGAAGCAAAAAAATATGTTTCGGTGGCCAAAAATGAAATGCAAATCGTTTGTTTACTCTGTTGTATATAAGGTATCGGTAAAAATACTCCACTAAAAGTTTACTCCGCGGGATACTCTGTTATTTTCATGAGATCGGTTAGAACTGCCCTTAGTCCGGTTGCCATGTTTTCAATAAAATGCGGTGGGGAGGAACCTCTTTTCTTTTGAAAAAAGAGAAATGGGATGGGTCTTCCTGGTATTGAATGAGGAAGACCGCTAGGCCATGGACAGTCGTAGGGCAGATGGGATCACGTTGGTTGAGATGATAACGCATGCATGTCTTGCGCCGGGAAGAACCGACTATCAAAAACCACGCCGTAAGTTCTGCATGTTTTTCTTGTGTTGCTCATCGTCAAAGTTGGAGCTGTCAGTTGCTTGCGCGTGGTGCCATCTATTGGCATGTGCCGTCATGGTTTCTGTTTCATGTCGGTGGCCAGGTTGGCCGATGGTGCCTATGTCATGTGGGTTTTGTTGTATCGGTTTTAGCCCGATTTTCCGTCAATTAACCGGGCAATTCTCTTCTTCTTAATTAATAAAAATGGCAAGTCTTTTACCTCCTTTCAAAAAAAATAACGCATGCATGTCCTGATCCGATGAACACGAGCGGTGGGATCCGTGCCGAAAACAGATGTCGCAAGCGAGCCGACGGGCGACGGGTAATCTACAGAATGCTGAGTCAGGATAGGTGGCGGCGGATCGCGTCGGGTACGCACAGCAGCGGGCATGGAGACCGTCTCCATGGGAGAAGAAAAATCCTGCATGAAAGGCTCCATGGCTCCATGCCTTTCATGAGTTTTCATGAGATCGTGTGGAGACCGTCTTCATGGCTCCATATTCATCCATTCATTCTTAGGTTGCATGTGAATTTATTTAGAGTACAACCGTAAATCGTTGATCGCCGTCCCCAGCCGGCGTTTGGATGAGCTTGATTGCTTCCATGGATCGACCAATGTACTGTAAACTTATCAGCATCATGATATTGGGGGTAAAATTCATATGACTAGTTCAATCAAAGACTACCCCCGCGTCGCCAGCACCTGGCGACACGGGGGGCGATCTACCGCGTCGGCCCTCCTCTCTCCCCCCTCCTGCCGCCGCCCGAGGCCACGCCGGCGTTGCCTGGCCAGTGACGGCGGCGGCGGGGCCCTCCCCCTCGCGCGGTGGTGGCGATCTCCTGTCGGCGGCGGCGGCTCATGGATCGGCGGTGCACCGGCGGCAAGGAGCAGCGGGCGCCCGGCGGCGAGTGTGACGGCAACGACAGCGCAGGCGCGTTCTCCCCGCGGCTGAGGAGCACCTGTGGCGGCGGCCCAGATCGCGGGCCTCGTCCGCGGGCCGGCAGATCTGGAGGGCGTCTACAGGCGGGCATGGTGGGCCTGACGGCGCCGGCTTAGGCACCGCAGTGGTGCTGTGGCCGGTCAGGCGGCGGCGGCCTGGATCCATCGTCCAGTCCCCGGCAGAGATGGCGGCGATCCGTGCACGAGATGCTTGCTTTCGGCTTACCGCCAAAGCCGGCGGTGGCGGCGCTATTTTGCGACATTCCCTTCTTGAAGGCATCGCCGAGAAGAGTTTCAAGATCACTGTCTGCTACCTTCAGGGGAAACCCTAGATCAGTTGATTGGAAGACGGCGGCGTTCTTATGTCGTTCCTCCCTTGGGGGTGTCGTTCTTGGAGGTGTGCACGGGCTCGAGGGACCAGTGGAACGCATCTTAGGTGGAGCGGTGCTTCATACTACACATTGATGGCGATGGATCTCGACGGCGTGGCGCAGTGCGGATTCGGCGTCCGATGTACGAGGATGGACTCGCGCAGGAGGACGATGCTGTCTGGCGTCATGGTGGCGTCGATGGCAGAAAGACCTAGCACGGTAGATGCAACAGTACAACTCTGAAAAGGGATTGGTGGCAGGTGGCTGCGGCGGCCTCATACCCGGCAGGAGTCCGGGTTGAAGAGTGCGCTGGACTGGTGGGTGCCCCATACCCGGCAGGCGTCATGGTTGGGACCTCAGGTCATAGATGTTAGGTTTGACTGCGAGGTCTGTTTGGTATTAGGCCCAAACTATCAACATCCCTACATCAATTGGATAGGAGTAGCGGCAGATGTTGCCTAGACGGTGGCTTTAATCTTACTGTTGTTGTATGACTTTGTAAGGTTTGATGTGAATAATTAATAAAAGTGGTTGCATGCATCGTCCAGATGCAGAGGCGGGGTCCTTCTCCATTTCTATAAAAAGATCAAAGACTATCTCTGGCATCTGTCCGAAGTAGGTATGCATCTATTTACTTGCCCTAATTAACGGGGCAGTTGAAACGCAGCAACCGTGGACCGAGTCTAAGCCAATCTCACGAATTACTAACTATTAATAAGTATGCACGTGCAACGCACGTCTCAATTCTCATCAAATAATTATTAAAATAATTTTTCATCTGTACATGTATTATTATTGATAATAATGTTTTTTCGGATGGAAACACAACTAAATGATGGACAAATAAAGGACGTGCAAATAAGTTCAAGATCAATAAATTTAGGGTCGCGATAACTGCCACACGTGTGGCATGGATGCGAACCCGCCCACATGCCTCGTGTGGCGTGAACAGGAACCCGCCCTTACGATCGTGCCCGTCTTGGCATAATTGCACAGCCTTACGTCCGGTGTGTGGCAACCCCGCCCGCACTGCCCCGTCCGGGCCAGACGACCCGCTGCCCGCACGACCCAGCCGTTCCCGGCCTCCGATCCATCCCCTCTCTCGTCTGCCGCCATCGTCCCCCACCTCTCGAACCCCGACCTCCGTCGCCGGCCATCTCTGGTTGCCATGGCAACCAGAGCAGATCCATAGGGCACTCCCACCGCAAACCACACCCCAACCCTCCCCGCCCCCAGCCCCCCACTCCAACCCAGCCCTCCAGAGACGATCGGCTAAAACCGGTGAAATCTCCCGATCTCATCCTTCTCATCCTTAAGGCTGAAAATCTCCCGATCTTGTACTTTGGGTCCATGCTATAGGGTAGAACACGCATGGTTCAAAGTGTATATTCATAATTGCGGGCGAATACACCAGATCTGCCATGTACTACGTTTGAGATTTACTTAAGTTCCTAGTTTGATTGACGCAAGTAGTTGGGTATGAAATGGATGAGTAGGAATCCCTAAAAAAAGGAGAGGAATGACAATTTTGGAATGAAGGGGGTGGGAAAAATTAATTGCCACTTGTGTATAACGACAGTTGCCACCTTTCGTTGTCAGTAACTGCCACCTATTTGACCTGTTGCTTGCCATCCCTATCTTCTATGTGCAAGCAGCGGAAGAATACAATTCTTGTGGATTGTTGATGCGTTCTTGTTCGTGCAGCGATTGAGAACACATTGGAAAGAAGCGAGACACGGAAAGAATGAATCACGAAGATGGCGCGATACTTGGGGTTCTCAAAGGCCGAACGCCTCATGCGATGCATCGTAGTACAGTCAACTCATCTCTGCAGGGCCGTTGCTGCCACTACTAGAACGATATGCACGGCGTTGGTATGATGCGTGATAACAAAAGAAGAGAACAGTTGCCATCTTACATAGCGGTGAAGATGACATTCTACTTATGTCGTACTTTGTCATTTTTTGCGAGTTCTTATGACCAAAACACTCTTAGGGGGCCCCCATGGCAAGATTCGATGCAAGGCGCTAACACCGACAAATGTACGGGCAGCCAATTTCAACTAGCTAATATGGCTATTCAAGGTAGCATAAGCGAAAGAAGAGCACATCTTGGTGTGGACATGAAAAATGAACATGCAAAAAAATGGCAAAAGGACTCACGAGTTATCACGGGTGAAAATGCACGAGCCTTCATGCAGACGTGGCATCGGCAGCATCCATGTACCTGCCATCGACGTCATACACAGGTGAGTCCATAAAAAAGTGAAGTTGCGGATGCGCACTTAGCAGAAGGAGCATAGTTGACAACTGCAATTGCCATGACTGGACATCTACAATTGCCATGTGTAAAAAACTGCAGTTGTCATCCCTGGACAACTGTTGTTGCCATCCCTGGACAGCTGCAGTTGCCATGGAGGAACAACTGCAGTTGCCATGCAAGTGCAACTACAGTTGCCATGCCATGACAACTGCAGTTGCCATGAAGGAACAACTGCAGTTGCCATACCGGTGCAACTACAGTTGCCATGCCAGGAAAACTACAGTTGGCACGTCGAGGCAGCTGCGATTCTGCCGTCTTAGCACAAACCGTGCATTTGCCATAAATTGACCAACCACTACTATGCTTACGAGTTATTACGGTGGTGGTAACCCGGCAAACGCGTCTCGTGGCAAGCTTCACAAATTGCAGGTGGAGCACGTCATTTTGGTGTCACAGACCACACAAGATGGTCACATGCAGCACAACAAGGTAAGGAAAAAAACTGAACCACAAAACAACACTACATTTGTTTTTTGGCAAAAAAAACGTACGTGCCGAAAAAAAAGAATTGAAGCAGTGATGGTGGACAAAAATCAAGCATAAAACGCTGAAAAGTGGTTGCGTGTAAATGAGTCATGTATTGTCTTTGAAAAAATGCCAACTGCTAAAAGCATGTGTGCATCACTAATGGTTGAACGCATTTCGCCTAGTGAGATCAATCTTATAATGCAGTAGTTTTGTTGCTAGAACACAATGGTTGCCATTTGTTGGTAGGAGTGTTTGCCATGTATGCAGGACTGCAGCTGCCATGCATATAGAACCCAAGTTTTTGTACTAAAATAAAGGAGCTTGTTGTCGTGCATTGGCAAACAATAGTTGCCATGTTTGTTGAACCGTAGCTGCCATGACTGGACAGCTACAGTTGCCATACATGTCCATGCACAGACTCACGGCTTGCTGTTTGAAATGATGTCATGCCAAATCACTCGAATTTGATGTGATCCGCTATGATAAACATGTTATTCAAACAAAATCTTACTCTTGTACCTGTTTTTTCTATTACAGGGCCTACAACTACAATGAACAGCGGCGGGGACATCTCTGGGGAGCTCGAGCGCGGAAGACGTTGCTCCACCAGCCAGCAGACAATCATGCCGCAAACAATTTCGAGTCGGAGTCGGAAATGGCAATCATTCCAGCAATGCAGACAAGCACCCCTTTGAACACAAGCACTGGCAACACTCAAGTAGATGGAACTGCCGCCAATACTGAAGTGAATGATGAAACTGACGACGACGCACAAGGGGATGAAGATGGTGGGCAATCAGAGATCGTGGTACCTCAGCCACCGTACGTTGGGCAGAGATTTGAATCGTTCGAAGAAGCAAAGGAATTCTACCAGACATATGCAAAGTTCCATGGATTTGCGGTCAACACCGAATACCATAGGAAAATTAAGAAAACTAACGAAATCAAAGAGAGGTGAGATGAGGTGCCACAAGGCACGGAGGAACAAGAAGGGGAAAGGTGTTGCGCTGTCGTTCCGGAACGAAGAGAGGTATCATTCTCAAGACTGAATGCCCTGTCCGGTGTAAGCTAAACGTAGATGGTACACAGTGGGTGGTCACTGAATATTTTGACGAGCACAACCACAAACTCATAAAGAAGTTCGACCTGGTAAAATTTCTGTCCGCCCGCAGAGGGTTCACCCCCGTCGAAAGGTAATTCGTAAAGCTGCTACATGATTGTAACGTCGGTCCATCAAGAATGGTCCAGATACTATCGCTCATCCACAGCAAAAAGGGGACTCTGAGTAGCATGCCGTACATACCAGCTGACGTCACAAACCTACAGGTCAAATACCGTAGAGAGAGCAAGTTGGCTGACATAGAGGCCACAATGGCCTACTTCGATGAGAAAGCGAAGGAAGATCTAGATTTCTTTACAGGATAAGGTTGGACGATGAGGACCGTGTCAGGAACATGTATTGGGTGGATGGTGCTGCAAGGAGAGCCTACAAACATTTCCGAGATTGCATTTCATTCGACGCGACGTACCTCACCAATATGTACAAGATGCCATGCGCTCCGTTCATAGGAATAAATAACCACAATCAGTCATTGCGGTTCGGTTGCGGGCTCTTTCGAACGAAGACACGGATGGAATACGTTTGGCTGTTCAAGACCTTCTTGGAGTGCATGGATGGACTTGCTCCGATGAACATAATAACAGACCAAGATTTCAGCATGCGTGCGGGCATAGAGGAGGTCTTTCCGTTGGCAGTGCACAGGCACTGCAGGTGGCACATTATAAAGAAGGCTGAGGAGACGCTAGGACCGTTCTTTGCTGACCGTCCAGAGCTGCACAAGGCGTTCGAGCTGTGCGTGGACCACAGCTTGATGGTGGAGGAGTTTGAAAGGAGCTGGATGGCCATGACTGAAACACATCAAGTCCAAGACAACGAGACTCTTGTTAGCACATGGGAGAAGCGAATGTCTTTGGGTGCCGGCCTACTTCATGCAAGGCTTCTTCCCCTTTCTGCAGACTACGCAGCGCAGCGAGGGGTTCAATGCTGTTTTGAAGCGGTACGTGAGCCCTGGCAACTCATTGCTACAGTTTGCCAAGCAGTACATAGCTTTGCAACAAAAAAAATTGGGATCTGAGCTACAGCAAGAAGCTACCACCGCGCTAAAGCAGCCGAGATTGCTAACGTATTTACCGATGGAGAGGCAAATGAGCAAGATATACACAAACAAGATCTTTAACAAGTAAGTCAGTTCCGTTACCGTCTTATTTGCACAAAAAGCACTAAGGCAGTAGGTGCCTTATAGAGTGCAATGCAGTTGCCATGATATGCAGTTGCCATGTTTAATGAAATACTGTTTGTCATGCTTAATCAGCTGCAGTTGCCATGTTCAATGAAAATTATGTTTGCCATGCTTGCTCGGATGCATTTTCTATGTTCAATGAAGTGCAGTTGCCATGTTTAATGCACTGTGCTTCCCTTGGGGCATGTTGGTATGCAAATGCCAATGTCAACTGAAAAAATGTTATATTGTCGACACTTATGCTGAAATGCGATTTGCGAGTTTACTAAAATGCAACTGCCATATGTTTGTTGAAATGCAATTGCCATGTTTAATCAACTGTAGATGCCATGTTTAATAAAATGCAGTTGCCATGCTTTATGCAATGTGCTTCCATTGGGGAATGTTGGTGTAGGAATGACGATGTCCATTGAAAATGTCTGCGATTTGCCATATGTTCGGTGTCTTGCATTTGCCATGTCTAATGTCTTGCATTTGCCATGTTCAATGTACTATATTTGCCATGTTCAATGTACTATGTTTGCCATGTTCAAACAAAATGTATTTCTATTTCCATGACAACATAAGGTGGTACAAAAAAAGAGTGCACGATAGTTTAACAGAAAACACATGAAAATTGCAGATTCCAGGAAGAAATAAAGCGTGCCAGCATGTTCACGGCTTTCCAGGTGGACGAACATACGTTCAAGGTGTGTTCTATTTTGGGCTTGTCATATTCAGAACCTGAAGACCCGGACAAAGGAAGGAACTACTTCGTCAAAGCCTCGATAGGCGAAGGCGAGTACTACTGCCAATGTTGCATGTTCGAACGGGACGGCGTTGTGTGTTGTCACATACTAAAAGTAATGGACAAGAACGCTATGACACGGATGCCCCGCCATTTCATAAGGCGGCGATGGACTTGGGACGCTGACGACGCTGCTTATGCGCCACGCATAACAAACGCGATTACAGGCTGTGCATGACGAGAGACCCGAGGCAACCATGGAAGCCGTGAGGCACGTTGTCGACAAAGAACTATCTTGAGCTAATTGATGAAGCGTGCAAGAGTGATGAGACAGCGAGAGTCGCAGAAAAACACAGACGGCACTAAAAAGAGAGCTTGATGAGATCAAGAAGAGGAAAGCTGAGGAAGCCTTACACCGGTTCCCCCGCACATCAAGTGTGCCTTCATCCACGGGGCCATCATCTGAAAACTCGGAGATAGGATCTGGAACAGCAAGCACACAGACCCAGGTCAGGAACCCACCCCGTTCCATCACAAAGGGTCGTCCAAGAGAGATAAGGTACAAGTCAGGATTGGAGATTCAAGCAAAACACAAGAAAACGAAGAAAGGGGCGGGCAATCCATAAGCAAAAATTGGGGCGCTGTGATATGGTCCTTGTGGACATTTTGTTTTGTACCCTAGATGATGAGAATTTTTTAAATTTTTTTTGGGAGAATGACTCTTGAGGGGCATCAGAAGTGGAAGGAAAATTCATTGAATGGATAAATGCAGTTCCCATAATATGGGTACTTAATCTGCCATGTTATGTGTAGTTAATCTGCCATGTTATCTGTAGTTAGTCTGCCATGCTATTTTATACTAAATATGCCAAGCTATTATATACTAAATATGCCATGTTAGTTGTCTTTGGATCTGCCATGTTAGTTGTCTTTGGATCTGCCATGTTAGTTGTAATCGTATTCCGCCATGTTAATTATCTTTGGATCTCGCCATGTTGTTTGTAATCAGATTCCGCCATGTTAGTCATCTTTGAAAATATGCCATGGTATTTGTAATGACTCTGCATGGCATATATTTCCATGACAATTCGACGCGGTTTAGTGACACATAGTGTGTTGTGTGCAATGTACGGGAAACAAGTTGGAAAAAGCGTAACGTGCATAAACCGCAGCAAAGGTTGTGGCTACATGATCAACCTACCCATGCTAGCCGGTGCAGTTAGCGATGAAAAAGAAGAAGCAAAAATACCAAAATGAAAAACGACAATGACTTTTACTACCCATGTCTGATGAACTACATTTGCCATCATTTTTAAACCATCGTAGACGCATTCAAAACAGCAAACCGGTGCTAGAAACGATGAAACCATAGTAATAATGATAAACATAAAAACACATCTGCTGTAACGCCTAAAAAGGTTCACGTCCACACATATATTACAGAGACTATTCAAATGTCGCTCACACACCACCACTACATAGTAGGCTACACAGGGTTGCAGTCATAACATAGAACACAAACATAGTTTTCGACAAGAACAAAGAGATAGTACCTTACATTCCTCGGCAACAGAATGTAAGGTATGCGTCCGGTGTGTAACGCCACGTGATCACTTGTACTTCTTGATGCCTTTCTTGACAGCTTCCTCCATGAACTTGCGTGCTCCGGACCGCTTGTTGAAATCTTCATTCGTCAACCAGTTCCATGTGTAGATTTTCCGGAGCTCAACGACCGTTGCGGTGTGGACAATGAGGACAAGTCTACCTTCCCACTTTGCAAGGTATTCCAACGCGTGAAAGCCACCGTCCGTCCTGCACAAGAAAAAGAGTCAGGTGAACACGCAAAAAGGACAAACATAGCAAAGATAGACTTCAATTCAGATGTGACAACAAAAGAGGGGTTGGATTGATGTAAATGGCACATGAAGGAGGGGGGTAAGAAATTACGTGTTCCATTGCTTCGCAGTCGCCACGTACTCGATCGGAAATGCCTGATCTGGACCTTTGAGTGTTCAGAGTGACGGTTCCATGTCTCTTTGAGGTTGTTGATGAAGAATTCAGCATGCGTAGTAAGGTCTGCATCGACTTCCGAACGGATTGAATCAAGCACCTCAAAACGTTGGTTCTTCAGGTCAAGACAGACCGCATAGTGGTGACCACACTTGTCGTGTGGGTCATGTGGTGCAAGCTCCTGGAACATGGGGAACATGACCTGCATTTAAAAAGTGAAGGAAATGAGAAGCAGAGTTCACATGAAGAACAACAGAGGGACAAAAAATTAGAATCACGTAGAATGTTTGGTTATGGGTGGGGGTAGTTGAAAGAAAGCTGTCGTCCATGTATGAACAAAGTTTGCCGTGTATTTTACTATGAAGTTTCCACATAGTTTGCACGGGATGCAAAAATCAAAAAGTCAGTGTGCACGGCAGCTGTTGCCACATGAAAACATCTGCCACATAAACAGACTGCAGATGATGGCAAAAAACCATACTGTCGTGGAATTGTCACGGCAGATGTCCTCATGAAAGGACTTAGTCGCGGGGCCATCGTACGGGTTAACTTAAAGGGGTTAAAGCGGACGCAAAGACACGAGAGTTTATACTAGTTCGGCCCCTTCGATGAAGGTAAAAGCCTACGTCTAGTTTGTGATGGGATTGATGTGATTTCGGCGACTAGGGAGCAATAGCTTCGCCTAAGCCTCGAATTGTTCTTGTCTCTCCTTAAACCGCCGCCGGATCGTCCCCTTATATACACGGGTTGACGTCCGGCCGGTCTACAGAGTCCCGAGGCCGGCTCATACAAGTGTCCGGCTCGGTCTCTTCTTTCTCATATCTTACAACACAAGTTACATGGTTATGGCGGTTTTACCATTATGGGCCCTAACTCGCCCCTGGGCTCCGGGCCTCTAAGCTCTCAAAGAATCGCCACCTTCGAGTCTTCGTGGGCCCCAATTATGGCGAGGGTAAACCGCCCCTTCAGTATGGTTTATATTCGATGATTACATCCCCAACATTAGGCCCCACATTGACTTGAACCTGTTCATGTTAATCTTCAACATCTTAGGAAACTCTGAATCTCTTCCTTCATATTTCAGAAACCGCCATCTCGCTTAAACCGCCGTGACGTCATCCTCCGACCACAAAGAACAGAGCATCTTGACGTCATCTCTATTAACGGCCCAACAAGAAGATTCCCTTCATTTAATACTATCCCGGAAATCGAGGCGACCGCTGCGCCGTCTGCCGCTTTCAACGCCTCCATTCTCGCGCCTGTTAATTACTCCGTCTTATTATAAATAGACCGGAAGGCCCTTTCTCTTCTTCCTCCTTCCGTGCTTCTTCTTCCTCGTGACGCTCCAGCTCTGAAGCTCCGCCGTCGCCTCCGACCTCCGAGCGCCGCGTCAGTGCAAGGCCGCTGCATCAACCTGGTTGTACCAGAGACTCTTGGCGCTCCTCCGCTGTTCTGCGCATCGGGTAAGGCTCCTCCTCATGCCCTAGATCTGCATCTTGAGGCTCCTGTTCATGTCGTCGTTCATAGGTGTTCATCCTTAATCTCTTCATACCTGTTCTGCCATGGCTGTTTAATCCAACCGTAGCGTGTATCCTGTGTAGTAACTGCTCCGCCTTCGCTTAGCACGTTGCACATCTGTCTTTTGTTCGAGACCCTCTTGTTAGAACGCATACGAACTTCCCTGCCCTTTATAAGGCTTGCATGGGTCGCATAAATTTTTCCTTACTGAATCTTCGGTAGATCCAAATAATCTCTATTCATATGTGAAAGCTGTTTCTGTCCACACTTAGCAGATTTTCCAGTTTCGCCACTTCCTCCTTAGGGCGGTTTAATTTTTGATAGCTAATCCGCCATACTCCATTAGTCCTCGCTAATCCGGAAGTTGGAACTGATCGCCAAATTGCCGGTTTAGCATTGTATAATATGTACGAACCGTTAACGGTGAACCGTTTTACTTTTCCTTTCGCAGTCTCTTCTTCCGGAATGGCCAAACAATTCTCAGCTTGCAATTGGGTCCGTCCAAGATCACCGAGACGCAACTCAATGGATATGTCACCACCGGCGCTTTAGCCTCCAAAATGTCCTCCATTGGTGTGTTCCGGTGCCGAATGCCCTCCCCGAACCTCAAGAAGGAGAAGTAATTGTATTTATGCAGCACTTAGACCGGGATTCAGCCCGCCGGATCAAAATTCTTCCGGATGTCCTCGCAAGTTTCCAACTCCATCCACAAGATATTGGTCCGAACTCTGTGTCCAATATATGCAATTTCCAAGTTTTCTGTGAAGTCTATCTTCAAGAAGAACCATCTGTGGAGCTGTTCCGGAATTTCTTTCATTTGAACCGCCGTACGGAGTTTTCGGATGGTCCTAACACGGAACTGGGTGGCGTTTCAATCCAAAAAAGGAAGGAAGTAGACTTTCCTCACGCAAAACACCATAGCCATCCGAAAGATTGGAACCAAACCTGGTTCTATTGCCGGAATACCGCTCCTGACAGCGAGAACCCCTTGCCGGGCTACCGCCCTCACCGGCTTAGCAACCATCACCCATTGCCTTTACGCTTGACCGCCGCAGAATCCAAGAATTTTGCGCCTCAAATTATCAAACTCCGGGCTCTAATGGCCAATGGCTTAACCGGTATTGACCTTGTTCGATGTTGGGTTTCTTGGGGCATCTTGCCATTAAGCCGCCGCCCGGATTGATGCACGAATACCACCGTAGCGTCAAAGACCCTCAAAGACGCGTCATGAGCTAGCAATAAGCGAGCTTGAAGTTACCGAGACAAGGAAGAAGATGCTCGATGAGCCGATCCTCGCTCGCAGCCAAACCGGGTTGGCCCCATTACGTGTTTCCAACAAACCGCCTCATGTAAGGCTCCGCTCATCGCTCTTCTGATGTTAATGCCTTATTGATATATATTAATCCGTGTTACTTCTCAGGCTAACAGCTCCTTCTGGAAACGAACCAAACCGGCCCGGGTTCCTCGTGTAAAGTCCAAAACCACTGAAAGGACATGCGGTGCCCCCATGTGTGGTTTTGGTAATTGATGACATTCTCTATGGACTAATGGTTGCATTGAGTTATATTTGAAGGATTTGTCCATAGGCATTTCTTGAAGTCCATGTGTTGGTTTCAAGGAGTTTATGTGTTGACCAAGGTGCTATTAAGGAATTATCCAAAGATTGGTCATGTGAGTGTTGAGCTTATTGCAAGCATGTCTTGAATAAGAATATTGTGTGATCATTCATGTTTACCTTCAAGACATCATCCAAACGAAGATAGTTGGAAAGATTCAAGGTTGATCAAGACTAAGTCAAGAGTGAATCAAGTTGATCAACTCACAAAGCGTAGAAGATGTACCGAGAGGGATCAAGTGATCCCATGGTACGGTAAGCATTATCCATTGCACTTTGTGTACTAACCCATGGTCTATGTGAGAGTCTATGTGGGGTTAGGTATGTGTCCATGGGCTTGCTTCAAGAGGAAGATATCATACAACCCATGGAAAGGATGACATCAAGTGGTGATCGTCATCAAGATTGCCGTCTTGCAAGTTCAAGTGGAGCATCACGAAGAGATCAAGTGCTTGAAGCTTGCCATCCATTGTGGTGTCAATGGACTTGTGAAGATGTGTCAAGAGTGGCTCACCCATAATGGAGTATGGGGAGCAATCATCTAGTCTCCATCGACCCAACGCAATCAAGAAAGGTGGTCCATCTTGAGGAGGACAAGATCGTCATCATCTAGCTCAAGTGGATCATGTGCAAGGCAAAGGTTTGCCCTTGATAGGTTTTCTATTTTACCGGTCTCATGGTGGTAGTTGGGAGACCGGGTTATAGGATCGATAGCCGTACTATCAAGGGGGCTCTCAAGTGAGTAGCTTGATCGTATCGTTCGTCGAGAGCTCAAACCATTGCATCCTTGCATCATGTTTCTTGGTTCTTGTTTGGTTCTCTTTGTGAGTCTTAGAGCTTATGGTCATCTTTATGACAAGCTTGAGTTCATCGAAACGGAGTTTGCATGCGTCTTCTATGATGTTTTCGGTGTTGGAGGTTTTACCGGTCTTTTTCCGAGGAAGGGTTCTCACCATTTTCTTTTGGGCCTTTTCTCATTTGCTTATTATTGGTATTTCTCTCAAGATTGTGTTAGCCCTTGTTTCTAGCTTTCCAACAAACTTGGTTTCGTCGAATTCGAGTCCGTTTGCAAAAGTTATGGCTGTTTTGGTAAAGGCTGCAGCGGTACTACCGCGACTAGAGCGGATGTAATTTTTACTACCGCTCGAGCAATACTACCGCGGCTCTGACGGTAGTACCGCGCCGCTCGAGACCAAAATCTCGTGTTTTGCTCAGCGGAAGTAGGCACGTATATTTTTTAGTTCCGCCATAGTAGTAGTACCGCTACCATTTGCGGTAGTACCGAGGTCGAGCGGTAGTACCGTGAGGACGAGCGGTACTACCGCTCAAGGTTCTTTGGCCTTTTGCCTCCCTCGCTGTTGTGTTTGAAGGGGTTCTACCGCCCTAGCGGTAGTACAGCTCCTTGAGCGGTAGTACCGCTCTGTCTTGGTGTGAACATAACGGTTGGATTCGGGAGCTCCTATAAAAGGGGTCTTCTTCCCCATTCAACCTAATCCTTTGAGCTCGTGTTCTTCCCCCATTGTTGACCTTCTTCGAAGCTTGCTAACTCTCAATCCCTCCATGGATTCTTGCTAGTTTTTGAGGAAAGAGAGAGGAGATCTAGATCCACGTTTCCACCAATCACTTTCTCCTCTAAGTGAGGGGAACCCCTTGGATCTAGATCTTGGAGTTCTTCGTGTTCTTCTTTCGTTCTTCCTCTCATTTTCCTCCCTAGCATTAGTTGCTTTGGTGGGATTTGGGAGAGAAGGACTTGGGCACTCCGTGTGCCCTTGCCATTGCATTTGGTGCATCGGTTTGAGTTCTCCACGGTGATACGTGGAAGTTACAAGTTGAGAAGCTTATTACTCTTGGGTGCTTGGTGCCCTTGAGCTTGTTCCTCTTGGGTGCTTGGGCGCCCTAGGCAGTTGGTGGTGTTCGGAGCTCAATCATTGTGGTGTAAAGCTCCGGCAAGCGTCGGGTCTCCAATTAGGTTGTGGAGGTCGCCCGAGCAATTTGATCTGCACCGTGACCACCCCAAGGGTTGCCAAAGTGTACGGGTTCGGTGACCGCCCCCAAGGGTTGCCATTTGTACCGGTTCGGTGACCGCCCTCAAGGGTCCCTTAGTGGAATCACGACATCTTGCATTGTGCGAGGGCGTGAGGAGATTACGGTGGCCCTAGTGGCTTCTTGGGGAGAATTGTGCCTCCACACCGCTCCAAACGGAGACTAGCATCCGCAAGGGTGTGAACTTCGGGATACATCGTCGTCTCCGCGTGCCTCGGTTATCTCTTACCCGAGCCCTTTACTTATGCACTTTACTTTGTGATAGCCATATTGTTCTTGTCATATATCTTGCTATCACATAGTTGCTTATCTTGCTTAGCATAAGTTGTTGGTGCACATAGGTGAGCCTAGTTGTTGTAGGTTTTGTGCTTGACAAATTAACCGCTAGGTTTATTCCGCATTTGTTCAAGCATCAACCGTAATTATTTTAAAGCGCCTATTCACCCCCCCCCCCGCTGGGCGACATCCACGATCTTTCAGTTGGGATCAGAGCCTCGGCTATCTTTGTTGGGCTTAACCGCCGAGAGAGTAAAGATGTCGACGGGGGGTTGAGGATTCTCCGACCCTGTTAGTTTCGATGGCACAAATTTTGATGTTTGGGTAATTCGCATGCTTAATTTCTTTAGGGTCATGGACCCAAATTTGGAGCGAATTGTAGATATGGGTTTTCTCCTCCAAAGGATCCCCAAAGATTATCTTTAGAGGAAGAGAAAACTCTTATCTCAATGCCCAAGCTTCTAATGTGCTTTTCGATGCTTTGAGCAATGTAGTTATATTTCAACTCATGCCGTTCCGGATGCTCATGAGTTGTGGATGAAGCTTCAAGATAAATATGGTGTGTCCAAGATTTGTAGGGATGATTGTTCTCCCTCCACCTCCGGCCGTATAGTCTTCTCAACTTCTTCTACTTCACCTACATGTGGTTTGCCACAAGGTAATGATATGGTGAGTAGTGTCACCATTGCAATGATGATAGTGTGCTTTTTGTGGATGATTCTTCATCACTATATTATTGCAATGCTCTGCCTTTGGGCCTTAGCACTTGAGCACTCCAGATGTTTCACTTGCTTGTGTTGATAGTCCTTGCATATCATGTAGAAATTGCTTGACTAAATCTCATGATGATATGCTTGCTATATCTTGTTGCCATGATAAAAATGCATGTATTTCCTCGAGTTGTTGTGCTAACAATGTAGATGAAACCCAACACTCCATGGAACAAGATGTGGTCTTGAATGGTGCTTCAAGGGATCCTATATCATCATCTACTGCATTTTGCCTTATGGCCAAGGCTTCAAAGGTATCTCCACTTTGAATCCCAATATATCTTGTGATGATATTGATGATGGCAAGAGTGATGATGATGTTGATTATGATGAAGAGAGTGATGATGTTGCCTCCTTAAAAATTAAGGGGGAAATGATTTTTAAAGCTCTTCTTAAGAATAAAATTGCTCGTTCCAACTTCATGGAAATTATGTCTATTGCTATTGAGGGCAAGAAATATATTGATGAGCTGGAATCTCGTCTTGAGGAGCATGAGGTCACCATTGATAAAATGGAAGGTCATGACCGTGATTACGCTAATGAGATTGCGGACCTCTCTCAAGCTCTTGAACTTGAACAAACCACCAAGGAATATCTTGAGGAGACTTTTGCTCTAGAATTATCTAGAGTGAGGGAATCTCGTGATAGAGCTCTTGAGGTGGCCAATGATTTTGAAATTAAAAATGAGGAGCTTGAAGTTGTGCATGCTAAACTCCTTGAGGACTTTGAGCACCTCGAAAATGGCTCAAGGGTCATTAAGAGTGAGCTCATCAAAATCACCGAGTCTCATGCTCAACTTAAAGCTTCATATTCAAAAGAGCTTGCCAAGTTGTCTTCTCCTCTTGTTGCTGATGATGATGCTTGTGCTACTAACTCTATCTCTTGTGAAGCATCCATTTTGAAGGAGAATGTTGAGCTACGGGCTCAACTTGAGTTGCTATCTAGCAATTATGGGAAATTGGAAGAAAGCCATGAAAAGCTCTCAAACTCTCATGACTATCTTATAGTATCCCATAATGTGCTAATGATAGCTCATGAGGCCATGCTTGCTAAGGTAACATCTAGTGATCCTCATGTGGATACTAGCACCACTTCTAGTCAAAATGCTATATTGATATGTGCTAGTCCTTGTAATTCATCTACTCACAATGTTGGTACATCTTGTGATGAATTGCTTTCCTTGCCTTGTTGCTCTACAATGAAGCTTATACTTCCTCTAGTACTTGTATTGAGACTAACCATGTAGAGGAAATCAAAGAGCTCAAGGCCCAAGTCACTTCTTTGAAGAAAGACTTGGAAAAGAGTCATGAAGGAAATCCACACTCAACAATATCTTGAGTGTGCAAAAATCCCCAATGACAAAGGTGGACTTGGATTCAACTCCAATAAGAAGAAGAAGTCCAAGATGAACAAAAAGAAGGGCCAAGAACAAGTCAAGAAATCGGCCAAGATTGTTTGCTTCAAGTGCAAAGTAGAAGGGCATCATGTTAGATCTTGCCCATTGAAGAAGAAGGCCATTATTGTCAAGCAACAAGGGAAGAGGGCACAAGTTCAATCTCATGCTCAACCTCAAGTTGAAGAGAGGCCACTTCCCAAGAAGACTCAAGTTAATTCTTCTCTTATTGAGAAATCAAGTGAGAAGAAAGTGAAGAGTAGATGTTGCTACTTATGTCGTGAGAAAGGCCACGTCGCTTCTTCATGCACTAGTGGTAACTTATCCAACCCAATTATTATTGATGATGTCTATTCTCTTGGGAAGGATAAGGTTGTCAATGTGTTTGCCAAGTTTGTTGGTACTCAAAGTGGTGTCAAGAAAAGAACCATTTGGGTGGCCAAGCCTATTGTGACTAACCTCTTAGGACCCAACTTGGTTGGGGACCAACTAGCTCAAACTTGATCAATAGGTGTTGTTGGAGGTCATTGGAGACTTGGCTACATTATGAAGATTTAAGGGGTCCTCATCATTCATATTGTGTCAAGCCAAGTCATTCGGATTATCTTTCTATCATATATCCAATGTTCCTCCTTATGTAACTCGTGCTTAAATTGCTTACATTAATAGTTACTTCTCCCTTAGCATGTTGTGGTTTTGTATCTTGCATGTGCTTGTATATGTTGTGCTTCAAAATTGCTTATCTTGAGAAATCAAGTATGTGCATGTTGGTTTGCACATCATGTACATGTGTGTTGTGTGTTGAGCCTTTTGCATCTTGTTTATTTCTTAGTTGGCTCTTGTGAGAGATTAATGGAATATCCCATTATGGGGGAGTGATGTGCTTTATGCACCTCACAATCCTATAAATGTGTGTACATGAGTAATACCATCTAGTATTGATATTTCAAGATTATCTAGTCTCTAGGTGGTATATCTCTCATGAGAAATTCAAATTCTAAATTTTCCATTAATTATCTCTTGTTGGATCCTTTTAATTGCCTCTTGTGTATCTTTTATTTGGTATCACATTATGGGGAGTAATATGCTATGTGTGTATTACTAGCCTAGAAAATGTGTACATTTGAGATATTGTCACCTAGAATTGATATTGTAAATTATCTTGTTCCTAGGTGGCATGATAGCTCTACAAGTTGCAATTTGCTTGTGTTTGTTGTGAAGATGATGTTGGATATCCTTGGTATCTACCACCGGGAATTATTTCCATATACTTTTTGTCTTTTGACAATTGGTAGTCACTTATGTGTGGTAGAATTTATTGATCATCTTTACATTGGCTTTTGTTTTTATTTGCCTTTCCTCTTGCCAAGTTTGTGTCAACTCCCTTTGTCTTACCTACCACTTGTGGATCTTGTTTATTTCTTGTTCTTGTCTAGTGTTTTCCAGATATAGTGAAAGTGGTGATCCCACCTTGTGCATTTTGTATTCAAATGCAAATCCTATGTAATGCACAACTCGTCGGGGAGCTATCCTATTTTCTCTAAAACGCTCATCTTGTGATCCTTATCAAGTGTGTGTTTGTGGAAGGCAAGCCGTTTCTTTTTGGTACTTTGTGCCATCATGAAACTTTGTAGAGGGCTTGGTTTGTTTGGAACCATTCTCTCTTTTGGGAGTTTGACATCCTTCATTTCGTGTGTATCAATGGATATCTCATTCCTTGATGTATCTTTAATGATATCTTCCAAGTGATAATTTATCTATTTGGTATCCTTTTTCTTTGCATCTCGTTTTCATTTGGTTTCGGTTCTTGAAAGTTTTGAGCATGCATGTTTACTTCATGTATTTTATTTGGCATGCTTTCTTTCTTTGACCCAATATATAGGGAAACTCCACCAAGTCTCAAATTGGATGAGAGGTGCATGAAATTCATTTTCATATCTATATGCACCTATTTATGTGGAGTTTGTCCTATGTATTGGTGTTTCTAACTATTTGGTCCCGATAAGTTTGGGTACCGTTTAGTTTGTGTTGTTCTTCTAGGAACATTTGGAGATGCATTGGATGCTCGGCTCACTCACAAGGAAGGTGTTGTCACCACGTGCATATTGGAGTCAAGCTAGGATGATCAATGAACTTCTATATACCTTCAATTGGTATCTACTACACCTTCCAATGATATCTCGGTAACAAGTATCTATTCATGCTTTCTCCTCTTGCATTCAACCTTGTGTAGGTTGCATCTTGGCATGATTTTCATTTCATATCTTGTGATACTTGTTTTCTTTCTCAAAGCATCCCAACGATGATCTCTTGTTGCTAGTTGTGATGCCCTTGATGGATGTGTGTTTGGACTTCATTTATATACAATAAGACCATATCTAGCCAAGTTCTATGCTTTCAAGCAAATATCTTATTGGTATATTTATGACTTCCTTGTGGATATCTTGTTCCTTCGTGTTGTAACTATTTCGGTGTACATTCTTCTTTGTAGATATATATATCATCATGATTTCGTCTACATAGAACCTTATACATTTGAGAGAAATTACATCTCTAGTTGATATCCTTTCTTTCACGTCCACCTTGTCTTTCTTATGTTATTTCTTTGGTGGCTCCGTGAAAGCTTTTGCCTTGAGTGCGTGTCCTCTATCGTTGCATCTTGATGCACTCTTGTGTGGTGAAGATTATTTTCCTCATGCTTATCGTTACGAGGCTTTTGCCATCTTAATTGGCATCCCTCGTCTTGATGAGGCTTTCATCTTCTATCTTCACCACGGGTTGTCACAAGCATAAGTTCTTTATATGCTTATTAGTAAGCTTGTGAACCCATTTGCTAGTTGTGTGTGGGAATGACAGGCCTTGCACCGTGTGCCTCATTCTTTCAAGACTATGTTGATGCTTAATGCTCATCCTAATTTTAGTCTTCTCAAGTGCTTCGCCATGACTCACACACATCATTTTGGTTGAGCCCATTCTTAAGTTGCCTCTTTTACTTGTTTCTCAACCATGTGTTTGTTGCAAGTACTAGGCTTTGTTTCCTATATGCTCACTTGCACTTGTTGTAAGTTTCTATTGATTTTTGGGGAGCTATGATCCTATTTTGTGCACTTTGTATCCAATTACAAAACATTCTTTTTGTGCACAAATCATGGGGAGCTTCTCTAGTTTCTTTAGAACACTCCTCGTCTCATATCATAATATCCTTCATTCATGTGGCTCATAGGATCTTTGGTCTAGTTGGTTCAATTGATATCCTTTGATTGCTTGCTTCAATTGGTATCTTTTGATTGCTTGATTGCTTGTTTCTCTCTTTGTTATGTCTTTGTGGCATATTATTCTTTTGCAATCTTTGGGCCTCATATAGTTTGTGTTCCTCCAAGTATTAACCGTTGGATATGTGTATTGCATTCCACTCTCTTGTTGAGAAATACACAATTTATGGAGGACCACAATTTATATTGGTCTTCTTAGCTTTTTCGCCCATTTTGGCAATCGATGCCAATGGGGGAGAAGTTTCAGAGAGTTTTGTGGAGAAGTTTAGAGAGCTATCTCCTCTTGCTTTGGTTTTGTTCCTTAGCATTTGCATCTCATACGCATGCACTATTGGTTGTTGAATTGCATGGTGATGCATAATTCCTTATATAAACTCTCTTGAAAGTGATTGTCATCAATTACCAAAATGGGGGAGATTGAAAGGACATGCGGTGCCCCCATGTATGATTTTGGTAATTGATGACATTCTCTATGGACTAATGGTTGCATTGAGTTATATTTGAAGGATTTGTCCATAGGCATTTCTTGAAGTCCATGTGTTGGTTTCAAGGAGTTTATGTGTTGACCAAGGTGCTATTAAGGAATTATCCAAAGATTGGTCATGTGAGTGTTGAGCTTATTGCAAGCATTTCTTGAATAAGAAGATTGTGTGATCATTCATGTTTACCTTCAAGACATCATCCAAACGAAGAGAGTTGGAAAGATTCAAGGTTGATCAAGACTAAGTCAAGAGTGAATCAAGTTGATCAACTCATAAAGCGTAGAAGATGTACCGAGAGGGATCAAGTGATCCCATAGTATGGTAAGCATTATCCATTGCACTTTGTGTACTAACCCATGGTCTATGTGAGAGTCTATGTGGGGTTAGGTACGTGTCCATGGGCTTGCGTCAAGAGGAAGATATCATACAACCCATGGAAAGGATGACATCAAGTGGTGATCGTCATCAAGATTGCCGTGTGCAAGTTCAAGTGGAGCATCACGAAGAGATCAAGTGCTTGAAGCTTGCCATCCATTGTGGTGTCAATGGACTTGTGAAGATGTGTCAAGAGTGGCTCACCCATAGTGGAGTATGGGGAGCAATCATCTAGTCTCCATCGACCCAACGCAATCAAGAAAGGTGGTCCATCTTGAGGAGGACAAGATCGTCATCATCTAGCTCAAGTGGATCATGTGCAAGGCAAAGGTTTGCCCTTGATAGGTTTTCTATTTTACCAGTCTCATGGTGGTAGTTGGGAGACGGGTTATAGGATCGATAGCCGTACTATCAAGGGGGCTCTCAAGTGAGTAGCTTGATCGTATCGTTCATCGAGAGCTCAAACCATTGCATCCTTGCATCATGTTTCTTGGTTCTTGTTTGGTTCTCTTTGTTAGTCTTAGAGCTTATGGTCATCTTTATGACAAGCTTGAGTTCATCGAAACGGAGTTTGCATGCGTCTTCTATGATGTTTTCGGTGTTGGAGGTTTTACCGGTCTTTTCCGAGGAAGGGTTCTCACCATTTTCTTTTGGGCCTTTTCTCATTTGCTTATTATTGGTATTTCTCTCAAGATTGTGTTAGCCCTTGTTTCTAGCTTTCCAACAAACTTGGTTTCGTCGAATTCGGAGTCCGTTTGCAAAAGTTATGGCTGTTTTGGTAAAGGTCAGCGGTACTACCGCGACTAGAGCGGATGTAATTTTTACTACCGCTCCAGAGCAAGATTACATGTTCTCGAGCGGTAGTACCGCCCCAGAGCAGTACTACCGCGACTCCTAAGCGGTAGTACCGCCCGGACCAAAATCTCGTGTTTTGCTCAAATGAAGTAGGCACAGAAGTATTTTTTTAGTTCCGCTCGCAAGTAGTAGTACCGCTACCATTTGCGGTAGTACCGTGAGGTCGAGCGGTAGTACCGTGAGGATGAGCGGTACTACCGCTCCGAAGGTTCTTTTGGCCTTTTTGCCTCCTCGCTGTTGTGTTTCGAAGGGGTTCTACCGCCTAGCGGTAGTACCGCTCCTTGAGCGGTAGTACCGCTCTGTATGGCTGTGAACATAACGGTTGGATTCGGGAGCTCCTATAAAAGGGGGTATTCTTCCCCATTCAACCTAATCCTTTGAGCTCGTGTTCTTCCCCCATTGTTGACCTTCTTCGAGCTTGCTAACTCTCAATCCCTCCATGGATTCTTGCTAGTTTTTGAGGGAAAAGAGAGAGGAGATCTAGATCCACGTTTCCACCAATCACTTTCTCCTCTAAGTGAGGGGAACCCCTTGGATCTAGATCTTGGAGTTCTTCGTGTTCTTCTTTTGTTCTTCCTCTCATTTTCCTCCCTAGCATTAGTTGCTTTGGTTGGATTTGGGAGAGAAGGACTTGGGCACTCCGTGTGCCCTTGCCATTGCATTTGGTGCATCGGTTTGAGTTCTCCACGGTGATACGTGGAAGTTACAAGTTGAGAAGCTTATTACTCTTGGGTGCTTGGTGCCCTTGAGCTTGTTCCTCTTGGGTGCTTGGGCGCCCTAGACGGTTGGTGGTGTTCGGAGCTCAATCATTGTGGTGTAAAGCTCGGCAAGCGTCGGGGTCTCCAATTAGGTTGTGGAGGTCGCCCGAGCAATTTGATCTGCACCGTGACCGCCCCAAGGGTTGCCAAAGTGTACGGGTTCGGTGACCGCCCCAAGGGTTGCCATTTGTACGGGTTCGGTGACCGCCCCCAAGGGTCCCTTAGTGGAATCACGACATCTTGCATTGTGCGAGGGCGTGAGGAGATTACGGTGGCCCTAGTGGCTTCTTGGGAGAATTGTGCCTCCACACCGCTCCAAACGGAGACTAGCATCCGCAAGGGTGTGAACTTCGGGATACATCGTCGTCTCCGCGTGCCTCGGTTATCTCTTACCCGAGCCCTTTACTTATGCACTTTACTTTGTGATAGCCATATTGTTCTTGTCATATATCTTGCTATCACATAGTTGCTTATCTTGCTTAGCATAAGTTGTTGGTGCACATAGGTGAGCCTAGTTGTTGTAGGTTTTGTGCTTGACAAATTAACCGCTAGGTTTATTCCGCATTTGTTCAAGCCTCAACCGTAATTATTTTAAAGCGCCTATTCACCCCCCCCCCTCTAGGCGACATCCACGATCTTTCAACCACCAAGAAGGCTGGTAAGAGGAGAACCGCCGAGTCTTCTGATCCGCCGGAAGAAGAAGATTCAGAAGCTAAGGTAAAGCTTGATTTACTTTGTCCCTTTTATCCTTCATCCTATTGACAGTTTCAATTCCCAGGATGATGCTGAAGCCAGTCATGCCGATCCTGTTGAGGTAATCCTTCTTTCTTCCGAATCTGATCTTGTGCCGGTTAAAAGAATTTGCCGCACAGTCCGGAAAGTGAAAAAATCTCACTCCCATGCTCATTTGAATCCGAACCTTTCTTTGAAGACACAGCAGGTCAAGAGCGCCGTCACGACCCGCAAGACAATGTCAACAAATTACATCGTCCGGTTTACTCGACACCCCAACCCGGAAGCGTCGTCCAGAGGTGATTTGTTCTCCGAAAAGCGTTATCCTTTGAAAGGTTTCTTCCGAAGACCTCTCAATCCGTCAGACACGAATTATCAGGCCTCTTCCAACTCATCTCGCGGTTCGTCAACCACTCAACCGCCTCCTCTCGAAAGTTGCTGCGGGTAAGCATAATGCTCTTTTTGTTTTCTTCGCATTTGCGGTTCATCACATTCTAACTCTGAATATTGCAGCACCAAGGCTCGCTTAAGTAAGAAGGCGAAAACCCTTGACCCTCATCTGGATGCCGATCCGGAGAAGACTCCAGAGCACCATGGCGAAAAGCCCGAAGTTGCTAAAACGGTTCTGCCGGGTTGAACCAAGACGACAATGCTAATCCGCCAAAGGTTGAACCGAAGCCCAAGTGGGAACATCACATCCTGCTCCACCGAGTCCGCAGCCGGAGCAGAGATAGCGATTCTTTGAAACGCCGAGCCTGGGTATGAAGACACCAAGCCCAAGGAAGAGTGCCAATCCGGCCAGCCCGGCCAAAGATGATGATGTCGTAGTGATGGGCACCGCCTATACCGCCCCTGGCAATCCGGTCGCCTTATCAAAACACAGTGCCAAGGAAGAGTTTACTGCCATGAGCGAAGAGAAGGGAAAAACTGATCTGTCAGCTTATGATAACTTCTCTGCCCAAGAACTTCACTTCGGCTTCCTGAACCGACTCTACACAAGTCGTGACTTCGAAGCCGGTCCGTGAATCGTATGAATGAACGCTATGATGTAAGGAGTTATGCCTCTCTTGTACTTTTGTTGTGTAGTGGCCCTCAAGGGCCGGTTCAACTGAGCATAGTTAAACCGGGATTTAATATAAAACTCATACGTCTCAAACTTCAGTGTTGTAGCCCCCAAGGGCCGGTTCAACTTAGCATAGTTAAACCGGGACTTTAGCATGTATCACCATAGCAAGATGAGATCAATTAGCCATTAGCCCCCAAGTGCCAAGTTGAATACCTGTATTGAGCTTGGGACTTCATAATGAAACAACTAATGTGATCCATTTTTTATCAGAGCGAGATAGACCAGCAAACCGTACAACTCAAGGACCTTCGTGCCAATCAAGACTCAACAAGCGAAACCACCAAGGCCAAGGACGAATTGAAAACTACCTTGACCACTATGGAGCAGCTCAAGGAGTGGTATAAATCCGAGCAGGTGCCAACCGGGAGACGGAGAAGGTCGGGTTGTTGAAACGGGTCAAGATGTCAAGCAGCTCTTAAACCCGGTGATGTAAGAGCTCACCGGACTAAAGTGCCAAATTAATGCCATGACCTCTGCGATCTTTGGTAAGAGATTTTTCACCGACATTACTATTCCGTTTTGACATTTCCGCCAGCTTAACCCGAGCTGTCTTAAACCGTATAGGGAAGCGTATTGCTCATCCGGCTCTGATATGCGGAAGAAGCTCAAGGCTGCATACACACTGATTGAGCAGTTGTATACCGGCACCCAGCGAGTCATATGTGCTACGTCGTATGATAACACAGCTCCGTCCTTGATCAAAGATACGCTGGATCGGCTATCCATGATTCCGGCACAACTTGGAGAGTTGAAACGATCCGCGGCCCTGGCTGGCACTTTATTGGCTTTAACGCGCGCCAAGGCGTGGATAGCGGACCTTGATCCGGCTGACATAGCCAAGGGCTTCCCTGGCTCAAGAAAACGGCAAAGTTTTGATAATGACGCCCTCAAACGAATAACAAAGGAGATGCGTCCTTCCGGCGAAATCAACTGGCAGCGTGGTTAACCAACGGCGGTTTACCGCTTCTTTCTATGATGCAAACAACAAGCGGGTGGAATTTGTCATTCCGTATGCGTAACCTTGTTCCTCCAATCCGTAAGCACACTTATGCCTGACGTTGATCCGGCTGAGCTTATAAGTGAAGAGGCTGTCTTTCAGGCTTTAAACCGGATTGACTGGTCTACCAATGACTTCCAGCCCTTGGGTGATGAAGAGGAAGAAGCTGAACCGACGCCAGACGACCCATCTTCTTCACGTCAACCCGGCGAGGAAGCTTAATCCGTCAAGCCGGTTGATGCATCATAAGCTGCTAGTCATAATGCCATTCGAAATGTTGGGCCTCGGAAGGCCTTGTAATAGAATAGCCAGCACTTTTGTTTTTGAATATGCCTTTTATGCCTTCAGCCTGCAACCTTCACAGAGAGGTGCCGATACTTTTGATTGAGTAATCTAAACCTTCAATCTATTTTGACAGCAATCACAAATTCTTAAAGTGCCCCGGCGGCGTGTGTCGCCAGCCGGTTTGTGTCTCTCATATATATATATATATATATATATATATATATATATATATATAGGACAAATGTTTCCTACAAGCAGTGGTAGTTACCACCACTGGGGGTGTGTGTTTTGTGTGTAGTATCTGTGGAAATCGAGAGTGTGTATTTGTAGTATGTAGTATATAACAATGATTAGGTAGTATATATACTAATTTTTAGGTAGTATGTACCATTTTTGAGTATGTTTTTTACGCATAAATATGTACGTATTTCATAAATATAACAAAAACTATGGGCTCATATGCAATTTTTTCACGTAACTTGCTTTTAAATATCTTAGATATAGTATATGAACATATTTAAAATAATAAAATAGTATATATAGTACCACTTGGTAGTATATGAGATATGGGGTAACTACCACTGGGTGGTAGGATGGATTTTCCTATATATATATATATATATATATATATATATATATATATATATATATATATATATGTAAGGAAATATTGAGGTATATGATCAAAATCTTGTGATACAAAAATACCTGCCAGCATCGGGCATGCAGTTGGCTTAGCCAACCTGGAAGCGGAGGTTGTATAAACCATTACCGTCAAAGGAGAAAACAGCTCCTGTATTTATAATGCCGGTTTACCATGTAAACCATGCCGGGTCATGTTAAGCCCCCTGTCACTCCATAATGGGATGTTTAACAGAAAAAGTCAAACCGGGTAAGTTATTTCCGGATTAACATAAATTGAAAGCCGTCGATTGATTGGTTGAACCGGTTTGAAAAAATGTTATCGGTTTAAAAACGCAACAAAAAATCAAATAGCAATTTGCAGAAAGAGGCTTTACTGAGCCGATCAGATGGTGTTACCATGGTCGGACACGACCAAGCTCCCAATAAGGTGTAGCCATGGTTCAAGTCAGCCAGTCCCCAAGCAAACCGTGGCATTATGCCGATCAAGTGGCGTAGCAATGGTTCGGGTTCGACCAAGCCCCCAAGTGACTCTATGGCCTTAGGCCGATCAAGAGGCGTGATCGGTTCAGACTTGACCATGTCCCCAAGTGATCTGGTGGCTTTCGCCTATCAAGAGGTGTGGCATTGGTTCGGATATGACCAAGCCCCAAGTGATATCTAAAAGCTTCCGAAAGCAAGCTCAAGGGATAAACCGGAGGCCGCTTAAGACAATAACTCCATGTACCCAAGCCGGATTATTACAGAACGGATGCCCCGCTTTAGCTGAGGCTCCGGTTTATTGCTTTTATTCATAGTATATACATTGTCATAATATGTACATAAGGAGAGCCGATGGCTCAGGTATAATAAGGCCGAAGATGAGCTATGTTCCACGGCTTGTTGGTCTCCTCTTCTAACGTGCGTGAGTCTTTACGCTCTCGAATGTCAATCAGATAGTATGACCCGTTGTGCAGATTCTTGCTGACCACAAAAGGCCCTTCCCAAGGTGGGGATAGCTTGTGCATATCTGTCTGGTCTTGAATGAGCCGAAGCACCAAGTCTCCTACTTGAAAGGTTCTGTTACTGACCCGTCGACTGTGATAACGACGAAGATCTTGCTGGTAAATCGCCGAGCGAGCAGCCGCCATATCTCGTTCTTCATCCGGCCGATCCAAAGCGTCCGCCGTGCTGCCTCGTTATTCCGCCTCAACATAGGATGCCACACGAGGCGAGTCATGACGGATATCGCTGGGGAGAACCGCCTCCGCTCCATAGACCATAAAGAACGGTGTGTATCCAGTGGATCTGTTAGGGGTAGTATTTATACTCCATAACACAGATGGTAGCTCTTCTACCCAACAGCCCGGCGTCCTCTGTAAAGGGACTATAAGCGGGGGCTTGATACCTCTCAGGATCTCTTGATTGGCTCTTTCCGCTTGACCATTGGACTGTGGGTGAGCTATTGAAGAAACGTCAAGCCGGATGTGCTCACGTCATAGAACTCCTTCATGGCACCTTTGGACAAATTGGTACCATTATCTCGTGATGATACCGTGTGGAAACCCAAACCGAAAATCACCTTTTGATGAACTGAACCGCCGTGGCGCATCACACTTGCTAATGTGTTACGCCTCTACCCACTTTGTAAATTTGTCAACCGCCACCAACAGGTGGGTCTTCTTGTCCTTGGACCTTTTGAAAGGTCCAACCATATCCAGCCCCCAAGTCGCAAATGGCCAAGTAATTGGAATCATCCTCAATTCTTGGGCCGGTATATGAGCACGCCTAGAAAACTTCTGGCAACCATCACATCGCCTCACCAGATCTTCCGTGATCAAGATGGGCAACAACCAATAAAACCATGGCGGAACGCCTTAGCCACCAAGGATTTTGAACCGGCGTGGTGACCACAGTCCCCTTCGTGGATCTCACGCAATATTTCGCAGCCTTCCTCAGGGGACACACAACGTTGAAACGCCCCTGACACACTGCAATGATGCAACTCTCCATTAACAATGGTCATAGACTTAGACCGCCGAACGATCTGTCGGGCCAATGTCTCATCTTCTGGTAACTCGCCCCGGCTCATGTATGCCAAATAAGGAGCGCCCAATCCGAATGACATGCAGGGCTGCCACCAACCGAGCCTCCGGATCAGGAATAGCCAAATCCACTTCATCGTGAAGCTTGATCGACGGATTGTGTAGTACATCAAGGAAGACATTGGGCGGGACCGGTTTGCGTTGAGAGCCCAACCGGCTTAAAGCGTTCGCCGCTTCGTTCTTCCGTTGATCCACATGGTCCACCTGATAGCCTTCGAAATGACCTGCAACAATATCCACCTCCCGACGATATGCGGCCATGAGTGGGTCTTTGGAATCCCAAGTGCCAGACACCTGCTGGGCCACCAAGTCCGAGTCACCGAAGCACTTAACCCGGCTTAGATTCATCTCCTTAGCCATCCGAAGACCATGGAGCAAGGCTTCATACTCAGCTGCATTGTTAGTACAAGGGAACATTAAGCGGAGGACGAACAAAACTTTTCACCTCATGGGGAAGTTAACACAACTCCAGCCCCGAGCCCTCCAACTACCGGACCCGTCAAAGTGGATGGTCCAATAGGTATGATCCGCTTTTCTTCAGCGCTTGTAACTCCGTCCAATCATTAATGAAATCCACAAGTGCTTGGGATTTTACTGCCGTCCGAGGCACATACCTTAAACCGTATGCCCAAGCTCTATGGCCCACTTAGCAATCCGCCGATTGCTTCCGGTTTTGTATGATATCGCCCAAGGAGCTGAATCGACCACCGTGATGGGATGCCCTTGAAAATACTGCTTCAGCTTCCGCTTGCCATAAAAACTCCATACACCAGCTTACGCCAATGCGGATATCTCTGCTTGGACTCAATGAGCACCTCGCTGATGTAATAAACCGGACGTTGAACCGGATACTCCTTCCCCGCCTCCTTCCGCTCGACCACAATGGCTACGCTTAATCGCCTGGCATTAGCGTGCAACATATAGCGTAAGCGGCTCCTTGTCAATGGGAGCGGCGAGAACAAAGCGGGTTGGCCAATTGCCGCTTTAAATCCTCCAATGCTTCATCGGCGGCTGAACTCCGCATAAATTGATCCGCCTTCTTCAAAGATTCGGTACAAAGGGATGGCCTTCTCTCCGAGGCGGCTGATAAACCGGCTCAGCGCGGCAATCCGGCCCGCCAATCGTTGGACATCATTGATACACTTTGGCTTAGCCAGGGAGGTGATAGCTGTAATCTTCTCCAGATTAGCTTCAATCCCCCTGTTGGACACAAGGAAACCCAATAACTTGCCTGCCAGAACACCGAAAACACATTTGGCCGGGTTGAGCATCATCTTGTACACCCGCAAGTTGTTAAAGGTTTCTTTCAAATCCTCATTCAGTGTTTCCTTCTTCCTTGACTTAACCACAATATCATCCACATAAGCATGTACCTTACGGCCGATCTGTTCATGCAAGCAATTTTGTACGCAACGCTGATAAGTTGCTTGGGCGCTCTTGAGCCCAAAAGGCATAGACACATAGCGAAGGCTCCAAAAGGAGTGATAAACGCCGCTTTCTCCTGGTCCTTAACCGCCATTTTGATCTCGATGATATCCAGAATATGCATCCAAAAGCTCAAACGCCACAACCCGCCGTAGCATCAATAATCTGGTCAATGCGGGAGGGCGAAAGGATCTGTTGGACAAGCCTTGTTAAGATCTCAGATAATCCACACACATGCGCCAAGTGCCGTTTTCTTAAGGACCAGCACCGGATTAGCAAGCCACTCGGATGGAAAACTTCAACGATAAAACCTGCCGCTAAGAGCCCGCAACCTCCTCTCCAATGGCCTTTACGCCTTTCCTCGTTAAACCGCGAAGGAACTGTTTTACCGGGTTTGTACTTGGGATCAACATTAAGAGTGTGCTCACGAAGTTCCTCGGTACACCGGCATGTCGTAAGGCTTCCATGCAAAATGTCCCGATTCTCACGGATGAACTCGATGAGCGCGCTTTCCTATTTAGGATCCAAGTTAGCACTGATGATGAACTGCTTGGACGAATCACCGGGCACAAAGTCCACAAGTTTAGTCTCAGCCGCCGATTTAAACTTCAGATCCGGATCGTTCTCTCGTAGTTGGCTTCTTCAACGGGTCATATCCGCCGGATCAACATTGTCTTTATAGTACTTTAGCTCTTCGTGGCACAAACCGACTCTGCGTAAGCCGCATCACCTTCCTCACACTCTAAAGCGATCTTGCGGCTCCCATGAACTGTTATTGTCCCTTTGTGGCCCGGCATTTTTAGCTGCAAATAGACATAACAAGGTCGCGCCATAAACTTGGCATAAGCCGCCGCCCAAACAGGTGTGGTAAGGGCTTTGAATTTTCACCACTTCAAATGTCAATGTTTCCGATCCGAGTCATGTTCATCCTCAAGGCCACTTCTAGAGCTATCTTACCAACCGGATATGCCGACTTGCGTGCACCACACCATGAAACATCATATTGGAAGGCTTGAGATGTTTATCCGTTAACCCCATACGACGGAAGGTCTCATAATACGTGATGTTGATGCTGCTCCCTCCGTCCATAAGCACTTTGGTGAACTTGTATCCTCCCACCGAGGCACCACCACTAGGCTAGCTGACCCGGATTGTCAACCCGGGAGGATGATCCTCTCTACTCCACACAATAGGCTGCTCGACCAGCGTAGGTAATGTGGCACGGCCGGTTCAACAACGCTGACCGCCCGCTTCAAGTTTCCGGTCTCGCTTGTCCAAGCTAGTGGTGAAGACGTGATACCGCCCACCATTCAATTGCTTCGGATTGCTTTGATAACCCGATCGCTGCTGCTGATTGTAACCACCTTGGTTGTTCGATTGTTCCGATTGTTTTGATTGTTCCGCCCACCCGGATTACCATTAAACTCGACCGGAATTTCCTCCACCGTAACCGGGCCGGACTCGAACCGCCGGGGCCTTTGATCATACCGGAAAGCGTTGGAACTTTTGAACTCACGTGATAATGTAACAATCCTTCCAGAGGTGGTTTGTCGGCGCCTCCTTCGTCCCATGCTTCGGACGGGGTTGATTCAACAGATAATTCAACCGTCCGGATTGTGATTAGGCGCACCACCTCGGTTCGGATGTTTACCCTCGCGCCGTTGGCCCTTGTCCTGCTAGCGTTGGTGTTGGCTACAAAGCCCATGTTACCATTCGCCTTACGCTTGTTTCCTCCATTACCCGCCGATCGATGTTCTTTGGCCTCTGGAGTTGTTGTTCTGCTTTCCCTTCCTCAGATCATCTTCCTCGGACTCGGGATCCTTGGTACTATCGTAATCAGCATACTTCACTAAAACGCCCATGAGAGTGCCCATGTCATTGCAAAACGCTTCATGCGACTCCAGCTTCAATTTTAAAGGCTCGAACCGCAGCTGCTCTCTAGGGTTAAGATTGCGTAATCAGTGTTGATCCGGTCTCAAGAATGTAGAACTTCAAACGCAGCGCACCCAATGGGTTGTGGATTCTCCTCACCGACACAAGCCGCCAAGTCCACCATGCATATGGGCTGCTTACAGGTGTCTTTGAAATTCTGAATGAACCGGTCCGCGAATCGGGTCCATGAACTGATGGAATTGGGTGGCAAGTTTTTCAACCAAGCACGGGCCGCACCTTCAAGCATCATGGTAAAATACTTTGCACACGCAGCTTCATCCACATCCAAAGCATCTCCATGGCCATCTCATAGCTTTCTATCCATGCTTCGAGCCAAATCGGCGGTATAATTGGGCACCTTGCGTGGCCCCTTGAAATCTTTGGGCAAACGATATTGTGTAAAGCGGGACGAGGCAAGGCACCCCAAAGAGCTAGATGTAACTCCAGGCTCAAGATAGTCGGTCGAACCGCGCAAGCTGATAATCTTGATGTCAGGTCGCTAACTCGCCCCCCTACATGCCCCTGGCCCGGTCCACCACCTCTTGAGCGTTTTAAACCACCCGCCGGTCGTTGTCGCAGGTGCACCGCGCCGCGCATTACTTGACACGGCCGGTTCATCTGCATGCTCGCTATAGCTTCGCTCGGGCGGGGTGGAGTGGATCCGATCGCGCTGTTTGAATACGCTTCTGTTGGACCAGAGCCGCCCTAAGGAGCTCTTTGACCCGGGCGTGTTTCCACCGCCTGTGGTGAATCGCCGATTGAATCGCCTCCAACCGCGCCGCAGCCGCAACAAGGTTATCCATCGGGTTGGAGTAGTGACCGGACGTGTTTGCACAGCTTGAGGCGCTACCGCATGATGGCGAGGTAGATCTATCACGCGAGGCTGAATCGGCGCGCCGTCTCTGTGTGCTTCCGCCCGGTTCACCACCGGGCGGCGGATTACCGTCCTCGCCTCGGGTGTTGAAGAGGTCCCTTCCTCGAAAACCGAGGGAAAACGTGATATGTACTTTCTTTTCATGACTTCATGCAACGATTCTCGATCCAAAGATGAGCCTATAAGCTCAAGCGCATCCAAAGCGGCCCGCTCGCCACCATCCTAGCGTCAGAGCTGCCAGATCCGCTTTAGCCCGAGTGATTTGCTCCTTCACCTTTGCAATCTACGTGTTATGCAGATCTTGATCCGCCGGGTTAGCCTCTCGCCATGAGCACAGCCAACGCATCAAATAATTCGATAAAACTTGAGCCGGCGGGTGCATGGCCTCTGCCGCCTGCCACCGCCATTGCCGAACCGGGCGACCGTTGTCGCGCGGTTGAGGAGTGAAGCATCGCCAGGTACCGCCATGAATATTCCAACCCGGTTGGGCAGATCAAAGGGGTCCGAATATCGTTACCATCGAACAGCCCCGATCCGCCATCTTGCGGTGGTACAGACTCGCTTCCCGGTCGACGACTTCGTCATCGAGTAGACAACGGTTTCGCCACCAGATGCTGATCCGCCCTCATAGTCTCCTCCGTGGATGACTCCACGAAGCACGCTCGACAACCGGTTTAGCCAGGAAGGATTCTTCTTCGCCACGAGCCGTCTCGACGAGGTCGGTGCAGATGTCCGCCCAGGCCCCGCTCACCGATCTTGCCGATGAACACGCAGTATGCCACCAAAGGGGACCCGGTACCAGACTCAATCGAGCCGGCCTCGGGCCCCAAACAGATCGTCGATGTAGAGCTTGCCGCGACGACTCTTGGTCATCCGCCCACAACATAGCCTTCGAGTCCTTCGAACTTGCCCTCTAAGATCATCAAACCATCGTGCGATGGCCCCACGGTGGGCGCCAACTGTCGTGGAATTGTCACGGCAGATGTCCTCATGAAAGGACTTAGTCGCGGGGCCATCGTACGGGTTAACTTAGAGGGGTTAAAGCGGACGCAAAGACACGAGAGTTTATACTAGTTCAACCCCTTCGATGAAGGTAAAAGCCTACGTCTAGTTTGTGATGGGATTGATGTGATTTCGGCGACTAGGGAGCAATAGCTTCGCCTAAGCCTCGAATTGTTCTTGTCTGTCTTAAACCGCCACGGATCGTCCCCTTATATACACGGGTTGACGTCTGCCCGTTTACAGAGTCCCGAGGCCGGCTCATACAAGTGTCCATCGGTCTCTTCTTTCTCGTATCTTACAACACAAGTTACATGGTTATGGCGGTTTTACCATTATGGGCCCTAACTCGCCCCTGGGCTCTGGGCCTCTAAGCTCTACAGCAATCGCCACCTTCTGAGTCTTCGTGGGCCCCCCAATTATGGCCGAGGGTAAACCGGCCCCTTCAGGGCGGTTTATATTCAGTAGTTACATCCCCAACACATACCATGTGAAAAAACAGTGCAAACAGGGAAGGTGTACTCACATATTTCTTCAGTGTGAGCTTGAATTCACCGTGTTGAGCAAAATTCTTCCTCAAGATTTTGTGGTGGAAGTCACCATCCCATATTTTGCAGGTCACACTGTAATGCATGATTATCTTGTCGGCACAAACATCAGTGTGATTGTTGATGTAGTCGATCCCGCATGCAACTACATTCTTCGACATTTTACCATTTGGCCTCACGGACTCGGCAAGATCACCCAGGTCGACGTACATCGCTTCGCATTGAATGACCTTGGTTCTGTCCAAACATGAGCTGTATGAAAACGATATAACATGAAAGAATCATGCCTACTAAGTAAAAAAATGAAAGAAGTAAAACATAAGCGGATCATGTATAGAAAGTACAAAAAAAGAAGATGAATGGTAAAAAAGGAGCAAAGCAAAATGAGAGATTATGGGGTGTGGTCATTTACGCTTTCAGCTCCTTCATGTGCTTCTTCATTGGACCTCGCATTTCCAAAACGCTTGACAATATCATACAACTGGTTACTTCCTTAGTGGCCCTGAATTGCTCGTAGTCTTCCGCAGGAGGTGGGTGAACTACCCTCTGCTGCCTCACGTAACCAGGGGTGGCACTCCTAATGGTATCCTCGGATACCGTGATTCTGCAGCACGTTGGAACTTGATTGCCCTTGCCCTCGTGAGGACCTCCTCTGCAATGCTGCCTCCTCGATCCTGCGGTAAGCTTCATCAAGTGACGGTGAAATCTCCTCAGGGGTGGCTGCAAGGAGAAAAAAAGTGGATTAGGATACCTAGAAATCAAAAACAGATGGATTGTGAGAAGATAGGGTGCATGATGTGAGATGTAGATACAAAAAGCGGGCAGTTGCCATGTGTGGTCCAACTACAGTGGCCATGTCATAGCAACTACAGTTGCCATGTAGTTGCAATCAGAAGTTGCCATCTAGTTGGATCAGAAGTTGCCATGTCACAAGCAACTACAGCTGCCATGTTGTGTCAACTCCACTTGCCATGTGCTTGCCGTATGGAAAAATGCAGCATGGAAACAAAAATGCAGGTGATATGGTGCGGCAAATCCGGTTGCCATGTGTGATGCATCAGATTTTCCGTGTGACAAAGAACTACAGTTGACATGTTGAATCAACTTCAGCTTGCCACGTGGGTGCCCAAATGTGAAATGCAGCATGGCAGCAAAAAAAATGTAGGTGACATGGTGCATCAAATCTAGTTGCCATGTCATCACATGTCAGTTGCCATCACAAGTGAGAACCCCCAAAAAATATGATTGGGACAAAAGTCAAACTACAAAGATGTATACAAGAAAATCATAAGGACGTGATAAGTGTACCTTGCACTATCGGCTCTGCGAACTTGATGCCCTTCCGCCTCGACCATTGGCTGCGCCATCATTGCGGGCATGCCTCCCGGGAAAGCAAAGGCAACTGGCATAGGATCTTGCACTACTGGTTGATCTTGACTGATGCCAAGGCTGAAGCTCGGTGGGGTGAAGGCCATTGGGTGCCTCTCATGCCTACTGGCCGGACCACGAACGACTTGCGGGGCAGAATCCAAGGGTGAAAGATCGACAAACATATCTGAATCGGCCGCTACAGAATGATCGGGCTTATTTGCAGGGCGGGGCGTGTTGTCAGCGGTATCAGCCGCAACTTTCATGACAATCTTCTTGTTTGGGCTGTAGGGTACACCCACATTGACTGGGAGCCTGGAAGTGCGCAGATTTAAGCTGGGGATTTCCACCGCGGGTAAAGGCGCAGTCTGCTCCGAGCGTTCACCTGCGTCACTCGTGCCCGACTTGACACCTGCATCAGTTGTGCTCCGGTCTTCCGGTTTCTCCATCACATTGCTTTTGGCAGGTGGCGGGAACAGTGTGGACACAGGAACATAACCAGACTCGTCTCTCCTGCTCCTAGCTACAGCCGGTGCGTTGGGTATGTCTGTTGGTTGCTTGCGGGGGCTACGACGCCTAGGTGGAAGACCAAAGACGCTAAAAATAGCCTTTAGCAAAGATTCTCATCGACAGAGCTGGAGCTGTTTTGCCGTGACTCTCACCGTAGATGGCATATCATTGTGAATCGCCACCTCGGCCGCTTCGTCAGGACACAGGAGTGCCACCATGCACACGCTTGGAATCAAGGTCGATGAGCGGGAATCTTCCTTGCTTAGGTTCGCCTCTGGGCGCCCACTTCAACGCTTGTCGATGGGGTGGCATGGCTCACAAGAAGATCCTTCATTGCCGTAAGAGTTGGCAATATTTCAGCTGTCCTGGCAGATACCGACTCGTCACTCCCCGATGTACAGATGCCTGTTGTTCTAGCCTGCACATCTGCAGCCGGCGGAGATGGTCGGCCACTTGCATCAGAGTTGGTGGGAGCGTTTGATGGTGCAACAGCAGTATTGTCGCCTCGCGCCTCATGTACATCTGAGTTGCCCCCTGTTGACAACTTTGAATGCAGGCGTTCGAGCGGGTCCTTACTGATATGCTTGGCCCCGTGCGTAGTAGTCTTCTTCACCCTGCAAAAAAAATAGAGCACATGAAAAAGGTATTAAAAATGAACAAAAATATGTTTGCCATGGTAGAAATCTTTAAAAAATGAAAAACAAGTGGAAAAGCTGGTAGTTGCCATGTAAGGGGAACGTGAGTTGCCATGTGTCATAGTTAGCAGTTGCGATACAAAATCCAAAGAAATAGCTGCCATGTTAGCCCACTTGAAGAATGATAAAAATGTCCGATCCGCCATGAATGCAATTTCAAACCTAGGTGTGGGATGAGCTCACAAGCCAACGGTAAAGATGGCAGTTGCCATTAGGTACAGTAAGAGTTACCATTTGGCCTAGATGCCAGTTGCCATGTAAAAACCAATAGGAGTTGCCATAAACTTAAAAAAGGAAGGAAAAATCATTTGGAAAACAGCAGTTGCCACGTGGGGGGCGATGACAGAAGACAATGTGACAAGCTAAACGGATGCATTGGAAAATCAAGAAAATATTGCGCTATGTCAATGAAAGCGCATGGAAAAACCTACTTCTTGACCGCCTTCCTCGTGTCCGCAACACGACAGATCCCCGTGTTGGTCATCGTCGTGCGAGGAGATGACCCGTGGAAGGTGTCATCAAGAATGGGGCGCCTTTGTTCAACCGGCGAACACGGGTTGGCGTTGGCGCTGTTTCTTCAGAATCGCTCGTCCACCGGTTGTCGGCTCATTGCACGTATGAGATGGAGGAAAAAAAGGTGGCAATTGTCAGACAGCAAACTCGTTGCAGCGCTTGACAAAAACAAGTGCAAAAAAAAGGATGAGTCTGTTCGAAGAAAATAGACAAAGCAAAAAACTAAAATAAAAGTCGAACCTCTTCCTGGCAGCTACGGGATCGGTCCTAGACCTCTTGCCAGGAGAACCCTGCCCAACACCCTCTGGAGCCCTCCCCTCTTTGATGGCAACACCCCTCGCCTCGCAGTCAGATGTTCTTTGACTTTCTCCGGTTGGGGGACATCTGTTGCATCCTTGCCCTTGTTACCACCTGCGCGAACTTCAGCATGTTCATCATCATCAGTGTCCTGTTGAACATTCTCCATGTCATCGTCGTCATCCTTGCTGAGACCAGCATCACCACCTAGTTCATCTTGTGTGTCAGCAGGCTCTTGGGAACTGTTGTAGTCATACCGGCCACGACAGCCGGTTGGCCAATGTGTATGTTCTGGGACAAATGAAGTGAACTGCCTCGCAACTGTCATTGCCGAGCCATCGAGGGACGCCCACCCTCAACCAACTTCCCAAGCAAGCCGGTCATTCCGGATGCAAACTGCCCTATTAGATGCTCAACAGTGCCCTCATTGCAGTACTCGAAACAAAGAAGCATCAACAACCACCCGTATTGCAATCACTTGCACGACATCAAAAAATACTCCACGACAAACCATAGATGTAGATCTTTTGATTACCTCGGCAGGGCAAGACGGAGTTGAGTGCACGTCCATCCACTTTCCAAAGTTTCGAGGCCCCCCAAACACGCCGTAGTCTATAGCAGGCTTGGCCATCAGCTGGAAAGAACAAAAAAAATAGCTAGGACGTAAGAGAGAGAATGTAAGTTTCAGCACGAATGAAAAGAGTTGCCATGTGGAGGAGACATGGATACGATTTTCGGACAGCCATGGATAACAAAGGTAGTCATCTCTTATGAACCACAGACGGTTGCCTCATGCCAAATTGTAAGCATGCCGTGTGGACAAAGAAACCGTAACTAACTGCAGTTTTCCATATGTGGTGTCGGTAGCCTTGTTCAAGGGCAAGCACAACCTTGACAGCGTTGATAGTCCACGCAGTAAACAACAAACTTGTGCGCGAAGCGGCGGCCTCTGTCCCAGTGAAATCCACGGTGGATGATCTAGACAATCGGCGACATGAGCTGATGCAAAACAATTTTAAAAAGAAAGAAAAATCAGTTGCCATCATGGGTACTGTGTGGAAAAAAACAGGATAATATATGTTCCCATGATAATCAAGTTGATGTGCATGAAGAAGAGAAGAAAAGAAAAAGTTGCCATCTGCATGTGCTAATTGCCATCTGCATGTGCTAATTGCCATCATAGTGTGATAGCAGTTGCCATGTTGCTATGATGGCAGTTGCCATCATAGTATGATAACAGTTGCCATAATAATATGATTGCAGTTGCCATATTGTCATTATGCCAGTTGCCATATTGTCATTATGCCAGTTGCCATATTGTCATTATGGCAGTTGCCATCTTGTTATGATCAGGTTGCCATCTTGTTATGATCAGGTTGCCATGCATGAATAAAAGTGTGTTAAAAAAACAGTGTTCACAGAAAGAACTGGTAAAAAAAGACCATTATATGCAATGACAACCCTTTTGGTACATCTTGCTTGAGAATGCATCGTGCGGGAAAGTCGGCAATAAACTTACACCAATTCATGTTCTTCACATTTTCCAGATCCGCCTGCACCACACAAAATTTCAGGACAAAAAAGGTTGCCGCATCAGAAATCAAATGGAAAAAAACATCGAAAAACACTGGCAGTCACTAGCTTTACACATGACATCGGACCCAAAAGATTGAAGGAAAATAAAGTAGTAAAGATGGATCATTCACCAGGATGGGGAAGCATTTGTTGCTTGGGCGAAGAGAAGTGGTCGGCGCGAAACAAATGAGATGAGGTACATGAGTAGCTTCATCTTGAAAACATCTCCATGCGTCGTCATGGCTCGCAGCCGAATCTGCCATCGCAGACGTGTTCGGCATGGATTCCAACCCAGGAAACAAACGGGGAATAGCGCTTCCTCGATCTCATTATTGACCTCAGACGGGACTTTGATATGTCCACGAGGCACACCCAAAGTGCGTAACACAGATTCCTCGTTCAACGGTAGTCTTCCACGTCCGGAATCACGAATTCCCACGGAGGCGGGTCGTAGATCTCACCAAGCCGCCGCATACAGGGTTGACAAGGTTCGTGCATCGGACATCCATCATAGCTCGTGCATACCCATCTCAGCAGCAGCTCCTTCCGATCGCCGTGAATCTGTCAATCAACGCGATGCATGCCGTTCTTGGGAGGCTCATTGCGAATACGCTTTCTTCGTCTACAAAAAATGCAAAAAAGTGATCGATTGTTGCCATGTTTTGCAAAAAGTGATCATTGTTGCCATGTTTTGCAATGTCATGAAATTTTAGTTCGTGTCGACGATCGCAAGCTCGAGGTGTCAACCAAGAACATAAACCAGAGGAGGGGGGATGTGGACATTTACCTCATCACCCTCTTTTCTCCGTGCAGTTGCCCGATTACTGTGGTGGATCCATGAAATCATCATCATCATTTTGATGATCGCCATGAGCCATTCTGCTGAGATAGGAACAGACCAAATTGTCATGGTGGAAATGTAAATGCAATAGGTAAGCATCTAATCAAGAACCTGAAAAAATTGCCACAGTGATAACTGCCACAACGGCATAAATGTGCTAGGGTGAAATTGTTGTGCTGAAATGCAACACATACTACAACAAAGCGATGAAACCACATCTAATCAAGAACCTGAAAAATTGCCACAGTGTGTTTAGATATCACAAAGTCGTTATGGCAAAAACAAAAAAATAAAAATTGTGCCTGCAGTACAATGAATTTGCCACATTGTACTAACTGTAGCATGGCAACAGACATGATGTGGTCAGCCAAAAACTTGCCACATGCAAAGCATATGTATGGCATCTGACACAATTGATATGCAAATTTGGTCGCCACATTGTCCTATCTGCAGTGTGGCAACAGACAGTGTGTTCACATTCTATTTGCCACATGAATATACTATCCAAGTGGCAATAGGCACACTTGATGTGGACATTAGTTGCCGTCCAGTGCAGTTGGCTGCTGAAACTGCATTGACTACCGATTGTGGCAACTATCACAAAGGTGGCAACTATCACAAATCATTCAGAAAAATTAGTTGCCACAATGAAAAAGCATGTCTATGGCTACTATCACAGTAATTCAGCAAATTTAGTTGCCACATGGAAGAGCGTGTGTGTGGCAACTATCACAGTCATTCAATAAAATAGTTGCCGCATGGGAAAGCTTATTTGTGGCAATTATCACAGTCATTTCAGTAATTTGTTGCCGCATGGGAAAACACGTTTGTGGCAACTATCACATTTGTTCAGGAAGTTAGTTGCCATACAATCATGATAGTTAATCAAACTACCAAGTTCGTCTCATACTACAGTTTCAAAACCCAACTAACTAGATCTAGGGTTCAATGGCAACTACAGCTACTTCAAATTCAACCTCAAAGTAATCCCCCAAACTGATTGCAAACACAAATTCGAACCAGTGCGCATCAAACAAACCGGGAGACACCTGCCCAATCCAAAGGCAAGACTAGTGCGTGCCTCCGGACAGGCATAACCACACCGACGATACGCCACGGGCGGCGACGAACTGCCCAAAGGCCACCAAAAGCGGCTAGCAGGCGATTTCGCCAAGCGGAACGCCGACGATCGCCGAATCGCTGAATCTCTACGAATCTCGATTGAGGAATCGAACAGAAGGGAAGGGGAAAATGCAGGAAGGGATTGCGAGAGTTGTAGCGAGCATTACCTTCAACCCGCAGCGCCCGGCGAAGCCGCTCCGTTCTGGTGAGCACCACCGACGGCCGCGAACACCGTCGATTCTTCCGCCTCCGCCGTCGCCTTCTCCCCTCGCCTTCTCCTCCAATGGTTTGAAATGCGAGTGGGTTGTGCCAGTAAATGCGGTGCGGGGTGAGTAAATGGAACCGTGAGGGAGAGGGGGCAGAGGTGTGCGACGTGTTTGACGTCAACCGCGGTCGGAGCGTGGCGTGCGGGCGCATAGCAGTTCCACCGCACGCCCCGGGTAGCAACCGCTGACCGCGGGAGGGCAACCAACGTGCGGGCGAACTGCCTCGCACATCAAGACACGCGCCTCGCCCCACGTGGCGCAGAAAACCGACCGGATTGTGCCAAGATTCGTGCACAAAGTTGCCAACGGTGATGCTTGCGTGTGGTCGAGGTGGTGAACGCCCACACGTGTGGGCGTTAGCATTATCGTAAATTTATGTCCCCCCCCCCCTCCCCCACCCCCCTCCCGCGCAATAAATAAATAATTTTTTGTAATATATGCAAGCTATAGTTCTGTATTTCATCGGTTGTTCAAGGAGAATGCATCAAGGAAGGAACCTACCTGGACATGATGATAATACAACCTACTCAGTTAGAAAATAATTCTTTTTTTATTTGGACAAGGCCACACTCACTCGCAATTTCTCTGGTGAATCACTGTCTAAAACGGAGTACGTGTATACAATATTGAAGAAAGAAAAACAATCTGGTCACTTCCCCACCGCCCCCTCGCATCCGTTCCCCATTCTCCCATGGTCGCCCCCTGCTCTTCCTCCCCTTAGGCCTTGTTCGGTTGAGGTGGTTTGTGAGGGGGATTGGCAGGGATTGAGGGGGATTAGATCCCCTACAAGCCAAATTCCTCTCCAATCCACTCCAATCCCCTTGGGAGGAGGATTAAACGAACAAGGCCTTAATGTCGAATCCGGCAGCGGAAGTGGCCGTCGGAGGCGGGCGCGGAGGCGTGGGACTCGCACACCCCTGCTCTTCCCTGCTCCTTCATCGAATCCGGTCGCCGAAGTGACCGAGGCGGTGCTCGAGCTCGGCATCCTCGCCGGGATGCCGGGCTCCTCCTCCTCCCCGATCTTTGTCGCCGTCGCCACGCCGCCGCCATGAGCCTATCCACCCTCTCCCGCGCTCGTCCCTGTCCAGGTTAGTCTATCTCTCCGACCCGCCGTTGCTCCTCCCGTCAATTCGGATCGTCAACAGGTGCATTACCTCACTCCGTGCAATGTTCGGACCCCTAGGGTTATCTGCTCGGGGCCATGGCGTGTTCCATGCGGTGCTGCCTCGCCGCCACGCCGCCCGGTGATGTGGGTGCTGCCATTGGGTTGTGTCTCGTGCGTCGCTGCTCGACTTCCGATGCAGGGAGACGGGCTTCATTGGCCAACAAATAGGGACGGGAAGGTCCGAGACTGGAGGTCCCAGCTCGCAAACTCGCAATCCCGGAGGCTATTCTACTACCAATCGAAAAAGAATAAGCTTTCTTCCAAATATGTTCTTGAGTGCCAGGTGAGCCTCTTTCATTTTAATGCTTAAGTCCTAATATTTCATTTCTCTGAGTTTTTGAGTGCTAATATTGTTCTGTTTTCTGAGCTCTTGAACATTTGCCTGCACAAAATAATATATAATACTTGCCTTCTGAGTCCAGTGGGAGTTGTATACATCATTTATTCAATCCTAAAATTTTGCATGGGCGACCTAGATTAGATGCGAAAACGGCTAATTCATTTGTTGTCTCCGTGTTAAACACTGTAGAAATGTGGGTTGTATCTTTTCAGATAAGAAAGGCAAGAATAGCTATATTGCTTCTCTATTCTTTCTTTTTTTCTCACGCAACAGAAAAATTGAATGTAGTTCTTTTGTACTTTATGTTTCTTAATCACCTACTTACTCACCTAGCTTACCTGGATTCAAGAGTATGACTGTTGATTGTTGTACACTGAAGGTTGAAACTATTAACTGTTTGCCACCAAGGAAACTGCAGGTCTGATCTAAACAAGCAAGTTTGTTCTTGTCTATTCCTAAAAAAGAATGTGATGACAGAATAAAGTATAGTCAATGCACTGCACTCATATATACAACTGTATAAATTATTCTGCTTCTACATGACGAGCCATTCTTCCGAGAAACTACTCCTATAAGCATACGTTTTTGTACAGTTTTTTTTGTTCTATGTGTTAGCTTTGACTTCCGTCAGTTCACATATTATTCAGATTTTTCGATGTTCAAAATTTCAGATTATGTACTGGTCCCATTTGATTTTTGATTGTGGTATTTTTGTATAATAAGGATGGCGACATGGTCTGTCGCGGAGGCAGCGTGCATTGTTATTTATGCCTCTTCTTAAGCTTGTGAATTTTCTCCTCTTACCGTGATGTCCTTTATAGCCAAAGTTCATAAACAAAACACACCTTTAGGCATCAACATTCGTACCAAAGGCATCTCTACTCCTAATGTCTCAGTTGGTAGGTCGCATTTCGGGTTTTATTTTCGTCCCACCTCACCCGGTCTTTTTTGGTACTTCTTTGGTACTTCCTCCCACCTCCCTTTCAGCCGCGAAAAACCAAGGAAAACCCCGCGATCGAGTCCCGCACACGCCCAACCTCCCGTCTCACGCTAAGCTGCATAGAACCAAAACCTCAAGCCGAGTCCCCGCCTTCCACGCACTCCAGGCCTTAACATCCCGTCGCACCAAGAGAGACGAACCAAAAAAATCTACGAATAGTCCGCCGGTTATTTTTCGCTGGTTTTTATTTCGCCTCACCACTTTCGTTGGTTTTATTTCGCTGGTTTTATTTTGTCTCCCTCCCACCTGTCTTTTCGCTTCACCACCCACATAAACCCATCAGATTAGTTACCATAAAAAAATCGCAATCAATCAAGTATTGATGATCAGATTAGTTACCATATAAAAAATAAATCGCAATCAATCAAGTATTGATGGGATATTTCCTTATATTGATGTGATTTCCCTTTTATCATCAATCGCCTCTACTGCCTAAAAAATGCGTAGCTTTCCTTTTCGCTTCACCACCCACATAAACCCATCAGATTAGTTACCATATAAAAATAAATCGCAATCAATCAAGTATTGATGATCAGATTAGTTGTCAGATAAAAAATAAATCACAATCAATCAAGTATTGATGGGATATTTCCTTATATTGATGTGATTTTACCTTTCTTATCATCAATCATCTCTACTGCCTAAAAAAATGTGTAGCTTTCCTTTTCGCTTCACCACCCACATAAACCCATCAGATTAGTTACCATATAAAAAATAAATCGCAATCAATCAAGTATTGATGATCAGATTAGTTACCATATAAAAATAAATCGCAATCAATCAAATATTGATGGGATATTTTCTTATATTGATGTGATTTTATGTAGCTTTCCTTTTCCTGCCAACCGACCGCGTCCGCCTCCCTACATCCGCCCTCGTTGCTCTGCCTCCCGCATCGAAAAAAACCCTCTCGTTTGACCTCCCCAAACCCCGCATGATGGAAAAACCCGCCGCTTCCTCCTCTCGACCGCTCCATACGTCCAGATCGCGGCCCCATCCCCATCCTCCTCTCACGTCACGACGGCCGATGGACTGCCGCCACCACCCTCCTACTCTCTCGCCGCCGCCGTCCTCCCGCTCGCTCGCCGCCGCCGTCGCCACCAATCCCGTCGAAGGCGCCGTTGCTGCTATGTCGCCTCCTTTCCCCATCCAAGCCTGACCATGGCAACGGCGCCCTCTCATGTGTCCCACGGTGAGGTTTGGGGAGGCGCGGCCACAATCCAGTAGGGATCTCACCGCGGACCCGTCCGCTGCGATGGGTGTTGCCTCCGTTGCGAATGGGATCGAAGGGAGGGACTACTTCGTTGTCAAGGTCGGCGAGGCAGCGGCCGATTGGGAGCCCGGTTGTGAACATGGGAGTTCGTCCCCATGGAGGCGGCGGCCGTGGAGATTGGATGTGAAGCAACCCCACTTGCCGGTGGTGGAGGCTTGCCGTCCATGTGATCCTTTCTTCTCCCGGTATCCCCATTCCTTGCCTCCCATTACAAAAGCGAGCATAAATGAGAGCAGGGGCTGATTTTCATCACTTCATTTCTCATATTTTTAGTTGCTTTTTTGAGATTATACAAGATGCTCTCGATCTGTTTTGTCAAATTACTTGGATCGTCTTATGGAATTGACAGCCATCGCATTTTTCATCTCATGTTATTTCTTAATCCTTGTCCCACTAGGCATCCACTACATGTTTGGTAATGACGTGATGTTGAGGCGGCTAGGAGAAGCTTAGTAGCCAGATCAAGGGCTATCGAGATGGATCTGGGAGCCAAGCAGTAGTTCCTCAGTTAAATTTTGGTTATTATCTTTTCTATTGTTACGATTGTGGGATGGTTGATTTTGACTCGGTGTAACATTTGCATTTGTTTCCCCAGCTTGTTGGCATAGATGTGTGGCACTGCGGCAACTAATCAAGAGCGAGGCGGTGCACATCGAGCTACGCTGAATGTAGCGAGCCAACCACGAATTGGGTATGTTCACATGAGGGATGGGAGAGGAGAGGAACATTAACATTTTTCATGATTTGGATGAAAATTTCAGTTCATAGTTTCTCCGTACGTGGCAACACACTAACGGTACTCATGGGCTTAGGATGAAAGTAGCGCCAACAGAATCAGTAGGTTGGATGGGAAGGCGGTTGTTGCCCTTGTCCCTTGGTGCTAGCCTACTGTGGTGGCCTCACTAACTTGCTCATTGCGTAATACGAGTTCGTGGGGTCGCGAGTTGCTGCATATTTGTTTTATCACTTTTTACAATATTTATTGATGTATCCCTAACTCATCGAGTCATTTTTAGCTTTGATTTCCCATATCGCCAGCCTAAATATCCCATGGTCAGAATATTTGCATGGTTAGTGGACATTGTCCCTTTCTTTCTAATGTTTAATATTTTATATTGCCGATAGAAATAATTTTATCCGCTTGATTTAGGAAGTGCACATAGGTAGGTCAACATATTTTGTAGCTCTTTCGGATGTAAAAGCATATGTTGCATAAGAAATTATTATCTTCCAAGCATACTCACATTTCACTAACAAATAGGGGAGGTTCAGACTTGAGCAATGATAAAAGGTTTATTCCTCACTCTTTTGTTGGAATTTTAGTTCCAAGTTAACATGATTTCTTATCCGCTTCATAAGTCATGCATCTGCTTAATTAGGTGATAAGTAGGGCTATTGTGGGGTTTGTTTAAACTCCAGCATAAGGAATTCTGGTTTAAGAAAAAGACTTTTGGCTTCTTTAATTACAAATTGATTGCAACATCGTGTTAGTATGTGATTTCTCACATCTGGTTGTAATATTTGTGAAGACGTGCATTGCATCGTGCACTTGAAGCGGGCTCAGGGCCCTTGCCAGACGGCGCCGACGCTGACTCGGGCCACCTCCTCCGCGTATTCTTGGAGCTGTGGCTGGCCGATTTACATGAAATTAGTTCCCTCAGTTCTGGTGGCAAATATAATACACATAATCCATATTGTTATGCACTAACGTCTGTATGTGAAATAGATGGATTATGGTCCCGTACCCAATAAGATGGAGATGTGTGTGTGTTAGAGGGAGAGGGGGAGAGAGAGTGAGGAAGAGGGAGGAAGTGTGTGCGTGTGAGGATTTGATGGTAAAAAAGGTCGCCAATGTCGTAATATTGAACTCTTTAAGTTAACGTGGCCCCGTTGCAACGCACGGGCGTTCTTCTAGTTTTATTAAGATTTGAATTAAGATTATAGTAGTCCATTAGTAGTCTATGCCTGAAATGAATGCTTACGCTGCTTGCAGTAGTTAGCGTTTTTGCTTGCTTATATAGTTCATTTGCACTCTTCACAACAGAACTAAACCAATTAGTTAAAAGTACTAACTCATCTTATACATATTGTTATTTACTATTCAGATATGGCAAGAAGGTTGCTTAACCTGGTTCAATGGTTTTTTCTGATGTTGTGGAAGTGATATGTTGCTGCGATGATCAATGATTCCGCGATGGCTGTTTCGGCGCTGGTATGTCATTTACCTCCTCTCCCTGTTTTCACTTAGATAAAGAATCCCACGGCATATTTGTTTACTAAATCAAAGTTCCAGATTACCTTCATCGGCAACTCCAAATATTTCTTACATGTCTTACCACAAGCATGTACATCAAAAACATTTATTCTAAACCGGTTCATGATAGATCAACAAAACCTTGTTGATGCTCTCACCTAATAGGATATCTACATGAAAGAAGGATATCGCATAACTTTTTGTGTTGAAGTAATATAAAAGAGGTTCTGGAATATACTCCTTGGCTTCTTCTAAGGCTCAGTAGAAGCATGCTTGCTTGCATTCATTGTAATCAACCTTGCACTCAAATCCTTTTAACCAGAAGGGAGCTTGCTGCCCTAAACAAACACTTTTTTGTTGGGAAATGTTTCACCCTGAAATATAATCTGAAGGAATCATTTTCATAGCAGAATTTTGTGTTCTAGTTTGATGAGGGATGCATTAGTTAAAATTTCAAACAATGTTATCATGTCACTCAAATTGTATTTTCAAAAAGTGTGACATATTTCCATCGCACAATGAGTGCATGTAATTAAAAACCAAATAACCGGACAGGGCACTGCATGTATGAAATAAACATATAATATGCGTTGAATGAATCAATTAATATTGTAATGCGTTTAAAATATTCATACCAGTGTGAGTTTGTTGGAGCAACATGAACTAAGCATTCCCATTGATGGATCACATGAATAGGTTGACAAAGGAGCAGTGCCTGGTGATGGCGCAGTACAGTCTAGGCAGAGGCGTCTTCTAGCCTAACGAAGCCTTGGCGGCAGCAGCGTGTAAAAGCCTTTTGAAATTCAGATCAGAGAAGAGCATGCACCTATGTCGGCGAGGAGGAGCTCCTCGTCCCTGCCGTGGGAGGGCGCCCGTGCGGCCGCACCTGTGTTGGGGAACAGCGCGTCGTCGTGGCCGTCGTCGACCGACTCGGCGAGCTCGTCGTCGCGGCCGTCGTTGGGTGCCTCGGCGGCTGCGCAGGGCAGTGACGGGGATTGATTCCCGCTAAGGCCTTGTTCGTTTAATCCTCCTCCCAAGGGGATTGGAGTGGATTGGAGAGGAATTTGGCTTGTAGGGGATCTAATCCCCCTCAATCCCTGCCAATCCCCCTCACAAACCACCTCAACCGAACAAGGCCTAATTTAGCTCCATGTAATTTAGCTCCGTGTAAATTGGACTGGACGTGTGTTGTTACCTTGGGTTGGTTGTTTTTTTTTGAGAAAAAGGACGTGGGTGACTCGTGCGGGCGTGGGTTGTTTGTGCGGGCGTGGACGGCAGAGTTTTTGTCCGCCTCCTGCTGAAGTTTTCTTGTTTAATAGTAGTGTAGATGTATATGTGCATCAATGCAGCAACTATGGACTAAAATGAAGTTGAAATCAAGGAGAGTTGAGACCTCCTTATAAGAAATTCTCTCTTCCACATGCTATTAAAGTTTGAAAAGAGAAGTGATACATGTGCACTCCTCCCTGCAAATCGCCTCGCTCGTGCGCATGCTCGTGTTTTGTGAACGAGCCGAGCTTAGACTTATGTCATGCATGTGCTTTATGTTTGCCTGTTAGAACGAATAATTAATTGGATCGTGGGATGGTGCCGACTCGGTCATGGGCCCAACCCCACATCTCCCTACCCGATCGCATATATATTAGAGGCAGTGGCAACCCTAACCGTCAGATCAGATCGCATTTACTCTACCTCCTCGCGTATAATCCATTGTCTTTCCCTTCGCTGTTGTTGCTTCCGGCGATCCTATCTCATTGACCGCGTGCACGCGGCCTGTACGAGAGAGCAAGCCTTCAAAACCCAGTCCTTCGTGATCCTAGACTGGGAGAGGGCAATTAGGTTTTTGGGGAGTGTCTCGGGCGTGACTGCTCGATGTGGTTCCACTACTTTGACTATGTCCTTGACCTCTCCGACATTGCCATGGGTAAACACTTCGAATTCGCCAGGAAGAAGGTTGACGCTGCCGCTGCTACCATCGCCATGGATTTGACCTGGCCGACTGGAGGGTGTGATTTCTTCATTCTTCTTTCGTTTGTTCGTGTGTTAGCTACAATAGTTGTTTATATAGATATATTTGCTCGAGGAGGCGGCTCAACAGGAGTTAAACCCTACTAAACAAATGCCCGTGTTGCTCACTTGGGGGGGGGGGGGGGCTGCTCGGGCGAAACCCCTAGCTGCCACCCCCAAATTCTCCCCCACCGCCGTCGGAGGACACCGACAGGCAAAGCTTGCTTGGCCGGTGGTAGTGGCGCGGATGTCTTCTCGCGTTGAGATCCCTCGCATGGGGAGCACTACGGCCGGCGCGGCGACCCCGGACGACGCGGTTTAGGCGGCGGAGCTTTGGAGCCAGGGTGGTGGCCCCGGGTGCTGGTGGTGGTGTTGCCGAGGTGGTTGTGTGGGGTCGCTTGGGTAGACCTGCTGCCGCGGCGAGGTCCTGCGATGGCGGCGCGAAGGCGCAACCTCTCATCGGCGACGCGGTGGCGGCATGGCATGACGTGCTCGAGGTCGTGGCGGACTTCAGGACCAGACCACATCAATGTGGCACTCATCTCCTGCCACTCGCCGGTGGAGGAGATCGGGGTAGCCTGTCCCTGTCGGCTGACGGCATGGGGGCTGATGGCCTGGGTCAATAAAGGTGGAGGCCCTAGTGTTCTTCTCGGGTCAAATCATCGATCTTCCAATGTCAATCCTCCTCGATTTGGTTGCCGACGAGTTCCGAAATTGCAGGAGATATAATTGGATTGGCAAAACGCCCCTGGATTTCTAGATCGGAGGGGATCCGATCGTGCGCGTCCGTATATTAGTCTGCACGACTTCAAGAGGGCGCAGTACGAAGCTGCATTTTATGTCTATATTGTGGGACATGTCTTCCTCTAGATTTGCATGGTATGGACAGAGGCGGGGAATGTCATGGTGGCTGAGATTGGAGGACATGAAGAGGAGGCAGAGAGGAGTCTTGGATGCAATGAAGCTGCTTCATAGGCTGTTGTTTGGGCATGGCATGCGGGGCGGTGTTCCTATCCAACCCCGACACAGGATCTTGTGAGCCTGGTGTTTGGTCACTTGCAGTAGCGGCCTCGGCAAGTGGGGGCGGCAGCACCAGAGGACTTCATGTCCGGGATGAAAGCCCAAGGTCTAACCTTCGCTGGTTGTACCTAGCAATGGCCTTGTTGAAGGCATCGTTTTGAGAGCTCAGACTATCTTCAGGGTGAAAACCCAAGATTAGTTGATCAGGCGACGACGACGCTTATGCATTGTCCCCTTGTTGGAGGCGTCACTTTTGGAGAACCTCATGTATAGTCCGGATGGTGTCTTTGGTGATGGTTTGTGTGCTGCTATTACGAGTGATTAACCACTGTGGCGAGGCTTTTAGACGGCTATTTATTTCAAAGTCTAGTTGGCATTTTATTGGTGCGGAGACCGGGTATAATTGGTACCTTCGTCATATTAATATATTTTCTTTGTGAAAGGTATCTTCTCTATATGTAATACATACGTGCTCACATCTTAAGTATGAGATTAATATTGTAGCGCTATCATCACGATTTATCAAATCAATCAAAAAATTGCTAATTTATCCAACATATATCAATTAACAAGATGCATACAATCGTCAATTGCATCCGAGTGTAGTCGTGCATCGTTGATGATAAAAGCGAGGCGTGGGCGTGCGCGCTCCTACGCCATGTACAGCCGTCCATGAGCTAGATATAGCTCATAGCTCTACACATCATCCTCCATGGCTCCGTATCCATCCATTCTTGTTAGGTTGCATGTAAATTTCTACGCCAAGTAGAGCCGTAGGTGAGCTAGATGATGGCCGTCTCCGGCAGGCGTTTTGGTGAGCTGTCTCGTTTTGATTGCTTCGATGGATGGATCGATGGATTGTCAACTTATCAGCATCGTGAGATTGATGGTAAATTTATCTGACTGGTTCAATCAAAGACTGTCTCTCGAGTGTGTCCGAAGTAATTAAGTGTGCATCTTTTTACTGCCGCTAATTAAGGGGGGCAGTTGAGATGCAGCAAGCCAGCAACCATGCATGGACCGAGTCTAAGCCAATCTCACGAGTTACTTACTGACTATGTCTATGGAGTATGTTTGTGCATCAATGTAGCAACCATGGACTGAAATGCGGTTGAAATCAAGGGAGGCTGACTATGTCTATGTGCATCCATGTACGCGCTTGTAAAGGAAGCCAGTTTCTTACATCTTTACTTGGTGAATGCATTCAGGCATCAATGTCAGCGTACGTAGGCTCGTAGGATCGGAAGGTGGCAGCTAGAAAACAAGCCCATACAATAGATATACTAATCGAATCAACCGCATGTAGCCATCAGTCAGGGGTTAGTGAACCGCTGCGAGGAAAAAGGCCACTACGGAAAGGCGATAGGTTAGTGAACTGCCATGGGTTGTTGGGGAAAAATGTTATGGACACAGAGTCTGGCCACGGCGATAGTTATGGACACAGAGTCTGTCTACATCATCGAAGGCCACTACGGAAAGGCGATAGGTTAGTAAACAATTCGAAGTAATTAAGTGTACATGAACACAGATACCCATATCCATGCGTAACATTATCTTAATTCTGAATTCAAAGACAAGATACCCGTCACCCCTAGAACATGCCGGCCCGGTAGACCACGTCGACAACAAAAAATCAACCGGCGTGAAATTGCCTTGACCTTATTGAACCGCATATAGGGTAAACACTCGGTTTGTATAGCTAGAACACATCTTTATTGTAGATGTGCGATATGAAATACATTAATTACTTATGAATATAGTTTCTACAAAAGAAGACTCAAATCCAGAAAGTACAGTCTTTGAAATGCTTAAAACTATCGAACAAATACAATCAGAATATATATTGTCATCATGTACGAAAAGTGCTACAACGACATATGAAACCTGGCTACCTAGTCTTGATCTACAAACACCTTCAAGGGTTTTTCCACCTGTTTCATGACAGCTTCCCATCCTGCGTGTGTTGGGTGCATGTCGTCCCAATAGAAAAATTTGCTCGATTTGTCGCACACAGTGTACAGAAACTCCGCAGATGAATTGTCCTGCTGTCCGCAGTAACCCTTCGAATTCAAACTCTCGCAGCACGGCGATAGTTTGCGCTTAAATTGTTTAGACAACTCTGAGCCTTTACCTACATTAATGCACATGAAATTTAAAATGTTCAGATAAAGTATTTCAAGTACTCAATCAAACCCATCAAATTAGATTAAGATAATTATAAAACAATGAGACACTTTTGAATGCATGTAGATACATACCTGCCGCATGATCCACAATATTTGTGAAGGCGGTGTACACGTCGATGATGTAGACATTCTTCTTTGATGTCATAACTTGTTTCAGATTATCATTGTGGATGGATGCACCCAAGTTTCCAAAAATATCACAGGTGGTGTAGTTGTTGGTTCGGGTGTGTGATGGCGTGCAACCGATAGGGTGCAAGTTATTGACAAGAACCTTTGTCACCCCAAGCTTCAACAATTGATCCACATTAGCTGCAATCTCTTTTGTCACCTTCCCAATATAAGCATTAATCTACATCGCATACATGAAAATCATAAGTTAGTAATTAAGATGCGCAAAGAAATTAATTGTTCAAGTTAGTGTACGCATATATACATTGTGCGTTGATATGATACTCACATCGTTGGGGCTACTAAGGCCAATGACGCTGGTGCCTGCATAGTCATTGCCAGAGAAGGCCACGAGCGCTACGGATCGACTCAGTTGTTTTTCTGTGATGGTCCCGTCCTTGACCATCTTCCTGAAGGTGTCGACCTGTTTTGCGGCGGGCGGGACCTCGTCGCGATGTATCAGTGCAATACACCTGCACCACCAGTAGCGAAGGTCATGCCGGAAGGATCGCAGGTTTTTTCGGCCGTGAGGGCATGCGCCGGAGGGGCTTCCTCCAACCCCAGCATGGTTGCTGCAAGTCATTAGTGAAGCAACGAGTACGGTAGGGTTAATTACGGTGCACCAGGGATTTACAACATCACATGAGAATGAGATTACATAGTACTCCCTCCGTTTCATAATGTAAGACGTTGGGAGTATTTTTTTATGATAACATAAGATAGCACTTACCGATGAAATCTGATTGGATTTTATAGTTTGAGAAGCGGCCGGAAGGAGTATTCGGCCTCGGAAACCCATCGGCATCGACGTAGTTGGAGCCGTATGGGTAGGCCCATTGCCTCGACATCTCGGTGACGGGGTTGGTCGGAGGGAGGTTCCCGTTGTCGACGAAGTCATCCCCGAAGACAAAGAAGGTGGCGCTCGACGGCTTCTTCTCATGACCACCGGTAGGCGCAGGCCGGGCCTCCACGCCATTGAGATTCAGGACGAGGAGGAGGAGGGCGAGGCCAACGACGGCCGGGAGAAGCTTCATCGATCCCGGCGGCGCTTTTGCGTTGCCGAGGCGGATCGTTCTACTACTGCTGGCCAACTCTTTCGCCAACGAAAAACCAGGAACTAACGTAAAGCGCTTGTCTGCGATGCTGGTACACCACGGCTTGGCCCTCTCTTCAATTTATATATGCTCGTACACCACGACCGGCAAGGCAAGTCGAAGTCGGGCTTGCGGCCACGACCGGAGTCGGACACGGATTGACGGATACGACTCATGGACGGTACGTCGTTCACAGCCCAAGCCCGTCTCGCGAGGCCTGCGCATCCTCTGCATGCCCTCTTCCCCTCATCCACCCCGCCGTCAGCTCGTCGGCCGCGCTGCCGGTTGTTCTTGCTCCTCTCCCGGATGCCATGGGGTTCTCTCCGGTTTTGCTGTTAACCTCCGCCCCAGTTGGAGCCGCCGGCGCGTTACCTTCTGCTCTGTCTCTGAGCCTGCCTTTGTAGCAGCAGCTCAACGTTGGCGGTTGTCACCTTCTCAGTAACAGTTGCATAGGGGACGGCTCTTCAAAACAGCAACCTATACTGTAATGCTGTAACCGCAGCATCTAAGTACGTATTTAACCAGTCATACTTGAATAGGAAGATGCTCATGAGGACTTGTTGGTAGGTACTAATAAGCATAATTTTCCTCTTACAAAGTGGAACCAAGTGACTACCAAAGTAAAAATTGGCACATCTGAATATAGATCACAAGAACATAATTGTGGGGAACTGCCTTGAAATGATGTCAAGTCAACAGACTGAGTTCCTCTTACATTTCCTCATCCTTCCATATATTTGTTCGGGAAATGCGAGAATAAGTTCCCTGACTGAAACTAAACATGTAGTGCATGAGAGGCTGTGCTAGTCCTCATTGGTTCTGGGCTTCAACAGGACCTGATGCTGAGCTCCCTGATGAAGCGGACGAGCCGCTCCAACTCGGATGACGACGACCCCGCCTGCGCGACATCCAGCCTCAACTGCTGCGCCATAGCTTGGGCCACCCCCCTGATCTCGTCGGACACCATGGCCTAACTCACCGTCCTCTCAACGACGCCTCTCTCGCAGACGTCCTTCATGTCCAGCCCCGTCCTCCACACGGCGCCCACGAAGCTGACTGTTGATCTGCTGGTCAGAGAAGAAGGGCCAGCACACCATCGGTACACCCTCCAAGGCGCACTCCAGTATCGAGTTCCATCCGGCGTGTGTCAGGAAGCAGCCCACCGCCCGGTGCCGCAGCACGTCCCGCTGAGGAGCCCACTCGACAATGTGCGCCTTGCCGCCCTCCACTGCCCCGACAGCTTCTCGGAGGAGCGCAGAGCTGGTCATCTGGACCATGTCCGGTCGGAGCGCCCAGAGGAAGGCGTATCCAGTAGCTACCAGGCCGGAGAGGAACTCGGTGAACTGCTCTTGCGTGATCACCGCGCGGCTCCCCAGGCTCACGTACACACCGGTCCTCGTGGCCATCCAGCCACGCCATGCACCCGTCGTCCTCCTGCCACAGTCTTGCGCTTGCGGTGAGCCTTGACCTGGCGTGCAGTGGGCCTACAGCGAAGACGTCGCTTGTGCGCGATGCAATGTGGGCAAGCGCTGGCTGCTCCATGGACGCGATGGTGTTGAGTATGAGTGCACATGCCTTGCTGGAACGAGCGGTGACCTCGGCAAGCTTGAGCATCCAGGGGTCTCTGTCGCCTTGTTCAGCGCAGTAGAGTCCACGAGGAAGATCTCGGCGCCGGAGGAAGCCCTCCATCCCCGGAACGCCGCACACCAGGTTGTCCGTGGGGAAGGGGCTCTCACCGAGCTCGACGAGCCTGGGCATAGACAGGAGTGCCAGGTAGCTGCACGCACTCTGCGTGGCGAAAGCGAGCGCCGGGATGCCGAGCTCCTCGGCGATGTCGATGGCAAACGGCATGGTGCCATCGGCGACAACGCATGTCACCGGGGCGTCGGCGGTCAACAGCAGGGCACGGTACGCGGCGCTGCTGGTCGTGCACATGGACTCCAAGAGCTCCAAGAAGCTGCGAGGGTGGTCGTCCGGGAGGCCGTCAGGGATAGAAAGCAAGCGTAGGCGAGGTGGCAGAGGCGCCTGGGCAAGGCGGCGGAGGTTGTGCTCGGTGTGGAGGAAGGTGACTTGGACGCCGGCGTCGACGAGGGCGGTGGCGAAATGGAGCATGGGGTTGATGTGTCCCTGCCTTGGCCAGGGGAACACAAGAACGTGCACCGCGGCATCCATCACTCCGGAAAACGGCAGGTCGCCCAACTCGCAAATTTAATGGCAGCTCAGGCCGGCGTTGCTCAGAGTTCCATAGGCCTGATGAAGGAGGAAGAAACCATTCGCAATAAGAACACTCCAAATTAGAAGTGACCTCCAGTAGGCAGTAGCATATTTCAAGTTAGCTGTATTTGCCTTGGTACCACACAGACGCACACGGTTTGTCCTACTTGCACTATTTGAGGTACCGTGTGGTAAACACACTATTTGGACCATTTCCATCCACCGACCCGTGGGTGTACTGTACTGGTGACTCTGTACTGTAAAGGTCATCTTCTCCTTTATCATCGTTCTTCTCAAAAGATCCAGGTGACATCTAATTTATGCGTGCCCACTCTTTGCTGTTCCAAACACGCTTTGCACTTAGCTAATATTGCTTGCAATCATTCCTTCAGTTCTTTGGAGATGAAACCAGATCATAATCGATATGAAACATATATATGAACATCAGTACCCCAACTAACCTGATAATCCCTGAGAGCAACTAAAACAAATGGCGGACCCTCATGGCGGCAAACCCTTGATGCCTTCTTTGCCAGCAGCATACTTATTGATTGAACTTGGATGGTCATGTAAATCATGACCTTGGAACAGCAGACGTCCAGCCTCTTGGAATCAGAGTGCCGTGACCATGACCCTGAAGGAAAATTCAGCAGGTCCAAGTTTAAAACCCTCACTGAACATTCAGTACAGTTTAATCATGGGACCCTACAAGATGTAAATGATACAGCAAACCCAGGAACACACCAGGCACAAAGGAAACTTAGAGAGCAGCCTGATTGAAGAAACCATCGAGAAAGAATATGAGAAGTTTCATGTCATCACAGTGACACATACAGAGCACCCAAAGCTTGGCCAGACTTGCAAGGTTTGAAGTGATGGCACCAAAGTTTTCTAACTCACCAATTCCTGAAGGAAAGTCTCGAGCAAGTAAGTGTTAATACTTAATAGCAGTAGAGAGTCATCGTGATTAGAAGAGGGCAGCTAATGAACTTAGTATACGGAGATTCAGAATAGAGATGCACCAGGTTGAAGCAATGTTTCCCTCAAAATACAAATATACTTTCTGAATTTGTAGAAGCACTTCTGAAATTTTGGACAGAGTTTATAAATCTTCAAATACTCTTTGCACATGTGTGCTTCTTGAATAATGGTCAATTAATCTAAAACAGTAAATTTACTTTGCAAAAGAATATTTCAGAGAATCATGGGAGCAGCTAAAATTTGCAAACAATAAAAGGGAAAATTATTCTCAAACTGAAAACCTCAGGGTCATCTTATAGTCATCTAATCAGCACGCCAAAATCAACTGACTGAAGGGAGATTTGCCCTAGATATAGATCTTTAACATGTTGAGTACACAGCCCAATTCGTCTGCCATTTAGACTCCCATGAATTGATGATGAGAAACCTGTCCTCCATCCTGGAAACCGCTGTTTCTCCTTCACATGAATAATGTACAAACTTGGTGATGAAGATCGGCAGCCCATGACAAAGCAGTTGAATTTCCGAGCAGGGACTCTAACTCTTGAGAGGGTGAGCACACATAAGCCACTACTAGAAATGCCATACGTCAGAGCTTCATCAGCGGAAACTGAGGAAGAACTAGGTTCTAGCTGTGCTATCATTGCCTCAAAGTCCTCGACCATTGGAATGCCATAATCATCAAGTTCAAACCGCTTTTCTGTCAATTTTTCGTACATTCGGTACTTTGCAGATAGTGTCCGAATGCAGGACTTCCTGACACATTCAACTAACATAAGTTGAAGCTCTTTAAAATTGTCAACCTCAGAGAACCATCTTACCCAACGATGAATTATTCCTGCAAACCAACTTATGATTAGCTCATCATCTTGCAAAACAAGGGCTGAAACATGTTTAGGGAAACCTTCAAGATTAGTTACACCATAGCGATTGAGGCACTTCTTGATATAACTAAGAGGCGCATAAATCTTAATGGCAGCATCATCAGGGCAGGTATACATTGACTCCTTATTCTTCAAGCTGGACAACAGTGCTTCTGTAGCAGCAGATTCTGATGAGTTATAATCATTAGCTTGCTTCTGAAAGTTGTTAAAAGCATCTCTGAGTTCCTGCGGAAGTGCTGGTTCAGCAATGTATTTTGACAGGAGCACCTCCTCATTAGCTTCATTTTTGGCATCGATGTCCTGCAACCATACCTTAAGTAAAGTTTTGAACCAATGATCTGTCTTCATGCCCTCTTTCCTAAATTGTGCAATGTGATCCAGCAACGGAGTACTAAGACCAAGTGACTTGATCTCAGACTCCTTTACCCTCCTCAAACCATATGCCAACCACTTCTTTCCTAACCTAAGATTCATAGCATCCCATATCTCTTGCTTCTGACAAGCAAATAAACGGACCTTCTCCTTCAGCTTATGAACAGTTTTCAGTGCAGCACTTTCTTTTGTTGCTGCCTTAACTACAGTGCCAGCAAACTGCAACCCCGAGAGTCCTTTTTACTGGCACAAGACACAATCCATCATCAACTTTCAGGTAAAGCGATTTGCTTAAGTAATCAACAACTTCAGACTTTACAGTTTCTGCTATGTCTCTGGACCCCACAACTGCAACAAAAATCTCATCCATGTATCTGCAAGCATATAATCTCACGTTTGGCTGGCCCTCTGTTTGATCTTCATTATTTAGATCCCCGTCCTTCATTTGACTTCTAAACCAGTGACGCAACTTGGAGCCCTGGTTGTCTGTAACATTTTTTGCCCCTGAATAAAGGCCTTCATGTTTCATGCAAATCCTAAATACTTCGTGGTCAAAACTGTCAAGATATATATTCATCAGGATTGGTGCAAGTACTCCTTCTTGAGGAACTCCATGGCCCTTGGGAAACCCTCCAAATACCAAATTGATCACCTCGGCATCAAACATATCTTGCATGAATGCCACTAACTGGTCATCAACAATCTTTTCCTGTATTTGTGAAATAAGCTTTAAGACTACATTACTATCTACCTCCTTGTACATGGGGACAGTAAAGCACCAATCTGGAACCCCAATTTCAGTGGATATGAACCTCAAAGCTGAGTGATATCCTCGCCCACTCCGACAACCATGTGATATCTTGGAGAACTGAGGTCTGTAAACAACCTCAAGCACCACCCTAACTGCTTCCTGGATAACTTTCAAGTTGAGCCGTGGAAGAACAATGCGCTCTCCTCCTTGCCTCTTTGCAGCAACAGAGAAAGAATTCGATGTGATATCAAACTCGCCGCTCCTGAGCTGCTCCGCCAATGCGATGAAGCAAACATCGTCCCTTGGAGACGCCAGATCGACATTAGAATTCAGCCGGACAATGTCGTAAGCATCCTCCAACGTATCAGCACTAGCCACCACCTTACCCATGAGATCGTAAAACTTGCCGTTCAAATACTGCGCCTTGACCCTCTTTTTAATCCGGAGCTCGGCCAGCCTCTTGCACTCCATCCGTGACAGGGGCTTCCGCTGGCTCTGAGCAGCAATGGTTGACTCCTCAGCGAGAGAGGCCAGGCTCTTCGCCAGAGACACCGGTGGTTGCTGTGATTCGATGGTGCTCTCCGCTGCATCCTCAATCCCGTCAAGCAAGAAATGTGCCTTGTGACGCCGGAGGCACGCAGTGTAACGTCCTAGTAGTTCAAAAAATACAGAACGCAACATTAGCGGCACAATTTTTTATGTCAAGCGGATGTCGTGATGACGGATAGGTCGCGCACCTTGCAGGGCTGGACGGTGCCTGGAGATTTCCCGGAGGAAGCGGCCGCGGCCAGATGCCACGAAGGACATGGAGTCAGCCGCCCTGGTCTAGCGGGGCATTCGGTCGAGCAGGTGGTGTGCACAGGAGGACCAGCGAACGGCGGAGGCTATGCGATAGGCGAAGTCCCCCGCCGGTGCTAGATGGGGTTCGATCACCGGCTCCCGCCGCCGGACGCTTGGTTCCCCTCTAGCACCGGCGGTAGATACCTGCGCAGCACCACCCAGTCAGGTGGCTGGCGGGCAGAGAGCGGCGAGGTGGCGACTGGTCCAGACAGTCAGACGACAGGGCATCCAGCGTCCGATGGGCAGGGGCTATGGGAAGGCCGCGTAGCGGCAAGGGCCAGCGGCGCAAGGCGGCGGTCCGTGCGGCGCGGGCGGCGGAGCAGCCGAGCAAGTACCGCGAAAAGGGTCCCCGAGCGCCGTCAGTTACCAAACTATCTTAAGTTTTGAACTAGTGGCGAACCGCTCCTTTCACCGCCTGATTTGATCCCAATTTTTTATATAAGAAAAAAAAAACCTTACATATTCAGAGAAGCATTACAACAGATCAGTCCACCTATCAATCTTGCGTATTCATGAAAAAAGGCAACAGATCAGTCCACAATCAGAAATACAAACTTGACAGACAGCAGAAAATGTTCTTCCTCAATTTCTCTGGTTAAACTTCATGCACTAGTCAACGCAGCCAAAAGTCCAAACTTATGAAAAAGGCTAATGCAATCAGTTGAATTATGGAAAGCAATGCGTGATTCATTCCATTGCCCACGAAGGGGTTATATACCATGTACAGAGAGTAACTGCCCGAGCTATACGAGGGCATGCACAACGTGCGAGTCGTGAGAGGAGTGGATAGTGCGCCTAGCTATGTAGGACTCGGTCCATTAGTTACACTAGTAAACGTGCACGTGCAACGCACATATAATCATAAAAAAAAATTCCGTCCGTCATCCTAGTTAGGACACAGTTATTTCAAATCATAATTTGTACCATATAGCTTTTGCAGATATAGTTTCTCCATGCGCACCATGTCTCAATGGACTTCTCAACCATATAGACTTAACAAAAACACATTACATACCTTAGTCAATTTCACCCCACAGATTGACACTTAAGTAATACACACAAACGGGATAAAATCTATGAAATGGCTCGCATGACTTTCAGGATAAAATCTATGAGATAGTCAGGAAGGTCTACTAATGTAACCCAAAAAATCGGTGTGACTTGCACCCAAACTGTAGGTGAACAGATTTGTCATCAATTTTCATAGTGTAGGTATATCATTTTCTTGCTAGATTTTTTTTCAAAACTTGTCAATGGAGCAGTATCCATGTCGTGTTCACGTTAGATATAACCCAAGCTTGCCGAGCAATTCGTATTTTTCAAGCAATCATGTACGCTCAATGCACACCTGAAGTAATGAGCAAAGATTTACAATCAAATCCCGGTGGACAGAATGTGCGCACCATAATACAATTCACACAAGCATCAACACCAACACAAACTCTACTCTTGTTCTTCGATCCCATTTTTATGTACCTCGATATCATGACATCTTCAGCTCCGCCGACAGTAATCAACATGAGTTTATTCAGTGACCATGAGCAAATGTATTTTTATAACGAAAAAAAACATAGTAACAATTTTGATGGAACTGCATATATTGTATATACAATATGGGCAAGTTAACTGAACACTGTTAAGAAAAACTTGCTGCCAACTACAGATTGTTCATACACAAGAGCAGAACATCTAGTCTTCACCTTTGGTGGCAACACACCTTTGAGAATCTGATTACGTATAGAACATAGTATACACTATGAAAATGATCGCAATTATCTCTCCTGCATTGTAACAACAGTGCGTACACTCTATTCCTCCCAAATCACAGTATCTTAATTTCAGAAACTAATGACCAGTCCAAAAGACATAATAATTATTAGAAAGTCGTCACCAAACCGGCAATCAGATAGAAGGAAAAATGAATTGGTCATGCATCACACCCTCATTGGAGAAAATAAAATACAAAAAATCAGAAGAAATTTTATTGAGTGGTCAGTCACAAAGTGTAAGCTTAAGCTAAAAGAATACAACAAAAAAGGAGGGACAATTACTTTTGTATTTATACTTCATAGTGCCGCTAATATCACCTCATATTCAAATTGGTACAGCAGCAACATCAAACTAACTATTGCCATGTGTAATCTTTTTAAGCAGAGGAGAATCAAAATATCCTAGATCTAATGCTTATACAAGTTTCAGTTAAAAACAATGCTTGTACAAGTATGCAGACTGAAAATATTTTGACTACCTACATAACAAAAATTGTGGGATTTCACATCAACTCATAATATATAGTAGCGAATACATCTGCCTAGATAACAAGATTGGAGGGTTTCACATCAACTTACCATAGTACAACCACAAGTAACTCCTGAAACAAAACACTACAGAATCAAACAATAATGTTTAGTTTGCAAAGCAGAGTCCATTGAATAGTCATGAAGAGTAGATTGCATTAACTACGCATAACTTGAAATGCAGAACTACTAAAATAATCAAATTCAGCAAGCAAGGCAAGGGTACAACTTAACTTACTGTATGGGCATAGATCATATTGACTTCAGCAAGGTCTTATGCACATTACCCTGACAAACATGGTCAATACAAATAGTCATCTACCAAATATTTTGGGGATGGAAGTTAAATATAGTACAAAAGCATAACAACTCATCTGCTAAAAGATGGATTAAACAAAGAAAACTGTTACACAGATGATGGACTGTGCGTAATTTCTACACGACAATATATAGCAGCCATCGATCACCTCAGGTCACGTGGGCTGCAGCCATCAATCACAAGGTCGTGTGAAAATCTTCCTGCAAAGGGTCGTGTGCACAGTAATTTCGTAAAACAAATTCTGAAAAAATTAACACTCTGCATTCACAATGGTCAATAGTTAACCAATAAAAGCACCATGGGTGAGGATCCTCTGCTGTTCTGTAATTCTGCACGGGATGCAAAATTGCTACTTAGCCTCCTCATCCATGCTTGAGTATCCTTTTCTCCATTCTACACATGTTGCATAACAAAAGTTGGGGTATTTACTAACAAAGATTATACAACAATGAATGGTAGAAAAAAACAGTACACGGACTGTACGTAGTAAACATACAAAAAAAGCAAGGACAGAGATAAGATGTGCAACTGAACATGGAAAAATGAGAGGAGTTGCTGCAGCCTGCAGGTGGGTGTACATGCAGATATAAGATATGCAACTGAACATTGAGAAAGAAGGTTTCAGCAGTGGTGGAACTCACCCGCCGTCACGTCGCCTCCTGGTTGTCCACTCCTTGCTGTTCAGTTTGTGGATCATCCTGGGCTTCCTGGGCGACCCTCGATCATGGCACTGGGCCTCGATGACATGCGGCAGGCTGCTGGTGGCGGAGCGGGCGACGTGGGATGCGATGGCAATGCACTGGGACCTGATGACGCCCGATTTCATGCTGCTCCGCCGCTCGAGCGACTCGAATTCTCGCTGGCCTCGCTGTGGGGTCACCCGCTACTCTCCTCGGCCTCATGAATCACAGGGGCGCCCACCTCCTCCTCCTCCTCGTCCTCCAACCACCTCCCGCTCCACCCGGAAGAGATCGCCGAGCGCAAAGCCTTCTTTTTGGTGTGCCTCGTCGCCTACTTTCCCGATGTGTCCGACCTCGCCGCCTATTTCCCCGCCGTGTCCGACCTCGCCGTCTACTGGCGCGACCCTCCACGCTCGCCAGCCTCGCGCCCTGCTGGCGTGCCAACCTCCGAAGTGTCAATCTCCCCGGCGGAGCGGATCTCGAGCCGCTGCTCCAGGCCTGCCTCGCACTCACCGCGCTCGACCTCTCCAAGTGTACTGCTGGTCGGAAGATGCCATGTCGGCGCTCGACGCGCACCCGACCGCCGCCGCCAGGCTCACCGACTTCAACCTCGGCCTCGCCGGCGCCTCCAATGGCTTCTACGCAACCGAGCTCGGGGCCTCCGATGGCCATGGTGTCCTGAAGTGTGGGAACGGAGAGAGGGAGAGAGATTAGTGAGGAGAGGGAGAGAAAAGGAAGAAGGGCGTTGGGCGTGACTGACCGCAGAGGAGGTCGGCGGCGGCTTGCAGGAGCGCCGGCGGTGACCAGAGGCTGGATCGACTCGGGGTGGATCGAGAAGCGCACGGAAGGAGGGGAACTGGGGAAGGGAGGAGCGGTGGCGCAAGGATATGTATTTCTCGATCCACGGAGAGGCACGATTGATGGAATCGATCCAAAAATCAAGGAGCTGTGGGCGGGGCCGCCGGGATCGGGACGCGGAGCGCTAGGAAATCGGCATACCGTGCGTCTGCTCGGCAGAACATTGCATCCCAGACGTTGATTTAGATTCTGCGCCATTGAATTTAATATGGACGATGGGATGTGTTTATGTTGATTTGATCTAATGGTCCTGGTTATTTTTGGTACAGTTTGTTGTGTGTCTTTGGGGTAATTCATGTTTGCTTTTTTATAGTACTTCCTCTGTAAACTAATATAAGAGTGTTTAGATCACTATTTTAATGATCTAAACGCTTTTATATTAGTTTATGGAGGGAGTAGTATAGATAGATGAGAACGAACGGTCTTCCAACACAATCCATATATACTGTAACATCCCTAACCGAACATAGGGTCATGGTCCAACTTTCAGGGAGAGGAAAAAAATTCACCACACTACACATTTTGTCATGGACTCGCTTAGACGCTTACGACGTCGGTCTCACTGCTCCCCCGGCGTAGAGGAGGAAATGGATTGAGATTCTCACCTGAATTTAGGCTGACTGATATGTGGACCAAAATCAGCAAAACCAAAGTCAAGGAAAAAAACACAACACCAGTCAATATTTTACAAGCCCAATACAAAGATATACAAACATAGGTTACAAAAATATCCAAACGTAGGTAACACAGCAACGGTATCTCACATTTGACATGTAAAAAAGGGTAACACAACAACGGTGTTTTCGCACAAAAAAATAAATAGTGTCTTGCACAGATGCTGCAGCACAACAAGGGGAGACAAACAAAAACAAAAAATCTTTGATATGTTCCATTATTTGTACACTCATCGATACAAATTTGACAACGAGTACCGCATTAATTTCTTCCTTTTTGACGTCCAGGTACAACAACTTCCGTTGCACTTTTGCTAGGTTATAGTATCTCTTTGTGAATCGATATAATGGTAGGGGACAGGCATCATACGTCAAAATCAGGTGTACAAGCTACCAATCGAACAACTGAGTAATCGAGCATGAGTTCTTCAGCCCTTTCGTAAATCTGACTGGAATTTCAGCTATCTTTTTGTGTATTGATGATGGGTCCTGAGGCTTTCTCCAGGTCCCTCCTGTTCATGTAAAACAAGGACTGTTTCAGCGAGAACGCTGATTTTATGCTGATTGGTGAAAATCCCACGTATTCCTTGTCGGCCTTAGCCAGGCCGACCTCGAGAATGTACTTCACGAGTTCATGTTGCTGGACAAACGGTTGTGCCGCGAATTCCTCCACCGGCATCCACTGCATTTGAGAAGCGGAGCATCAACAGAGTGTTTACACAGTACTAGTTGAGAAGATACTGAAGCAAACCAATAGAAGATGTCTCCTTTTCTGAGCACGGTATTAAACAACATGATGCTGAAAATGCAGATCTGAATTACCTGAGCATCCTCGATTTCAGACTCTTGTTTAGTAATGTCGAAGGAAAGTGGCCTTAGGATGCACACAAAAAATAGATCCGATTTTTCAAAATAAGCTTTGTGGCTCTGCCTGCACATTCGTAGGTAGAGATACCCACATGAGAGAGACAACAGTTAGTTCACACTTCAAGCTAAACATATGGTTCTTGCCAAAAAAATATGTAGAGTCATTGAAATAGATCAAAAGAAAAGAAGGTTTCACTATTTAATTTCCATTTAGTGTTTGCTTTGATACTACATGTTCCATTTTCAATTTTACCTAGATTATTCTTGCTAGCACAAGGTTATGGAGTTTAGTGTCAGCAGATCACAGTAATCTCCTTATCATCTCAAGCACATATTTTGCATGCTGTACCAGAAGGCAGCTAGGTGTCACATAAATGTCTATTACCTGCCAAGTTGGTATCAGATTGACTTTTACAAAATTCATGATTGTACTATGGATCTTTAAGAAATGGGGGAACATAAAAAGGACAATTAGTTCCAGTTGTTACCTGAAGGCAAGTACCTCAACGAATTCTGCATCAACCTAATACATCATCCAGGAAGAAAAGGAAGAGTATGAGTAGCTATAGCAGTATTCTGTAAGGATCAGTTCACATATATGCTAATACATACCCCAGTCTCTTCTTTTACTTCTCTTACAACTCCAATGTTTATATCTTCCCCCTACATGTATCAAGATCTTTAAGATTATGATGAGAGAAGGTGGTAAAGAAAGATCTGTGAATAACATCTCTACATGTCCTGAGCAGAATTTTTTACTGGTTCAACAACTCCAGTTGGGAATTTCCATATACCAAGCCCCTTAAGTACACCGCTTTTTTCCTGGACAACCAATACCTGAAAAAAAATTGAGTCCTTGTGATGACACAAGATACATAATTTACCTATAAAGTCGATTTTAAGGCTAGAAAGATAGCCACACACATACATGATTATCTGAATCCTTTAAATAGTGCTTTCATATTTATTTGATACCTCTCTTTTGTCATTCATTACAAAAGCTCCAACTCCCACACGGTGAGTAGCATTTACAGGCAATGTATGAGGCGTGTTCGGGAGCCAGTACGCAAGCATTAGGTAAGTTTCCTCTGCATGATGGTACCAGAATCCTTCCTAAATCAAAATGAAGCAAAAAGGGATTCAGAGCAAGTTTAAACAGCTTGCTGTATATAAATCTGGCTTGCTATTTTATATAATAAGATAAGGATACTCTCTTATTATTTCTTTGAAAAGGGAAAAAGAAAAGACTGTTAAGACAGAGCTATAAATTATACTGATATCAAAACCTAGGACAATTGTTATCTCCAACTAAGAAGTACATGATTCTACTAAGTATTCCAATGCAAGAATAAGTTTAGCAACAAGTTAAATCAAGAATACAAAGTCATGAAACTAGATTCGCTACCAAAGGAACATGAAATATGTGAGTTTAGTTACCTCTACTGCTGACTGAATAAGGTTGGCAAGGCTGATCGGCAATTTTATCCAGACACCTCTTATTCCCTACAATGAAAACAAGTAGAATCAATGGAAAAATCAGACAGAAATATAGTAAACAACTGGGTGCAGCTGTGCATTCTAAGTTCTAACACTGTTTCCTTGACGTAGCCATGATTAATTAATTTTTATATTAATATCCACATACACTAATCTTTGCCTATCGATGGCCTGTCTTGGGTATCATTGCTGATCCGTTAATCAAAATACAAATTGAATGAGTCAATGTTTCTAAGGAAAAAAGCTTCTCCCCTTGTTGAAATAATCTGATCTTAGCCTTCCTAGGGAGTGCATTATGCAGCTGAAAATACTTTAACATTAGTGATAACTTATAAAGACATTTTGCAATCAAATTTGCACATCAAATACCTTGTAGGATAATATTCATGTCAAATATTTATCTATGCATTTACGGTATTTGTGCTGAGCGGCACATATACACATGTGTTCCATCGGATGATGGAATTTTTAGCAAGTCATCTTACTAAAAAAAATCCTATGTACTTGAGGTATACACATGGCTGATGAACCTACCTGCTCCCTCCATTTTGACAATAAAGATTTCAAGGAAGCTGAAAAGGCTTGTGGATCCATCGGGCTCGTCATCTCAATAATGATACCTCCATGTTTGTCATACACGAACGGCAGCAGATCCACATCCCCTCCATTCTTGGTCATTGCCGATTCGGCGTCCACCGTTGTCGAATATATGGAAGCCGACATGGTTCTGCTCCCCGCTCCACTTTTCTGTCTTCCACCCGCACCTACCAGATTTGAGCAAGCAAATGTATGGACTGTCATTACGTAGATTACACATTTATAGCATTAAAAATAAGCAGAACTGCACCAGGATATGCGGTGTGAACAATGAGATGTTACAAATTTCAGCTCTGTGCTCCAGAACTGTAGAATGACCAGTTAACTAACAAAAGGGGAAGTGGTATAGCAGGAGTCGTGGTGCCACTCATGATTAACTTAGAAAGTATCCGGTGGTCGGTGGAAACCACCATATTATAGTGAACACACCGTGGAAATTATGTCTAAAAGTCTTTATAAAACTGGGTCCATCACCATCCCCTTTCTTTCCCTGTCACGGCCATATCGTTTACTGCTCGCATACATGGTCGTTTCTTTGGCCTACGTTCACGATCCGGCCTCCCAGCATCTGGGAGTGGGACGCTCCACGTCTGTCCACCCCTACCACACGCCTATTTCACTGGCTGCAGTTTTTACCGGATCGCCAGGAACATCCCACGCGAGAGGCGAGCGCCGCTAGAATGAGAAAATCCAAGAGAGCACACCGGCATGATCCTGGATCGATCCACACGGGCGCATCTATTAACAGCTAAGCGTGCGACGACCGGCCGGAGCGAGCTAGCACGTGCTGGGGGCGGTGGTGGATCGAGCGAGCGGGGCAGAGTAGCGGAGAACGCACCTCCGGGTTCGAGGAAGAGCGCGCCGCGGCGGTGGCGAGGAGGCGCGGAGCAGACGGGGAGTCTGGGCGGCGAGGCGGAGTGGGCCAGGCCGCGGCGGCGGCGGAGGAGGCGGAGCAGAGGCGCCCGCGTGGTGAGGGGGATGGAGAGCGAGGGGGCGGCCATCTGACGCGGCGCGCCCCTGCTCTCCTTTTATTACTGCGGGGACCCGGGCGCCAACGATGATGCTCGCTGCTCGCCTAGCTAGTTGTGCAGGGCCGAGGTGGGGTGGCGTCACTGGCGTGGCACCGGCACACGGTGCGGCCTTGTCGCGTGGGCGCGTGTAGTGCGGGACGGGACGGGGCGGGGCAGGTACTGATCCCGCTGCTTTTCCCTTGCGTCGGCTTGTTCGTGGGAACGTCCCGTGCAGGCGGCGGCGGGCTTAAGGCCAACTCCACCACGCGATGCGAAACGGATGTCCGTTTTATCCGGATTCTTGTCTGTTTGAATAGTTATTTAGGATCGTGTCTGGGCGTGTTTTGGGATCTCTCACGGTGGGTCTGGCCGCGTCTTGAACGCATCCCGACGCATCCTGTCTGCGTGCATTTTTTTTTGCAAGTCCTTAACTTTTTTTTATCAATCAATTTTGGTACATAACAATACATCATCACATTTTGACTAGTAAAGCAAGGCCAAAGAAAATAAGAACAACAAGAATACATTTTAGAAGATACCCAACTTCCATAACTGCTCCCTTGAGTTGGGTTAGGGCCTTCTCGATACATTCATTGTTAATCTGTGGAGGAGGCTCGATGTTGCACCCTCCTTTCTTCTTCAAGCCAGAAGTCGATATTGCTTCCTCACACCTAGTCTCATGTCTAGCCTCTAATCTAGCAACAAGTGCACTTGTCTCATCTACAGCCTCTATGCTAGCTAAAAGTGCACGAACATGTACTAAATTTCGCTCTATCAATATATCGATGTACTCTTCTTCCCAATACCAAAACTTGCATCCATTCTACACAATAAAATTTGAAGTTAGCACAACTAGTCTAATCCAAGAGCACAAACCGAAGCTAAAAAGAGCACATACCCCATTGTTTAAGCACTTGATGAATACCCATCCGGGATGTTCCGGCGTTGTAGACACGCGGCGCACGACCATCCTTGGGCAGTGATCGCACTTAATGAGTGGCAACGGTGCGCCGCCGAGCTTTTGGGCAAGCACCGAGCCCGGCCGGCCGCCATTCGTGTATCTGCCGGCGGACCACCGACGGTGCAGATCCGGCGGCTAGAGGAGGAGCCATCGCCGCATGTGGCCTTGCGGCCTGCCAGGCCTTCCGGCGAGGTGCCCGGCCAGATCCATGGCGCTGACCTCCCACAAATGGGCGAGCTCAAGACCGACCGGATCCGCCCCAAATCCGGCCGTGGTGCGCAAACCAGTGGTCGTGGTTGGGTAGCTTCGGCGGCGCCGAGGAAGGGGTGGCGGCGTCGTCCAGCTGCACGCAATGGCAGCGGCGGCGGCGAGGGAAAGAGTGGGAAGAGTGGAGAAGAGTGGAGTGGTGCGGCCGAGGGAGGGAGGCGGATAGAAAAGGCCATACATGCCACAAGCTACAAACGGGCGGGCGAAGGACACGCTACAGACGGGCGGCGTCCGCGTGGTGTCTGTTCACCCCAAAAGTGGCGCAAACTTGGGCGGGGAGGGTCAGCGGACACAAAGCAGACAAAGTCCGTTTGCTCCTTGTATTGAGCCCGGTTTGTCCTTTACCCCCAAAGCAGACGGGCAGACAGGATAGGGTCGCGCGGTGGAGATGGCCTAATGGGGTGGAATGGATCGCAGTGATGGGGGTTTGGCCGGATTCGCTCTGAGAGCGAGAGGTGTCGCGCTCCGGCAGGGGTGCGCGTGGATTTGAAGTGGCCGCGGCGGCGTTTCCGATTTTTTGTCCAAAAAGACCATCTGCTCAACAAAATTGACAAAAAAGACTATCTTCAGATAAAATTGATAGAAAAAACCACCCCAGCCGTGGCGGCAGGCGCGCCAGCCAACGCGTGGCACCTGCCGCCACGCCGGCAGGCGGCAGCACTTGTAGTGCTGCCGCCACAAGCGCATAACAACCAGCCACTGTCCAAGACGGAACGGGATACTGCATGTGGCCCCTGCCGCCTAGGGGCGTGGCGGCAGTGTTGTTTTGCATGCACTTTCCCATGGTATTACGTTTCGTTTCGTCTGTGTTTTATTTCATCCGCGTTTCGTTTCGTCTGACAAATAATACTACATATTCATATATCTGTGATGTTGATTCCTAGGCATGTACTCCCTCCGTCCCAAAATTCTTGTCTTAGATTAGTTTAGATACGGATGTAGATACATCCGTATTTAGACAAATCTAAGACAAGAATTTTGAGACAGAGAGAGTAGTACAGTGTTTTTACAAATAATAATCATTTGTTTACAAATAATAATACAAGCCTTTGTCACGGGCCTCATTGTCGGCCTCCTCGCGCCGGGCGATTCACCCGACGGACCTTCATCGCCGCAGGCCTCAGCGTCGGCCTCCTCGCGCCGGGCGAGTCACCCGGTGGACCTTCACCGCCGCGGGTCTCATCGCCGGCCTCTTCGCGTCGGCCTCATCGCCTGGCGGAGCTTCGCCGCCGCAGGCCTCATCGTCGGCCTCCTCGCGCCGACATCATTGCCCGGCGGACCTGCTCCGCCGCGGGCCTCATCGTTGGCCTCAACGTCTGTCTGACTCCTTGCATACCTTTGCCGCCGCATGCCTCATCGTTGACCTCCTCGCGCCGACATCATCGCCCGGGCGTTGAGGCTAGCGCAAGGAGGCCGACGATGAGGCCCTCGACGGAGCAGGCCCGCTGGGCGATGATGTCGCGAGGAGGCCGGCGATGAGGCATGCGGCTGCGAAGGTCTGTCGGGCGATGAGGCCGACGCGAAGAGGCCGACGATGAGACCCGCGGCAGTGAAGGTCCGCTGGATGACTCGCCCGGCGCGAGGAGGCCGACGATGAGGCGTGCAGCGGTGAAGGTCCGCCGGGTGAATCGCCCGGCTCGAGGAGGCCGACCATGAGGCCCGTGACGGAGGCTCGTATTATTATTTATAAATAAACGATTATTATTTGCAAAATCATTGTGCTGCATACCTAGGAATCAACATTATAGGTATACAAATCTGTGGCATTATTCATCAGACGAAACGAAATGCAGACGAAACGAAATGCAGACGAAACAAAACACATACTAAACAAAACGTAATAGCATGCAAAGAGTGCATGTAAAACAATGGTGCCGCCACGCATGCAGTCTTCCGTTCCGTCTTGGGGAGTGGCTGGCTGTTATGAGCTTGCTGCCGCCTGGGCATCTGGCGGCAGGTGCTGCCGCCTGCCGGTGTGGCGGCAAGTGCCACATGTCGGCTGGCGCACCTGCCGCCACGGTTGCGGTAGTCTCTTCTGTCAATTTTATCTGAAGGTGGTCTTTTTTGCTAATTTCGTTGAACAGATGGTCTTTTTGGACAAAAAGTCGGTGTTTCCAGGTGAGGTGGATTCCACTTTTCGAGTGAAAATGCGCCTAAACCCATTCAACTGTTTACAACTCTGCAATTTCCTTCGTTGGATCATCAAATTTGTCTACATAGACGGGGCACGCGCTCTCCTGGGGCGTGTTTGGTTGCTCGCGTACAATTTACCTGCATTGCATATTTGATCCGCTACAGACTCACTAAGCACATCTGCATGTTGTTTGGTTGCCAACATTGCATCAGCAGCCATTTTAGGGCCGGCTATTTGGTTGCTCGCATATGTGCTTCACGGATGAGCAAATGCAAACCACAACTGTTTGGGTGCGTGCACGTATGTGCTCTGCTCATCCGTTTTAATTATGGTGGCTTTATCACCACATTAACAACACAACAGTAGGCAGACCATAAGAACATCACACCTAATTAACAACACAAGACAGATAAACAAGGGGTAAACGGTAGATAAATAGTGCATACTAGTAGCAGGGGATAAATTTTAAGATAGCAGGGGCATGGCTTCACACCAGGGTGCTGATACCTGGGCAAAATATGGACAATTTTACAGCAGAAGTTCAGACCATCACCACTAAAAGTTCATACTAAATAGTTCATACTAACAGGTGATCTAGAGGATGGCCCGATGTTCTTTGTTGCGGTTGTGCACAGTGCAGCGAACCTTGCACATGATGGAGTTGTTCTTGTTGTAGATTAGGCGAAGATTCGCAGGACAAGGAGGTCGCCGGGATGATCATGTGGCGGCGGAAATCTTGCCGGCCCCTACCAAGGACCATCTGACCCTCGAAGTTCTGGACCTGAACACAGAACTCGCACCACTTGTTCGTCGGCAGCCTAACAACGCGAGGAGGCTTAAGCACCAACCACTACTTCATCACCTCCTTTAACTTAGGAGGGATGATGAGCAAGGCGATATCCTCTGTTTCCTTGGTCTGAACGTAGAAGCGTAGAGGCTCCCGTGCCCCTTCTTCGTGGCCGGTTCTCGGAATTTTGTTCTAATTGTTTCATAACATAGGCATTGAAGTGATCTTGCTTCATGATATAGTTATCAAATTCATACAAGCATTGACTAGGATGTTTATTATAAGGGATGTCACCTTCATCAAACTTCAAAAAGAATTTACCTCCACCATGTGTGGTAGTGTGTCAACACCATGTATTTCTTCAATAGGTGGTAAATTCTTAACATCTTCAGCTTTAATACCCTATTCCTTCATACATTTCTTTACCTCTTGCATATCTTCAGGACTGATAAATAAAATACCCCTATTCTTCGGAGTGGGTTTCGTCGGTGGTTCAGGAAGTGTCCAATCATCATAGTTCTTCAATATATTATTCAATAATTCCTCAGCCTGTTCAACAGTTCGTTCCCTGAAAACATAACCAGCACAACTATCTAGGAAATCCCTAGAAGCATCGGTTAGTCCATTATAGAAGATATCAAGTATTTCATTTTTCTTGAGAGGATGATTAGGCAAAGCATTAAGTAATTCGAGAAGTCTCCCCAAGCTTGTGGGAGACTCTCTTCTTCAATTTGCACAAACTTAAATATTTCCTATAAGGCAACTTGTTTCTTATGAGCAGGAAAATATTTTTTGAGAAGTAATAAATCATATCCTGGGGACTACGCACACAACCAGGAGCAAGAGTATTGTACCAAATCTTAGCATCACCCTTTAATGAGATTGGAAATAACTTAAGAATATAGTAGTAGCGAATTTTCTCATCATGAGCAAATAGGGTGGGTATATCATTTAATGTAGTAAGATGTGCCACAACAGTTTCAGTTTCACAGCCATGGAAAGGATCAGATTCATCCAAAGTAATTATGGAAGTGCGTTATATCGACTAGAGGGGGGTGAATAGGCGATTTTTATGAATTGTTCACTGAGGAATTTGCTGGTGAGGAAATTCCTTAGTGAAGAACTACTTGCAGCGGAATAAGTACTCAAAAGTAAACATAACAGAATACAAGCATGGTCATCATGATGAAATAAAAACAAGCACAGAGTACTGAAAGCGTAAACATAGGATAACACAGGATGAAGACAAACAGACTGAAGAAATTGAACTGAGGAAATTGAGAAAGTCTTCAACAAAGTCTTCAAACACAGATATGAACAAGCACACAACACAGTAATGAGGAAATGAAAGAGTTAAGGAAATAGAACCAGTAAGCTTGGTGAAGACAATGATTTGGTAGACGAGTTCCAACTGCTGTCTCAGTTGTACATCTGGTTGGAGCGGCTAGGTATTTAAACCTGGGGACACACAGTCCTCACCGTATTCTCCTTGAGCTAAGGTCACACAGACGTCGCGCCAATCACTCGTGGTAAGTCTTCAGGTGACTTCCGAACCTTCACAAACTCGGTCACTCGGCGATCCACAATTCCTCTTGGATGCTCTAGACCATGACGCCTAACTGTCTGGAAGAAGCACAGTCTTCAAAGGTAACAAGCGTCGGATCCACGCAGGATCAATCTCTTCAGTGATGCTCAATCACTTTGGGTTTGTAGGTGTTTGGGTTTGGGTTTTCCTCACTAGATGATTTTCGCTCAAAGTCTTCGGAGGATGGGGTGCTCTCAATTGACAAATATCAGTTTCTGTCGGAGCAGCCAACCAGCTAGTGGTTGTAGGGGGCGGCTATTTATAGCCTAGAGAGCAGCCCGACATGATAAGACATAAATGCCCTTCAATGATATGACCGTTAGGTGGGTAGATATTTTGGGACAGCTGGCGCATAGCATAGCAACGGTCGGATATTTGAGGCTCAAGTTCCTCAGGGCTATCATGTTCCTCACTGTGTAGGCAATCCGCACTGGCGAATTCCTAACTCCTCAGTCAGAACAAATTCCTCGGAGACCAGAAGAGCTTCGTCTCTGTCACTGAAGAATATGACTGAACTGTATGAGATTTCCAATGGCTTCACTCGAAGGGATTGGTAGATGTAGGATTTTGAGTTGAGCATCACATGGAAATTTTTCCTAGTATTTCCTCGACCCCCTTTAACAGTACGGTGTTTCCTATGACTCAAGAAAGAGAAAATGAAACTACGAAAACAAAAGTCTTCACTCTTCATGTTCCTCAAATGAATACCAAGTCTTCAAGGTCACACCAATTTCTTCACTTTCAAAGTCTTCAGAAAGTCTTCAGAAATCCAAAGTCTTCAGTTGAAGAACTTCATTTTTAGGGGTCGAATTTCTCTGTAAATATAAAACTCCTCATAGACTTATAGAATCGTGTACACTCATAAACACATTAGTCCCTTAACCTATAAGTCTTCAATACACCAAAATCACTAAAGGCACTAGATGCACTTACAAATTAACTCTGGACCGACAGAGAATTCATAATCCTCATCAGTAACAAAGATAGGTGAAGTAGCAAACTTAGGATCACATTTCATTCTAGAATTCAAATTTTTTTCTTTCAACTTGCATAATAATCTCTTAAGATTATCTCTATCATCACAAGCAAGAAAGTCTCTAGCTACCTCTCCATCCATAAGATAACCCTCATGTATATCAGGAAATTCATATCTAGGTCTAATAGGTGTTTCATAATTCTCAGTTTCAAAGACTTCATTAGTTTCAACATTCTCAATATCTTTAGCTCTAGCAAGTTGTTCATCAAGAAATTCACCTAGTGGCACATTCTTATCAAGCAGAGTACTAACATCATTCATAGCAGAAGTAGCACCATCAATAACTTGCGACATATCAGGATTAATAGCATGTGGTGGCGTTGCAAGCTTACTCAAAACAGAAGGTGAATCAAGTGCAGAGCTAGATAACGGTTCCTTAGCTCCCCTCGTCTTAGAGGGAACGATCTTGGTTTTATCATCCTTAAGATTCTTCATGGTAATAAATAGATATAAATCTCAAGTGACTCAACGAATATAGCTATGCTCCCCGGCAACGGCGCCAGAAAAGGTCTTGATAACCCACAAGTATAGGGGATCACAACAGTTTTTGAGGGTAGAGTATTCAACCCAAATTTATTGATTCGGCACAAGGGCAGCCAAAGAATATTTGTAAGTATTAGCAGTTGAGTTGTCAATTCAACCACGCCTGGAGATAAAATATCTGCAGCGAAGAACTTGCATGTAACAGTCATAACCTAGGGTGACACATAGCTCCAGTTCATAAATATAATCTAGGCATGTATTCCGTAAATAGTCATATGTGCTTATGGAAAAGAACTTGCATGACATCTTTTGTCCTACCCTCCCATGGCAGCGGGGTCCATAAGGAAACTTAGCGATATTAAGGCCTCCTTTTAATAGAAAACCGGAACAAAGCATTAACACATAGTGAATACATGAACTCCTCAAACTACGGTCATCGCCGGAAAGTATCCCAATTATTGTCACCTTGAGGTTTACGGATCATAACACGTAATAGGTACATATAACTTGCAAGATGATCACGAACATAGATATAATGGTGAAAACATAAACGGTTCAGATCTAAAATCATGGCACTCGGGCCCTAGTGACAAGCATTAAGCATAGCAAAGTCATAGCAACATCAATCTCAGAACATAGTCGATACTAGGGATCAAGCCCTCACAAAACTAACTTGATTAATTACATGACGAATCTCATCCAACCCACCACCGTCCAGCAAGCCTATGAAGGAATTAATCACTCATGGCGGTCAGCATCATGAAATTGGTGATGGAGGATGCTTGATGATGACGATGACCGAAGATCCCCCTCTCCGAAGCCCCGAATGGGCTCCAGATTTGGCCTCCCGATGAAGAACAGGAGGTGGCGGCAGCTCCGTATCGTAAAATGCGATGAAACTTCATCTCTTATTTTTTCCTCCAAAAATAGGATTTTATACAGTTGGAATTAGGATCAGCGGAGCCTAGTGGGCTCCACTACCCACCAGGGCGTGCTAGAGGAGGCGGCGTGCCCTGGTGCCTAGTGGGCAGCTGGGCCCCCTCTAGTGGGTCTGGGTTCCATAAATTCTTATATATTCCAAAATAATTCTCCAAAAAGTTACGTCCAATTTCGAGAACTTTTATTTCTGCAGAAAAACAACACCATGGTAGTTCTGCTGAAAACCACGTCAGTCCAGGCGAGTTTCATTCAATTCGTGCAAATTAGAGCGTTTGGAAAAGTAGATACGGTGGATACTTATCATTCATAACCTCATCATGTGCATAGACATGGTATCAATCAATTCATGTACGTGCTGCAACATCATCATCGTTGGAAAAAGGTGTTTGAAGAAATTGTTTGTCATCTCTTTCAGATCTTCCTTCTCCTCAGTCCAAACACCGTTATCATCCTTCAATTTGTTGATTATATTTTATTTCCGTCTCCAAGTTGCTCTACGATGAAACCATTTAGTGTTTTTTCTCCCTTACGCGGCCAAGTGGCACGCGATCTTTGACTCCATATAATCTCTTCATGATGACATTTAGTCTAAGTCTCGGCCCACCTTCCAAACCTTTTTATCTCCAAAAGCACAAGGCTTTTGGCTCCACAACACTTCAAGTTTGTTTCTCAGAGCAACTATCTTTTTTCTACATATTCAAATTACTTTGACCATGCCTTGAGTAATTTCTGGAGTTTTGAGAGAAGCTTCAATGAAATATCCGACAGTGACGATTCTCCGTGGCCAACACCCCACAAACTATTGATTGTGTTCTGAAGCCTGTCAGGCCTCTCCCACATCAATTCATACCTAAAGTTTTTGTTCACTGGTCTCCATTCCTTCCCATCGCCAAAGCATAACACCAATGGGGAGGTGGTCCGACCCGGTAGAGCAGACATGTTTGGCCGAAGCTTCACGAAAAATAGCACTCTGAGATGGAGACGCGACACCCATGTCAATTATGGCTTTCATATTTTTCTGCCCATCATTGTTTGTTATCATAGGTCTAAGAAGGCCTTGTAGTCGAGGTCACAGAGATTACAATCGGTGCGTACTTCACGCAAATTCGCCATGTTTATTTCCGATCTTTTTGTCGTTGATATATGTTCATGTTGGCACATGGTCTCATTACAATCACCGATCATCAACCATGGTTCATTTGTGTTGGGCTTGATTCTTCTCAAAAGGTTCCACATGTGATGTATCTATTAAGCTTTGGGTTCATCATAAACAAAAGTACCCCGCCATTGGGACCATGGGGATTTAGACCAATTAATACATCTATATACCTTGAGCCAAAAGCAAGCCTTTTTTATTTCCATGGACTCATCATAGAAGAGAGCAATATGAACACCTTTTCCCTTATCGACATGAGAGATATAGTGGTTAAGGCCAATCCTCCACCTAATTTTATTCATGTACTCTTAATTTTGCCGGTTTCGGAAATAAAGACTAAAGAGGGACAACAAGTGTGCACCAAGCACACTAACTCTTGAACTGTCTGGGGATGTCCAAGCCCCCAAAAGTTCTAACTCATGATCGTCATTCCTCCTAGTGGGCGCTATCCTTTGCGCCCACCAATTCGTCGGCAGCCCCGAGGCCGGCCGCTTTCGAATCACCTACTTTCCATTCAATAGCTTTATTGCTTCTGCATTCAAATGTTGTACCATTGAGCTATGGACCCTATGATGCTAATCGTAATACTTAATCACTAACCATAATTAAGATCCACTTGCTAATTTTGGATCACCAAAGTAGATAATAATTCTATAATGCACATGGCCTCTAATGACAATTAGGTCAACCTCCTAACTGTCAGTCAACCAAATTAAAATTATAGTGCATGTAAATGTATTAATCAACAAGAGATTGTACAATTTGCCTGAAAACCAAGAGAATGTATAAACATGTAGCCATGGATGTAGGAACAACTATGTATTTTCAGTCAGCGACGAGTACGTGACGTGAACATGAAAATATGTATGAACAACTTTCGAGCACCCCCCAAAAAGAAACATTATGTTTAATTTGTTGTTAAGTTGAATTTTAGTACATGTAGGGGGCAGGCGGCTTGCATTGTCAGGTTTGGAAGAGGAGGCTGGTGTTGAGGGTTGAAAGACCATGACGATAGAGATTGGGGGATAGAATGGTCCGTCCTAATCCAGTTCCTCGAGATTTAGGAATTGACATCAACATTTATTCCACCTTCAAGCTTCAACATTTATCAACAAATCAACTACACTATTTTTACATATTGTCTATATGGTTCCGAGATATCATAAAACAAAAAACCAATCAAATAGTTCATTATATACATGCATGAAGGCACAAGAGGCAACGCAATTCACTTACAAAAAACTATAAGTGCCAAATCTACGAAAGATATAGCTAACAAAAATGTGGCATCAATCTTTATATATATGGCATAATATATAATGCATTCATGGAATATGAAACTATACAAGACATAAGTTTTTGGACATAATTTAGATACACATGTGAACTATACTTAATTAAAGTGCACATGTGCAATTATTTGATCCTTGTGTGCATAGGAGGATATGTGGCATAGGACACTCTTTCCATGCAGTGGGGTAAGATGGCTCCATCGCAAGGCCACACATGCCTCTCTTGTCGGGAATGTCCTTCTCCATTCTTAAATATCCGTTCTCACCCCATGTTGTTCCCCATGAATTCTTCAACAACCAATACATTGTTCCGTCGCTAGTCTTGCCATAACCAATAGCAGAAATACCATGGTCCAAGTCGGTGCCACATGAGCCACTCATCACTCCACCTTTGTAAAATTGGAACGTCATATCTCCTCCATCCACAACTAAGACATGTTGGCTTGTGACGGCTCGCATGAGGGATCCCTCGTAGTTGGCTGGAACATCCTCATGGCTTTTGATGGCCGCGACGCCATTGGTTCCACTCTTGTACTTGTCATCTGCCACCGTATATGGGTAGTTAGACTCAATGGTTGATACGTCTCCAACGTATCTACTTTTTCTCACGCTTTTCCTCTTGTTTTGGACTCTAATTTTCATGATTTGGATGAAACTAACCCCGGACTAACGTTGTTTTCAGCAGAACTACCATGGTGTTGTTTTTGTGTAGAAATGAAAGTTCTCAGAATGGAATGAAACTTTGCGAGGATTTTTTATACCAATAATAAGAATTTCTGGAGCCAAGACCCACCAGAGAGGGGCCCTTGGGTGGGCACAACCCACCAGGGTGCGCCCCCCTCTCCTGGCGTGCCCAGGTGGGTTGTACCCACCTGGTGGCCTCGCTGACGACCCCCATGATACTATGAAATCACATATTCCTCGAAAAAAATCAGGGAAAAAGAATTATCGCGATCCACGAGACGGAGCCGCCGCCAAGCCCTGTTCTTCCTCGGGAGGGCGGATTTGGAGTACGTTTGGGGCTCCTGAGAGGGGGATCTTCGTTCTTCGTCATCACCAACCAATCTCCATCGCTAATTCCATGATGCTCCCCACCGGGAGTGAGTAATTCCTGAAGGAAATATGCCCTAGAGGCAATAATAAAGTTGTTATTTATATTTCCTTATATCATGATAAATGTTTATTATTCATGCTAGAAGTGTATTAAACCGGAAAGTTAGTACATGTGTGAATACATAGACAAACAGAGTGTCCCTAGTATGCCTCTACTAGACTAGCTCGTTAATCAAAGGTGGTTAAGTTTCCTAGCCATAGACATGTGTTGTCATTTGATGAACGGGATCACATCATTAGAGAATGATGTGATGGACAAGACCCATCCGTTAGCTTAGCACTATGATCGTTTAGTTGATTGCTATTGCTTTCTTTAGGACTTATACATGTTCCTATGACTATGAGATTATGCAACTCCCAAATACCGGAGGAACACTTAGTGTGCTATCAAACGTCACAACGTGAATCGGGTGATTATAAAGATGCTCTCTGTGTGTCTCCGATGGTGTTTGTTGAGTTGGCATAGATCGAGATTAGGATTTGTCACTCCGATTGTTGGAGAGGTATCTCTAGGCCCTCTCGGTAATGCACATCACTATAAGCCTTGCAAGCAATGTGACTAATGAGTTATTTGCGGGATGATGCATTACAGAACGAGTAAAGATACTTGCCGGTAACGAGATTGAACTAGGTATGATGATACCGACGATCGAATCTCGAGCAAGTAACATACCGATGACAAAGGGAACAACGTATGTTGTTATGCGGTTTGACCGATAAAGATCTTCATAGAATATGTAGGAGCCAATATGAGCATCCAGGTTCCACTATTGGTTATTGACTGTAGAGGTGTCTCGGTCATGTCTACATAGTTCTCGAACCCGTAGGATCCGCACGCTTAACGTTCGATGATGATTCGTATTATGAGTTTATGTGATTTGATGTACCGAAGGTTGTTCGGAGTCCCGGATGAGATCACGGACATGACGAGGAGTCTCGAAATGGTCGAGACATAAAGATTCATATATTGGAAGGCTACATTCGGACACCGGAATGGTTCGGGTCGTTTCGGATAAGTTTCGGAGTACCACGGTGAGGGAGTCCCGGACTAGGGGGTGTCCGGATAGCCGAACTATCATCTTTGGCCGGACTCCTAGACTATGAAGATACAAGATTGAAGACTTTGTCCCGTGTCCGGATGGGACTTCCCTTGGCGTGGAAGGCAAGCTTGGCAATACGGATATGTAGATTTCCGACCATTGTAACCGACTCTGTGTAACCCTAACCCTGTTCAGTGTCTATTTAAACCGAAGGGTTTTAGTCCGTAGGACGAACAACAATCATACCATAGGCTAGCTTCTAGGGTTTAGCCTCTCTGATCTCGTGCTAGATCTACTCTTGTACTACCAATATCATCAATATTAATCAAGCAGGAGTAGGGTATTACCTCCATCGAGAGGGCCCGAACCTGGGTAAAACATCGTGTCCCTTGTCTCCTGTTACCATCCGCCTAGACGCACAGTTCGGGACCCCCTACCCGAGATCCGCGGTTTTGACACCGACATTGGTGCTTTCATTGAGAGTTCCTCCGTGTCGTCACCGATAGGCCCGATGGCTCCTTCAATCATCAAGAACGACGTAGTCCGTGGTGAGACTTTTCTCCCGGACAGATCTTCAGATTCGGCGGCTTTTGCATGCGGGCAATTCGCTAGGCCATCCGGAGCAGATCGAAGCTACGCCCTGGCCATCGTGTCAGGTTTGAAAGTTTAAACTACACGACCGACATCCGCGGAGACTTGATCTTCGACGGATTCGAGCCAGAGCTGCCGCCGCCGCACTATCTCGATGGGCATGATCTAACTCTGCCGCCCGAGCGGTGTCCTGGAGGTCGATTTAGTGTCTGCTCCGATCATTGATTCGGAGCCGATCTCGCCGATCGAGGATGGTTGGTTGGACACCACCTCGGGGCTGAAATCTCTACGGCGATTGAGCCGAACACCATCCCTGTCGCTGCGAAGACCGTGACTCCAAGGTGCGGACTCCTCTCCGGACTCCGAACCCTCCGCGCCCCCTTGCCAATCGAATCCGATTGGGCGCCGGTCATGGAGTTCATCGCCGGACATCTTTCAAGATTTCGCCCTTTGGCGACATCTTGAATTCACTAAAGTCTCTCTCTTTATCCGAAGAGCCCTGGCCGGACTACGGTCAGGAAGGTTGGGATATGGACGACAAAGAAATTCAATACCCACCCACCACCCACTTTGTAGCCACTGTCGATGATTTAATCGACATGCTCGACTACGACTCCGAAGACATCGACGGTATGGACGACGATGCTGGAGACGACCAAGAGCCAGCGCCTACAGGGCACTGGAAGGCCACCTCATCATACGACATATACACGGTGGACATCCCAAAAGATGGGAACGGCGATGGAATAGCGGAGGATGACCCCTCCAAGAAATAGCCAAAGCGCCGGCGTCAGCGGCGCCGCTCTAAATCCCGCCACAGCAAAAATGGTGATTCCGGCACGGGAGATAATAACACCCCAGATAGTGCCGAAGAAAACCCCCTCCAGCAGGATTCAAAGACAGAGGAGGGAGAAGCAAGTCTGCACGACGGCGGGCGTAAAGAGAGGTAGAGGACGATAACTATGCGCCTCCCTCCGAAGATGAGGCAAGCCTCGACGGCATTTAATTTGTCGTGCACGAGGATCCCGCCGAACAGGAGGCGTTTCAAACGCAGGCTTATGGCCACGACAAGCAGCCTCAAGAAAGCAAGAACAAATTAGAGCTGACCAAGACACGCTAGGCGACAGATGGATCAAGTCCTTGCGTACCAAGAGTATGAACTCGAATGCCCCTCCAAAAGCTACCCCAAATGCAGGCCGTTGCCTCGATCGGGAGGAAGCACCCAAGTCACCAACGGACGACATGGCGGACCGACCACCCGTGGCATGACAGAGAAGCCTCTCGGCCCTCCGCTCAAGCCGCACCCCGACGCCGCTCAAAAAGTACCAAGGCACGGGAAAACGCGCCGGACTTGCGAGATATATTGGAGGATAAGGCAAAACATACAAGATCGATCTACGGATCGCGTGGGCACCCAACAACTCGGGATGATTACTGTCACGCCGGATCTGACAAACTGGCGGGGCGAACACACGATGAGACAAAGCTCATATGAGCTGCGTCGTGATATAGCCCAATATCTGAGGCGCCAAGACACCCACTATGCTTCACAGATGAAGTAATGGATCATCAAATCCCGAGGGTTTCAAACCCGTAAACATCGAATCATACGATGGCACAACAGATCCTGCGGTTTGGATCGAGGACTACCTCCTCCATATCCACATGGCCCGCGGTGATGATCTACACGCCATCAAATACCTCCCACTCAAGCTTAAAGGACCAGCTCGGCATTGGCTTAACAGCTTGCCAGCAGAATCAATTGGTTGTTGGGAGGACCCGGAAGCCGCATTCCTTGATAACTTCCAGGGCACATATGTGCGACCACCAAACGCCGATGACCTTAGCCATATAATCCATCAGCCAGAAGAATCGGCCAGACAATTCTGGACACGGTTCCTAACCAAGAAGAATCAAATCGTTGACTGTCCGGATGCAGAGGCCCTTGCAGCCTTCAAACATAACATCCGTGACGAGTGGCTTGCCCGGCACCTAGGACAGGAAAAGCCGAAATCCATGGCAGCCCTCACAACACTCATGACCCGCTTTTGCGCGGGAGAGGACAGCTGGCTAGCTCGAAGCAACAATTTGGCCAAACACCCTGGTACTTCGGATACCAAGGACATCAATGGCAGGTCGCATCGCAACAAGAACAAGCGCCGCATTAACGGCGATAATGCTGAAGATACGGCAGTCAATGCCGGATTCAGAGGCTCTAAACCCGGTCAGCGGAAGAAGCCATTCAAAAGAAATACCCAGGGCCCGTCCAACTTGGACCGAATACTCGATCGCTCGTGCCAGGTACATGGCACCCCCGAAAATCCAGCCAACCACACCAACAGGGACTGCTGGGTGTTCAAGCAAGCATGCAAGTTAAGCGCCGAAAACAACGACAAGGGGCTGCATAGCGATGACGAGGAAGAGCCTGCATCACGAACAATAGAGGATGTAAGGTTTTCCCACACAAGTGCGGACGGTGAACATGATATACCAACCCACATACCCAAATGGGAGCGGAAGCGTGCGCTAAAGGGCGATATGCGATAGAGCCACGCCTCAAGTTCAACCCATGGTCTTCCCGCCCGATCACCTTCGATCGAAGGACCACCCCACTAGCATCCGTCCACGGCGGTTTCGCCGCATTGGTTCTTGACCCAATCATCAACGGATTTCACCTCACCGTAGTCTTGATGGACGGCGGTAGCAATTGAACCTGCTTTATCAGGATACAGTGCGCAAAATGGGCATAGACCCCTCAAGGATTAAACCCACAAAGACGACCTTTAAAGGCGTCATACCGGGTGTAGAGGCCAGTTGTACGGGCTCAGTTACACTCGAAGTGGTCTTCGGATCCCCGGATAACTTTCGAAGCGAAGAGTTAATCTTCGACATAGTCCCGTTCCGCAGCGGCTATCACGTACTGCTCGGACGAACAACATTATACCTGTTTTACATACCATCCCGCAGCTTACCCCTGGAGGGGGACATGTTAAAATAGTCCCATCCCTTGCTTATCGCACTATTTGTATCGTTCTGCTTTCATTGCAGTACCTTTTCGAATAACCAATACACAGCTTTTGCCTATTACTGCACTCCTTTCTTTATCTATATATACATGTTCATTTCATGACATGTTGCATCCGTACACTTTGGTACGGCCAATACACCAGGGGTTTAAGTACCCCAAAAGTATGGTGTGATAAGTCCGAACACTTTCACAAGTGCGGCACCCCGAAATTATAGCATTATATGCATCGGCTCCGAATCATGTCTTGGGTCAATAGTTGGGTTTGCCCGGCTCCTATGTTTTGGTACCTTACGTTCCGTTATATCGGCTAAGGTAGCACTGGGAGAACCACTGCGATTGTGCCCCAATTGAGCTGGATTGAGCACCTCAGTGGAGAAAGCTAAAACTGACCGTCATGATAGGGCGAGAGCCGGTCGCTATTCAAGAGGTTTTTTCGGGTCCCTAAAGACTTATGCCGCTTAGAGCGAGGAACCGGCATTGTCCGGCCAAAGGCGTGGATAGCGCCCGAACTCGGTCTCCCGAATACTAGGGGCTTCACGAAATTTAAAATTATAGAATTCTATGGCTAAGTGAGAGTGTTCAAGCATTATAAGTCCGGTTGCCTCGTTCGTTGCGTTGAGCGCCTCCTCGATGGACCCAAGAATGGGAACAAGAGCGCTCAAGTTTATCCCGAACACCCCAAAGACTGTGGCATGGGGGCTAAAGCCAATGACTTGCCATCTCTCAAATTTGATAAACGGCCGCACAGAAGGTAATATTTTAAATTAACAAGCGTTGCTTAGAGCATATGAACAAGTCTTCAACGTACATGATAACAAATGAGAGTCTATTAAAAAATTACATCTTTGGAGCACTCATCCGCTATACGGCGGGCACCCTTCAGGATGCCCTCATAATACATTTCGGGCTTGCGATGATCCTTGCCCTTCGGTGGCCCGTCCGTCACAAGCTTCTCCGCATCCAGCTTGCCCCGAGCACTTTAGCACGGGCAAGGGCCCGACAGGCACCTTCAATGCAGACGGAGCGCTTGATGACTTCAATCCATGGACAAAGGCCCACCACCGCCGCACCAGCCCAAAGTAGCTCCTGTGCATGGCTTCCAATGGCCACACCGAACTATGAGGCCCTTCATGGCCTGTTCGGCGACCTTGTGGAGCTCGACCAGCCGCTTCAGCTGGTCGCTTAGGGGCACGGATGTCCGGCCTCAGCATCTGAGACCAGAACACCTTTTCCGTCGAGCTCCCTCCTTGGCGCGCAGAGAACGCGGCAAAGATCGTATTACACTACGGGCAGATCTGCGAATGCTCTGAAGAGCTCCGAATCCGGTAAGTAATAGGTAATTCACTTTCACATGCTTGCTTTGCATAAAGAATGCCTTACCCGCCGCTATCTTCTTTAATGATTCAATTTCCTGGAGGGCTTTTTGGGCTTCGGCCTTAGCGGCTTTGGCACTCTCAAGAGCCAAGGCGAGCTCGGACTCTCGAGTCTTCGAGTCACGCTCCAAACTCTCATGTTTTTCCATGAGAGCCTGGAGCTCTTGCCGCACCTCCGCCACCCGCTCCTCCTGCTTCTCTCGCTCGGTGCGTTCCGCGGCCGCCTTGCATTCAGCCGCAGACACCGCTTCCTTCAGGGTCGCCACCTCGTTCGTGGCCCCTACGATACCCACGTTATTCCTGTCATTTTTTGCAACCGAATCCTTTCTATAAGGTATTTCTTTAATAAGGTATTACTTACCTTCCTTGTCCTCGAGCTGCTTCTTGGCTTGGCCGAGCTCGTTCTCGGACCGCTCGAGGCTCTCCTTTAACGCATTGACCTCCGCAGTCAGTGCGGCAGAGGTCAGGAGGGCAGCCTGCATTCCCATATTCACATAATTATGTTAGACTCCTGCGTATATCTTTTTAGATCCTCAGTCCAGCATTTCTTTCCGAACACCGAACTAAGCATCAGGCTACCGCCTATGCGGTAATCTTCTTACATATATTAAAAACTTACCTCAAAGCCTGTTAGAAGGCTGGTACAGGCTTCAGTCAGCCCGCTCTTGGCGGACTGAACTTTCTGGATCACCACACTCATGATAGTGCGGTGCTCCTCGTCGATGGAGGCGCCGTTAAGCGCCTCCAGCAAGCTATACGGTGCCTCCGGTTGGACGGAGGTCACCGGCATCGCTGTCTTGCCCTTCTTACGAAGGGGCACCGCCGCCTTCTAACCATTGCGGGTTCCCAGACGGAGTCCGACAAGGTCTTTGGACTTAGAGCCCTCTGGGGTTTTGCCCCCTTTGCGCCCGGCGTCCGGGAGGTCGCCTTGCGGCGCCTCCAGGACCACCTCCTCCTGGTTGGGCCCCTTTTGGGACTCCACCGCGGTGTCATCTGCGTCACGAGGAGAGGAGGCGGTCGGAAGTGAAGTGCTATTCACATCCGACGTATCCAGGGAGCCGCTCGACGAAGTGGGAAGATCGTCCCTGGGCGGGCTACATGGTTATATTCGGCGTTAGAAGACACTATGCGACAAATGAAAATTCATGAGTTATTCTAGAATCCGGACACTTACGATCTCTCCAGGGGCTTGGCCCTTGTTGGCCACTCCTCCTCGTCGCTGTCGGCGTTGGCAGAGAAGTCCGGAGGAAGGGTCCTTCCCTTCTTGGACCCTCCGGCCTCCCCAGTTGGGGCGGCCTTCCTTTTCCTCTCTTCCCCCGCTGGGGGAGAGGCTTCTTTCTCCTCCTCCTCTTCCTCAGAGGAGGATTCCGCCTCAGGATGGTCGGGCGATGAGTCTGACAGCCCCTGGCGCAGGGAGCTCCTTCGAGTTCCCGTGGCCTCCTTCTTGGCCTTCTTCTCCGGCACCACGTGAAGTGCCGGAACCAGCATCCCCGCCAATCGGGCGTCCGGCTGGTCTTCCGCAAAGGGGCCGGATAGTTAATCTGTCGGATTTCACCAGCCGATCTGTCAAAGGTTAGGGAGTTTTAGATCCCGCATAGAGTCAAACTATGAAAAAAGAGTCCCATAAAGGGTAAAATAACTTACCTCGCTGGCTTGACGCTGCGAGCTGAATCCGCGATCTTCGGTAGCGGACGTGGGAGCCTCGGCGCCCTTGAACAACACCTTCCAGGCATCTTCGTACGTAGTGTCGAAGAGCCTTCTCAGAGTTGGGTGCTGTGCCGGATCGAATTCCCACAATTTGAAGGCCCGTTGTTGGCATGGGAGAATCCGGCGGATGAGCATCACCTGGATTACGTTGACAAGCCTGAGATTCTTGTCCACCAGGCTTCGGATGCAGGTTTGGAGTCCGGATAGCTCATTCGAATCCCCCCACGTCTAGCCCGTCTCTTTCCATGACGTGAGCCATGTGGGGAAGCCAGATCGGAATTCGGGGGCCGCCGCCCATTGAGAGTCGCGCGGCTCGGTGATGTAGAACCACCCTTATTGCCACCCCTTTACGGTCTCCACAAAGGAGCCCTCGAGCCATAGGACTTTGGCCATCTTGCCAACCATGGCGCCTCCGCACTCCGCTTGGCGGCCGCCCACTACTTTCGGCCTGACATTTAAGATCTTCAGCCATAAGCCGAAGTGGGGCTGGATCTGAGAGGAAGGTTTCGCATACGACGATAAACGCCGAGATGTTGAGGATGAAATTGAGGCCAGATCATGGAAATCTAGGCCGTAGTAGAACATGAGCCCCCGGACAAATGGGTGAAGTGAAAAACCTAGTCCGCGGAGGAAGTGGGGGAGAAACACCACCCTCTCATGGGGCCTGGGGGTGGGGATGAGCTGCCCTTTGTCGGGCAGCCAAGGTGCGATGTCGTCGGACAAGTATTCAGACTTCCGCAGCTTTTTTACTTGGCCCTCCGTGACGGAGGAGACCATCCACCTGCCTCCCGCTCCGGACATGGCTGGAGATGGTTGAGGAAGGATGTGTGGACTTGGGCGCTGGAGCTCAGAGTGCGCGGAAATGGATGAGCAAGGGAGGAGGAAGGCGTAGGTGAAAAGGGTGGATCCTTATCCCCTTATATGGACGGACGAAGCTATGCGTCCCCCACCAGCCTGATAAAACTCGCTTATCTCCCAAGCGCCGCAATCAATGGCGCAGTTGGGTTACCCACGTCCGTATTGATGAGAATCCCGGAATAAGGGGGCACGATCTACGCTTTGATAAGACGTGCCAAGGAAACCGCCTTGCTGAACATGCTGAGGTGGGACAGTAAAAAATGATTCGTATAAAGGCCTGGCCGTGGTGTGATGTCACGCCGCGGAATACGTCAGCAGATCTATGCAAAAATTATTCTCTCTACGGTGGTATGTGGAACTTGTTTTGTAGAGCCGGACACTATCCTAGTGTTCAAAATCTTCTACGAAGTATTCGGAGGAGGAACCCGCCTTGCCATGCCGAAGACAATATGCGCGCCGGACTCGTCGTCATTGAAGCCTGGTTCAGGGGCTCTTGAGGAGTCCCGGACTAGGGGGTGTCCGGATAGCCGAACTATCATCTTTGGCCGGACTCCTAGACTATGAAGATACAAGATTGAAGACTTCGTCCCGTGTCCGGATGGGACTTTCCTTGGCGTGGAAGGCAAGCTTGGAAATACGGATATGTAGATTTCCGACCATTGTAACCGACTCTGTGTAACCCTAACCCTATTCGGTGTCTATATAAACCGAAGGGTTTTAGTCCGTAGGACGAACAACAATCAAACCATAGGCTGGCTTCTAGGGTTTAGCCTCTCTGATCTCGTGGTAGATCTACTCTTGTACTACCCATATCATCAATATTAATCAAGCAGGAGTAGGGTATTACCTCCATCGATAGGGCCCGAACACAGGTAAAAACATCGTGTCCCTTGTCTCCTGTTACCATCTGCCTAGACGCATAGTTCGGGACCCCCTACCCGAGATCCGCCGGTTTTGACACCGACACACGGGTTACCGGAACCCCCCCCCCCCCCGGGAAGTTATTGGGCCTCATGGGCCTAGTGGTGGAAGAGAGGTGGCAGGCCAAGGTGTGGCGGGCGCCCCCCTATCCCAAACCGAATTGGACTAGGGCTAAGGGGACCGCCCCCCTTTCCTTCTCTTCTTCCTCTCCTTCCTTCTTCTCCTACTTGGATTAGGAAAGGGGGAAACCTACTCCTACTAGGAGTAGGAATCCCCCCTTGGGCGCGCCCCTTGTGGCCGGCCCTCCCCCTCCTCCCTTCCTTTATATACGGGGGAAGGGGCCACCCCACAGACACACAAGTTGATCTTGAGCCGTGTGCGGTGCCCCCTCCACAGTTTTCCACCTTGGTCATATTGTCGTAGTGCTTAGGCGAAGCCCTGCGCCGGTAACTTCATCATCACTGTCACCACGCCGTCATGCTGACGAAACTCTTCCTCGACCTCAGCTGGATCTAGAGTTCGAGGGACGTCACCGAGCTGAACGTGTGCAGATCACGGAGGTGCCGTGCGTTCGGTACTTGATCGGTTGGATCGCGAAGACGTTCGACTACATCAACCATATTACTAAACGCTTCCGATTTCGGTCTATGAGGGTACGTGGACACACTCTCCCCGCTCGTTGCTATGCTTCTCCTAGATAGATCTTGCGTGATCGTAGGCAAATTTTTCGAAATACTACGTCCCCAACAATTCCTTCATAGGCTCGCTAGTCGGTGAGGAGTTGGATGAGATTCATCATGTAATCAAGTTAGTTTTGTTAGGGCCTGATCCCTAGTATCCACTATGTTCTTAGATTGATGTTGCTATGACTTTGCTATGCTTAATGCTTGTCACTTTGCTTGGTGCCATGAACACATATCTGAACCGTTTATGAATTCATCATTATATCCATGTTTTAGATCCGATCTTGCAAGTTACAGTCACCTATTATGGTTATGATCCGACAACCCCGGAGTGAAAACAACCGGACCCACTCTCGGTGATGACCGTAGTTTGAGGAGTTCATGTATTCACTATGTGTTAATGCTTTGTTCAGGCTATCTATTAAAAGGAGGCCTTAATATCCCTTAGTTTCCAATATGTACCCCGCTGCCACAGGAGGGTAGGACAAAAGATGTCATGCAAGTTCTTTTAATAAAGCACGTATGACTATTTATGGAATACACGCCTACATTATATCGATGAACTGGAGCTAGTGCCGTATCACCCTAGGTTATAACTGGTACATGATGAATATCATCCAACAAGTCACTGATCCAATGCCTATGATTTTATCTTATATTGATCTTGTTGCATTACTATTGCTATCATCATCATTACACTTGCTACAAATTACTGCTATCATCATATTCTTTGTTACCGTTCTTCTTTGTCACTACTATCAAAACTATCAAACTACATTGCTACTGATCACTTTGATGCAGATAATTAATCTCCAGGTGTGGTTGAATTGACAACTCAGCTGCTAATACCTTCAAATATTCTTTGGCTCCCCTTGTGTCGAATCTATAAATTTGGGTTAAATACTTTACCCTCGAAAACTGTTGCGACCCCCTATACTTGTGGGTTATCAAGACCTTTTTCTTGCGCAGTTGCCGGGGAGCATAGCTATATTTGTTGAGTCACTTGGGATTATTATCATATTATCACTATGAAGAATCTGAAGGATCCTAAGCCTAAGATATTTCCCTCAAGTACGAGGGGAGGTAAGAAACTGCCATCCAGTTCTGCTTTAGATTCACCTTCTGTTATGAGTAAACTTGCAACACCACCACATGCTATTAATTCTGATATGTCGCAAGTTATTGATGATGCTAGTTCTACTATGAATGATGCTTGTGATGATGCTAGTACCTTGCTTGATAATGATGATGTGCCACTTGGTGATTTTCTTGATAAACAAATTGCTAGAGTTATACAACATGATGTTGCTGAATCTGATGATGAGCTTGAAACTAAAACTCCTAAAACACCTGCTAGAACTAGCCTCCCTAGATATGAATTGCCTAAGGTATCAGAAGGTTATGTTATGAGTGAAGGAACAACTAGAGATATTCTTGCTTGTAATGATAGAGATGATCTAGAGAAATTATTACAGAAGTATAAAGAAAAATCTCTGAATGCTAGAATGAAATGTGATTCTAAGTTTGCTACTTCACCTATCTTTATTGATGATAAGGATTATGAATTCTTTGTCGACCCAGAGTTAATTACTCTGGTTGAATCTGATCCTTTCCATGGTTATGAAATTGAAACTGTTCGTGGCACATCTTACTAAGTTGAATGACATAGCCACCATTTTAACTCATGATGAGAAAACTCGCTATTACTTTATTCTCAAATTATTTCCTCTCTCATTAAATGGTGATGCTAAAGCTTGGTACAATACTCTTGCTCCTGGTTGTGTGTGTAGTCCCCAGGATATGATGTATTACTTCTCTGAAAAATATTTTCTTGCTCATAAGAAACAAGCTGCCATACAGGAAATATTTAACTTTGCTCAAATTAAAGAAGAGAGTCTCCCGCAAGCTTGGGGGAGGCTTTTCCAGTTACTTAATGCTTTGTCTGATCATCCTCTTAAGAAAAATGAAATACTTGATATCTTCTATAATGGACTAACCGATGCTTCTAGGGACTTCCTGGATAGTTGTGTTGGTTGTGTTTTCAGGGAACGAACTGTTGGACAAGCTGAAGAATTATTGAATAATATATTGAAAAATTATGATGATTGGACTCTTCCTGAACCACCGCCTAAAACCACTCCGAAGAAGAGGGGTATATTATATCTCAATCCTGAAGATATGCAAGAGGCAAAGAAATCTATGAAGGAAAAAAGGTATTAAAGCTGAGGATGTTAAAAATTTACCTCCTATTGAAGAAATACATGGGCTTAATACACCACCACTGCCTAGGGTGGTAGAGGTAAATTCTCTTATGAAGTTCAATGATAATGATAATCCTCTATGCATCCTAGTCAATGCCTTTTTGAGTTTGAAAACCACATTATAAAACAAGATCACTTCAATGCAAATGTTATGAAACAATTGAAATATAATTCTGATATGATTGCTTGCTTGAGACTTGTTATTTAGAATCTCAAATGATGTTGGAGGTGTTGGAAAACATGCTTCTATGGTTCAAACCCAGTTAGAACAAGTTGCTAAGTCACAAAGAGAGTTGCTTGATTAAATGAATCATAATATGCATGACTTTGATGTTAGAGTTGCAACTAGAGGAGGTAAAATGACTCAGGAACCACTTTATCCTGAGGGACACCCAAAAAGAATTGAACAAGATTCACAAAGAAATAACACTAGTGCACCTAGTCCTTCTAGAAAGAAAAAGAAAAAGAAAAATTATAGGACTTTACATACTTCTAGTGAACCTAAGGTTGGAAAAAGCGGTAGGCATAAGCGAGGCGGTTGGCCTTCGCCTAGTGCCTAGGCGGTGCCTAAGCGCCCTAGGCGCGGCCTAGGCGGTAATATATTTTTACTCGTAGTGTATTTGTGATTATTATATGGGTGTTGATATTAGTTTAGGGAATATAAATTAGTTAATTACGTCTACATGGAATATAACCCGTTTGACATATCAGTGCAGTATGTGGCATGATTTCTTGCTTGGGTAGGCAATTCCTTGCTTGCCCTGCCTAGACCTCCATTTATGCCCTAGCCGAGGCGTTTGGCCATTGCCTAGCGCCTAGGCGTGCCTAAGCGCCTCCTAGGCAATGCCTTTGCCAACAGAGCCTAAAATATAAAAACCTCCTGATAATGAAAATGAAACTTCTATCTCTGATGCTGAAACTCAGTCTGGTAATGAACACTCACCTAGTGATAATGAAAAAGATAATGATGAGGTTCGTGAAGACTCTCAACAAAACAATGATAAAGAACCAGATAATGATGTTGAGATAGAACCACCTGTTGATCTTGATAACCCACAACCCAAAAATAAAAGGTATGCTAAAAGAGATTTTGTTGCTAGAAAACACGGTAAAGAAAGAGAACCGTGGGTTCAAAAACCTATGCCTTTTCCACCCAAGTCAACTAAAAAGAAAGATGATGAAGAATTTGAACGCTTTCTTTGAAATGTCGAGGCCGATCTTTTTATGCACACGCTTGGCGATATCTTGAAAATGCCTCCTTATGCAAAGTATATGAAAGACATCATTACTAATAAGAGAAAAATACCGGAATCTAAAATTTCCACTATGCTTGCTAATTATACTTTCAAAGATGGAGTACCTAAAAAACTTGGAGATCCGGGAATACCAACTATACCTTGCTCAGTCAAAAAGAATTATGTGAAAACTGCTTTGTGTGATTTAGGAGCTGGTGTTTGTGTTATGCCTTTCTCTTTATATAAAAGACTTGACATGAATAAACTCACACCAACTAAAATATCTTTGCAAATGGCTGACAAATCAACTACCATACCTATCGGTATCTGTGAGGATGTGCCCGTTGTTGTTGCTAACGTTACTATTTTGACTGACTTTGTTATACTTGAGATGCCCGAGGACGACAACATGTCGATTATCCTTGGTAGACCCTTCTTGAATATTGCAGGGGCTGTTATTGATTGCAATAAAGCAAGGTTACTTTTCATATCAATGGTAATGAGCATACGATGCACTTTCCGAAGAAACAATTCCAAGTGAATGGTATTAATGTTATTGAAAAATCTCCGACAATCACTATTGGAAGTTTTCAAATACATCTACCTACTGTCAAAAAGAAATATGAAATGCTTATTGTTGGGGAAATGCATATCCCCATTGAGGTAACTTAGTGATTTATGAAAGTTATTCGGTTTCATGCTAATCGAAAGTGGTTGTTAATAAGACTTCATCAACCTTAATAATGAATCATTTTTGAACGGTATGAAGTTGATGAATTTAGTAAGCACTACCTTCTGTCCCTACCTTTTTGTTTTCTGTTTTTATTAGATAAATAAAATAAAATGCCATGTTTTGGCCGTTCTCTGAATTTCCCGTGCAATAAAAAATTACCTAAAAATAAAAGTTCACAGAATGCCCTGAAAATTTTATATGATTTTTTCTGAAAATTTATGATTTTTTGGTGCAAATAATACCAGAGGGAGGTGCACCAGGTGGGCACAACCCACCTGGGTGCGTCAGGACCCCCAGGCGTGCCCTGGTGGGTTGTGGTCCCCAGTGGGCCCCCTCACTTATCTCTTTAGCCCACATCATCACTCACCTCCAGAAAAAAAATCCCCATTACTCTCTCTCCCGTGTTCTTGAGCTTTAACTTGCAGATTTCGATGTCTTTGCTCGAAGCTCCATTTCCAAAACTGTTTCGGGGGATTGTTGCTTGGTACGTGACTCCACCATTTGTCCAATTAGTTTTTGTTTTAGTGGTTTGTACTTTGAATAATTAACTACTCTTGGTACTTCTGTAGATGTGTTTGCATGTTGAATTCTTAGTGTTCTAAGTAGTTTGAATGCTTGCTATGGCCTCTATGTATCCCTATGTGTAGTTGCTATCAATCTTATAAAGGTTTGTTGACAAATGTTTGCCACCCAAAAAAAAATTATTTTCAGAAAATTGTATGCGGACATGATAAACCTATTTGGAAGGAGTTCTTCGAGGAGACGATCCTCGGGGGGATCTTCTAGTGACAGTTTTGCTCGTCGGTCATACGTTGAATCAAGTGAAAGTTCCACGCGTGATGCCGCCACCAAAACATGCTTATGGCCTTGCGATGACTATATGGTGCGAGTGGGCATCCAGGAGGAATTTGAGCAATATGTTCACAATGCCGGTCTCGGTCCCTACCTTTCAGATAAGTGTGAACAACACCAACTCCTCACTGAATCATTTGCCAAAGGATTTAAATATTTTCAACGTGAGTCTAGGGTGTCTTTTATGCTTTATGATGAACCATTTACTATTCCACTGGAAATTTTTGCTTACCATTGCAAACTTCCATTTTGGGGTTCGCTTGATGAGCCACCAAAGGCTGAGTATGAGTCTTTCTTGACTAGCCTTTGTTACGGTGAAAATAGAGGAGTGAGACAAGGAAGAATAAAGAGCATTCACTTTCCTCATAATTCAAGATTATGCATTATTTAACGGGAAATGCATAGTAGGCAAGCAAGAGTGTAGCATACTTTGCTCGCTAGACTTGAGTCTCATTCACACCGCTCTCTCTGGTGAAAGGAATTTTAACCTTGGAGAGATTGTTGCGCCGTGAGACTTCAGCATAACGCTAACAGTGGCTGGTTCTATGGTGGAATTTATGCCACACGTCTAGCACGAGGGCTGGGTGTTTCACCTTTGCCCTTTGATCCTATCCTACCCACTCGATATTTAGATTTTGATGTCTTAAAAGAGCATAAGATTCTCAAGGGAAGGGTTGATAACTTCAATTATAATTTGTTGTTTAACCAATCACATGTTGTGGACACATATTTGCCTGCGCCTACTCTCTTTGATTGTCACAGCAAGGGGAGACATTTTGTTCTTGAGAGCGAGGCCCGAGCTCACAACGCAGCAGTGGTGGCAGCCCGACAGGCCGAGGCATCCGCACCAAGAGCCTCCGTGAGCTACCACGCCGACTACTACCCTCTAGGCTACTAATCGACTACCAACTTAGGCCAAAAGCCTAAGCTCGGGGGAGTACGTGTTTCCAACGACTTTACATTCATGTTCACTTATTCCATTTGTCGGTGTCCACACTTTTTTATTGTATCATCCATGCTTAGATTTATTTTCTTGATTTCTTCTTGTGTGTTTGAAAAACTTTAGAAAAACCAAAAAAATAGTTGTAGTAATTTACTTTCTATGCATGCTTAGTAGTAGTATTAAAAAGAAAATCCAAAAAGATTTCCTTGTTCTTCTTTTCCTTGTTGGGAGCTTTCCTGTGTAAATAGTTTTTCTCGTTTTTGCTTTTTATTTTGCTTGTTGAGGAAAGCCAAAAACTCCAAAAATATTTTTGTGTGTTTCTCTGAATTTCCTTTCGTTTTATTCGAGCCTTACCGAGGAGAAGACCACGATGAAAATGTTGAGTGGATCTCATATGAATAATTGTTGAACTAATAAAGAGCCCATTTTACCTTGTCTTCTCCTGTTGAATAAAATGTTTGCAGATTCCAGCTTAGTCCACGGCACTCTTGCACTATTATTATTTTCATATCATTCGGTCGTGCAAGTGAAAGGCAATAATGACGATATTCGATGAACTGGCTGTGGCAGAGAGAAACTGGTATGAACTCGACTTGTTCTGTTTGTGTAAATATGTTTAACCTAGTATCTAGGCTTCAGCCCATTATGATTAAACATGTTTGCAATGACAATTGGAGATTATAGTTTCTCATGCCATGCATAAGTAGCTGAGAGTTAATAATGATTTATCTTTGATATCAACATAGCATTAAAATTATTGTGATGTAGTATGATGATATGGTATCCTCCTCTGAATGTTCGAAAGTGGCTTGACTTGGTACATGTGCATGCATGTAGTTGAATCAAAACCAACATAGCCTCTATATTATTTATGTTCATGGTGTTCATATCCTACTCATGCTAGTGTCCAATGTTACTTATGCATAATGCATGGTTATGATCGTTGTTTCTCTCTAGCTGGCCGCTTATCAATCTAAATTGCTAGCCTTCGCCTGTACTAAGTGGGAATTCTGCTTGTACATCAAAAACCTTGAACCCAAAGTTATTCCAGATGAGTCCACCATACCTACCTATATACGGTATTACCCTGTCGTCCTAAGTAAATTTGCATGTGCCACCTCTAAAAACTTCTGAAAATTATCCTTTTTGTGTGCCTGGATCATTCATGGAACGACAGGAGGTGGTCGATATCTTCCGTGCTAAGCGGGTTATTCTCAGGTCGAGTGTTTATTCACTCGCCATCGCACGAGAAAATGTGCGGTAATAGGGATGCCCAGTCCAAAACTGCAAAAATGAAAAAGAGTTCATCTCTTAAATAATAAAACAAAAACTCCCAACGGAGTCAAAACCTTTACTTTTATTGCTTGGGAACCGCCACTAGCGTGCTTAGCATGGAAGATGTTGATAACTGATGGTCGTGAAGTGAATAAGAAGGGTGCATGTCTCAAAATATTATTTATCTCCGTTTTAAAAATTGAGCTCTGGCACCTCTGCAAATCACTGTTTCCCTCTGCGAAGGGACTATCTATTTACTTTTATGTTGTGTCACCACCTTCTAAAAAACAAGCGCCAGAAACAGAGTAGAGCACAGTTGTCATGATTTATGCATTGTGTGTAGCTAATGTTGGGTGCATCATGACTGGATCTTTTCTACCATGAATTACAATGTTTAGTCGCTGCTTGAACTTTGGAGGTGCTCTGCATTTATGTTTTGTGGTCTCAGAAAGGGCTAGCGAGATACCATTATTGTCATATTATATCATGATTGTTTTGACAACGTGTTGCTGTTTGAGATATTTTATTATTGCTCGCTAGCTGATTATGTCATTGATATGAATCATTATAATCTTTAAGTGTTATTGCCGACATGGTTAGTTATAATGTTGGCTGAAAACCTGGGTGCTGTTTAAGCTTATTTATGCAAACAAGAGCAAAAGAGTCCGTAAAAGTTTTTCTTTCTCACTTTCAGTTTATCAACTGAATTCCTTGAGGATAAGCAAAGGTTTAAGCTTGGGGGAGTTGATACGTCTCCAATGTATCTACTTTTTCTCACGCTTTTCCTCTTGCTTTGGACTCTAATTTGCATGATTTGAATGAAACTAACCCCGAACTGACACTGTTTTCAGCAGAACTACCATGGTGTTGTTTTTGTGCAGAGATGAAAGTTCTCAGAATAGAACGAAACTTTGCGAGGATTTTTTATACCGATAATAAGGATTTCTGGAGCCAAGACCCACCAGAGAGGGGCCCCTGGGTGGGTACAACCCACCAGGGCGCACCCACCTCTCCTAGCGCGCCCAGGTGGGTACCCACCCGGTGGCCCCGCTGACGACCCCCCTGATACTATAAAATCACATATTCCCACAAGAAAATCAGGGAAAAAGAATTATCACGATCCATGAGACGGAGCCGCCGCCAAGCCCTGTTCTTCCTCGGGAGGGCAGATCCGGAGTCCGTTTGGGGCTCCGGAGAGGGGGGGGGGGGGTCTTCTTTCTTCGTCATCAACAACCAATCTCCATCGCTAATTCCATGATGCTTCCCACCGGGAGTGAGTAATTCCTTCGTAGGCTCGCTGGTCGATGAGGAGTTGGATGAGATTCATCATGTAATCGAGTTAATTTCGTTAGGGCCTGATCCCTAGTATCCACTATATTCTTAGATTGGTGTTGCTATGACTTTGCTATGCTTAATGCTTGTCACTTTGGGCCCGGGTGCCATGAACTCATATCTGAACCGTTTATGAATTCATCATTATATCCATGTTTTAGATCCAATCTTGCAAGTTATAGTCACCTATTACGGTTATGATCCGACAACCCCGGAGTGACAACAACCGGGCCCACTCTGAGTGACGACCGTAGTTTGAGGAGTTCATGTATTCACTATGTGTTAATGCTTTGTTCCGGTTCTCTATAAAAAGGAGGCCTTAATATCCCTTAGTTTCCAATATGGACCCCGCTGCCATGGGAGGGTAGGACAAAAGATGTCATGCAAGTTCTTTTAATAAAGCACGTATGACTATTTACGGAATACATGCCTACATTATATCGATGAACTGGATCTAGTGCCGTATCACCCTAGGTTATAACTGTCACATGATGAATATCATCCAACAAGTCACCGATCCAATGCCTATGAATTTATTTATATTGATCTTGCTGCGTTACTATTGCTATCATCACTGTTACACTTGCTACAAATTACTGCTATCACTGTTACTGTTACCGTTGCTGCTGTCACTACTATCAAAACTATCAAACTACTTTGCTACTGATCACTTTGCTGCAGATAATTAATCTCCAGGTGTGGTTGAATTGACAACTCAGCTGCTAATACCTTCAAATATTCTTTGGCTCCCCTTGTGTTGAATCTATAAATTTGGGTTAAATACTTTACCCTCGAAAACTGTTGCGATCCCCTATACTTGTGGGTTATCAAGAGTGGTGAGACCGTCATTCTTGATTATGAACTTAGATGCATCATCCATGAGCCCTCCTTCGCAACATTGGTCTTCACCGTGGACATCACAATCCACCAACTCTTGCTCCGACAGCGAGACAAGCTTGCCAGTTTTGAGCTTAACGATGCCCTCCATAGCAGCGACAGCGGAAAACGCCCAACAAAAACCTACACATGGTATGTTTTGGTAGATACTATAAGATGACATTCTAGAAAATGAAATGTATGTGCTGTACATTGTTATCCTGAATATACTTACCACATTGGCCCTGATCCTTGATGGCGGTGACTGCACCTTTTGTCCTCTAGTCTATGGTTGTCGGGAGTGCATCATGACTTACATTCTCATACCTGAATCCGGTAGGAACCCTCTCGAACCTTGGTTTATACCCCTTGTTCGCCTTTGTCGCCTTGAACTCCTCGTTGTGAGGTCAGTGAACTGATTGACACCCAAATATAACTTCCGTTTCTCGGTGTTAAATGACTCGATGAACCCGACATTGGCCTTGAACAAATCAAATCAACGTGCCTTCTCAACAGCATCCTTGTACACATGGTTGTACTGCACCATCCAGCTCTCGTGCCTTGCCACCATCGACAAGTCATCATTGAGCTCGCGCACTGCTAGGACCGAACTACAGAAGCAGAGGCATCCGAGGATGCCAAGGACCAAAGCTTTTAATATGGCCATGGTATGTTTGATGGATCGCTTGCTAGCACTAGTGTGCAATGTGTGCCATGCTTGCCTTATGCAATGGAATTGGGTGTCTTATATAGTTTGATGCAGGTATTTAAGTATCATAGGTGATGGAGATGGTCTTCAGCGTAGCGGTGAAGTATATTTGGTGGGCAGATGTTATAAATCAAATAGACTTAGCATCTGGTAGGCAGATGGTATAAATCAAACAGACTTAGTTTAATGTGATTGCATGGTGACGTTGATTCTATCGATCCTATTCCTATGGAGCTTAAGGATGTTTTAGCATGAGTTGGGGGGGGGCAAATATATATCTACTGTCAGGATTTATTTGAAGCGTCACACTAAGTTTTGATTTACATAATTGGGTACGTACAAATATTATAGCTAAGAATCATGTAGCCTACCAATATAAAATGATTAGACGTGATTGCTTGCAGAGACGAGGAGTGTAACACAGACATTGATTAAGAACTAAGTTAGTCAATCAAACTTAATTAATTTAATCCGGAGTCCAAAAACTGCCTTGGTACTCAACTTCTATTTCTTTTCTATATAGAATACGTGAGCCCCAAACATACGTCAAGTGAAAGAATTTTATGCAGTTGGACATTCTTCCCGGGCACGCAGATGCTCCTTTTCACTTATAACTTCATAGAAATGCCATATTTCACTATCCATTGCATACTTGTGGCCATCGTGGTGTGCAGGCGGTCTCCCTGTGCAGCGTATGTTGTAGGTAGGTAGATCATGGAGCATTACAGCTCAAGGTTGAACGGTAGTATGTAACACCGTGCAAAGCAGGAGCACCAACCGACGGACACAACCAATGCAACCAACACTTTTCCCCTTCCCGATCTACAGGGTTATGAAAAGATATGCATGAACCGAGAAGAGGACACGCACATGGACATATGGGCCATGCAAGAGAAACTGCGGTGACTAGCTCAGTGCCGAAGTGAACACATGACACACGCACATACAGATTGGACCAATGCAAGAGAAAAGGGAGATGTTCGATTGATAAGAGGGGACATGCACACAAGACAATCCGGGGGCCCACAATGCCCGATTTCTAGCGAGCATAGTAAACTAAGAGATTATAAGACCATTTGAGGGAGTCCTGGATTAGGGGTCCTTGGGTGTCCAGTCTATTTGATATGGGCCGGACTGATGGGCCGTGAAGATAAAGCAAAAGACTATCCCCCGTGGCTGGGTAGGACTCCTATATGCGTGGTCAGCAAGTTTGGTGTCCGGATTACTATTTCCTTCCTCTGCAAATCGACTATGTACAACCCTAGGCCCCTCCGGTGTGTATATAAACCCGAGGGTTTAGTCCATAGAGGTTATCAGAACAATCATAGGCTAGACAACTAGGGTTTGGCCATTACGAGGTAGATCAACTCTTGTAACCCCTATACTCACCGAATATAATCAAGTAGGATGTAGGGTTTTACCTCCTTAAAGAGGGCCTGAACCTGGGTAAACATCATGTCCCCATTGTCCCTCCTTACCATTGATCCTTAGACTCACAGCTTGGGCCCCCTACCCGAGATCTGCCGGTTTTGACACCGACATTGGTGCTTTCCTTGAGAGCTCTGTTGTGTAGTCACGAAAAGCGATCTATGGCTCGCCTTGTCATCAACAATGTTATCACTTCTAAAAGGAGCCTAACTTCAGGAAAGGTCCTCCGGCTCGGCGGTTTCACCGTGGGTGCCTGCACGGCCATCAAGCTGACAGCGTCCCCCGCGATCGCCAAACACCACCCCCGCATCGGTCTCGAATACTCCGAAAATATGGATCCAGCGGACATCTCGTCCTAAAACGAGCTGCTAGATCGCATCGCCGCCCTGGGGCTTTCACCGGACTATGATCGGATCGGGCTTAAATCTGACCAGAGGGAAATCAATCTCCCGCCGATCACTCACCTGGTAGCGGTCGTCACGGCACGAGCCGAAAACACTTCTTCCCCTAAATTAAAGACTAGCTATGTTTGGATCTTTGACCCCCTTGAGCTGGACACCCTTCCTTTGGATGGGACTCCGCGTCCCCCGAACCTAGGGTCGGACATAGTGTCCGGGGATGTAGCGACCCGACCCAAAATCGGTCAAGTCTCTGTGTATCTGTACCATCCCAAGATCATGCTGGCACACACAGTACATCAATGAATATATCAAAGTGCAATCGCACATGCTTTATTACATCAAATCTCATATAGAGTCTTTATTACAATAAAATAAATTCGACCGAAGGCCAACTCATCAGATAAACTACTGCAGAAGACGTAGACGACAGCGAGTCCATCCGACTCCATAGGGCAATCACCAAGCGTAGAGCGTAGCCTCACTCCTGGTCGAAATAAACCTATGCAACATAAAACGTTGCAGCCGTGTAGGTTAGCATTTTGAATATGCCGGCAAGTCACAGAGAGGAAAAACAATAATAAAACACTATCACTATATGCAGTTTTGGCTGTGGGGCTCTAAGTTTAAGTTTTTGCGAAAAGCAAATTTTTCCCTACCACAAAAGGACTTGCTTGTAAATTACTACAAAATATTTGTTGTTAATGAGAAGGTTCCGCCAACTAATTCTCATATCCCAAAAATTATGAATAAACCCACTCAATTATAATTAATTGTGTTGAGGCTGGCTGATAGTATCATCTCCGGTGCTCAAATTGTCCGTAACTAGGGACACGGCTAATCGATTAGATTGTTACTCTGCAGAGTCTCGTACACTTTACCGCAAGATTCGATCCCTCCTGTTATGTCCTTGCACTGCCTAGTGTTTGAGAACGGGACGATCGAAACATGGTCTTCCAAAGCGGTCCTCCGGCCGAAAGTCAGTGCTCATCCAATCCTACCGTTCGTCTACATCTGGTAGCAATCTGACCAACCAGAGTCTCGACTAAGGTCAACCAAGCCAGAGCCCATAATGTCTTGCGGTTGCACACGTAAGCTTTCCGGCCTTGAGGTATCCATCCATCTCTTTGAGCCTGGGTGGCATTCCCTTGGGATGATCACAGGTAGATACCAGGATTCGAGCATAACCATGATCGATATCAGGCTGCCAGATGCTTTCCAATCCACCCAGAGGTATATTGAGTCCTTGAAATCTTGAAGTCTTGATCATCATGCAGGTCTTGAATTACTTATCCTCACAACACTTCTGAATCTCACAACCAGACCCCGTCTACTAAAGCGTAGCAAATATGAAGTAACGTCCCTTCCCGGGCAACGGTAACAGGGTCTTGTGTTTCTCCTACCTCATGATACTACCTCAAGTTCAATGCTCAATATCCTACTATTCATGGTGGAAAGAAACTACTAATGCAATAAAACATGGGTACTGGAAATACATGATCAAAGTGAACTTGCCTTGTTGACGATGCTGAAACTCTAACGCTTCGTAGACACAAGCCCTGCACTCCGAAAATTCTATCAAGTCAAACATAGCACACATAAGTATACCATCATACAATTTCTACTACAACAACAAGTAAAATTTAATAATACACAATCATACACACAAAGAAATCCAAGGAGAAAAACAAAGAAAGTCATAAAAACAATGCCAACTTTTTACTATAAGTGAAACCAACTACATAAACAATTTTCTACCACTAAAACTTTCTTTGAAAGAACTAAAACAAGGTTTTTATTAAATAACGGAAAAGAAAACAGCAAACAAATTTAATGCAAAAAGAAACGCACTAAAAGCTATTTTAAAACTATTTTTAAAATTAAAACAAAACTAGTAAGAAAAAAACATTTTATTTTTCTGTAAATAAAAGTTCACCTTCTAAAACTACAGAAACAAATCTGAAATAAACTACAACAGAGGTGGAAATAAATTTTAAAGTAATTAAAACAACATAAAACAGCAACATAGTGAAATAAACTAAAACAAAGTTGTTTTCGTGTAAAACTAATTTTAATAAAATCTATAAATACCCAAATTAATCCTACTTCTAGGCAAGGTCAAAACAAAGCAGTGGCAAAAAGAATCACTAAAAAAATTAATCCTAGCTCATTTTATAGCAGAAATACTAATCTGACTAAAACTCATATAAAACATTTAAAAAAAAACTAAAACATGGCCGAAACTATTTTATATAGAAACTTTAGGAAATTCGCAGACCAGAACAAAAAGAATCAATCAAAAACTCTAAATAACCTAAGAGATATAGAATTTACAAAACTGAAACTTTTCTATTTTAAAAACAGAAACGGAAATACTAAAATAAAATAATAACAGATGGGTGCTAATGGGCCTCGGGGTGGGCGATTTGAAACTATCTAGGGCGTTAGGCGTAATATAGTCTAGACGCGTATGAGCTAAACAGATAAAAATCGATCGGGCCGGTCTAACTAAACCGCGAAAATAAATAAACCAGTCTAAACCTAAATAAACCTAAACTAAAACCGATCTATATAAAATAAAACCATACCCCTTCGGATCTAATCTAGACACTAGGTTGCAGATCGGACGACAAGGGGAGGTGTGGGCTTAAAGCAATGGTGGCAACGGACAGAGTCGACGGCGGTGGCTCGCGCGTCGGGCGGCGGGGTGCTCTGGTGGTCCTGGGCGGCGGCGGAGACGTCAGGCGGGTACGGCTCGACGAGGCGGAGTCGAGGGTGGTCTGGGTGGTGGTCGAGGACGACGGAGACGGTCGGGGCGATGAGTTGCGGAGCTCAGTGCTCTGCAGCTCCGGTGGTCGATGGCGCGGCTTGTTCCTGGGCGACGAAACGATGTCAGCAAGGTGCGGGAGCTCGAGGGGGTTCGATTGGATGAGCTTTGAGGCAGGGTGATGGCTCACCGGAGGTGGGCGCGACGGTGAATGATGGCGGCGGAGGCGAGATGTGATCGGCGTGGGAGTTGGGGGTAGGGTTTTAGGGGGTGCGAGGGAGTAGAGGTAGAGCTTTATATGGGGAAACGTCTTGGAGGAGGGGCGACTCGGGATCACGTCCCAGGAAGGTCGGAACCGCGATGCTGCTCGGGCGCGCTACAGAGCGGCATAGCATTGGCAAGGGGAAATAGATGAGGGCGGGCCCCACTGGTCAGTGAGGGAAGAGGGGGAGAGAACGATCAGCGACCGACGGGAGTAGCTGGCGCCAGCGCTAGGGCAGGCTGCCCGGCTGGTGAGCTGCGTGACTCAATTGGCCTCACTGGCTGGCGCCTTGGTTTTTTTAAATTAGACCGAGAAGAAAATAAAATACAAATAGAAAATAAAAATACTTTTATATAGGATATATATATATATATATAAATAATCAGAAAAATCTCTAAAAGATGAACTATTTTTCAGAGGCGAAATAAAAACTTTACAAAACATGTTTTTGGAAAAATCGAAATAAATCCAATTTGAATTCAAACTTTTGGCCTTATTTTCTACTGACATTTTTGGAGTTTTATTTTAGCTCCTCTCATACTTTTGAACAAAGTATTTGTCAGGGATATTTGAAATGAATTTTCAAATGCCAAGTTGAATCCAAACAAAACTCAAATGCCTGTGAAATTTCCAAATGCCACTTAATTCAAACAAAATGCATACATGCTTAGCTAATAATTGTAGAATGTTCCAAATTGGAAATTTGGGATGTTACAAACCTACCTACCTTAAGATGAATCTCGCCCTCGAGATTCAGGTTGGCTAGCAAATAGGTGCGGGTGGTCTCGACGGAGATCTTCTTCTTGCTCCGAGGTGGCTTCCTCCTCGGAGTGGTGGCTCCACAGGACCTTGCAGAACTTCATGATCTTGCTGCGGGTAACTCTATTCACAGTCTCAAGAATTCTGACAGGTTTGCTCCTCATAAGTCAGATCACTATCAAGCTGTATGGCCTCTAGGGCCACTATGTCTCTCAAAGGAATATCGGCCATCTCAGCATGGCATTTCTTCAGCTGGGAAACATGAATGACATCGTGAACTCCAGACAATCCTTCCGGCAATTCCAGCTTGTATGCAACTTCTCCTCTGTGTTCGAGGATTTTGTAGGGGCCTATGAACCTGGGTGGTAATTTTCCTTTAACACCGAACCTCTGATTCCTCGAAGTGGGGACACACGGTGTTGGGGATAGAGATATTGAGTTAACCCGCCCAGGAGGGGCTGGGTTAAGCCCAGGGCGGTTTATCAAGACAAAGCCATGGGTTGCTAAAGATGGCGGTTTATCATGTAGACTCATTAAGGGCCCGAAGCCCGAAAATAGCTTAAGGTCCAATAACTTTAAACCGCTGTATAGGTGTAACTTGTATTATAAGGCATGTATATTTAGTCACCGAGCCAGACACATTGATTATGAGCCACCGGGCGTCGATCTGTGTATATAAAGGGACGACCCGGTGGCGAGTTAGGGGCAAGAAACAAGAGATCAAAAGCTAGGTCAAGCCTATTCTCTCCCTGGTAATCGAGACATAAGCAATACCACCTCAAACTGGATTAGGCCTTTATCTTCACCGCAATGGGCCGAACCAGTATAAATTCCCTGTGTCGTTTGTCCCGTTTAACCCCTTTAAGCTGACCTTTTTGCAATGGCTCCACGACTAAGTCCTTGCACTAGGACAGCTGCCGTGACAATCCCACGACAGTAGGCGCCCATCGTGGGGCCAGCGCACGGCGGTTTTGAGTTCTTGAAGGGCAGCTTCGAAGGGATCAAGGGATACGCTATGGGCCGGATGACTAAGAGTCGTCGCGGCAAACTCTACATCGACAATGTAGGCTGGGGCCTCGAGGCTGGCTCAATCGAGTACAGGTACCGGGTCCCCTTCGGCGGAATCCACTGTGACGCCCCCGATTCAATCATACACTAATCATACCCGCAAACGTGTACGATCAAGATCAGGGACTCACGGGAAGATATCACAACACAACTCTAAAACATAAATAAGTCATACAAGCATCATAATACAAGCCAGGGGCCTCGAGGGCTCGAATACAAGTGCTCGATCATAGACGAGTCATGGAAGCAACAATATCTGAGTACGGACATAAGTTAAACAAGTTTGCCTTAAGAAGGCTAGCATAAACCGGGATACAGATTGAAAGAGGTGCAGACCTCCTGCACAGGATCCTCCTAACTACTCCACAGTCGCTAAATCGGGCCTGCGTAGTAGTAGGCACCTCCGTGTAGTAGGAGTAAATGGTTGACGGTGGCGTCGCTCGTGGGCTCCATCGTCTGCAGTTGCGACAATCGGGTAGAGATAGGGGGAAAAGGGGAACAAGGCAACCGTGAGTACTCATCCAAAGTACTACAAGCAAGGAGCTACACTACATATGCATGGATATATGTGTAAAGGGCCATATCAGTGGACTGAACTGCAGAATGCCAGAATAAGAGGGGGATAGCTAATCTTGTCGAAGACTACGCTTCTGGCAGCCTCCGTCTTGCAGCATGTAGAAGAGAGTAGACTGAAGTCCTCCAAGTAGCATCGCATAGCATAATCCTACCCGGCGATCCCCTCCTCATTGCCACATTAGAGAGCGATCACGGGTTATATCGGCACTTGGAAGGGTGTGTTTTATTAAGTATCTGGTTCTAGTAGTCATAAGATAAGGTACAACTCCAAGTCGTCACATTATCAAGATCATGGCTATTCGAATAGATTAACTTCCTTGCGGTGCACCACATAACCCAACACGCTTGATCCCATTTGGCGGACACACTTTCACAGGTCATGCACAGCGCGGAAGATCAACACGTCGCAACCCCACCTAGGCCAGCAGAGAGATCAGCACGCGGTCTAAACCTAAAGCGCCACAGTGCAGGCCCATCGCCCTTAGCACACACGCGTTGCGTGGCGGCGAGCGAAGCGTAACTAGCCCTCTTAATACAAGAGCGGGCTTACATTCCAAACCGGTAGCGCCATTGCTCACCATCGACGTCACGAAGGCTTGGTGATACCACGACGCCGAAAGTGCCCATATCTTTCCCACGTAGTTGGTTAGTGCGTATAGACCAAATGGCGGACTCGGATCAAATACCAAGATCTTGTTAAGCGTGTTAAGTATCCGATGACGCCGACCAGGCCGAGCCCACCTCTCTCCTAGGTGGTCTCAACCTGCCCTGTCGCCTCCGCCACAAGTAACAATGGGGCCGTCGGGAACCCAGGCCCACCTCTACCGGGATGGAGCCACCGTCCTTTCAGCCCCCATCTCCGAACAATATCACCGTAATGTAATAGTGTAAAGTATATAGTATATGCCCGTGATCACCTCGAAGTGATCATAGCCCAAGAGTATAGCAAAGCGGGGCATTTAACAAGAGTGTAGGGCCCTTGATGGAACACTAGCATCCTATACTAAGGAGTAAGATAGCGGTAAAGGTAACAACAGTAGTAGCAAGGACATGCTATGCAGCAAGATAGGATTAATCGAAGCGATAACATGCTACACTACTCTAGCAAGATAGAGAAGAATAGGCGCTCTCCGGTGATCACGGGGGGGGGGCTTGCCTGGTTGCTCTGGCAAGAGAGAGGGGTCGTCAACTCCGTAGTCGTACTAGGTAGCAGCGGCGTCGGTCTCGGTGTCTAGCGGAAGAAGAGGGGGAAGAAGCAATGAATACAATGCAAACATATGCATGACAAAGCAAAGCGTGATGCTAGGCGTGCCCTAACGCGGTATGAGGTGATGCTGGTGAAGGGGGAAAACATTCGGGAAAGTATTCCTGGTGTTTCGTGTTTTCGGACAGATGAACCAGAGGGGAAAAGTTGCAGGTTTGCTATTCTAGGGATGTGTGGCGGACGAGCGGGCTGCATATCCTGATTCGTCTCATCGTTCTGAGCAACTTTCGTGTACAAAGTTTTTCCATCCGAACTACGGTTTATTTATTATTAATTTTCAGAGATTTTATTCAATTTATAAATTATTATTATTAATTTAATTCAAAAATGGTATTACTGCATCAGCATGATGTCAGCATGACATCACCAGTCAAACGAGGTGTTGACTGGGTCAAGCTGACGCGTGGGTCCCATATGTCATTGACTTAGATTAAACATGTTAATTAGCTTAATTTCATTGATTAGGTTAACTAATTTTAATTAGCTTAGCTAAACAGAACTAATTAACTTAATTGATCAACTAATTATTTAATTAATAATTACTTATTTATTTATTTTATTAACTTCTTTTAAAAAAATCGTTCGGTATTGGGCCCTTGTGCCATTGGCCCATGGCCAAAGTGGGTTCGGGCGCTGCGGGTGAAGCCCCAACCTGATTGGGCACTAGCCCAGGCGAACGGTGTGTGTGTGGGGGGTGGGGCGCCATGGCGTAGGCAGCGCGAGGTTGCGCGGCAGGCGCGTGGTGGAGTCGAGGCAGGGAACGAGCGGTGGGGGGTTATGAGCATGGCCGGGCGCACACATGGGAGGCCGCGGTCGGCAGCAGCTACAGCAGTACACGGGGTAGCGAGCCCGACGTTGACGCGACGGGCGCGACGAGGCACGTGAGCTGCGCAAGGGAGACCGAGAGGAGAAGGGGGGAGGCGCTCACTGGGGCCGTAGGGTTCAGGCAGCGTGCTCGATGGAGGCTCGGGGTGGCCGGAGTCGGAGAGGTGGTCGACGAGGTGCGGGCCGTCGATGACGAAGCGGTCCGGCATGGCGACCAACATCGGCGGGGCACACGGAGGAGCAATGGCGAGCTGCAGGAGGAGGCCGTGGCGTGGGGTGGCCTTCGGCATCGGCGGGTCGGGGACGAGGCGAGGACGCTGCGTCAGGCGGGCGCCACGCGAGGTAGAGGAGGGGCGCAGAGGCGGCCCTGAGTGGCAGCGCCGGCGCCGGCTGCGATGGCCGTAGCGGAGTGACGGTTTGCATCGGGCGCGGCCGTGCGGGAGGAGGGGATCGAGCAGGGGCGCCCCTCCCCCAGGCACGATGCGTGCGTGAGTGTGTGTGCGTGTGTTGCGTGTGGTGGCGGCGAGTGAGGCAGAAGAGCTCCAGAGGTGTCGCCCCAGCAAACGGCGACGGTGGGGTGGTTCTCCTTGCGGCGGCGGTTGGCGACGGTGACGGCGAAGGGTTGCTGCGAAGGAGAAGGATGCGGGCATCGCGCGGGAGGTGCCGGTGGTGCTGGCCGGCTTGCTTCAGTGGCCGACTAGGCGGGGGCACCGGTGACGAAGAAGTGGACGGGCGGCTCAGGCGAGCACGCACGCGCGCCGGGAGCGCCGCCCGCGGCCAGGCGTGGAGATCCAGGTGGCGGCGCGAGGACAGCGGGAGAAGCTGCGGGGCGGCATGGTCGGGGCACAGCAAGCGCAGGGGCGCCGCCCCCGATCCAGAACGTGGGGGGGCAGCACGGGCGATGGTTGATGAGCCCCGATCCGATCTGGATCGAAGGAGAGATGAGGGAGTGGGGAGTGGGGCGTGGGGGGGTTAGGGTTGATCGCCCGGGGTTGTAGAGGTTTGGCGGGTCGGGGAGGGCTGGGCTGGTGGGTCTTGGTGACCGGTCAGCCGCTGGTGGGCCGAAGCCCAAGGGGCCGGGGGGGGGGGCGTTCTCCTCTTCTTTGTTTTTTTTGTATTTTATTTTTTGTTTTATTTCATTTTAAATCATTTAGGCATTTTATAAAAATGTGTTTGCTTTATTATAATTACCCTTGTAATACCCGCACCCAATTTAACATTTTTGTTTCAACTTTTGAAAACTTTTATTGTTGACATTAATTTGAGTTTGAATTTTGAAGCGGTTTCAATTAACTTGAGATTAACTACGTGTGATGAGGTGACGTGGCACCATTAACATGAGATTACTGTAGCATGATTATCCGGGTGTCACAATTCTCCTCCACTACAAGAAATCTCGTCCCGAGATTTAAGAGGTAGTGAAAGGGGGGAAGGTTTGGTAACGAATCTAGCGGGTCTTCTCATTCTGGCTTGCTTTTCTCGAAGAGACCGGTCCAATACGTTGATGTCTTCATTCCTTTGCTTCAGGTCATCGTGATGAAGTCGACATCCTTTCTTTGGGATCTTCATCGTACTTACGAATAGGTAACGGGGCAGATCGGCAACGACATAATGCTATAAGGGTAATAATCTAGGATTAACCCATGAATGAGCATAAGAGTACCTCTCGAGTTGAACAAATAAAACACATCGAGAGTAAAGTTCGAAGGTACAATAAGAAGTTTCAAGCAGCCAGGCAATCGTTCAATGCCTAGTCAGAAGGTGAAAGGGGTTTCAAGCGACAGAATAATTATTGTGTTTGATGCTAGAATTGATGATCTCATCGGAAGGTGGCTCAAGAATTATGTACGAGTCCCCGCGGGAGGAATAACTTTGGGAACAAGGGGTGTACAGGAGAGTCAGGTTTCGATCCTGTGGAACTGTGGGTTATGGGCCCACCATGTGGTTGAAAGTAGAAAAGGGGCCGACATCTTTCATGGCCATGATAGCAAGGCGTGTCAGAGGGTAGCCTGTCAGTTATGTCGGCAACAACACCGATACCAAGGGCGAGGGACGAAGAGAACCATTTTCCTGCTCGTTGAACGAGGCGGGCCAATAGGCAAGGTTCTCGTCCATCGGTGGCTACCAAATGTCATCAACAATAATGTAACAGTCTTCTTGTGAGTAATCGCATAACGAGGTGATAAGCAGAGAAATATTATTGCTTATATAATATAGATCACAAGAAGGTTTAAACAAACCAATGGAAAGGAAAATGTGTATGCACACATATTTCGGGGGTATATCCGTCCCAAGGATAAGCGGAGCATGATATCCATGACATGATAGAAAGTACAAAACCATTTAGGTAAGGGGGAGGAATCTCATGAGATTGCCCATACAACGATGTTAGGATAAATGCTAAAGAAAATTTAGCATTGTGCTTCAAATGCTCTTATTGAAAATCGGATTACCACAGACATACTTTGAGATAGCATTGACATGGTTTGCAAGCAAAGGTCAGACTTTGTATTCACAAAGGATCCATCATGAACATCTTATAGAATAAGTCTTACAATTTCCTTATGGAAGAATGGCTAACCTTACTGAAAAGAGGGGGTATTATAACAATGGGTTCCCCAGCCAGGTGTGCTAGGCATGACATCAAGTCAAGGGAATGATGAAGCTAAAGGTTAATGGAACCAAGGGTACGACACAGACTCCAAACAAGCTTGTTGTCCAAAGCGAAATGATATGATGAGGAAGATCGACGTAAGCTTAGCTCATCGTCAAAAATTATGCTCTGGGAAGAGGACCAGGTAGCACAGTTAAAATCGACATGACAAGGATATAGCCAAACAGGCTAGGAATGACGTGATTGAGTTCAAACTCGTAAGTAATGAAGGTTACCAAGAGTTGCTTAATCGCGATGCGGACTCGAGTCAGTTATCAGTGTCTTTGAGTGTTAAATAACTCAGAGCCCGTGAACAATTGGAATCAATGAGAATGTAGCACTTGATGAAGAACTCATAAGAAGTTATGCAGTTCCGTGATAATCTTGAGATACCAAGGGGGTAATACTCGATGACAAATCAAAGTAGAGGTTGGACTGGGGTATTACTCTGTAGAAGACAAGTGCTTAAACTTGCACGAGAAATGGTATTTAAAGGAGAACATGGTCGGAAACCACGATCATAAATGATCAAATCCCAGATATAAGATGAACTTATACCAAGGGAATAGTTATTATTTCAAGAAGCTTCCATGATAGGATCTACATCGTGTCCATGGGCATGAACACAAAGGTTCAAGGTCGACTCCACTTCCTCAATGCATAACCTTCCATTCACTTCTCATTTTTCGAAGAAGTTGTAATGTTTAAATTTTATCTAGCAAAACACTAGAAGAGTATGACTCGTGAAATTTTTCGAGTTCACACATATTAAGGAGGGCATAGGTTCAACCCATCGGGGCTTCTTAGGAACATATACCACAAGCTTCAAGAGTAAATATCACCAGCTCGAAAGCAGAGCATGGTTGGCAAAAGGAGAGGATACAATTTACCAAAGGCATTATGTATCGGAGAAAGAACTCACAAGGTGATTAATTATGAAGGACACTGTCGGATAATAATCCAACAGTGGATATGGCGATCCACAATGGAGTTGATGTGAGTATCGATACCCATCAGAGGAAGAAAGAATGCAAATGCATCGGTTTATAGAACATCTGAATAATTCAACATTTAAATAACAAAGGAATATGATTTTCAAATCAAGGATCAGGAGAAAACTCTTTGATTAATCATGGATAAGTTGAGTAGGCTTAGGGGTACAATCGACGGCAAATTGATTGGTCGATAACTAGCTCAGGTTCAAAATGACATATGAGCTGGAAAGATAATTTATAAGGATCAACCGATGATTGCGGGTACTCGCACTCATGTTGGATCAATAGGATCAAAAAGACAGCGTCAACGGAGACTAATGAATATAGTCAGACATATGGGAAGCATCCATAATGCAAACAGACAAGTATTTGCAGAGTAATAAGCTGCTAAGGATTTTCAGAGGACGGAATAGTATTTTGAAGACTTTTGTGAAACAGAAGAACAACTGGGGAGAAACAAATCCTCGGTATGTGTGAGGATTAATTTGTAGGTGTATTCAGGCGAGAAGAAACTGCAAGGCAGTAGGCACAAGGGATTCTCGGAGCAATAGAGAGAATTTCGGGGTATCTTGTAATAACAAGATCAATGGATAATGATTGTATGAATGGCAAGTGTACGTGGTTATCCATCGGGGTTTACCAATGGAAAGGAATTGCTAAAACGATGGAACCAAGTCTCGAGAGAACATCGTAGAGTATCTTCGGAATCTCCTGGTGTAGCAGGCGAACATCTGTAATAAGGGGCTCTCCGGGAGAAAGTAGTTACGAGAACCTAGAGTCAGATTTAGAAAAATCATTTAACCCGAATAGAAAAGAGATCAGAGTCCCAGAGCAAAGATCGAGGAGTAAAAGATCCTAATACCACCCAAATGGCGACGTGGGCCCATGGGCCGCACAGCCATGTTAGTAAAACAGTTTTCATCGACCAGACTCAACTTCGGCCAAGGAGTTGGAAAGGGGGATTCCTACAGGCAGTCGGCTCTGATACCAACTTGTGACGCCCCCGATTCAATCGTACACTAATCATACACGCATAAGCAATACGATCAAGATCGAGGACTCACGGGAAGATATCACAACACAACTCTAAAACATAAATAAGTCATACAAGCATCATAATACAAGCCGGGGCCTCGAGGGCTCGAATACAAGTGCTCGATCATAGGCGAGTCAAGCGGAAGCAACAATATCTGAGTACGGACATAAGTTAAACAAGTTTGCCTTGAGAAGGCTAGCAAAAACTGGGATACAGATCGAAGAGGCGCATGCCTCCCGCTGAGATCCTCCTAACTACTCACAGTCGCCGTCACGGGCTGCACATAGTAGTAGGCACCTCCGGTGTAGTAGGAGTCGCCGTCGACGGTGGCGTCTCACTGGGCTCCATCGTGCAGTTGCAGCAATCGGGTAGAGATAGGGGGAAAAGGGGAACAAGGCAACCGTGAGTACTCATCCAAAGTACTGCAAGCAAGGAGCTACACTACATATGCATGGATATATGTGTAAAGGGCCATATCGGTGGGTGAACTGCCGAATGCCGTAATAAGAGGGGATAGCTAATCTTGTCGAAGACTACGCTCAGCAGCCTCCGTCTTGCAGCATGTAGAAGAGAGTAGATCAAGTCCTCCAAGTAGCATCGCATAGCATAATTCTACCCGCGATCCCTCCTCATTGCCTGTTAGAGAGCGATCACCGGGTCATATCTCGGCACTTGGAAGGGTGTGTTTTATTAAGTATCCGGTTCTAGTTGTCATAAGGTCAAGGTACAACTCCAAGTCGTCACATTATCGAAGATCACAACTATTCGAATAGATTAACTTCACTGCGAGGGTGCATCACATAACCCAACACGCTTGATCCCATTTGGCGGACACACTTTCACAGGTCTTGCCGTGCGCGGAAAGATTAACACGTCGCAGCCCCACCTAGGCCAACAGAGAGGTCAACACGCGGTCTAAACCTAAGCGCACAGGGGTCCGGGCCCATCGCCTTAGCACACCAGACGCTATGCGTGGCGGCCGGAAGAAGAACTATCCCCTTAATACTTCCAAAGGCGCTGCGTGCCGCTCGGGGCCCGACGTCCGCGAAGGCTTCGGTGATACCACGATGCCGAGTGCTCATATCTTTCCCACGTGGTTGGTTAGTGCGTATAGACCAAATGGCGGACTCGGATCAAATACCAAGATCTCGTTAAGCATGTTAAGTATCCATGAACGCCGACCGGGGCCAGGCCCACCTCACTCCTAGGTGGTCTCAACCTGCCCTGCTCACGCCACAAGTAACGATCGGGGCCGTTGGGGAACCCAGCCCACCTCTCTACCGGGATGGAGCCACCGTCCTTTCAGCCCCATCTCCTAACAGTATCACAGGTAATGTAATAGTGTGAAGTATATAGTATATGCCCGTGATCACCTCCCGAAGTGATCACAGCCCGATAGAGTATAGCAAGGCGCATTTTGACAAGAGTGTAGGGCCACCGATGGAACGCTAGCATCCTATACTAAGCATCGCGGATAGCAGGTAAAGGTAACAACAGTAGTAGCAAGGACAGGCTATGCAGCAGTATAGGATTAACTGAAAGCAGTAACATGCTACACTACTCTAATGCAAGCAGTATAGAGAAGAATAGGCGATATCTGGTGATCAAGGGGGGGCTTGCCTGGTTGCTCTGGCAAGAGAGAGGGGTCGTCAACTCCGTAGTCGTACTGGGTAGCAGCGGCGTCGGTCTCGGTGTCTAGCGGAAGAAGAGGGGAAGAAACAATGAATACAATGCAAACATATGCATGACAAAGCAAAGCGTGATGCTAGGCATGCCCTAACGCAGTTTGAGGTGATGCCAGTGAAGGGGGAAAACATCCGGGAAAGTATTCCCGGTGTTTCGTGTTTTCGGACAGATGAACCAGAGGGGAAAAGTTGCAGGTTTGCTATTCTAGGGATGTGTGGCGGACGAACGGGCTGCATATCCGGATTCGTCTCGTCGTTCTGAGCAACTTTCGTGTACAAAGTTTTTCCATCCGAACTACGGTTTATTTATTATTAATTTTCAGAGATTTTATTCAATTTATAAATTATTATTATTAATTTAATTCGAAAATGGTATTACTGCATCAGCATGACATCACCAGTCAACAGAGGTGTTGACTGGGTCAACGACAGCGTGGGTCCCCATATGTCATTGACTTAGATTAAACATGTTAATTAGCTTAATTTCATTGATTAGGTTAACTAATTTTAATTAGCTTAGCTAAACAGAACTAATTAACTTAATTAATCAACTAATTATTTATATAATATTTATTTATTTATTTTATTAACTTCTTTTTAAAAAAATCGTTCCAGGGGCGTGGGCCCCTTGTGCCATTGGCCCATGGCCAAAGTGGGGTTCAAGGCCGGTGAAGCCCCAACCCGATTGGGCACCGCCTGCAATGGTGTGGGGAGCGCCCGGACGGGCGAGGCTGCCAGCGAGGTTGCGCGCGTGGCGATGCATGGTGGAGTGAGAGCAGGGGAACGACGGCGCGGCAGTAGGGGGGGGGTTATGTCCATGGCCGGGCGCACACAGGGGAGGCCGCGGTCGGCAGCAGCTACAACAGTACACGGGGTAGCGAGCCCGACGTTGACGCGACGGGCGCGACGAGGCGCGTGAGCTGCACGAGGGAGACCGAGAGGAGAAGGGGGGAGGCGCTCACTGGGGCCGTAGGGTTCGGGCAGCGTGCTCGATGGAGGCTCGGGGTGGCCGGAGTCGGAGAGGTGGTCGACGAGGTGCGGGCCGTCGATGACGAAGCGGTCCGGCAGGGCGACCAACATCGACGGGGCACACGGAGGAGCAATGGCGAGCTGCAGGAGGAGGCCGTGGCGTGGGGTGGCCTTCGGCGTCGGCGGGTCGGGGACGCAGGCGAGGTCTGCTGCGCGATGGGCGCCGCGAGGTAGAGGAGGGCGCAGAGGCGGCCTGAGTGGCGCCGGCGCCGCTGCGATGGCCGTGAGCGGAGTGACGGTTTGCCAGATCGGGCGCGGTGCGGGAGGAGGGATCGAGCAGGGCGCCTCCCGAGCACGATCGCGGCGTGAGTGTGTGCGTGTGTTGCGTGTGGTGGCGGCGAGTGAGGCAGAAGATCTCCAGAGGTGTCGCCCCAGCAAACGGCGACGGTGGGGTGGTTCTCCTTGCGGCGGCGGTTGGCGACGGTGACGGTGAAGGGTTGCTGCGAAGGAGAAGGATGCGGGCATCGCGCGGGAGGTGCCGGTGGTGCTGGCGGCTTGCTTGATGGCCGACTAAGGCGGGGCACCGTGACGAAGAAAGTGGACGGGCGGCTCGAGCGAGCACGCCGCGTCGTCGGAGCGCCGCCTCATGACAAGCGTGGAGATCCAGGTGGCGGCGCGAGGACAGCGGGAGAAGCTGCGGGGCGGCATGGTCGGGGCACATCAAGCGCGGGCGCCGCCCCGATCCATAACGTGGGGGGCCTGGCGGCGGCGATGGCTAGTGAGCCCGATCCGATCTGATCGGGGTGGGAGAGGAGAGATGAGGAGTGGGGGAGTGGGGCATGGGGGGTTAGGGTTCGGTTGCCCGTGGGTTGTAGGGGTTCGCGGGCCGAGGGAGGGAGCTGGGCTGGTGGGTCTTGTGACCGGTCAGACCGCTGGTGGGCGAAGCCCTAGGGGCGAGGGGGCTTTCTCCTTTTCTTTGTTTTTTTGTATTTTCTTTTCTATTTTATTTCATTTTAAATCATATAGGCAGTTTATAAAAATGTGTTAAGCTTTATTATAATTACCCTTGTAATACCGGCACCCACGAACATTTTTGTTTCAACTTTTGAAAACTTTTATTGTTGACATTAATTTGAGTTTGAATTTTGAAGCGGTTTCGAATTAACCCGAGATTAACTACAGTGACAGAGGTGACGTGGCACCATTAACGTGAGATTACTGTAGCATGATTATCCGGGCGTCACATCCACGTCTTCATTGGCAAGATCGGCGAATCGGGCCCTGAGCCAGACATCTGCACCGACATCGTCGAGACGGCTCAGCATTCAAGACCCGCCGAGTTCAGCCCGCCATGAATCGTGCCTTCGTGGGATTCATCCATGGAGCGGAATCTAAGGATAGATCGGTATCTGGTGGCGATAAGGTCATCTACTCTAATGGTGAGTCCTCCACCGGTGAGACCGAGTCGTTGTATCAACTGCAAGACGGCCGGCTTGGGGGCTGTTCCGATGGGGACAATATTCTGGACCCCTATGAGCCGCCGAACAGGGTTGCGATCTTTATGGCCGGTTGATAACCCACAAGTATAGGGGATCACAACAATTTTCGAGGGTAGAGTATTCAACCCAAATTTATTGATTCGACACAAGGGGAGCCAAAGAATATTCTCAAGTATCAGCAGTTGAGTTGTCAATTCAACCACACCTGGATAACTTAGTATCTGCAGCAAACTATTTAGTAGCAAAGTAATATGGAAGTAACGGTAATGGTAACAAAAGTAATATTTTTGGGTTTTGTAGTGATTGTAACAGTAGCAACGGAAAAGTAAATAAGCGGAGAACAATATGTGAAAGCTCGTAGGCATTGGATCGGTGACGGAGAATTATGCCGGATATGGTTCATCATGTAACAATCATAACATAGGGTGACACAGAACTAGCTCCAATTCATCAATGTAATGTAGACATGTATTCCGAATATAGTCATACGTGCTTATGGAAAAGAACTTGCATGACATCTTTTGTCCTACCCTCCCATGGCGGCGGGGTCCTAATGGAAACTAAGGGATATTAAGGCCTCCTTTTAATAGAGTACCAGACCAAAGCATTAACACATAGTGAATACATGAACTCCTCAAACTACGGTCATCACCGGGAGTGGTCCCGATTATTGTCACTTGGGGTTGCCGGATCATAACACATAGTAGGTGACTATAGACTTGCAAGATAGGATCAAGAACTCACATATATTCATGAAAACATAATAGGTTCAGATCTGAAATCATGGCACTCGGGCCCTAGTGACAAGCATTAAGCATAGCAAAGTCATAGCAACAACAATCTCAGAACATAGTGGATACTAGGGATCAAACCCTAACAAAACTAACTCGATTACATGATAAATCTCATCCAACCCGTCACCGTCCAGCAAGCCTACGATGGAATTACTCACGCACGGCGGTGAGCATCATGAAATTGGTGATGGAGGATGGTTGATGATGACGATGGTGATGGATTCCCCTCTCCGGAGCCCTGAACGGGCTCCAGATCAGCCCTTCCGAGAGAGTTTAGGGCTTGGCGGTGGCTCCGTATTGTAAAACGCGATGAATCTTTCTCCCTGATTTTTTTATCCCCGAACACGAATATATGGAGTTGGAGTTGAGGTCGGTGGAGCTCCAGGGGGCCCATGAGGCAGGGGCGCGCCCCACCCTCGTGTGGGATGTGGTGGCCCCCGGCCTTGATTCTTTCGCCAATATTTTTAATATTTTCCAAAAATAAGCTCCGTGGAGTTTCAGGTCATTTCTAGAACTTTTGTTTCTGCACATAAATAACACCATGGCAATTCTGCTAAAAACAGCGTTAGTCCGGGTTAGTTCCATTCAAATCATGCAAGTTATAGTCCAAAACAAGGGCAAAAGTGTTTGGAAAAGTAGATACGACGGAGACGTATCAACTCCCCCAAACTTAAACCTTTGCTTGTCCTCAAGCAATTCAGTTGACAAACTGAAAGTGATAAAGAAAAACTTTTACAAACTCTGTTTGCTCTTGTTGTTGTAAATATGTAAAGCCAGCATTCAAGTTTTCAGCAAAGATTATGAACCAAACATATTCACAATAACACTTAGGTCTCATGTTTACTCATATCAATGGCATAATCAACTAGCGAGCAATAATAATAAATCTCGGATGACAACACTTTCTCAAAACAATCATGATATGATATAACAATATGGTATCTAGCTAGCCCTTTACGAAACCATAAAACATAAATGCAGAGCACCTTTAAAGATCAAGGACTGACTAGACATTGTAATTCATGGTAAAAGAGATCCATCATAGTCATACCCAATATAAACTAACAAGATAATGCATGCAAATGACAGCGGTGCTCTCCGGTGGTGCTTTTTAATAAGAGGGTGATGACTCAACATAAAAGTAAATAGATAGGCCCTTCGCAGAGGGAAGCAGGGATTTGTAGAGGTGCCAAAGCTCGATTTTGAAATAGAGATAAATAATATTTTGAGCGGCATACTTTCATTGTCAACATAACAACCAAGAGATGGCGATATCTTCCATGCTACACACATTATAGGCGGTTCCCAAACAGAATGGTAAAGATTTTACCCCCCTCCACCAACAAGCATCAATCCATGGCTTGCTTGAAACAACGACAGCCTCCGACTAACAACAGTTCCGGGGGAGTTTTGTTTGCAATTATTTTGATTTGATTTGCGTAACGCATGGGACTGGGCATCCCGGTGACCAGCCATTTTCTCGTGAGTGAGGAGTGGAGTCCACTCCTCTTGAGAATAACCTGCCTAACATGGAAGATACGGACAGCCCTAGTTGATACATGAGCTATTCGAGCATACAAAACAGAATTTCATTTGAAGGTTTAGAGTTTGGCACATACAAATTTACTTGGAACGGCAGGTAGATACCGTGATATAGGAAGGTATAGTGGACTCATATGGAATAACTTTGGGGTTTAAGGGATTGGATGCACAAGTAGTATTCCCGCTTAGTACAAGTGAAGGCTAGCAAAAGACTGGGAAGCGACTAACTAGAGAGCAACAACAGTCATGAACATGCATTAAAATTAATAAACATTGAGTGCAAGCATGAGTAGGATATAATCCACCATGAACATAAATATCGTGAAGGCTATGCTGATTTGTTTCAACTACATGTGTGGACATGTGCCAAGTCAAGTCACTTAAATCATTCAAAGGAGGATACCACCCCATCATACCACATCACAACCATTTTAATAGCATGTTGGCACGCAAGGTAAACCATTATAAACTCCTAGCTAATTAAGCATGGCATAAGCAACTATAATCTCTAATTGTCATTGCAAACATGTTTATTCATAATAGGCTGAATCAGAACGATGAACTAATCATATTTACAAAAACAAGAGAGGTCGAGTTCATACCAGCTTCTCCCATCTCAATCAGTCCATCATATATACGTCCTTATTGCCTTTCACTTGCACGACCGAACAATGTGAATAATAATAGTGCGTGCATTGGACTAAGCTGGAATCTGCGAGCATTCAATAAGCAGAGAAGACAAGGCAATATGGGCTCTTGGTTAAATCAACAATAATGCATATAAGAGCCACTTCAACAATTTAATCATGGTCTTCTCCTATCGACCCCAAAGAAAAGAAAAGAAATAAAACTATTTACACGGGAAAGCTCCCAACAAGCAAAAGAAGAACATAAAATATTTTTAGTTTTCTTTTAATTATTACTACTACAGCAAGAAAAGTAAACCAATTAAGAGCTATTACTAATTTTTTTGGTTTTCTTAAGGTTTATCGAACACACAAGAAGAAAGCATAAAAAGAAAATAAAATAACATGGATATTACAGTGAAAGAGTATGAGCACCGACATCTAGCAATGAGTGTGTAAACATGAATGTAACGTCAGTGAGAAATACGTACTCCCCCAAGCTTAGGCTTTTGGCCTAAGTTGGTTTATTCCCACAGATGGCCTGGCGGATATCCAAAGTTATAGCTGGGGTCGTACTGAGATGCAGCAGTCATTGCATCATGGGCTGCAGCTTGGAGGCGAGCTATCTCAACCCTCCTCTTATACTCTTCCGCCTCCTCTCTGGTTATAAAATATCTCCCTTTTGCCTGAAAGTCAAAGAAAGTAGAAGCAGGGAGAGCGACGTGATAGTTGCGTGCATCTGTCAAAGATTAGTCGATCTTTGGAGGAACTGATCGTTCCTCTCAACAAAATGATGACGAACCATAGCCTCATAATCCTAATAAGCAGGAGTCAACTCTATATCATCCTCACGTATGATTACACCAAGAAAATCAGCTATTCGGGTTGCATAAATTCCACCAAAGAAATCTCCATTAAATCTATTATGATGCAACCTACGTGCAACAATGGCTCCCAAATTATAATGTTTATCTCCTAACACAGCACTCCTAAGAATACTGAGGTCAGGGATAGACATGTGACATGCTTCATCCTTACCATTTATGCACCTACCTATGAAAAGAGCAAAATAATGTGTAGCAGGAAAGTGAATGCTCCCTATGGTAGCTTGTGCTATGTCTCTAGATTCACCCACAGTTATACTAGCAAGAAAATATCTAAATTCAGATTTGTGAGGTTCACTAGGACTACCCCATTGTGGAAGTTTGCAAGCAGTGGTAAAATCCTCTAAGTCCATAGTATAAGAATTTGCATAAAGATCAAACAAGACAGTTTGAGAATTACGTGAAGATGAAATTTCAAACCTCCTCACAAAGGAACTAGTGAGATAGTGGTACTGACGGCACTTTTCTCCCTCGAAGCTCACAAGATCAGCGTTACACAAATATGCGTTAAGTTCTTCCTTAATTCCTGCTTGATCCATGAAGTCCTCTGAAGGCCATTCACAAGGCCGCACTGGGCGTCCCTTGGTGGTTCATCATCAGCATCACGCATTGCAAGCCTGGGTCCTTGCTTCCTTGAAGAACCACCTTGGTACATTTTCCTAAACATATTTCTTCCTCTGAAAATTTTCTAAAAATTTTAGTAACTTCAAATAAAAGTGAACCAAGCTCAACAAAATTGATAGCAACTACTCCTACAAATGCCTAGAGCCTATATCATGCATTAGAACTACTTGGAACCATATAAATTTGACATGCAAGCTCAAGAACATGGTCACCTAGGAAGCACAAATTTGCAATAAATAAAGCACTAGAACAAAAACTAATTGGAGCAATGGAGGAGTCACATACCAAGGAACAATCCTCCAAAGCATTTTTGTGAGAGGTGCTTTGAGCAAGGAGATCGAAAATCACAGCAAAATGAGCTAGAACTCGTGCTTGAGCTGGATGGTGATATTTTTGGGAGGAAGAAGAAGTGTGTGGTGGCTGGCATAAGTGGAGGGGAGCCACCATGGGCCCACGAGGCAGGGGGCGTGCCCAGGGGGTGGGCGCGCCCTGGACCCTCGTGGCCAGGTGCTTGCTCTCCCTGCTGTGTTCTTAGTGCCAGATATTCTCAAATATTCTAGAAAAAATCATATTAAATTGGCAGGGCATTTGGAGAACTTTTATTTTTGGGGTATTTTTATATTTCACGGATAATTCAGAAAACAGACAGAAAATACTAATTTTACTTTATTTCAACTAAATAACAGAAAGTAAAAGGAGGGTACAGAAGGTTGTGCTTTCTAACTTCATCCATCTCGTGCTTATCAAAAGGAATCTACTAACAAGGTTGATCAAGTCTTGTTAACAAACTCATTTCGAGTAACATGAAAACGGGGAAATTTCGAATAACACTATGTTACCTCAATGGGGATATGAACATCCCCAATAATATGAAAATCATATTTCTTCTTGAAAGTAGGTAGAGGAAATTCAAAACATCCAAAAATAATCGATGGAATTTTTCCAATAGAGTCGATGCTGTGGACTTGAGGTTGTTTCCTCGGAAAGTGTACCGTATGCTCATTACCATTAACATGAAAAGTGACATTGCCTTTGTTACAATCAATAACAGCCCCTGCAGTATTCAAAAAGGGTCTTCCAAGAATAATAGACATACTATCGTCCTCGGGAATATCAAGAATAACAAAGTCCGTTAAAATAGTAACGTTTGCAACCACAACAGGCACATCCTCACAAATACCGAGAGGTATTGCAGTTGATTTATCAGCCATTTGCAAAGATATTTCAGTAGGTGTCAACTTATTCAAATCAATTCTATGATATAAAGAGAGAGGCATAACACTAACACCAACTCCAAGATCACATAAAGCAGTTTTAACATAGTTTCGTTTAATGGAGCATGGTATGGTTGGTACTCCTGGATCTCCTAGTTTCTTAGGTATTCCACCCTTAAAAGTATAATTAGCAAGCGTGGTGGAAATTTCAGCTTCTGGTATCTTTCTTTTATTAGTGACAATTTCTTTCATATACTTAGCATATGGATTCATTTTGAGCATATCAGTTAATCGCATACGCAAGAAGATAGGTCTAATCATTTCAGCAAAGCGCTCAAAATCCCCATCATCCTTTTTCTTGGATGGTTTGGGAGGAAAAGGCATGGGTTTCTGAACCCATGGTTCTCTTTCTTTACCGTGTTTACTAGCAACAAAGTCTTTCTTATCATAACGTTGATTCTTTGATTGTGGGTTATCAAGATCAACAGTAGGTTCAATTTCTACATCATTATCATTACTAGGTTGAGCCTCAACATGAACATCTTCATTAATATTATCACTAGGTTCATGTTCATTACCAGATTGTGTTTCAGCATCGGAAATAGAAATATCATTGGGGTTCTCAGGTGTGTCTACAACAGGTTCACTAGAAGCATGCAAAGTCCTATCATTTTTCTTTTTCTTCTTTTTAGAAGGACTAGGTGCATCAATATTATTTCTCTGAGAATCCTGCTCAATTCTCTTAGGATGGCCTTCAGGATACAAAGGTTCCTGAGTCATTTTACCAGTTCTAGTAGCCACTCTAACAGCATAGTCATTATTCTTACTATTCAATTCATTGAGCAAATCATTCTAAGCTTTAATTACTTGTTCTACTTGAGTGGTGACCATAGAAGCATGTTTACTAATGAGTTTAAGTTCACCTTTAACTCTAGACATATAATCACCCAAGTGTTCAATCATATAAGCATTTTGTTTTAATTGTCTACCAAAATAAGCATTAAAATCTTCTTGCTTAACCATAAAGTTATCAAACTCATCCAGACAATGGCTAGCAAACTTAGTAGGAGGGACTTCAACTTTATCATATCTATAGAGAATTTACCTTCACTACCTGTGTAGGGTTATCCAGACCATGTGTTTCTTCAATAGTGATGGATTAAGATCATATATTTCTTCAACAAGCGGTAAATTAAGACCATGTATTTCTTCAATAGGTGGTAAATTCTTAACATCTTCAGCTTTAATACCCTTTTCTTTCATAGATTTCTTTGCCTCTTGCATATCTTCAGGACTGAGAAATAGAACACCCCTCTTCTTCAGAGTTGGTTTAGGAATAGGCTCAGGAATTGGATCAGGAAGTGTCCAATTATTTTCATTTATCAACATATTATTCAATAGAATTTCAGCTTCATCTGGTGTTCTTTCCATGAAAACAGAACCATCACAACTATCCAGGTGGTCTCTGGAAGCATCGGTTAGTCCATTATAAAAGATATCAAGTATTTCATTTTTCTTAAGAGGATGATCATGCAAAGCATTAAGTAATTGGAGAAGCCTCCCCCAAGCTTGTGGGAGACTCTCTTCTTCAATTTGCGCAAAATTATATATATCCCTTAAAGCAGCTTGTTTCTTATGAGCGGGAAATATTTAGCGGAGAAGTAATAAATCATATCCTCGGGACTACACACACAACCGTGATCAAGTGAATTAAACCATATCTTAGCATCACCCTTTAATGAGAACGGAAATATTTTAAGGATATAAAAGTAGCGAGTTCTCTCATCATTAGTGAACAGGGTGGCTATATCATTTTATTTAGTAAGATGTGCCACAACAGTTTCAGATTCATAGCCATAGAAAGGATCAGATTCAACCAAAGCAATTATGTCAGGATCAATAGATAATTCATAATCTTTATCAGTAATGGAGATAGGTGAAGTAGCATAAGCAGGATCATATTTCATTCTAGCATTAAGAGTTTTTGTTTCAGCTTAGCAAATAATTTCTTAAGATCATTCCTATCATTGCAAGCAAGAAAGTCTCTAGCAGTTTCTTCATCCATAACATAGCCCTCGTGCACAACATGCAATTCATATTTATTGGGAGAGCCTTCATCATCACTTTCATCAATATTACCGGTTTCAATAATTTCATTCTCTCTAGCCCTAGCAAGTTGTTCATCAAGAAATTCACCAAGTGGCACAAAGAGTATCAAGCATAGAAGTAGTTTCATCATAAGTGTCATGCATAGCAGAAGTGGCATCATCAATAACATGTGACATCTCAGAATTAATAGCAGAAGCAGGTTTAGGTGTCGCAAGCTTACTCAAAACAGAAGGTGAATCAAGTGCAGAGCTAGATGGAAGTTCCTTACCTCCCCTCGTGGTTGAGGGATAAATTTTTGTTTTCTCGTCTTTCAAGTTCCTCATAGTGACCAGAAGATATAAATCCCAAGTGACTCAAAGAATAGAGCTATGCTCCCCGGCAACGGCGTCAGAAAATAGTCTTGATAACCCACAAGTATAGGGGATCGCAATAGTTTTCGAGGGTAGAGTATTCAACCCAAATTTATTGATTCGACACAAGGGGAGCCAAAGAATATTCTCAAATATTAGCAGTTGAGTTGTCTATTCAACCACACCTGGATAACTTAGTATCTGCAGCAAAGTATTTAGTAGCAAAGTAATATGGAAGTAACGGTAACGGTAACAAAAGTATTATTTTTGGGTTTTGTAGTGATTGTAACAGTAGCAACGGAAAAGTAAATAAGCGGAGAACAATATGTGAAAAGCTCGTAGGCATTGGATCGGTGATGGAGAATTATGCCGGATGCGGTTCATCATGTAACAATCATAATATAGGGTGACACAAAACTAGCTCCAATTCATCAATGTAATGTAGGCATGTATTCCAAATATAGTTATACGTGCTTATGGAAAAGAACTTGCATGCCATCTTTTGTCCTACCCTCCCGTGGCGGCGGGGTCCTAATGGAAACTAAGGGATATTAAGGCCTCCTTTTAATAGAGTACTGGACCAAAGCATTAACACATAGTGAATACATGAACTCCTCAAACTACGGTCATCACCGGAGTGGTCCCGATTATTGTCACTTGGGGTTGCGGATCATAACACATAGTAGGTGACTATAGACTTGCAAGATAGGATCAAGAACTCACATATATTCATGAAAACATAATAGGTTGAGATCTGAAATCATGGCACTTTCGGGCCCTAGTGACAAGCATTAAGCATAGCAAAGTCATAGCAACAACAATCTCGTAACATAGTGGATACTAGGGATCAAACCCTAACAAACTAACTCGATTACATGATAAATCTCATCCAACCCATCACCGTCCAGCAAGCCTATGATGGAATTACTCACGCATGGCGGTGAGCATCATGAAATTGGTGATGGAGGATGGTTGATGATGACGATGGCGATGGATTCCCCTCTCCGGAGCCCCGAACGGACTCTAGATCAGCCCTCCTAAGAGAGTTTAGGGCTTGGCGGCGGCTCCGTATCGTAAAATGCGATGAATCTTTCTCCCTGATTTTTTTCTCCCCCAACACGAATATATGGAGTTGGAGTTGAGGTCGCTGGAGCTCCAGGGGGCCCACGAGGCAGGGGGCACGCCCAGGGGGGCAGGCGCGCCCCCACCCTCGTGGACATGTGGTGGGCCCACTGGCCTTGATTATTTCGCCAATATTTTTAATATTTTCCAAAAATAAGCTCCGTGGAGTTTCAGGTCATTCCGAGAACTTTTGTTTACGCATAAATAACACCATGGCAATTGTCTTTGAAACAACGTCGATCCGGGTTAGTTCCATTCAAATCACACAAGTTAGAGTCCAAAACAAGGGCAAAAGTGTTTGGAAAAGTAGATCTGACGGAGACGTATCACCGTATTACCACAGTGCTTGAGGACTCACGATCGCGGCAACGATAATGTCCGGTCGTGGCAGCGGTTCTTGCCGGGGCAGGAGGTCCTGTGCGCCTACCGGCTTAGGTCTTAACTGACTTGCTGGACAAACTGACAACATTCTTAACTGCTACCTCTTGAGCATGCGTTGGTTTTCCCTTGAAGAGGAAAGGGTGATGCAACAAAGTAGCGTAAGTATTTCCCTTAGTTTTTGAGAACCAAGGTACCAATCCAGTAGGAGGATACACGCAAGTCGCCTTGTACCTACACAAACAAATAAGAACCTTGCAACCAACGCGATAAAGGGGTTGTCAATCCCTTCACGGCCACTTGCAAAAGTGAGATCTGATAGAGATGATAAGATAAATATTTTTGGCATTTTTATGATATAGAATGGAAAGTAAAGATTGCAAACTAAAATAGATTGGAAACTTATATGATGGAAAATAGACCCGGGGGCCATAGGTTTCACTAGTGGCTTCTCTCAAGATAGCATCTGCGGTGGGTGAACAAATTACTGTCGAGCAATTGATAGAAAAGTGCATAGTTATGAGAATATCTAGGAATGATCATGTATATAGGCATCACGTCCGCGACAAGTAGACCGAAACAATTTTGCATCTACTACTATTACTCCACACATCAACCGCTATCCAGCATGCATCTAGAGTATTAAGTTCATAAGAACAGAGTAACACATTAGGAAAGATTACATGATGTAGAGGGATAAACTCAAGCAATATGATATAAACCCCATCTTTTTATCCTCGATGGCAACAATACAATACGTGTAGTTTCCCTTTACATCGGGATCGAACAGCAACGCAAGATTGAACCCAAAGCTAAGCACTTCTCCCATTGCAAGAAAGATCAATCTAGTAGGCCAAACCAAACTGATAATTCGAAGAGACTTGCAAAGATATCAAATCATACATAAAAGAATTCAGAGGAGATTCAAATATTGTTCACAGATAATCTTGATCATAAACCCACAATTCATAGGATCTCGACAAACACACCGCAAAAAGAATTACATTGAATAGATCTCCAAGAGAATCAAGGAGAACTTTGTATTGAGATCCAAAGAGAGAGAAGAAGCCATCTAGCTAATAACTATGGACCCGAAGGTCTGTGGTAAACTACTCACACATCATCGGAGAGGCTATGGTGTTGATGTAGAAGCCCTCCGTGATCGATTCCCCCTCCGGCAGAGTGCCGAAAAAGGCCCCAAGATGGGATCTCACGTGTACAGAAGGTTGCGGCGGTGGAAATAGGGTTTCGTGGTGCTCCTGGATGTTTTCGGGGTATATGAGTATATATAGGCAAAAGTAGTCGGTTGGGGGAGCCACGAGGGGCCCACGAGGGTGGGGGGCGCGCCTACCCCTTGGGCGCTGATACGTCTCCGTCGTATCTACTTTTCCGAACACTTTTGCCCTTGTTTTGGACTCTAACTTGCATGATTTGAATGGAACTAACCCGGACTGACGCTATTTTTTCAGCAGACTTTCCATGGTGTTATTTATGTGCAGAAACAAAAGTTCTCGGAATGACCTGAAACTCCACGGAATGTCTATTTGGAAATAATAAAAAATCCTTGCAAAAGATGAAGACCAGGGGGCCCACACCCTGTCCACGAGGGCGGGGGCGCGCCCTCCCCCCTAGGGCGCGCCCTCTACCTCGTGGGCCCCCTAGAGCTCCTCCGACCTCAACTCCAAATCTATATATTTTCTTTCGAGAAGAAAAAAACCAGAGAGAAGAATTCATCGCGTTTTACGATAAGGAGCCGCCGCGAAGCCCTAAAACCTCTGGGGAGGGCTGATCTGGAGTCCGTTCGGGACTCCGGAGAGGGGGATTCGTCGCCGTCGTCATCATCAACCATCCTCCATCACCAATTTCATGATGCTCACCGCCGTGCGTGAGTAATTCCATCATAGGTTTGCTGGATGGTGATGGGTTGGATCAGATCTATCATGTAATCGAGTTAGTTTTGTTAGGGTTTGATCCCTAGTATCCACTATGTTCTGAGATTGATGTTGCTATGACTTTGTTATGCTTAATGCATGTCACTAGGGCCCGAGTGCCATGATTTCAGATCTGAACCTATTATGTTTTCATGAATATATGTAAGTTCTTGATCCTATCTTGCAAGTCTATAGTCACCTACTATGTGTTATGATCCAAGCAACCGGCAAGTGACAATAATCGGGACCACTCCCGGTGATGACCATAGTTTGAGGAGTTCATGTATTCACTATGTGCTAATGCTTTGTTCCGGTACTCTATTGAAAGGAGGCCTTAAGATCCCTTAGTTTCCGCTAGGACCCCGCTGCCACGGGAGGGTAGGACAAAAGATGTCATGCAAGTTCTTTTCCATAAGCACGTATGACTATGTTCGGAATACATACCTACATTACATTGATGAATTGGAGCTAGTTCTGTGTCACCCTATGTTATGATTTTTACATGATGAACCGCATCCGGCATAATCTCCATCACCGATCCAATGCCTACGAGCTTTTCACATATTGTTCTTCGCCTATTTACTTTTCCATTGCTACTGTTACAATCACTAGAAAACACCAAAAATATTACTTTTGCTACCGTTACTTTTGTTACCGTTACCACTACTTCCATACTACTTTGCTACTAAATACTTTGCTGCAGATATTAAGTTAACCAGGTGTGGCCGAATTGACAACTCAGTTGCTAATACTTGAGAATATTCTGTGGCTCCCCTTGTGTTGGGGATACAACTACTGAGCGTGAACCGCCCCGAAGGGGCCGGTTTACCCTCGTCCATGATTCAGGCCCACGGAGGAGGCCTGGAGCCCAGAGGCGAATTAAGGTCCATTTAGGTAAACCGCCTTAGTATCGTAACTTGTGTTGTAAGTTAAGAAAGGAGAGACCGAGTCGGACACTTGTATGAGCCGGATCGGGACTCTGTAGACCGGCCGGGCATCAACCCGTGTATATAAGGGGACGACCCGGCGGCGAGTTAGGGGAGAGAATTCGAGGCTAAGGCAAAGCTATTGCTCCCTAGTCGCCGAAATCATATCAATCACATCACAATCGGACGTGAGCTTTTACCTTCATCGAAGGGCGAACCAAAGATAATTCCGTGTCTTGTGTCCGCTTTAACCCCTCTAGGTTAACCCGCACGATGGCCCTACGACTAAGTCCTTTCATGAGGACATCTGCCGTGACAATTCCACGACAGCTTGGCGCCCACCGTGGGGCTATCGCACGATGGTTTGATGATCTTAGAGGGCAAGTTCAAGGACTCGAAGGTTATCTGGTGGGCGGATGACTAAGAGTCGTCGCGGCAAGCTCTACATCGACGATGCGGATCGGGGCCCCGAGGCGGCTCGCTGGAGTACGGGTACCGGGTCCCTTTTGGCGGCATACACGCGTGTTCATCGGCAAGATCGGCGAGCCGGGGCTGGGCAGACGGCCTGACCGACCTCGCCGAGACGGCTCAGCTGGCGAAGAAGAGTCCTGCCCTAGCTAAACCGGGCGGGCATGTTTTCGTGGGAGTCTTCCACGGAGGCTACGAGGACGGATCAGCATCTGGTGATTTAAATCGTTGTCTACTCTGGCGATTTAATCGCCGGCAGGAGAAAGCGAGTCTCTATACCATTGCAAGATGGCGGATCGGGGCTGTTCCGACGGTGAGAGTATTCCGGATCCTTCGATCTACCCAACCGGGTTGGGATCTTCATGGCGATGCGTGACGGCGCTTCACTCTTCGACCATGGCGCCCACGGTCGCCCGGTTCAACAGCGGTGATGGCAGCCGAGGAAGGAGGCCCTGTCATCGCCCGGCTCAAGTTTTGTCGAGCTTTTTGACGTTGGCTGTGCTCATGGCGGCAGGCTAATCCGCTGGATCAGGACCTGCACAACGCGGAGATTGCAAAGGTGAGAGAACAGATCACTAAAGCTAAAGTGGACCTGGCAAACATGACGTGAGGATGGCGGCCGAGCGGCCGCTTTGGATGCATGTGCTTATAGGCTCATGCTGGATCGAGGCCGCGTCGCATGAAGTCATGAAAAGGAAGTACAGGTCTCGCTTACCTTCGGTTTTCGAGGGAAGAGAGCTTTTCAATACCCTGTAAGGGACCAGAACCCGGCCGCGCGGTAAACCGCCGGAAGCACTGGACGGCCGCACCGGTTCAGCCCGTGTGATGGATCTACCTCGCCATCATACCGGCGCCCAGACCGTCGTGACGCCTCGGGTCACTACTCCAACCCGATGGATAACCTCGTGGCGGCTGCGGCGCGGTTGGAGGCGATTCCGATTGAAGGCGATTCACCACAGCGGTAGAGACACGCCGGGTTAAGGAGCTCCTCGGGGCGGCCTGGCTCAGCAAGAAGCGTATTCATACAGTCGGGATCGGATCCACTCCACCCCCCGCCCAAGCCGGAGCTATAGCCGACGCGTCGACGAACCGGCCGTGTCAAGCAATGCGCAGCGTGGTCCGCCTCGCGGCAACAATCCGGCGGGCGGCTTTGAGGATGCTCAAGTGGTAGTGGACCGCGCCAGGGCACGTAGGGGGAGCCGAGTTAGCGGCACAAGCGGAGGATCATCCGCTCGCGCCCGGTTCGTCTGACCATCTTCAAACCGGGGTCACGTCTGGTTCTTTTGGGGGTGCCTTGCCTCGCCCCTGCTTTACGTAACGTGCGCTTGCCCAAGGACTTCAAGGGGCCGCGCAAGGTGTCCAATTATATCGCCGATTTGGCTCGTAAGCATGGATAGAAAGCTATGAGATGGCCATGGAGATGCTAGATGTGGAGGAAGCCGCATGTGCGAAATACTTCACAATGATGTTGGAAGGAACGACCGGACTTGGTTGAAAAATTTGCCGCTAACTCTATCAGTTCGTGGACCCGATTGCGAACCCGATTCATTCAAAATTTCAAAGACACCTGTAAGCAGCCCATGTCTGTGGTGGATTTAGCAGCTTGTGTCCAGCGGAGGGAGAATCCACAACCCATTGGGTGCGCCTGCTTTGGAAGTTTTACATTCTTGGACCGGATCAACCCCGATTCCGCGATCTTGACCTTGGAAGCCAATTGCGGTTCGAGCCATTGAAATTGAAGTGGGCCGCATGAAGCGTTTTGCCATGACATGGGCACTCTAATGGGCGTTTTGGTAAAGTACGCCGATTCGATAGTACCAAGGATCCCGAATCTGAGAACGATGAAGTGGGGAAGGGAAAAGCAGCGGCAACTCCGGGGCCAACAGATCATTCGGCTCAAGGTGCAATGGAGGGAACAAGCGTAGCGAACGGCAACATGGGCTTTGTGGTTAACACCAACGCTGCAGACAAGGGTCGGGCGCATAGGGGTAGGCAGCCAAACCGGGCGGTCACAATCCGGATCGCTTTGAATTTCATATTGAATCAACTCTTGTCCGAAGCATGGGACGAAGGAGGCACCGCGAACCACCTTTGGAAGGATTGTTACATTATGCAGAATTCAAAACTCCAACTCTTTCCGGTATGATCAAGGGCCAGCGGCGGTTCAGAGTCCGCCCGGAAGTTCTGATGGAGGAAATTCCGGCCCGTGATTCGGTGGTAATCCGGGCGGGCAAGGCAATCAGAATAATCAAAGTAATCGTAACAATGTAACAATCGTAACCAAGGGGTTACAATCAACAACAGCAGCAGCCGGGTTATCAAAGTAACCCAAAGCATTGAACGGTGGATGCGACCACGCCTTTACCACCAGCTTGGATAGACGAGGACCGAAAACTTCGTAAGCGGGCGGTCGGCGTTGTTGAACCGGCTGCTGCGCCAGACATTACCTACGCTGGTCCGAGCAACCGATCGTGTGGGCAGAGAGGACCATCCTCCCGGGTTTACGATCCGGTCAGCTAGCCCTGGTGGTGGCACCCGGTAGGAGGTACAAGTTTACCAAGGTTCTTATGGATGGAGGAAGCAGCATCAACATCACGTACTACGAGACCTTCCGGCGTATGGGGTTGATTTGATAGGCATCTTAGGCCATCCAAAGACAAGTGTTTCACGGAGTGGTGCACGGCAAGTCGGGCGTACCGGTCGGTAAGATAGCTCGAGGTGACCTTTGGGGACGAACATGACTCGGATCGTAAACATTGACATTTGAGGTGGTGAAAATTCAAAGCCCTTACCACGCCCTCTTTGGGCGGCCGGGTTTATGCTAAATTTATGGCACGGCCCTGTTATGTTTACTTATAGCTGAAAATGCCGGGTCACAAAGGAACGATAACGGTTCATGGGAGCCACGGATCGCTTTGGAGTGCGAGGAAGGTGATGCGGCTTACGCAGAAGTCGGTTTGTGCCATCAAGAGCTAAAATATTATAGAGACAATGTTGATCCGGCGGATATGACCCCTTTGAAGAAGCCAACTACGAGCATGATCCGGACTTGAAGTTCAAATCGGTGAGGACGAAGCTTGTTGATTTTGTGCCGGCGATTCGTCCAAGCAGTTCACCATCGGTGCCAACTTGGATCCTAAATAGGAAAGCGCGCTCATCGAAGTTCATCCGTGAGAATCGGACATTTTTGCATGGAAGCCTTCGACATGCCAGTGTACCGAGGGAACTCGCTGAGCACACTCTCAATGTTGACCCAAAATACAAACCGTAAAGCAGTTTCTTCGCCGGTTTAATGAGGAAAAGGCAAGGCCATCGGAGAAGAAGTTGCTAGGCTCTTGGCAGCAGGGTTTATCGTCGAAGTCTTTCATCCAGAGTGGCTTGCCAATCCGGTGTTGGTTCTTAAGAAGAATGGCACTTGGCGCATGTGTGTGGATTACAGATCTCAACAAGGCACATCCGGTGATCCTTTCGCCCTCCCGCATTGACCAGATTATTGATGCTACGGCGGGTTGTGAGCGTTTGAGCTTTTTGGATGCGTACTCGTTATCATCGATTAAGATGGCAGTGAAGGACCGGAGAAGACATCGTTTATCACCCCTTTGGAGCCTTCGCTATGTATCTATGCCTTTTGGACTCAAGAGCGCCTAAGCGACTTATCGGCGTTGCGTTCAGAGTTGCTTACCGAACAGATCGGCCGTAACGTGCATGCTTATGTGGATGATATCGTGGTTAAGACAAGGAAGAAGGAAACCTTGATTGAGGATCTAAAGGAAACCTTTGACAACTTGCGGGTGTACAAGATGATGCTCAACCCGGCCAAGTGCGTTTTTGGTGTTCCGGCAGGCAAGTTATTGGGTTTTCTCATGTCCAACAGGGGGATCGAAGCTAATCCGGAAAAAATTACGGCTATCACCTCTTTGGCTAAGCCGAAGTGCATCAATGACGCCCAGCCGCTTGGCAGGCCGGATTGCTGCGCTAAGCTGGTTTATCGCCCGCCTAGGGCGAGAAGGCCATTCCTTTGTACCGGATGTTGAAGAAAACGGATCGCTTTGTCTCGAGTTCACCACGATGAAGCATTGGAGGATTTGAAGCGGCAGTTGGCCAACCCGCCGGTTCTAGCTGCCCCCATTGACAAAGAGCCGCTGCTGCTATATGTTGCTGCTAATGCCAGGGCAGTTAGCGTGGCTATCGTGGTGGAGCGGAAGGAGGCAGGGAAGGAGTATCCGGTTCAACGGCCCGTTTATTACATCAACAGGTCCTCATTGAGTCTAAACAGAGATATCCGCATTGGCGAAGGCTGGTATCTTGAGGTTTTTATGGCAAGCCGGAAGCTAAGGCAATATTTCCAAGGGCACCCCATCACACGATGGTCGATTCGGCTCCCTTGGGCGATATCATACGTAACCGGAAGCGACTGGCGGATTGCTAAGTGGGCTATAGAACTTAAGCATACGGTTTAAGATATGTGCCTCGGACGGCCGTGAAAATCTCGTGCACTTGTGGATTTCATTAATGATTGGACGGAGTTGCAAGCGCTGAAGAGAAGCCGGATCATACCTATTGGACCATCCACTTTGATGGGTCCAGCAATTGGAGGGCTCGGGGTCGGAGTCGTATTAACTTCCCCACGAGGTGACAAGTTCTATTGTTCTCCGCCTAATGTTCCCTTGTACTAACAATGCAGCTGAGTATGAAGCTTTGCTCCATGGTCTCCGGATGGCTAAGGGAATGAATCTCAGCCGGGTTAAATGCTTTGGTGACTCGGACTTGGTGGCCCAACAAGTATCAGTACTTGGGATTCCAAAGATCCACTCATGGCTGCATATCGTCGGGAGGTGGATGTCGCTGCGAGGACATTTTAAAGGATATCAGGTGGACCATGTGGATCGTCGGAAGAACGGCGGCCGATGCTTTAAGCCGGCTGGGCTCTCAACGTAAACCGGTCCCGCCTAACGCCTTCCTTGATGTACTGCACAATCCGTCAGTTAAGCTTTCTGATGAAATTGATTTGGCTATCCCTGATCCGGAGGCTCAATTGGTGGCGGCCCTGCATGTCACTCCGGATTGGACGCTCCCTTATTTGGCATACATGAACCGGGGCGAGTTACCAGAAGATGAGACGTTGGCCCGACAGATAGTTCGGCGGTCTAAGTCTATGACCATTGTTAATGGCGAGTTGCACCATTGCAGTGTGTCGTATGCGTTTCAGCGTTGTGTGTCCCCTGAAGAGGCCTGTGAGATATTGCGAGAGATCCATGAAGGGGATTGTGGTCACCACGCGGTTCAAAGTCCTTGGTGGCCAAAGCGTTCCGCCATGGTTTCTATTGGTTGACCGCCCATGCCGGCGCGGAGGATCTGGTCAGACGATGTGATGGTTGCCAAAAGTTCTCTAGGCATGCTCATGTGCCAGCCCAAGAATTGAGGATGATTCCAATTACTTGGCCGCTTATGCACTTGGGGCTGGATATGGTTGGACCTTTCAAAAGGTCCAAGGACAAAAAGACCCACTGTTGGTGGCGGTTGATAAATTTACCAAGTGGGTTGAGGCAGAGCACATTAGCAAGTGTGATGCGCCACGGCGGTTCAGTTCATCAAAAAGGTGATTTTCGGTTTGGGTTTCCACACGGATCATCACGGACAATGGCACCAATTTGTCCAAAGGAGCTATGAAGGAATTTTGTGAACGAGAGCACATCCGCTTGATGTTTCTTCCGTAGCCCACCCGCAATCCAATGGTCAAGCGGAACGAGCTAATCAGGAGATCTTGAAAGGTATCAAACCCGACTTATGGTCCCTTTAGAGAGGACGCCGGGTTGTTGGGTGGAAGAGCTACCATCGGTGATATGGAGTATAAATACTACCCCAACCGATCCACTGGATACACGCCGCTCTTTTTTATGGTCTATGGAGCGGAGGCGGTCCTTCCCAGCCGATATCCGCCACGACTACTCGCCTCGAGTGGCAGCTTATGTTGAGGCAGATAGCGAGGCGCAGCGACAAGACGATTTGGATCGACCGATGAAGAGCGCCGATATGGCAGCTGCTCATTCGGGCGGTTTACCAGCCAGGATCTTCGTCGGTATCACAGCCGGCGGGTTAAAACCGTAACCTTTCAGAAGGAGACTTAGTGCTGCGCTCATTCAAGACCGTAAAGATATGCACAAGCTATCCCCACCTTGCGAGGGGCCTTTTGTGGTCAAGAAGAATCTATACAACGGTCCTACTATCCGATTGATGTTCGAGAGCGAAAGGACTCACGCACGTCAGAGGAGGAGACCAACAGGCCGTGGAACATAGCTCATCTTCGGCCTTATTATACCTGAGCCATCGGCTCCACTTATGTACATATTATGAATAAAGGCAATAAACCGGATCCTCGGCTAAAGCGGGGTATCTGTTCTGTATCAAAGTCCAGTTTGGGTACATGGAGATGCTGTCGTGAAGCGGCCTCCGGTTTAACCCTTGGCCTTGCTTTTGTGAAATTTTTGTCACTTGGGGGCTTGGTCGTGTCCGAACCAATGCAACACCTCTTGGCGTGCTTAAAGCCACCAGATCATTTGGGGCTTGGTCGTGTCCCGAACCAATGCAACACCTCTTGACAAAGCGAAAAGCCACCGCATCATTTGGGGACATGGTCACGTCTGAACCGATCACGCCTCTTGGTCGGCCTAAGGCCATAGAATCACTTGGGGCTTGGTCGAACCCGAACCAATGCAATGCCACTTGATCGGCGTAATGCCACGATGTCGCTTGGGAACTCGCTGACTTGAACCATCGCTACACCTTATAGGGAGCTTGGTCCCGTCTGACCATGGTAACGCCCATCTCGATCAGCTCAATAAAGCCTCTTCTTGCAAACAGTCTTTGTTATTGTTTTTTGCTTCCATGTGTTTTTTATACATATAATTTGGCTTTTGTTTGTTGTCTTAAACCGACAAACCTTCTTTTAACCGTATTCAAGTTTTCAGAATTTGGTCCATTTTTAAATCCGGCGATTGATTGTTCCGGATTGATTTTGCTGTTAACATCCCATTATGGAGTAACAGGGGGCTTATCATGTTCGACACGATTTACACGGTAAATCGGTATTATACATTAATGTGGATTGTTCTCCTTTGACGGTGATGGTTTATAAAGCCTCCGCTTCAGATTGGCTAAAGCCACCGTGTGCCCGACAATCGCAGGTATGTTTGTATCACAAATTTTTCTTATATAAATATATTGGCATCACAATCCGGCCGAGGCGCAAGCCGCCATGGCGGGTTAAGAATTTGTGATTACGGGCAAAATATGTTGAAGGATTCACTACTTCAAAACCAAAGTATCCGCACCACCATGCAAAAGTTTACAGACCGAGGTTGTAACGACATTGTTCAAAACAAAGTACCGACTATCCTATTACAAAGCCTTTTGAGGCCCAAATAGCTTCATGTGGGGTTATGCTTTGAAGCGGGAGGCGCCACCCGGCTTAACGAATTACGCTGCTTCGCCGGGTTGACGTGAGGTAGAGGGGCGCCGACGCCGGTTCAACTTCTTCTTCTTCCTCACCCAAAGCCCGAAGTCATTGGTAGACCAGTCAATCCGGTTAAGGCCCGAAGACAGCTTCTTCACTTATCACCAGCCCGGATCAACGCTGTGGGCATAAGTGTGCTTACGGATTGGGGAACAAGGCTCGCACTTCGTGGATGACAAAATCCACCCGCTTGTTGTTACGCCATAAAAGGAGCGGTGAACCGTCAAACGTTGGCTTCACCGCCAGCTTGACTCGCCAATGGACGATTTCCTTTGTGATCCGCTTCAGTATGCCGTTATCAAAGGCTTCACCATTCTCTTGAGCGTTAGGGGAAACCTTTGGCTATGTCACCGGATCAAGATCTCGCTATCCACGCCTTGGCGCTGCCGCGAGCGCAAGAAGGTGCCAGCCGAGCCGCGGATCGCTTCAACTCTTTGCTGCCCCGAACCATGGACAACCGGTCCAGGTTTCTCTCGATCGTGGACGGCGCTGCGTGTTGTCGTATGATGTAGCACAGATGACTTCATTGGGCGCCGGTATACAACTGCTCAATCAGCGATAAGCGGCCTTGAGCTTTCTTCCGCACATCGAGCCCATATGTGCAATACGCTTACTCGCACCGGTTTAAGACAACTCAGGATAAACCGCGGAAATATCAAAATTAAGATAGTCGCGTGCATAGTTTCTTACCAAAGACGGCAGAGGTCATGGCATGCACATGGCGCTTTGAGTCCTGTAAAGCTCTTCACCACCGTTTAAGGGTTGCTTAAGCTTCTTCCGCCTGCTTTTTTCAAACCGCCTTCTCGGTGTCCCAGCTTGTCTTGTTCGGATTTATACCACTCCTTCAGTTGTTCCATAGTGGCCAAGGTCGTTCTCAATTCGCCCTGGCCTTAGTGGTTTCTACTTGTCGAAGTCTCCGCATTGGCTCGCAGTGTCTTTGAGTTGCACGCTTTGGTCGCCTATTTCATTCCTGTAACAAAGGAAGCATGTTAGGTGTCTCATTATCAAGTCCCAAGCTCAATATACATATTCACCTTGGCACTTGGGGGCTAATGGCTAATTGATCTCGGGGCCACATTTGGGTATGTAAATTAAGTCCCGGTTTAACTATGCTAAGTTGAACCGACCCTTGGGGCTACTATACAGCTAAAGTACAGGAAAGACATAATTCATTACCTCATAGCGGTCCTTCATCCGGGTTTACTGCACCAGCTTCAAGGTCACGGCCGGTATAGAGCCGGGTTCAAACCCGAGTGCAGTTCTTGGGCGAGAAGTTGTCGTAGTCGACAGTCTGCTTTTGCCTTTATCTTTACTCATGGCGGCCGACTCGCCTCTTGGCACTATGTTTTGTTAAAGCGACCGTTGGCTAGGAGCAGCGTAGCCGCGCCTCGCCACAATAACATCGCCATTTTCGCGGTCTTCTTTGGGCTGGATGCTTGCTTACTCGCTCGGGCGGTTCAACTATTACGACTCGCCTATCGGCGGGTTTGGTGGAGCAGCCGTGAAGTTTCCATTTGGACCTCCGGTTCAGCTTCCGGCGGATCAGCAAGATCGTTTTTGTACAACTCGCCGTAGCTATCCTTGGCGCATTTCAGATTTTCGTGGGTTTGTTCCGGTCTTTATCGGATCAACATCCGCAGAGGGTCAAGGGTTTTCGCTTTCTTACTCAAGCGAGCCTTGGTGCTGCAATGTTCGTAATTGATTAAGGCAAATCAACCAAGGCAGTTGTAAATCGAATCGATGGACAGCAGCTACATACCCTGCAGCAACTTTAAGTGGAGGCAGCTATGCGTGGTTGATGAACCGCCAGAGGAGTTGGAAGAGGCCCGATAATTCGGGTCGACGGATTGAGAGGACATCGAAGAAACCTTTTAAGGATAACGCTTTTCAGAGAACAAGTCACCTCTCGACGATGCTTCCGGTTGGTGTATCCGGTAAACCGGAGGAGAGAATCATGACCATCGTGCCGGGTTGTACGGGCGCCTTTTAGCCCGGGCTGTGTTCTTCGTGATAAGCATAGGAATGAGATTTTTCACTCTTCCAACGGGCGCGACGAATTCTTTTAACCGACACGCAGGCTCGGGTCAAGAAAGAAGGATTACCTCAAAATGGTCGGCATGGCTGGCTTCGCATCATCCTCGGGAATTAAATTTGTCGTTGAAGGGAAGAATAAAGAGGGATAAATCATAAGAAGAAATACAAGGAGGAGAGCCGGTTTACGGCGGCTCCCTCGTAAGGATATCAAGTTTTACCTCACCAGATTCTTCTTCTTCCGCGGATCAAGACCCGACGGTTTTCTTGCCACCTTTTTTGGTAGCCTTGGACTTTATACGCGAGCTCGGCCGGTTTGGTCCGCTCTCGTATGAGCTGTCACCATGAGGTAGCAAGGATTAATGAATATCAACAAAATGTTAAAAGCCCGAAAAGCGGTGAGCAAAGTTCTTACCGCAGGTGGCGGGTTGGCAACACGTAATCTGAGCCAACCCGTTAGGGCTGCGCAGACGGAGATTGGTTCATCAAGCATCTTTTTACAGCCTCAGAACCTCAATTTCAGTTATTGGTAATTCGTGACGCCTTTGAGGGTCTTTGAGGCTGCCAAGATACTGCAGCATCAATCCGGGCCGGCGGCTTAAAGGCAAGATGCCCCAAGAAACCCAAAGATCGCACAAGGTCCACACCAGCTTAGTCCATTGGCCATTAGAGCCCGGAGTTTTATGATCCGAGGTGCAAAGTTCTTCCGCTCATGGCGGTTAAGCGTGAAGGCAGCGGATGGTTGTTGCTGAGCCGGTGAGGACGGTAACCCGCAAGGGATTCTCGCTAAGGTGAGCGGTGTTCCGCAATAGAACCAGGTTTGGTTCCAATCCTTTGGATGGCTGTGGTGTTTGGCATGAGGAAAGTCCGCTCTTCCTTTTTCTCGATTGAAACGCCGCCTAGTTCGTGTTGGGACCATCGTAAAACTCCGCGGCGGCGGTTCAAGTGAAAGAAATCCCTTAATAGCTCCACGTAGGGCTCTTCCTCAAGATAGACTTCACGTAAGACTTGAAAGTTGCATATGTTTGACACGTAGTTCGGGCCGATATCCCATGGATGGAGTTGCAAGCTTGCAAGGACGTCCCGGAAATTTTTTTGAACCGGGCGGCAGAACCCCGGCCTAAATGCTGCATAAACACAATTACTTCTCCCTCTTGTGGCTCCAGAGGAAACTCGCCATCCGGAACACGCCAAAGGAGGGCATTTTTGGAGCCAAACCGCCAAAGGGTGACATAGTCGTTGAGTTGCGCTTCAGTTGATTTTTGACCGGACCCAATTGCCACCGAGAATTGAGGAGCCATTCCGGAAGACTAAGTTGTGGAATAAAGGGAGAAACGGTTCACCATCAAACGGTTCAGGCATATTATGCATTGTTAAACCGGGCGATTCAGCGGCCGCCTCCCATTCCGGTTTAACTAAGGGCTAATGGAGTGACGGATTAGCTATCAAAAGTTAAACCGCCGAATAAGGCAGAATTGAAAAATCCGCTAAGTATGGATGTAAACAGTTTTCACATGCGAAGGGAAGTAATCAAGATCTACCGAAGTTCCAAGAAGAAAAAACCTTCACGACCTATGCAAACCTCGTAAAGAACAGGAGGGTTCGGGTATTCTAAACTCGAGGATCTACGTAAAAAGCCGATGCGTGAAAGGATAGATGATGGACGGCGGGCAGCCTCCCCGCAGTGATATAATGGCGCGATCGATCACATGGCCATGGCGGAGCAGTGAAGAAACCGAGATGAACTGCGGGATGAACAGGTCCACATATGCAATCTAGGGGTTGGAAAAGGACCTTACCCGATGAGCGGCCGAGGAGGAGCGCCGAAGCCTCCGACACGGTCAAAGGTTGATGCGGGCGTTCGGGCGCTATGCTGCTGCTCAAGGTCGGAGGCGACGGCGGAGCTTCAAGACTGGTGCGGCGCGAGGAAGGAGAAGAAGAAGAGATATGAGGCGGCCGGTCTATTTATAAGGAACCGGAGCAATCAACGGGCGAGATTCGAGGAGTCAAAAGCGGCGGACGGTGCAGCGCCGCCTCGATTTCCGGATGGCATTAAATGCAGGGAATCTCACCGCTTTGGATTTCTTTATTAAAAATGACGCCAAGACACCCCGACACGCCGGATCGGAAGATGACATCACGGCTGTTCAAGCAAGTGGCGGTTTACAAAATGTGAAAAGAGATCAAGAGTTTCCTCAAGGTGTTGAAGATTAACATGAACCGTTCAAGCCAATCTGGGGCCTAATGTTGGGGATACAACTATCGAGCGTGAACCGCCTCAAGGGGCCGGTTTACTCCTCGCCCATGATTCAGGCCCACGGAGGAGGCCTCGGAGCCCAGAGGCTAATTAAGGTCCATTTAGGTAAACCGCCTTTAGTATCGTGAATCTTGTGTTGTAAGTTAAGAAAGGAGAGACCGAAGCTCTGACGCTTGTATGAGCCGGATCGGGACTTCAGAGACCGGCCAAGGCCAACCCATGTATATAAGGGGACGCACCCGCCAAGCGAAGTTAGGGAGAGGATTCGAGGCTAAGGCAAAGCTATTGCTCCCTAGTCGCCAAATCATATCAATCACATCACAACCGGACGTAGGCTTTTACCTTCATCAAGGGGCGAACCAAAGATAATTCCTCGGTGTCTTGTGTCCGCTTTAACCCCTCTAGGTTAACCCGTACGATGGCCCTACGACTAAGTCCTTTCATGAGGACATCTGCCGTGACAATTCCACGACACCTTGTGTTGAATCAATAAATTTGGGTTGAATACTCTACCCTCGAAAACTGTTGCGATCCCCTATACTTGTGGGTTATCAAGACTATTTTCTCAAGGCCAAGCCGGGAGCATAGCTCTATTCTTTGAGTCACTTGGGATTTATATCTGCTGGTCACTATGAAGAACTTGAAAGACGCTAAGACAACAATTTATCCCTCAACTACGAGGGGAGGTAAGGAACTGCCATCTAGCTCCACTACAAAAAAAAGACACACCCGTGACATTTTGGGCCGAACGATTTTTTTTTCTGTCATACATATGACCCTTCTATGACGATAATTGTGACAAAACCCGGTATCATCATAGATGTGGTGGGCTCCTACTTCTATGAAAAAAAATCATGACAGAAAATGGGCTTTTCGTCCTGGGCGGGCCGGAGACGCAGCTGCATGACATTCTTTGGGATGTCCATGACAGAAAAAACCGTGGTAGAAGCGAGGGCGAGGAAAATTTTGGGGAGTTTCCGGTTACGGTGGGAGGTCGGGGGCCGAGCGATGCACGCTTTCTTTGTACACGACGCTGCTGCAGTAGTGCGAGGCGCTGGCTCTAATCAACCTAAGAGAGGCGCGGCTCTAATCGAACTCCGAGCGACAGACCGCAGTTACGCTACATCGAACCCGAGCGATTGATCGATGGCTGTTAATCGAACTCGATCAAGCGATTCTTCGCTACTCCTCGCTAATCAAGCCGATCGATGCTGCCGCCTCGATGAACAAAGGAGCGCTATGGGGTTGGATGAACAGCCCTGTGGGGTGGATGAACAGACCCGCTGGTGTTGCCTTCCGGATGAACAGACCTCAATCGACGAGCCGGGTTGGGGCTGGATGAACAGGACCCCGTGGAGGGCTGGATGAACAAGACTACCCCTGTGGAGGGGCAGGATGAATAGTAGACGGTGGAGGGCAGGATGAACAAGAGTTCGTGGAAGGGTGGTTGACCAGAGCCCGTGGAGAGGGCAGGTTGAACAAGAGTCAGTGGAGAAGCGTATGTGGAGGCCGGATGAACAGGAGCCCGTGGATGAACAGCCAGGTGTGGAGGCCGGAGGAGGTCGACGATGGATGAACAAAGAGCTCGTGGAGGCCGGAGGGGTCGACGGTGGAGATGAACAGATCCTGTGGAGTCCTGCTTTATGTACGCCACACCCTCCCGGCGAATAGGGACCCTGCTTTCACCGTAGGGAGGTCCGCTTTCACCGCTTATGGCACGCCACACCCTCCCGGCGAACAGACACCTGCTTTGACCGTAGGAGGTCCGCTTCTCCGCTTTTGGCGGTACGCTGCACTTCTCCCGATCAACAGGACTCGCAACGAACGTAGGAGGTCCGCTTCTCCGCTGTGTGGTACGCCAGCCTCATTTCCATCGCCTGCTCCGCCCAAGCCCTCCCGATGAACACGACCACGCATTCCGCTCCGACCCACCGGGTTGGCTCCCACGCTGCCCTTGCCTCCCGATGAACACGACGCATTCGCTGCTCTCCCGGCGAACAAGACGCATTCCGCTGCCTCCCATGAACACGACGCATTCCGCTGCTCTCCCCATGAACATGACGATGATGCTGCTTTCTCCATTCCGGACCCAAATGATGTCAATGAGCCCTCGCCAGACGTGAGCGCGCGAGTAGGCTGCTCGAGACCCCACCCGTATGTACACATACGCGGGCTATATTTTCTTTCTTGCACCCGCCGCCTCTACTACGACATCGCGGCGCCGCTTACATCCACCAAAGATATATGTAACGCATATCGTCACGACCGTAATGACAACGCCACGCACGCTTTGACCAGGTGGGTCCCGACCGTCGTGCACTTCCTTGCGTATGCGAAGATGTAGCCGGTGGGTCCCGGCAGCCGTGGGGCTTAATCGCTTTTTTGCCTCAACGCACTTCCTTGCGCGGCGAAGGTGTAGCTGGTGGGTCCCAGCAGTCGTGGGGAAATGTTTTTTCACGAACACGGTGGCCCGTCCGGTGGGTCCCGCCGCCGTAGAGGAATAATTATTTTGCGGTAATAAGGAGGCGTTCTCGTCACCGTGGCCGTGGACTCAGCCGCCGCCTCCACGCATGACAAGATTTCTTCCGATGGAAGTCGGGCCGACCACATCGACCACGCCACGCCGAGAGCACCACGACAAAGGGATTTACGGCGAGGCCTAGGAAGGGGACGACGTGGAGCTGGGAAGACGCGGCAAGGAAGCCCGCTGAGAGAGGAGTACGAGGGTTCACCGGTTCGGGTCATGTGTGAGGCTGTCAGCCGCAGTGGCCTCGCCAGCTGTGGAATAGTAGGGGTGGTGAGGCTCAAGCGGCAAAGACAAATGACCACGGGAGCAGGAGCTTATGGCACGACCGGGCCGCTTTGGGCGGCCGGAGCAAGAAGACCAGAGGTTGAAGAAGCACTACGGCCGTTGGATGGACATCGGACGGCCATCAAGCTAGAATCGCTCATATTGACTAAGCTGACAAAGCCCTTTGTCCCCGCTAACTTAGTAGGCCCATTAAGTCAGCCTCCCACCAAGGTGGGTCCCAGCTAGCCCGGGAGTATTCATTTTTTGTGCGTAATAAGGAGGCACTTCCGTGGGTCCGATGCCGACAGTTGGGGGAACTTTTTTCGCTGAATACGGTGGGTCTGTCCGATGGGTCCCAAAGAGTCAGTGGGGAAATGATTTTTTCACAAAATACTGGTGGCCCGTCTGATGGGTCCCCACCGCTGTGTGGAGGAATAATTATTTTCCGCTGTAATAAGGAGGCACTTCCTTGCGGCCGCCGAATATTTCGTGGATCCAGCTTGTCGCCTCTCCACGATAAAGATTTTTTTGATGGAAGTCGGTCGTTGACCACATTGACCACGCCGCGCCGAGAGCACCACGGCGGTGGACGACGACGAGGCATAGGAAGGGGATGATGCGGAGCCGGGGAAGACGCGGCAGTGGATGCCCACGCGGAGAGGAGTACGAGCCTTCACCGGTTCGGCTGCGGTGTGAGGCTGCCGTCTCCGTAGAATAACAGGGGGTGTGGGTGGCTAGAGGGATGCCCTGGCCATCGGTGGGAGTAGTAGGGGGCGCTGAGGTTCATAGGCAAAGACAGCCACCACGGAGGCGGAGTAGGTGGTCCCCACGGCCGCTTTGGCGGCCGGAGCAAGAAGATCAGAGATTGAAGAAACACGATGTACCGCTGGATTGACATCCAATGGCTACGCTCTGCTAGGAATCGCCTCGTTGACGATATAATAACTAAAAAATATTGCATACGCTGTCAACTAAGGTGCCCACAAGTCAGACCACTCCCTCTTTTTTTAATAATTTATACATAGCTCATGGCAACTTCTTATGCAATTTATTGCGCCGTTTTTTTGGTTGGCCAGTACAATTTCGCATATTTCGTGGGTTCCAAACTATTTTTAATAGCTAAATGTCCAGCCAGATTTAAAAGTACTTTGAAGATATATTTAAATTAGGTTAATGCCCAAAGTGAAATAGGAATCTGAAAATGTGATAAAATTCAGAAATTATAAAAGTAATTGCCAATTTGTCATCTATTTTTATATTTACAACCCATTTCATATTACTTTCAAGATTTGCGTGCGCCTTGAAAGAGTTGCAGCCCATCGTATGTAGAAAAATAAGTAGGCCTCGATTGGGTATTCTTCGTAAAAATAAACTGGGCTCATTTTCACAAAGAAAAAATAGCTGGGCTGGTCACATGGTGTACATAAAATATAAGCTCGGCTAGACGGGCCACAACCCGCTTCAAACCCCGCTCCGCCTCAACAATACCAAACAAAAAATACTGCTCGAGTAGCTACGCCCCTGTGTGTCACCGATCCTATGTCGTGTTCTCTTGTCTATTGACTATATACGCCACAATGTCGTGGGTCCCGTATGTCGTGAAAACACTAAGAGGAAGCATTTTATTTTTCCATATCACGACGCAGGCGCCTCTATTGTCATCCTTCCACGCATTTCTACCGATTCCTCGTTGTTTGTTGACCATGTTAACAACGCGAGAGGGCGGCGCTACATGGCGAAGCGCACCAAAGCGCTGGAGGACGCCGGGCGTTAACGATTTAGGAGACGGTGGGCGGTGATGCGGCGGCGCCGAGGCGCAAATGCATCCGTGGGAGGCGGAAGCAGGTGCTCACGGCTACCGGTTTGGTTTTACGGCCGGAGGAAGACATGAATGAAAAACATGACAGATCGTAAAAGCAGCAGGAGTACTTAACAACCTTAACTCAAACCAAGAGGGGCACTTAACAACCAAAGTCGAAAAGCAGTATGAGTACTTATACAGTTCAACCATACAAAGCACGCCTCAATAAAGCAGCTACTTTGCCTATAGTTAACCAAGGGTGAGGCCGCCAAGCCCTAGGACAAGGCCCAGCGCCACCCCGCCAAGATCCACAACCTTCCGGAAGCGGCTTCATCTCGCAACATGGTCAATAAACAGGATATTCGCTTAGAGCCATGGAAAAGCATGAACATAATCTTCTGCCCTATTCTCCAAGATGGACGGCCTTCATTATTTGAGACCACCCATGAATAAGTATCTTTTCACGCCCAAGGGAAATTGAGTAGGTCGACATAAACATCATGTTGTGACCAAGCGCAAGTCCTGACCCGACCATGGTCAGCATCTCAGATAGGAACAATAGAACTCGGTAGTTCCTCAAGCTTCAAGAAGATCATAGCTGTAAAACCGTGAATAAGCAATAGTTTATGAACAACATATATATAATAGAAAACAGCTCATACCATAAGTTTCTCCATACAGCTTGGACCTGCTCAACGAAAGTGCAAAGAAGGGCACACATATCCCACGTGGCCTTCCACCATTGAAATGCCCCACAAGGACCTCAAGACGATCAATAAAGTGTAGGAACTTGTGGATGTCGATCCAATAACTTCGTGAGCCATTAGTAATGTACCTTAATTATTACAGAGTAACAAACGAAAGCAGGCTGCTTAACTCTGAAAAAAACCTACACGTGCCACCAATTATAAGAATATTAGTTAGAAGTAGCATCTTCGTGAGAGATTCATTGCTACTTCTAAAGTTAAATTGTGATTAGTTAGATGTAATGGGTGCATTAAGAAGTAATCGAAAGCAACAAGCAAGAACCAGATACAAAACTAACATGGATGAACAATTGAACGACGCCGGGTGGAAGATCGCAGTGAAGATGAGACCAGGTTCGCTTATTTCCATCAACATTCATGCGCCAACTTTTAGTCCCAGAATACTTGAGAAAGTTTATCCAAGTTCGCCATAAAAAGCATCGATCTTCTTGGTTCATGAACCCAACCCTGTAACTTATATCCATGGCTTGTCTTCACTGTGACCATTAAACTAGTGTATTCAGTTATGGCAAGGCCGAGCATCTTGAGTACATGTGTTCGGGCAGAGCAAATAATACACCGCAGAAAAATAATATGAGAACACAAAGATGTTCAAAAAACCCCACCCTCCCGGATAGAAAAGAGGATTCTAGGAACATAACGTATGCGTGTTTCAAAATGCTGTGTTAGGGATGATAAGGAACAAGTGTGGCGTTCACGAGGGCGCAGAAACTCAGAGCGCACTCGCACTTTGGGCAATCGCAAATGAAACACACTAGATTCAAAAGAGGGAAGAAAATGCATCAATTCGGCGGCGGCTGCCATCCTAGGATTACCCGCGACCAAGGGACTTGGGTTTATCGGGATGGATGAAGAATTCGCACTGGTTCTCCATGAGAAAACCCCGCAATCGCCGAGAGGGGGTTTTCTCCTAACAAGTGCACGAGGGAGAAGGGGATTCAAGCCCAGTGAAATATTGCATCTTCGTCTGGCCCTTTCGCTAAAGCTGGAAAGGGGGTTGTGATTTGACGGCTCATTGGGCATTATCATGTGCTACAACCGGTGTGTCTACCGTGAAGTTGTGCACTCTAATTTGTGCATATGGCACGTGGACCTCTGCTGTCGGCTGGGCCCCACATATCAGCTTAAAGGAAGTAGAAAGACATGAGTAACTAGTTACACATAAATATATTTTTTGACAGAGAGATACTCCTCCAGAAGAAATATACAAATCTTTTATATCACATGCTCACCTTGCCGAGAAATATACTCCCTCTGCAACGCACGGGCATTATGGGGGTTCAAGTTTTTTTATGGGGGTTCAGCTGAGAATATAATACTCAGATAGGCTCACGATTCTGGACTTTGGGCCGCAGGCCGACCCTACATGTTTGGGGGCCCATGTGTTCTACCTCAGTGCTTTTCATATTGCTAGCGATCGGTACGGTGCTGGTTTTAGATGCTATCGCAAGGCGAATACACAAAATTGAATAAAGCACGACAGCTGTTGGATTGAAATCGAACTACGCTTCCTAACCAAAGAATCGAAAGTTGCAATTCTATCAACGATATACCATGTGATAAATAATCGTCAGCATTACTTATACCCACAGGACACTTGTTTCACCATGCCAGATTATTACATCAAAATCTCTCGAGGATAGATCAGTTCGGCGCTATGCGTTGCCATCAAGAATTTCAAAGTTGATTTGGACCAGCTCTCCTTGCCGAGAAAGTTCGATTTTGACATCATCCCCTACCGCAAGATATGATTTAGATTTGAACCTTGACCATCCTTTAGCATCAATCATCACGCCGACCATCCTTTGTACTTACTAGATATTGAGTGTGTCTATTCACACCAAGGCTACAAATGGTAAGAGAAAGTTGGCCGCGGTTGAACGACTCCCTCATTGCTCTAGAAATTCTCTGTTTGCAAACAAGAAGACATACCCAAACAGTTAGATCAACATAGTGAATCATGTGAAACAACATGGAAAGAAAAAAGAACGAAGCACTTGGGCGACCAATGCTTACCAAGAAGGTGGACATGTCGGTTTTTGTAAGGACTTTGGTATATGAAGTGCGAACTATAGCCCAGTCTCTTGCCGGTGCAACTGCACGGGCCGGAGCAGATGCAAGTGCAAGTGTTGGTGCAGGTGCCGAAGCCGCTGCTGCTGCCGGAGATGGTGCTCCTTGTAGAGCTGGTGCCGTGTCTGAGCAAAGTCGTGTCGATGCTCGATCCTCCAGAGATCAGACCGATCCGCCGACATCGGCCGGTGCCCAATCCTTAGCTGGATCAGACTGAAGCTGTCGCCATTGCCAAGCGTTAGAGCAATCGCTGGTGCTCGATCTGTGCGAGACAACAAGCGATCGATTCCGGTCTGCTATGATCAGTTTTCTAACTTGACTAGGATCCGTGACCGTGATCCAGTCTTTTTCTTCATTTCTTTTAAACGTGAGAAGGACTAATTGTGGCGTTTTTGTTAAACCAAACTGCAGTTCATCATAGGGATTCAGCTTGTACTCAGACAACAGACTGATCCAATTTTTTCCAATAATATAAGTGATGGACGGTGCCTTTGTTACTGACATGACATAAGAAGTGAAACCTGCAAAAATAGCCATCGTAGAGCAAACCAAACGGTTTATTCTGTGATGAATGTCACATGGCAAAACCTGCATAGTAAAATTGCAGGAAAAGAAAGAAAACATGGCATTAAATCAATAAGATTTAGAGAGTAAATCAATAAGATTTACTTGATGTGACACGAGTGAATCCTTACCAGGAAATCACTATGTTGAGATGTGTTTGGTTTCAATCACCAAGCGGAATGGCATGGGCCGGACCCGTGATTGGGCCTCGGTCCTGCGTTTGGTTCATAGCTGGAACGGAACCGTGCCATTCCCACCGAGCGAATATTCAGGCGATATCCGGAACACGCCGATACCTCCAAATCGGAGGAATCACGCAGAACCGGTCGCTCTTTCCTCCCCTCCGCCGAAACCATGCCGCGTCTCCTCTCTTGGGCCGCCTCCCCCTCGTCTCTCCCTTCCCTCTCTCTGATCTCTCACATCCACAACACTCCTGGCCGGTGTCAAACCGGGGATCTCGGTAGGGGTCCCGAATCTGTGCGCTCTAGGCGGATGGTAACAGGAGACAAGGGACACGATGTTTTTACCCAGGTTCGGCCCTCTCGATGGAGGTAATACCCTACTCCCCGCTTGATTAATATTGATGATATGGGTAGTACAAGAGTAGATCTACCACGAGATCGTAGAGGCTAAACCCTAGAAGCTAGCCTATGGTATGATTGTTGTTCGCCCCACGGACTAAAACCCTTCGGTTTATATAGACACCGAGTAGGGTTAGGGTTACACAGAGTCGGGTTACAATGGTAGGAAATCTACATATCCGTATCGCCAAGCTTGCCTTCCACGCCAAGGAAAGTCCCATCCGACACGGGACTAAGTCTTCAATCTTGTATCTTCATAATCTAGGAGTCCGCCAAAGATGATAGTTCGCTATCCGGACACCCCCTAGTCGAGGACTCCTCAAGAGCTCCTCGAACCAGGCTTCAATGACGACGAAGTTCCGCGCTGCGATATTGTCTTCGCATTGCAATGCGGGTTCCTCCTCCGAATACTTCATAGAAGGTTTTGAACACAAGGATAGTGTCCGCTCGCAAAAAGTTCCACATACCACCGTAGAGAGAATAATTCTTGCACAGATCTGGCTGACGTATTCCGCGGCGTGATATCACACCACGGCCGTGCCTTTATTCGAATCGCTTTTTTACCGTCTCCACCTCGCTTAGCTTAGAAGGCGGTTTCCTTGGCACGCCTTATCAAAGCATAGATCGCGGCCCCGTTATTCCGGGATTCTCATCAATACGGACGTGGGTAACCCGACTGTTCGCTGGCACGCCTCTATCGAAGGCGGCGAGTCCTAATCGACCACGGGAGGGCTCTTGGTATTCAACCTGTTTATAATGAGACCAAGGCCCTCTTCTTTTTCCACCTTCCATCGAAGTTCGGCCTCAGGCTTCGAAGTTCTAACACCCAAAACTTCAGATTTAGGGCGCCGGACCTTCGACGATGTCCCGTCTCCCACCAGCTCGGTTGATGGATGTCTTCTTCCATTACGTAAGAAGATGTGCTAAAGCTGCGAGAGGCCAAGTATTTAACCGATTTAGATTTCGTGATAGGCTGCCTGCTCCAGGGCAGGTTATTCCCACTCCCGAGCCCGGCGAGAGCGTGGTGTTCGTGTCTCACTTCCTTCTGGGTTTAGGCTTCCCGACGGATCCCTTTGTGCGGGGGCTCATGTTTTATTATGGGCTGGATTTCCATGACTTGAATCCGGAGTCCATCCTCCATATCTCGTCATTCATTGTCGTATGTGAAGCCTTTCTCCATATTACCCCTCACTTTGGATTGTGGCTCAAGACCTTCAAGGTGGAGCCGAAGATGATCGAGGGGCAACAAGCGTAGGCGGAGGGGCGGTCATAAGCAAGTGTGCTGATGCCCCTGCGGGTCCGAGGGCTCTTTTCAAGAGGAGCTTGTTTGTGGCAACGGAGTGGTTCTATATCACCGCCTCCTGTGGGCACCAAATGGGTGGCGCCTCCCGCCTTCCGCCAGTCCACCACAGCCGGGCCGGGCGCCATGGGTCAACAAGGGCTCGACTGGGGCCGCCCAAGGACGCCTCAAGCAGGGTCAGATTCGAGACCTCCATGAAAGAGAGATCAATCTGGTCAGAGTGGCGCAGTGTTATGTTGATTCGGGCGCCTTCTGCCTGCAAACGCCACCCCTCCGTCTGTGGGAATTTAATCCGAGGGACCACGAAGTTCTCCAACATTTTATGGGTACGACTCTGCGGAGATGTATAAACTGTTCTTCGGATCACAAGAGAAGTGTCCAGACCTGAATGAGGATGCAGGATAAGCTGCAATCGCCTGATACTCAAGTAAGTAGTCCCAGAATCGGACAGGCTGTTCATTCATTTATCATATATATGCCCTTTAAAGGAGTCGCTTCTTGAACATGAGTGGATAGCCAAGGCAAAGTTGATAAGGTGTCCGCTCCCCTCCCGCAGACCACGCCGGATCCCATGCTGACTAAGATGTTGAAGGTCACAAGGTCGTGGTTTTGTCACGGCAGATGTCCTCATGAAAGGACTTAGTCGTGGAGCCATCGCCACGGTTAACTTGAAGGGGTTAAAGCGGACGCAAAGACACAAGAGTTATACTAGTTCGCCCCTTCGATGAAGGTAAAAGTTCACGCCTAGTTGTGATGGAATTGATGTGGTCTCGATGACTAGGGAGCAAATAAGCTTCGCCTAGGCCTCGAAGTTGTTGTTGTTCCGTCTCCTGAACCGCCTCGGTCGCCCCTTATATACACGGGTGACGCCTGTCGGTTCGTAGAGTCCCAATCTCCGATTCATATTTGTATCCGTTGGTCTCTCTCTATTCCTAACTTACAATACAAGTTTACATATCAGCCCGTTTACGGCCATGTGTTCTAAACCGACTATGTGCCTTGGGCCCTTACTTTCATGCCTCTTGGGCTTTTACACCATTGAACTATCGATGAAGTTAACTCCGCCCAGATAGGCCGGGTTTACGCCAAAGAGTAATATCCCCAACATTAGGCCCCAGATTGATTTGAACAGGTTCATGTCAATCCTTGATAAAAACCTTCATCTTCAATACCTTCTTGAAATCGTTGAACCGCCGTGATGTCACCTTCTCCGTTGTCAGAAACTCTGCATAACGCCCTCATAAAGATAACATTCATGATATCTTCTTTGTTTAATAGATCCGCAATAATTGAGGCGATGTATCCGCTTCCTAGGTTTGTGGTTCCTTGATTCCCGCCTCCCGACACCGGTATCTTTGTTTTATAAATAGGGACCGAAGGGTCATTCCTTTTCTCCCTCCGCCCTTTCTTCGTGGTTCTCGCCGCCAAATTTCGAGCTCCGCCGGCCACGCTGCCGACCTTCCTCGTGATCGCCTTTGGGCCGCCGTGATCAACCTCGAACGCATTCAGAGAAACGCAGATTCTTCCGCATCTCCTCAACTCGTAGGTCCTCGGTTCCCTTTGACCTAGATCTGTTCTAGGGTTTCCTGTTCTTGCCGTGGCTCCATGAACTGCTCTCGCCATACCGCACTCTTGGATAGATCTCGTGACACCTTGCTCGATTAGTAGTAGCTTTTAGCATCCGTCTAGTCTCGTGTCAAGGCCCATAGATCTCGCGACATCATCTCTCGCCATTGCATCAATACCGCTCATTGCCGCTCTTCCTTTTTGGATATTTTTTCTTCTTTTCGATCCGGCTTCAGATCCTTCGTTGTAGAGAAATCTTGCTAAACTTGTTTCAGACACTTAGCCGCTCGCAACTTCAATTGCTTTCAATCTTTAAACCTTAGACCAAAGCGGTTTAACTTAACATAGAAAAAATTAGATAAACCGGTATACACCATTAGTCCCCTTGTTGAACCGCCAGAACTCCTTAATCGGACACTGTCACTTCATAAAACTCCGGTTTAAATGTATTTGTCTCCGATTTAGCATTGTACACCGGTTCTCTCTTTGTCCCGACACCTTTCTTGAACCGGATTTATATATATATATTTTTGTAGATGGCTAAACAAGTATATGAATGCAACTGGGCTCCTTCCCGTGTCAACGAAACTCAATTAAACAATCTGGTCCTGACCGGGCGCTTTTAGGGCAAGAAAATACTATCCATTGAGGGTTCCAGCAAAGAATGTCCACCCACACCTCAAGAAGGAGAGGTTGTAGTTTTCACGATCACCTAGCCCGGGTTTCAATCCGCCCGGTTCAAAATTTTACCAGATGTGTTAGCCAATTTTCAACTCCGTCCACAAGATACGGGCCCCAATTGTTACTAATATTTGTCACTTTCAAGTGCTCTGTGAGGCATACTTTCAAGAAGAACCCACAGCTTGAACTGTTTAGAGACTGCCCATCTAAACCGCCGCACATAATTCACCGGACGGGCCCAACATGTAATTGGGTGGTGTGGCGATTCAAAAAGAAAGGAGGTCACTTATCCTCATGTCAAACTGCATAGCCACCCCAAGGAATGGAATCAAACATGGTTTTATTGCAGAGACACTTCTCCTGCCAATGAGAATCCTTTGCCGGGTTTTCGTCCCGAGCGACTCAGTAACACACATCCCTTTCTGCAAAGATTTACTGCCAATGAGAGAAGTAAATATGCTCCTCAACTCTCCAAGCTCAGAGCCTTCATGGCCAACGGTTTAACCGGAATTGATCTCGCACGCTGTTGGATATCATGGAGCATACCGCCTCTCCCGGCCATTCCCGGGTTTAATGTGTGAGCAGTACACCGGTAGTGTCGACGCACCCTCCGACATCGCTAATATCCAGCTCACCGATGATGAGGTCACCGAGGTCAGTGAATAAAATGTTGAATGAACCGGAACACCTTCGTGTCTTAACCGGTTCGCTCCCTTCGTATACCAACAAACCGCCATCTGTAAGACTTCTGATTATTTTTTACTGAATATATTACTGCCATCCCGGTATAACTTTTAACATCAACTGCTGCTTAACCAGGGTGATGATCCATTCTGGAGCAAGAAACGAATACAAGAGAAACCAGAGAAGCCAGACAAACCAGAAAATCCACTTAGGCAAAAGACCAAAGCTGTCAAGAAGACTACTCATAAGAGGAAAACCATCGCATCTTCTCGATCCGCCGCGGATGATGATGTGGGTAATCCGACCTTGAGGTAGAACTTGATTCACTTGGCTTACTTTTCACACGCCTAATTAATGATGATGTTTGTCAGATGATGTCAAACCAAGAATGCCGATGTTGTAGAGGTAACTATTCTCTCCTCGACTCAAATCCTTTGCCTTCACTAAAAACCGCCGGGCAAACCGGAAAATTAAATTTTCTCATCCCTTGCTTACTTGGATCCCAAATTTCGATGAGGACTCAACAACATGAAGCTCGCCACAACTCCCTACAAATGTCGCCAGGTAGTTACCTCCACCGTTTCATCGAATAAATTCGGTTCGGAAACGCTGCTCAGAGGTCTCTAATTTGCTTGTCGCTGCTTATCCTAAAGCAGTGCTGTTTTCACAACCCCTTAATCCGGCTCCGACCATTATCGTGTCACTTCCCACTCCTCATCCGGGCGAGTCATCACCACTCACCGCCACCACTTAAACGGTGCTTGGGTAAGTTATACCTTTCATATTGTTTCTACTGCATCATTGTGTAGTATATGCTGTATTTGATCGTTGTTGTGCCTTTTCAGGCTGCTTCAGGCCGAGCAAAAGGCTCGCCCGATAAAGCGCCGATTTAAGAGATAACCTCGAACCGGACAACGCCCCAAATCTTGAAGCGGCCATATGTGAAGACACGCCCAATGATCCGCCACAACAAGATGACGATTTTGTTGTCAAGAAAGGCTCGCTGACACCGCTTCTTCCCGCCGACCAGCCCGTAAGCCCGACCAGATGGAGAAAACCACCAGTCCAATCTGGCTCACGACAAACCGATCGCCTCGTCAAACCGGGTGATACCAAGGATGATGACGTCAGGTTACTTGCTTTTGGCCACAAATAACCGGTAATCCAGCCGCTTATCCAAACATTCTGCCAAAGAAGAGTTTGCCACTATGAGCAAGGGCAAGTGGGATGTTGATCCGCAACTTATGCCTCTCTCGAACCCCCAAGACCTTCATTCTGCTACTTGAACTGTCAGATACCAGCCGTGACTATGAAGCTGGCATGGTGAAGATGATGAAAGAGAAATTCGAGGTAACCTCCATGTTCTTTTCTCGCCTGAATATTTCAATTTTTGTTAACTCTCCTAGCTCCCAAGGGCCGGTTCAACTTAGCATAGTGAACCGGGACTTAACATAAACTTGATGCTTCAGAATCCACCGATGTAGCCCCCAAGGGCCGGTTCAACTTAGCTAAGTTAAACCAGGACTTAACATAAACTTGATGCTTTTAATCCACCGATGTAGCTTCTCAAGGGCCGGTTCAACTTAGCATAGTTAAACCGGACCGTATTGAGCTCGGACTTTGTGATTTTATTGATAGACAAAGATCAAATATTCATTAGCCCCCAAGTGCCATGTGTATGACCTGGTTATGCATTTGGGACTTGCAATGAAGATATTAACATGCTCCCTTTTGTTGCGTAATGAGATACGCCAACAAGCCTCCCAAATGAATGATCTTCAAGAAAATCTAAAGTCTCAACAAGCGTAAACCTCCAAGGCCAAGGATGAGTCAAACCGCCTTTGACTACCATGGAGCAGCTCAAGGAGTGGTTCAAGTCTCGAGCGGGCCGGGGGATACCAAAAGGCCGCTTAACCAAAAAGGTTGAAAATGCTGAAGTTGCCCTTAAACCGTGGTAGATGAGTCGACTAAAGATGAAGCGGCAAGTGCATTCCATGACCGCTGCCATCTTCGGTAAGTTTCCTTTGGCTTCTATGATAATCTTGACCTTCTTATGATACGTCCGGTTTGTGATTTCTCTTGCAATGTCAGAGGCACACGCATTGGTCACTTGGGGTCGATGTTCGAAGAAATCAAGGCTGCCTATACCTTAATAGAGCAACAGATCGGAGCGCTAGCGGATCATCTCCACTCGCATCACATAACAATCCAAAGCACCTTCCTTAATTCAAATACTCTTAGGAGGTTGTCCATGCTTCCCGCCCGATTGAAGAGTCAAGAAATCTGCTGCTCGAACCGGGCGCCTATCAACGCCTTTAATCCGCCAAAGCATGGGTGCCAGATTTCGATCCCGCTGAAGCAGCCTGTGGCTATCCCAAATCAAGGAAGACGGCTCGTAGTTCAACGAAGATGATTTGAGAGCAATAAACCGGCAAGGCGCCTCCGGCTTGCCAATTAGTCAAGAAGCAAACTTGTCACATTATCAAGCTCAAAGATGATGATCGAACAAGCGTAGTAGTTGCAACTTATTCCTCAAGCAGTAGAACCTGATCCTCCGATCCGTAAGCATACTTACGCCCCCGATATTGACACAACTTCCCGATCCATGAGGAGGCTGTCTTTCAAGCTTTAATGGAATCGATCGACCATCGTTGACTTCCAAAGCACTGGGTAGAGATGAAGAAGTCAAGCGGCGCAGACTACCCACAACCATCAAACCGGGGCGGTGAGCAAGCATGAACCGGAAGCCGGTTTGAAGAGCTGCTTCATTACATTCCGCCAAGAAACAATGATCTTATTTGGGCACCATGTTGCCTTGTAATAGGATAGCTAACACTCTTGCTTTGAATATGCCTTCGCATAGGTGCTGATACTCTTGCTTGAATGATCGAAACTTTCAATCTTATATTGCCTCGCAAATATTAAAATCTTAAACCGCCACGGCGGTTTGTGCCGCCAAATTGCTTGTGACGCTCATATATATATGAGATGAAATATTAAGGTATATAATCGAAATTTATGATACCAAATACCTGCCATCGCTGGGCATAAAGTTGGCTTAGCCAATCTTGAAGCGGAGGTTGTATAAACCCTTACCATCAAAGGAGGAAACAGCTCCTGTTATTTATAATGCCGGTTTACCACGTAAACCATGCCGGGTCATGATAAGCCCCCTGTTACTCCATAATAGGATGTTAATGTAAAATATCAAACCGTGAAATTATCTCCTGATTAAAAAAATTGACCGAATTCCGCCAACCGACAGTTTTGAAACCGGTTTTAAAAATGTTGTCGGTTTAAGAAACGCAACAAAAATCAAATAATAGTTATGAAAAACATGGAAGCAAAGGCAATGATAAACCGCTTGCAAAAATAAGGCTTTACCGAGCCGATCGATGATGTTACCATGGTCGGACACGCACCAAGCTCCCTATAAGGTGTAGCTATGGTTCAAGTCAGCCAGTCCCCAACTCAAACCGTGGCATTATGCCGATCAAGTGGCGTGGCAATGGTTCGGGTTCACCAAGCCCCAAGTGACTCTATGGCCTTAGGCCGATCAAGAAGCGTGAATGGTTCTGACTTGACCATGTCCCTAAGTGATCCGGGTGGCTTTCGCCTATCAAAAGGTGTTGCATTGGTTCGGACACCCACCAAGCCCCCAAGTGATACCACAAAGCTTTTGAAAAGCAAACTCAGGGGTAAACCGGAGGCCGCTTTTAAGATGTAACAAACTGCGGTAACCACACATGATGTAACAGTAATGTATATCCCGCTTCAAACCGAGGTCTGCTTATTACTTTATTCATAATATATACACTATCATAATATGTACATAAGTAGAGCCGATGGCTCGTGTATAATAAGGTCAAGATGAGCTATGTTCCACGGCCTGTTGGTCTCCTCCTCCGACGTGCGTGAGTCTTTATGCTCTCGAATATCGACATCGGATAGTACGACCACAGTGCAGATTCTTGTCGACCACGAAAGGTCCCTCCCAAGGTGGGGACAGCTTGTGCATATCAGTCTGGTCTTGGATGAGCCGAAGCACCAAATCTCCTTCTTGAAAAGTTCTGGTTCTGACCCGGCGACTATGATAACGACGAAGATCCTGTTGGTAAATCACCGAGCGGGCAGCTGCCATGTCACGCTCTTCATCCAACCGATCCAAAGCGCTCCCCGCCAGGCCGCCTTGTTGTCCGGCTTCAACATAAGCTGCCACACGCGGTGAGTCATGACGGATGTCATCGGGGAGAACCGCCTCGCCCATAAACCATAAAGAACGGCGTATCCCGTGGATCTGTTAGGCGAGTGTTTATACTCCATAACACGTACGGTAGCTCTTCTACCCAACAACCCGTGTGCTCGCAAAGGGACCATAAGCCGGGCTTGATGCCTCTCAAGATCTCTTGATTAGCCCTTTCCGCTGACCATTGGACTGTGGGTGGCTATCAAGAAACGCTGCCGGATGTGCTCACGTCAGCAGAATTCTTTCATGGCACCTTTGGACAAATTGGTACCATTATCTCGTGATGATACCGTGTGGAAAGCCAAACCGAAAATCACCTTTTGATGAATCGAACCGCCGTGAGTCGCGCCACACTTGCTAACAGGTTCGCCTCCACCCACTTTGTAAATTTGTCAACCGCCACCAGAGGTGGGTCTTTTGTCCTTGGACCTTTAAAAGGTCCAACCATATCCAGCCCCAAGTCACAGACGGCCAAGTAATTGGAATCATCCTCAATTCTTGGGCCGTACATGAGCACGCCTGGAAAACTTTTGGCAACCATCACATCGTCGACCAGATCTTCCGTGATCAAGATGGGCGCTAACCAATAGAAACTGTATGAACGCCTTTGGCCACCAAGGACTTTGAACCGCGTGGTGACCACAATCTCCTTCGTGGATCTCATGCAATATTTCACAGCCTTCCTCAGGGACACACAACGTTGAAACGCCGACACACACCGCAATGATGCAATTCGCCATTAACAATGGTCATAGACTTAGATCGCCAACTATCCGCCGCCAACGCCTCATCTTTCCGTAATTACCGGTTTAGGTACGCCAGATAAGGAAGCGTCCAATCCGGAGTGACGTGAAGAGCTGCCACCAATTGAGCCTCCGGATCAGGAATAGCCAAATCCGCTTCACCAGGGAGCTCGACCGACGGGTTGTGCAGCACGTCCAGAAAAACATTGGGCGGGACCGAGCCCAACCGGCTTAAAGCATCCGCCGCTTCATTCTTCCGACGGTCCACGTGGTCCACTTGATAGCCCTTGAAATGACCTGCGACAATATCCACCTCACGATGATATGCAACCATGAGTGGGTCCTTTGAATCCCAAGTGCCAGACACCTGTTGAGCCACTAGGTCCGAGTCACCGAAGCACTTAACCCGCTTAGATTCATCTCCTTAGCCATCCGGAGACCATGGAGCAAGGCTTCATACTCAAATGCATTGTTAGTACAAGGGAACATTAAGCTGAGAACATAACAAAACTTGTCACCTCGTGGGGAAGTTACACGACTGTGCCCCGAGCCCTCCAATTGCCTCGGATCCGCCAAAATGGATGGTCCAATATGTGTGATCCGGCTTTTCTTCAGTGCTTGCAACTCCGCCCGATCATTAATGAAATCCACCAGTTGCTTGAGTCTTCACCGCCGTCCGAGGCACGCATTTCAGACCGTGTGGCCCAAGCTCTATAGCCCACTTGGCAATCCGCCGCCGCTTCCCAGCTTCGTATGATATCGCTTAAGGGAGCAAGAATCACCACCGTGATGGGGTGCCCTTGGAAATCTTCAGCCTTCCGGCTTGCCATAAAAACTCCATATACTAGCTTCGCCAATGCCGATACCTTTGCTTAGATTCGATAAGTACCTCGCTGATATAATAAGCCGGACGTTGAACCGGATGCTCCTTCCCCGCCTCCTTCCGCTTCCACCATTAATGGCCACGCTGACCGCTTCCGGGCGTTAGCGCAAAGAACATATAGCGTAAGCGGCTCCTTGTCGATGGGAGCGGCGAGCACAGGCGGTTGGCCACTTCCGCTTTAAGTCCTCCAGCGCTTCATCGGGCGGCCGGACTCGCATAAACTGATCTGTCTTCTTCAAAGATTTGGTACAAAGGGACGGCCTTCTCTCCGAGGCGGCTGATAAACCGGCTCAGCGCGGCAATCCGTCCTGCCAAACGCTGGACATCGTTAATACACTTCGGTTTAGCCAGGGATGTGATAGCCGTAATCTTCTCCGGATTAGCTTCAATTCCCCTGTTGGACACGAGAAAACCCAATAACTTGCCTGCCGGAACACCAAAGACACATTTGGCCGGGTTGAGCATCATCTTGTAAACCCGCAGGTTGTCAAAGGTTTCCTTCAAATCGTCAATCAGTGTTTCCTTCTCCCTTGACTTGACCACAATATCATCCACATAGGCATGCACATTACGGCCAATCTGTTTATGCAGGCAATTACATACAGCGTAGATAAGTTGCTTGGGCGCCTTGAGCCCAAAAGGCATAGATACATAGCGTAAGGCTCCAAAGGGAGTGATAAGCGCCGCCTTTCTCCTCGGTCCTTAATCGCCATCTTGATCCGATGATATCCATAATACGCATCCAAAAAGCTCAAACGCCACAACCCGCAGGGCATCAATAATCCGGGTCAATGCGGGGAGGCAAAAGGATCTCTGGACAAGCTTTGTTAAGATCTTGTAATCCACACACATGCACCAAGTGCCGCTTTTCTTAAGAACCAGCACCAGATTAGCAAGCCACTCGATGGAAAACTTCAACGATAAAGCCACCGCTAAGAGCCCGCCACCTCCTCTCCAATGGCCTTACGCTTTCCTCGTTAAACCGGGCGGAGAAACCGCTTCACCGGTTTGTACTTGGGATCAACATTAAGAGTGTGCTCAGCAAGTTCTCTCGGTACACCCGCATGTCGAAGGCTTCCATGCAAAATGTCCCGATTCTCACGGATGAACTCGATGAGCGCGCTTTCCTATTTCGGATCCAAGTTGGCACTGATGCTGAATTGCTTGGACGAATCGCCAGGCACGAAGTCAACAAGCTTAGTCTCAGCTGCCGATTTGAATTTCAGGGCCGGATCATGCTCTATAGTTGGCTTCTTCAACGGAGTCATGTCCGCCGGATCAACATTGTCCTTATAATACTTCAGCTCCTCGGTGGCACAAACCAACTCTGCCTAAGCCGCATCACCTTCCTCACATTCCAAAGCGATCTTGCGGCTCCCATGAACCGTTATTGTCCCCTTGTGACCCGGCATCTTGAGCTGCAAATAGATATAACAAGGCCGTGCCATGAACTTGGCATAAGCCGGCAGCCCAAACAGGGTGTGATATGGACTTTGGATTTTCACCACTTCAAACGTCAATGTTTCCAATCTGGAGTCATATTCATCTCCAAAGGCCACTTCCAGAGCTATCTTACCAACCGGATATGCTGACTTGCCAGGTACCACACCATGGAACACCCAGACCGGGACGGTTTGAGATGTTTATCTGTTAACCCCATACGACGGAAGGTCTCATAGTACAGGATGTTGATGCTGCTCCCTCCATCCATGAGCACCTTGATGAACTTATAACCTCCCACCTGAGGTGCCACCACCAGGGCTAGGTTACCGGATTGTCAATCCGGGGAGGATGATCCTCTCTACTCCATATAATGGGCTGCTCTGACCAGCGCAGGTAATGAGGCACGACCGGTTCAATAAATAAGCTGATCGCCCGCTCAAGCTTTCCGGTCTCGCTTGTCTAAGCTGGTGGTGAAGACATGGTACTACCCACTATTCAACCGCTTTGGGTTGCTCGATAACCCGACTGTTGTTGCTACCGGTTGTAACCACCTTGGTTATTCTCGATTGTTCCGATTGTTATGTCCGCTCGATTACCATTAAATCTCGAACCGGAATTTCCTCCACCGAAACCCGCCCGGATCCCGAATCCTCCGCCGAACCTTGATCATACCGAAAGCATTAGAACTCTTGAACTCCTGCATAATGTAGCAATCCTTCCAGAGATGATTTGCTGGCGTCTCCTTCGTCCCATGCTTTGGACAGGGTTGATTCAACAGATAATTCAAGCGGTCCGAATTAGGATTAGGCGCTCCACTTCGATTCGGCTGTTTACCCTTGCGCCGCTGGCCCTTGTCCTGCGTGTTGGTGTTGGCTACGAAGTCCATGTTGCCATTCGCTTTACGCTTGCCTCCACCATTACCTGCCAAGTGATGTTGCTGGCCCTTGGAGTTGCTGTTCTTCCTTCCCTTCCCTGTCTCGTCATCATCGCACTCGTGATCCTTGGTACTATCAGAATCAACATACTTCACTAAAGCGCCCATGAGAGTGCCCATGTCATTACAAAACCGCTTCATGCGCCCCAACTTCAACTTCAAAGGCTTAAACCGGCAGTTGCCTTCCAGGGTCAGGATCGCAGAGTCAGCGTTGATGCGGTCTGACGAGTGCAAAATTTCCGAAATGCGGCGCACCCAATGGGTTGTTGACTCCCCTTCCCCATGAACACAAGCCGCCAAGTCCACTACGGACATGGGCTGCTTGCATGTATCTTTGAAATTCTGGATAAACCGGGTCCGCAACTGGGCCCTTGAACTGATAGAATTGGGTGGCAAGCTATTCAACCAAGTACGGGTCGTGCCTTCGAGCATCATGGTGAAGTACTTTGCACACGCCGCCTCATCCACATCCAAAGATCTCCATGGCCATCTCATAACTCTCTATCCATGCTTCGAGCTAAATCGGCAGTGTAATTTGGCACCTTGCGCGACCCTTGAAGTCTTTGGGCAAGCGCACATTGCGTAAAGCGGGACGAGGCGGGCACCCCCAAAGAGCTAGAGGTAACCCCAGGCTCGACCGAGATGGTCGCACGAACCGGCGAAGCTGATAATCCCGATGTCAGGTCGCTAACTCAGCCTCCCTGCGTGCTCGGGCCCGGTCCACCACCTCCTGAGCATTGTCGAAACCACCTGCCGGGTTGTTGCCACGGGGCGCACCACGCCGTGCATTACTTGATACGGCCGGTTCATCCACGTGCCTGCTATAGCTCCGGCTTGGGCGGGGGGTAGAGTGGATCCAAATCGCCGCATTTAATATCCTTCCGCTGGACCAAAGCTGTCCTAAGGAGCTCCTTGACCCGCGCTCTCATCGTCTGCGGGTGAATCGCCTTCAATTGGAATAGCCTCCAGCCGTGCCGCAGCTCGCAACAAGGTTATCCATCAGGTTGGAGTAGTGACCGAGGTGTTTGCACACCGAGGCGTATTGTCATTATGGCGAGGTAGATCTATTACGCGGGGCTAAACCGGCGCGCCCGTCCCAGGTGCTTCCGCCCGGTTTACCACCGGCGGATTACTGGTTCCCGCTCCTGGGGTGTTGAAGAGATATCTTCCCGCGAAGACCGAAGGCAAACGGATCAGATTTCCTCTTCATGACTTCATGCGACGCGCTTCCGATCCCGCATGAGCCTATAAGCTCGCGCATCCAAAGCGGCCCGCTTATCATTATCCCGGCGTCTACAAACCGCCAGATCCGCTTTAGCCTGAGTGATTTGTTCCTTCACCTTCGCGATCTCCGCGTTATGAGCGTCCTGGTCCGCCGGGTTAACCTCTGCCATGAGCACAACCAACACATCGAATAGGTCTGATAAAACTTGAGCCGGCGGGCGCACAGGGCCTCCTGGCCCGGCAGCCGTCGCCGCTGTTGAACCGGCAACCATTGTCACAGCGGTCGAAGAGTGAAGCATCGCTTGTGTACCGCCATGAATATTCCAACCCGGTTGGGCAGATCGTAGGGGTCCGAACATCGTCACCATCGGAACAGCCCCCAATCCGCCATCTTGTAGCTGATATAGAGATTCGGTTTCTCCGGTCGATGACTCGTCGTCAGAATAGACGACGGTTTCGCCACCAGATTCTGATCCGCCCTCGTAACTTCCTCCGTGGATGACTCCCACAAAGGCACGCTTCACGACCGGTTTAGCCTAGGCAGGTCTCGTACGCTGAGCCGTCTCGACGAGGTCGGTGCAGACGTCCGGCTCAGGCCCTGGCTCACCGATCTTGCCGATGAAAATGTGTATGCCACCAAAGGGGACCCGATATCCGTACTCAACCGAGCCGGCCTCGGGGCCCCAGCCCGCATCGTCGATGTAGAGCTTGCCGCGACGACTCTTGGTCATCCGGCCCACAGCGTAGCCTTCGAGTCCTTCGAACTTGCCCTCCAAGATCATCAAACCATCGTGCGATAGCCCCACGGTCGGCGCCAACTGTCGTGGTTTTGTCACGACAGATGTCCTCATGAAAGGACTTAGTCATGGAGCCATCGCTACGGGTTAACTTGAAGGGGTTAAAGCGGACGCAAAGACACAAGAGTTATACTAGTTCAGCCCCTTCGATGAAGGTAAAAGCCTACGTCTAGTTGTGATGGAATTGATGTGGTCTCGATGACTAGGGAGCTAATAAGCTTCGCCTAGGCCTCGAGTTGTTGTTGTCTGTCCTTGAACCGCCCCGGGTCGTCCCCTTATATACACGGGTGATGCCCGTCGGTTCAGAGAGTCCCAATCTCCGGTTCATATTTGTATCCGGGTTGGTCTGTCTCTATTCCTAACTTACAATACAAGTTTACATATCAGGCCGGTTTACGGCCATGTGTTCTAAACCGACTACATGCCTTGGGCCCTTACTTTCATGCCTCTTGGGCTTTTACACCGTTGAACTACTGATGAAGTTAACCCGGCCCAAATAGGCCGGTTTACGCCCAGTAGTAATATCCCCAACACCGCGCCTTTTAAAGAAGGCGAAGGGGGGAGCGGGGAAGCAACTGCCTCCACGAAGGAGGCTTTCAAGGAAGGAGGGATCAAAAGTTCCACCCTCCAAGGAGAGAAGAGGACCGCTTCGTAAGATCCGGAGGTCAAGGCCTCAAAGAGGGAAAGAAATCTTCGCCACAGAGTCCGGCCAGGAAGTACCCCAACAACACTATTTCCCCAAGGGATCAGCCCTCCAAATGAGCCGTAAGTAAAAAGAAGGGGTCCTGTGGATAAAGAACATCCCTGTATTTATTTATGAAGATAACCGAAATTGTACCTTGTAGTTCGGATCTCAGCCCTTCTCAGCAGAGCTCGTCTTCGGGGGATCTTCTTCCGGAGATGATGAAGAGCGAAACGCCTCCGACTGTCGCACCTTCATGCGAGGCGGACGACCCTGAGGTGTCGTCGCGGAGGGTTTCTGGTCCGGCGGGGCCGAAGGTCCGGGCGCCAACCGGGCGTACGGGTCGAAGGAGTCAAGGATCTGCTTGGGCGAAGCGGTTATTCGTAAGATCACCGTGCGCTAATGGGTACGGTGATTGAAAGAATTGCATCCGCTAAGAGCGGATTGCACGAAGCCATCAGAAGCTTACTGACGGGGTTCGAGGTACGCAAAAATGATGTACCTTCTGACAGTTATGCATATAGAATGCGCCCTGTATAGATAGTAGCCCCTGAGACTCGGTATGTTGTCAAAATTGACAGCATGCCGAGGATCATAATCTCAGTTATAACATATCGCCGCCTCTAAATAGGTGGCGAGGCGTCCGGCACAGCCGGACTGATGAATTTGCCGAACTAAAGCGGCAACTTGACGAGGCAGATGCGGACATCGCGCTTGTCAATAAGCGGTTTGACGAGTCACAAGGTATGTGACTTCTTCGCGGACGCCTGGTAAGGGAGCTTGACGCCCGTGCCTTACTACTTGTATGCTTAATGCAGGTGGTGCCGCATCTGGAGGAGCCGCAGCGAACTCGCCCGAGCTAAAGAGCAAGCCAGAAATAGTAATGCGTTGCTTTAAGGCGGGCCAAGAGCTAAAAGCGAACGGGCTGCTCACCGCCAAGAAGAGGAAATGGCCGGTATGGCCATAAAGTTGAGGAATGCTACCGACCGCTGCGGGTTCTTGAAAAAGAACGCTGCCGGAGCAAGAGGACCTGAAAAAGGCCACCACCGAAGCCAAGGATGCCCGCTCCGCAATGAGAGCTGCACAGGAGGAGCTGCGTCAGGCTGTGGATGTTGCTGCTGGAAAGCCTTTTCTGCTGCGGAGGAAATATGCGGATCCGAAGTATGCTCAGTTGGACAAGTTGTGGAGTTCGGAGGATGCTTATCTGGACTTAGCGGCGAGTGCTGCTGACGCGATTGAGCACTTCCGAGGCCAGAAGGGGCACAGAAGGGAAGAGCTATATTGGTCGTAATTCCATAGTCCGGAGCATCCTCTTCCGTTGATCGATCGGTTGGCCGAATGGGCCGAGCTAAATCGATTATCCGGACTTGCCATGAAGCATGTCATGACTCATTTGTGGCCAAAGGACCCACCAAGAGTTATTTTGGCTTAGTGCAGCAGCCTTTGCGCGGTATCGCTGCATCGACGCAATGAAGCAGTCGACATGCATAGAGGGAGCGCGGATGGCTCTTGCCCGTGTCTAGACATACTGGGCGGAGATGAAGGCCACCGATGTTGCCTCCCAAGATTCGGACAGAAGCCGAGTACCTGCCGAGCACTATTTTGAGGAAGTCTGCAGGCGCTGCTTAATAGAGACACAAAGGTTTCAAGGATATTATGTTTAAATGACATGTATGATTTGTGAAACAACGCTTCAATTTAATGTAAGAGCTTTTATACTTGTGCCTTCAAGTAGTAAACTACCTCCTGGGCGGCCGTTGATGTATATATGTATATAACCTGAAAGATGGCAGTCTTCGGCTTCAGCCCCCACGGACAGAGTGCGGGGGTGTTTGCAAAGAAGTCGCGCTTTCACACTTAATCCAACGTCTTGGTCCTATAAAGGAGGTGGTGGCGTAGCAAACTATGCAACCGGACTATAATGCTTTATCACTTTCACTTAGCCATAGGGGGTTCGAGGGTGGGGCTACTATATAGCCCCTGGGGGCACCGCACTCTCCCGAATTCGGGGTGCGTATGTGCCTGACCGAAAAACAGTCCTTCGTTAATGCGGAGGAATTCTAAACATTCCGGTGAGTCATCGAGTTGTTGACTAGTCTCTCGCTATATCATGACAGTCAGTTTTCGGCTTTCTCATCGAGGTGCTCGCCGGTCGAACTGGGCACAATCGCAGAGTTCTCCTGGTGCCGCTGTTAGCCGATAGAACGGAACGTAAGGCAGCAAAACACGTGAGCCGGGCAAACCCAACATTTGACCAAAGACATGATTCGGAGTTGATGCATATAAGGCCTAATCTCGAGACAATCGAACACTCCCTAAGGTATTCGGTCTTTTATAAAGCGGGCGTAACAATGCCCTTGGTAATAAGCCCTCGTGTCCGTGCACGCAAAATTTCGACGCTGCCGATGCCAAACGCCAATTTCGGCCCTTGGTTATAACAAGAGACCGGGGATGAATGACAATAAGAGATGTTGAGAAAGGTTTACGCAGGTCTTAATCTGAAAAGAATCCTTGCAACGGGTCCTCGCCGCACGCTCCTGCGCCAGGTCTCCGCTAGTCAGTATCCTCGACGGGTATAGCACGAAGTTCATCTCAGTAAAGAGAGGAACTTAGTTGAAAAAAAGATCGTATGTAAAATGTAATTTTGAAATAAACAGAGTACGATTCAAAAAATGAATAAAATTGAGCTTTATTGTCTCTTGTTGTACATGCGTGGAGCCCCTTGTAAGGGGTTACGCGGCTAGTAAGCCCCTTGTTTATTTAAGCCGGACTTGCCTAACCGTGTCCGGGGTCTGAACGACCTACTTTAGATGCTTTGATCAGCCAAGCCGTTTTAGTGTGAGGCTATTAAGGCAGTCTCACATTTTTCCGTATTCGAGGGATACTCGGAGTTTCCCTTTAATGAGATGATGCCTCGTGGACCGGGCATTTTAAGTGTAAGAGATGCATAATGTGGAATCGCATTAAAGCGGGTGAAAGCTTCGCGTCCCAATAGTGCTTGATGGCTACTTTTAAATGGGGTGACATGGAAGACTAATCTTTATGCGATCAAGTTGTCGGATGAACCGAACATAACTTCTAATGTTAGGGAGCCCGTATAATGGGCATATGTGCTCGCATTATTCCTTTAAAGGAAGTGTTGCTATGGCTAATTTTGGTTGGGTCTATCCTCATCCTCATGGATTGTGTCCTCGATATATCAGGTTTATGTCACCGCCGCCGTCCATGAGGACTTGTGTAAATTGGAAACCGTCGATTATAGGATCCAAGACCAAGGTAGTCCATCCTGCGGTCCGGAGACTTTCGGAGTAGTCCTGATGGTCGAAGGTGATTGGTTTTGACAACCAGTGTTGGTACTCCGCTGGGGTAGATTCTGCGGCGCATAATTCAATGGGTGCCGCTCTGTTTTCCCCTTTTGTTGCTTGAAGTAAGTTTACTGTCTTGACCTCTTGTGGGAAATTCTTTTGTTTTCCGGTGCTCTGCTTGTGGGGTTCGGCTATCATCCTCACTTGGTGTGTCGAGCCCTTGTGTTCGGTGCATTGAGTCTCGCCGGATCGCTTGAAGACCCAACAATCTCTGTGGGTATGGTTTGCAGGCTTCCCGGGAGTACTGTGGATTTGGCTTATCTTGTCCAAGATTTTGTTTAAGTTGGATAGCTCATCGCTATTGTCCTTAACGGGCAGTTTTTTATTGTTCTGCCGTGAGCTTTTGAATCCGGCGTTGACTTCCGCGCTCTTTGGACCGTTCCCCTTAATCCGGCGCTGGTCCTTGTTGCGCCGTGGTTTCCCATTTCCATCCCTGACTTCGGATGTACTTGGGTCGTTGGTGCTGCATCTTGCTAGCTGGCTATCCTCTCCCCGCCAAAAGCGGGTCATGAGGCTTGTTAATGCGGCCATTGTTCTTGGCTTTTTCTTGGCCGAGGTGTCTGGGCGAGCCATTCGCCCTTTCGGACGTTGTGTTTGACGCTGCTAAGGCTTCGCGTCCGGACAGTCGACTATTTGGTTCTTTTGGTAAGGAACTTGTTCCGCACTTCCGCCCGACTCTCCAAGTTGTTGAGTTATGTGACTTAGATCGTCTGCAGATCCGGAGGGCGGACATAGGTCCCCGAAAATTTGCCCGAACACATCCTCGAGCTCTTCCCAACTTCCAATGGTGTTTTCGGAAGGCTTTTAAGCCAATGCCGAGCTGGCCCTTTGAGTTTGAGGGTAAGTATTTTATGGCGTGGAGATCATCTCCTCTAGCCATGTGTATGTGGAGGATGTAATCCTCAATCCGCACTCTAGGGTCTGTTGTTCCGTCAGATGCCTCTATGTTTACGGGTTTGAATCACCGAAATTCATGATCCAGACCTCATCGGTGAAACATAGGGGATGTGCGGCGCCAGATTTGGGTGTGCCGTGATGTTCGGATATTTGGCGTGGTTGCATTGCTTTGAAGAGCTTGCTTTCTCGGCCCATAGATGGACCTGACCGGGCCATCATTTTGATGTGAATCCTTATGCGGATTGCGCATCGCTTGTGTGTGGCGCCATTTGCCGCCTCTCTGCTTGCCGTGGGTCGCCCATCCGACCGGTGGCCTTCTTGCTTTTTGATTGTGGGGATTCTACGGCCTCCTCATCAAATTCGGGCAGTAGTTTTCTCTTTGGGTAGTTTCTTGTTCAAGCGGCTGCCGCCGCCGTATTTGTCTCAAGGGTGTCTAGTACTTTGCTCCATCTCGATTCTCGAGTGCATCTTCCGCTGTTTTGAGCTTACGTTGCTTTTTCAGGCTACGCGCAGCGGCAGCATTTAGCCTTTTGTGGAGGTTCTTCGCTCCAACAATTTGTCCGGCGTGAGATTGTCCGGACTGTTATCTTCGCCGGGACGGGTTATTTATCCAAATTGTCTGTTCGGACGGTTGCTCGATAGCATGTTCGTCAGTCCACCGGTTCGCCTCTGCTCTATGGCTAGGTATTTGTCGAGGCGGACTTGGTGCGGCGCTTATGTTGCCGCTTTTGACTGCTTTTCAAGGGATTTATCCTTCGTAGTGTCCCGTTGTTCCTCGTCGTCACTTCCTTTAGGTGTATCCACCATGTATACATCATGGGATGAGGTGCTTGTCAAGTATCCTATAGGTGCTGGTTCATTGTTGTCTCCTACATCGTCGTCCATACCGTCGATGTCTTCGGAGTCGAAATCGAGCACGTAGTTTAAGCTTTCGACAGTGGCTACAAAGTGGGTGGTGGGTGGGCGTTGAATTTCTTCGTCGTCCGCATCCCAACTTTCCTGACCGTAGTCCGGCCAGGGCTCTCTTGATAAAGAGAGAGACTTTAGCGAGTTCAAGATATCGCCGAAAGGCGAGTGCTGAAAGATGTCCGTGGCAGTGAATTCCATAACCGGCGCCCAATCGGATTCGACTGGCAGGGGCGCGGAAGGTTCAGAGTCCGGAAAGGAGTCCGCACTGGAGTCACGAGCTCCGTGGTCGGACAGGATTGTGTTCGCTCGATCGCCAGAGAGATTTCAGCCCCGAGGTGGTGTCCAACCAACCATCCTCGATTGGCGAGATCGGCTCGAATCAATGTCCGGAGCGGACACTAGTGCGGCCTCCGTGACACTCGCTCGCGGCAGAGTCGATCATGCCCATCGAGATAGTGCGGCGCTGCTTCGCCGCGCTCGAATTCGCCAAAGATCAAGTCTCCGCAGATGTCGGCCGTAGTAGTTTAAACTTCCAATCCTGACCTGATGGCCAGGGGCGTAGCTTCGATCTGCTCCAGATGGCCAAGCGAATTGCCCGCAAAGGCAAAGCCGCCGAATATTTAAGATCTGTCCGGGAGAAAAGTCTCGCCTGGATCGCGTTGTTGTCGGCGATCAAGGAGCCATCGGGCCTATCGGGTGACGCATACGTAGGAACTCTCAATGAAAGCACCAATGTCGGTGTCAAAACCGCGGATCTCGGTAGGGGGTCCCGAATCGCGTCTAGGCGGATGGTAACAGGAGACAAGGGACACGATGTTTTTACCTGTGTTCGGGCCCTCTCGATGGAGGTAATACCCTACTCCGCTTGATTAATATTGATGATATGGGTAGTACAAGAGTAGATCTACCACGAGATCGTAGAGGCTAAACCCTAGAAGCTAGCCTATGGTATGATTGTTGTTCGTCTCACGGACTAAAACCCTTCGGTTTATATAGACACCGGTAGGGTTAGGGTTACACAGATTCGTTACAATGGTAGGAAGTCTACATATCCAGACGCCAAGCTTGCCTTCCACGCCAAGGAAAGTCCCATCCGGACACGGGACGAAGTCTTCAATCTTGTATCTTCATAATCTAGGAGTCTGGCCAAAGATGATAGTTCGGCTATCCGGACACCCCCTAGTCCAGGACTCCCTCAACTCCCATCTGGGTAGCGGACCTGGCAACAACTGATGGGGGTTGGTGGTTGCTGGCGGTGGCCTGACCTGCAGGGGGGTGGCTTTAATTTATGGCGAAGACCAGATCTTTCAGGAAGCGGCGGTGGCCTGATCTGCTGGTGGGCGGTGGTGGCTTGATCTGCTCGTGGGCGACGGCGGACTGGCCTGCCGGTGAATGGGCGGCCGATTTGTTGGGGGCGGTGACTGACCTGCTGCCCTGCTGGTGGCGACACGCCTGGACCTAGGAAGAGGATCCTGGTGTGCTATTGTTCGTCAAGACTAGCAGACGAGCAACTTCTCGATCTTCCTCCAATCTGAAGCTTTACTTCAGTAGACTAATGGAGGCAGAGGAGTAGTGGCAGATCGCTAATGACGACCAGCCAACGAGTTCATTAGCTTTTAATCATTAATCATTGTCGAGTTTGACCGTGGCTTTGGTGCAAGATGAAATAGTTGTAGATATTTTTGATGTCATTCTCATTATGCTTTGTTAATGTACCTTGTCAAAATGAACCAATTCCACTATGTTTCATCCCTCCAACCAAACACTAGAATGTAACCGTTCCATTCCATGTATTGTCTCCAAACTAACACGGGAACGGAACCGGCTCATTCCAATGGAATGAAACCATGACATTCCATTCCACTTTGTTCCGCAACCAAACACACCCTTGAAGTACTAAACAGAAGATTGATCATCCAACTACGCATGGCATGCAGGGGCCCCGCCTACTCCCACAAGCAGGACAGTCCAAAGGTCGTGACAAATCGTATGGACCGAACATCCATGGGGCTGGAAATCCTGGTGGGTGCGATAAACCCTGCAATGCATACAGATATTGGAGTTTAACCATAATTGATAGACCCTCCTCACAAAAAATATGATATGGATACTTCAAAATATACGCATCAATTGAGTGGACAGACATTAACATAGACCGCTCTCAGGATCGACCACACACCAAAATCGGCAAGATTAATAAACAATACAGGTTCACAAACACAAATCAAGTAATCGAACAATAGTACTTACTACGCATAAGCAAAGTTGCACTAACTAAACTCTGCAGACTATTTTTTGCCACCGACCTACGAGATGAACCCCGCATAATCGATTAGGCCATGGACTTCGTGGTGAGATGTATACATGCACCATCACCATCTTGTCAACCTTGGAGAACCTAACAGAGTGGTCTTTCCACTCATAAACATGATGATGAAGACATGCCGCATCAGATTTGTTGGGAAGCTTTACAAGAACCACACCCTTCGTAATCAAAGGGACATCCAGGAAATTGTTGTGGTCAAGTACAGCCTCGAGAACACGCCTGACAACAATGCTGCAGGAAAACACTAGTTCAGGACACGTGGCGACAAGAACACAACAGCTGGATAGTTCAGCAGTAGAACTCATCATCAGGTCTTCCAATTCACACGGCATGACTTTGAGAACTTCATCTCCACCGCGGACCTGGTTCTAATTCAAACAGAAACCATATTTTATTACTACCTCCGTTCAGAAATAAAAGATGATTTTTGATATTATACTCCATATATGACTACATATACGCACATACATGAGTGAACAAAGACACTAGAACATGTCTTCAAAGGCATGAGAGCAGAGGGATTACATGCAATATCCATCAAACAAGTTACTGAGGCAAATATACCCTCTCAAAAGGTAGCATTGATAAATTCATAGTACTCCCTCCGTCCCAAAATTCTTGTCTTAGAATTGTCTAGATACAGATGTATCAAGTCACATTTTAGTATTAGATACATCCGTATCTAGACAAATCTAAGACAAGAAATTTGGGACAGAGGGAGTAGTTGAAAGTAATCTATAAGAAATCAATGTCAACCTCTCGCATGTTTTGGTCAAAATAGGAATTTAGAACCGTCATTTGGCACACAAAAATCACATGCAAGATCACCTGTAAAGTTGTACTACTAGTACTAGTACTGCGTGTTAGATGAAAAAACACGATCAAGATCGAGAAAAGATCGTCAAGAAGAGATATTACCTGGACTTGCTTAATGAGGGATCCCGGAGAGGGGGTGTCGGTGTCAAAACCGGCGGATCTCGGGTAGGGGGTCCCTATCTGTGCGTTAAGGCCGATGGTAACAGGAAGCAAGGGACACAGATGTTTGCCCAGGTTCGGGCCCTCTCGATGGAGGTAAAACCCTACTTCCTACTTGATTGATCTTGATGATATGAGTATTACAAGAGTTGATCCACCACGAGATCATAGAGGCTAAACCCTAGAAGCTAGCCTATGGTATGATTGTTGTCTATCTTTATCGACTAGCCTGGCCCTGGTTTATATAATGCACTAGAGGCCTAGGATAACAAGAGTCCTAGCCGAATACGCCGGTGGTGAGGAGTCCTTGTCTTGATCGCCAAGTCTTGTGGAATCTTCCTTGTATGCGGCAGCTGTCCGGACTGGCCCATGAGTATACGGCCATGGGGGTCCTCGGCCCAATCTAATGCATCAGAGATGACGTGGTGAGTACCCTCTAGTCCAGACACCGTCAAGAGCCCCTCGAACCGTCTTCAAGTTAGGGACGCTCTTCGATTCTTCCGAACTGTTCTTCATCTTTGGTCATCGGCCTTGAAAACTGGTTCAACAAATCTTCTCATCTTCGATCTTGAGGATTGCTGAAGTGCATCCGAAGAGTTTACACGTTGGGTATCCGAGGAGCCCCTTTAAGTTTCCGGCCTTTATCAATGCCTTGTTATTTTTATGCCCTACCTCGGGTTTGAAGTTTTTCCCGGGAGGCAGTGTCCTCTTGCGTCCGAGCTCCAACACTGGACTGCATTCGAGGTATCTTTTGCAGCCGAGCACCAATGCCAAACCGCTTCCAAGCTCTAACGCCGGACTGTGTCCAAGCTCCAACGCCGGACTATATCCGAGCTCCAACGCCGGACTATATCCGAGCTCCAACGCCGGATTATATCCAAGGTGTCATAGATCACCTTGGTTCAAAAAGTTGAAAGAGTTTAGCTAAGCTTAATACCGGAAATGAGCTCTATGGATCCAGCCACTGGCACCCGAGCTCTATGCCGGACTGCTTCCGAGGTGGTGCACCACCTTGGCCATGGGACTGATTTTTATGAATTTAATTCCGAATTGTGCAATGTAATATCTGACAAGATGTATAGCCAGTATCCCTCAAGGTGCGTGTTGGCCTAATATGCGAGATGCACCCGAAGGAAAATATGAAACCGCTGATCCTAGTAGCACCTGAGACTCAGGTCGATGCGTGAAATCGGCCTGAGGATCAACTCCTAGCTCGGCAAAGATAATGAGGAATAGAAACGCGGTATAATATATTAGGAAAATAGTGATCGCTAACAGGCCCTTGATAGAGGGTCTCGAGAAGTCGCCGTAATATATTAGCTTGATGCTGTATAGGTCCAGATGGTACCCATTGTTGTCCGAAGACATGTATGCGCATAGTTCATTCAAGCCGAACACTGAGCACTTTGGATTCTCTGCATTGAATAAGCAATGCAGTAGCCCCCGAGACACTAGTCGGGTGGCAACACCAGATCAGGGGATCGATGTGCCCATTTAATATTTGTAAATAATGAGCACGAAGCCCAGTAGCCCCCGAGCCTTAATGTGGGCATGGGTGGCCAAATTAAGGATCGATATCCAGAGTAAAATCACAGATTATGTGTAATGATTCTATGTATCCAAGTACTTTACATCATTATTTTGACTCCATTGTGACCATTTATCAGTTGAAAGTGGCCCATCGTCGGCTTCTACCCCTTGGTAGATACTACGCAGGGTGTTTCCGTCCTAACAAAACAACCCTTAGCCGACGTCTCGGTGCCCGAAGGCGGTTGTGTTAGCAGAAACGAGGCAATCAGATATGTGGGCTCTAAAACTTTCGCTTAGTCATAGGAGCTTTATACTGGGGAAGCTAGCTATGAGCCCCCGTTAGTGTTCGGCGACAGCCGAGGTGAAGCCGTAAACACTTCGGCCAATGTTATGAACGGCCCATCATTTAACATAGTCATCGGATCGCTGACCAGTTTACGCCTATGGTGACAGTCAGTTTTTGGCTTTCTCCACTGAGGTGCTTAACCATGCGAGATGGAAGCACAATCACAGTGGTTCTCCCTTGGCACAACTAGCCGAACAAAGCGGAACGTAGGAGGCAAGCACAGGAGCCGGGCAACCCAACTATTGACCGAAGACACAATTCGAAACCGATGCATATATAGCAATATCCGAAAATGTTTTGCCGAATCCCTAAAGGTGTCCGGCGTTGCACTGCGAGACTAATGCTGGAAACGCACAAATAGTTTAAAAGTGCCATGGGCTCGAAAAGCCAAAAAACTTATTCAAAGGTTCAATGTCCGAACTAGATCAAGTGTTCGGTGCCAATCCGAAAATTGGACTTTAAAAAAAAGGTGATTTGCCGTGCTTTAACATGACACATCCTATCTCAAGACTTCAAGCGGGCCAGCCTATGGCTTCAACCTCCTTATCCCGAAAGCAGAGTGCTTCTCTGAGGCTAGTTTAGCAAACTGCACTCGAGCGGATTTAGAGAGAAGCAAGGCTATCCGGCTATTGACCACACACTTGCATCGAGAAAGGAGTGATAGAAAAAGACTTTGCAACGACTAATAAGAAGAACACTTATTATAAAACAGCTCACATAAATTTAAGAGCCCCCGAGTGAGTTGGGTAAAAGAATGATTGTATGGACCGAAGTACTTATATCATATCTATGTCCACCTGAACTTTAAACGCGTCTTAACCGACCGTCGGCTTCTCCCTCTTCGGTCAAGGACCGAAAAGTGTTATGTACTTCACCTGTCGAGAATATCGACGGTGTTTCCGATAACCAGGCAATCAGGTCATAAGGTTGTAAATGCATAAAGCGCCGCCAAGGAACTTATGCTATATTATCGATTTAAGTGTAAGAAGCATCTTCGAAGAAAATAGTACCACCACCGATACCTTTCTTCGGTGCTCATTGTTACTATGAGACTTGTGCAATAGATTTTTTGTACTCATGAGTTCTGTTGTGTGCCGACCATTATTGAAAACAGTAAGAGCGCTAGCTTTCGGCTTCACCTAGTCTGAGGTCTGGCTCGGGTGACCCGATCGTGATAATCACAGAGGTGCTCCCTTTACTCCCTAGCCGAACAATCGGGAACGTAGGGGTAAACACAGGAGCAAGGAAACCCAGCTTGCAAATCACTTAGGTCAATATGGTGCATATTGTATGTAATACACGAACAAGGAACGAAGTTGTACAAGTATAATCATATGCAAGAGGAAAAGCTCCAGCAAGGGAGCCCCCAAGTAAACGGGGTATTTGAATTTGTCCGTCACAAACAAAGTTTGGACAAGGAAAATTTTTACAAGCAACTTTTTTCCAAAAAAGTATAATGCTTGATCGAACCGAACACAAGTTAAAAATTTAAAACTTTGAGCATGAAGGCAACTTAGCTGGTTAATGTGTTCGGTATTGATGACGCGGTCCGAGCTTGATGCGCATAAGGTTCCATCCCCAAGCCGTCCCGAGGTGACGCTTAAAGGATATAGTCCGCTGGATCATTTTCTGTCGCAAAAAATAGTGCAAACCGGAGATAATAGTAATAATGATAAATTAAAAAAATTAAAAATTGATGCATAATAAATAATTTATGCAAAGTGAGTAATAAAGGAAATATGGCCTGGCGCTGAAGTCAATGTCGATGCAGGGCGATGGCGTGACGCGGTGAAGGCGTGGCAAAGCCTGAATTCTCAGGTCTGACCAAGTTCCAGATGCGGCGTTCGCTGGACTATGTACGGAAACTGACCGAACCACCATGCGACCTCGTTAATGCGGCCACCATTTGATAAACCTATGTACAGATGATGGACAAACCGGAGTAATAATTCCTTGAAAAATAAACCCAAACAAGCAAAAAATACTAGGATTAATAGCACCTGGTCTATTTGTTGTAGCGATCCAAAGAAAAGTGACTCCCAAAATTGGGAATCGATCCGCATTCTCATTGCCTGATGGGCGGCGGTTGACGGCATGGTGATGCTGGTAAAGGTTGGCTCGCCGAGGCAAAGCCTCCGGTCCAGCTAACGTGACGAAGCCGGTCGGCTAGTGACGCCGAAGTCTCCGGGGTATGTTGATAAAGAGATGGCGAAGCCCCCGGTCCAGCCGAGATGTCGAAGCCATGATGTCGGCCAATGAGTCGAAGTAGGTCGGCGTGATGGACACCGGCTTGAAGAAGAAACAAGGCGGCCTCGCCGATGCGTGTCGTGGCGTGGTCAATGCCGCTTGATGAAGCGATAAGCGTGCGGCGATGCCGGTTTGCCCGCTCCGTGTAATCCGTGGGGCGGCGATGTTGGTGATGATTTATCCTTCATGATGCCGAACTCTTGTTCGAATTGTCGAGATGATGATCCAAAGGAGTTGAGCTCGGCTCAACAAAGCGACGACGTGTCTAGCGCAGGTCGGCAGCCTTGGAGTAATATTGCCGGACTGGTTTGACACCAGCATGGTGGTGAAGATCCTGTTCCAAAGATTTTAAAGTTAGTGGGATGTGTTCGGGAACAAAACAAAATACCCCATACAAAACTTCCTTCAAAAAGGATGTCCGAAATCCCGTTCATAAAAAAGATGAGTTCGGGTCGGATTCGTTCTCGCGCAGAAAACAGATCCGTAAAGCGATGCACTAATCGGAAGGTTCTCGGAGTTTGGACGGTCGGATCGAGCTGATATTTTGAGAGGTGGTAGATATAGGAATTCCGCAGCCGATCAACGGTTGGATCTTCCAAAGGACGTCCGAGCTAGAAGCAGGACACCACGCCCTAAACTCGTCCAGATTCCCGTCCAGATTTAATAGGGCTCCGGTATATCGCGGATTGTCAGAGATTCCTCCATCGAAACTCGACGAAATTTTATAGGGTTGTTGTAGACTCAATTCCGCACAATTCCACCAAAGCAATCGTTAAAACGAAGCTTGAGGAGGCGGTGGCGGCGGATACAGGTTTGCTGTCCAGAAAAACAACACGGTCACCCGAGGGCAATGTTGACGTTGAGCCCCCAGGCTCCCTGGATGATTCCTCCATGATCTTGATAGAGATCGGAGTTGATGTTTATGAAGGTCCTTGTCTGAACATGACGATTGGAGGCAGGGCACAGTATTCGGTCGAGCCGGTGACGAAGAAGTCGACGTCGCAATTCATATGCTGACGAGCCATTGATCTTTTTGCCGATCACACAACGGAACTCTCAATGAAAACACCAATGTCGGTGTCAAAACCGGCGGATCTCGGGTAGGGGGTCCCGATCTGTGCGTCCAGGCCGATGGTAACAGGAAGCAAGGGACACAGATGTTTACCCAGATTCGGGCCCTCTCGATGGAGGTAAAATCCTACTTCCTGGTTGATTGATCTTGGTGATATGAGTATTACAAGAGTTGATCCACCACGAGATCGTAGAGGCTAAACCCTAGAAGCTAGCCTATGGCATGGTTGTTGTCTATCTTTATCGACTAGCCTGGCCCTGGTTTATATAATGCACCAGAGGCCTAGGATAACAAGAGTCCTAGCCGAATACGCCGGTGGGGAGGAGTCCTTGTCTTGATCGCCAAGTCTTGTGGAATCTTCCTTGTATGCGGCAGCTGTCCGGATCGGCCCATGAATATACGGCCATGGGGTCCTCGGCCCAATCTAACAGATCGGGAGATGACGTGGTGAGTACCCCTAGTCCAGACACGTCGGGGCTTGGACAGGCGATGGCTTTGAGCTTGTCTGCGGTAGTCTCGGCGGGGTGCTTGCGCTTCTTCGCACCATGAGCCTCGGACGGTTTTGGCCGAGCCATAGACATCACTTCGCCGGTGCTCCAAAGATCCATCAAGAAACTGTCAAATAGAAATAAAAGAAAAGAAACCATAATCACAAACCTAAAAGAAGAAAAGAGAGGGAGTTATAGGATCAGTCTCGGGGTTGCAAGACCGGCCTTGGCCGTAATCAACACCATTGATGCGCTCACCTTTCCTTCTTTGGGAGAGAAGAACAATGGCAGAAGCAGGTCGGGGTTTTCTTGAAGAAATGAGGAACAAGATGAGGCAGAAGCGTGGTTTGGGTAGAGAGGAAGCTGAGAGAGAAGTGTGAAATGATGGTTGCTTCGTCCGTCCAACTTACTGCTGGAAAGGAGGGGGTTTTGTGATTTGACGGCTCATTGGGCATTACTGCGGCGCTTCGATCGGGGTAGTCTACCGTCACTCTACTACGGAGTAATTTAGTGTATGGCTGGTGGACCCGATCTTTGGCTGTCCCACACGCCGGGTGAAAGTGAGTAATTTAGTGCATGGCTGGAGGAGGATCCGCACGGTAGAGCGTGTCCACTGTTTTTCGTAAGAAAAATGATTACGACAAAGCGCTTTCCACTCTTCACGATGGAGGAGTGCGAAACACGGCAGCCACTTGAACATACACCGTGCTCCTACTACTAGGCATGTGCGATGGTTCATACGTCAAGATTTCACACAATCTTGTTGCTAGTGTAGTAAGATATGACGATAAAAATGATGTTGTGCGATGTCAACTACTCCTATATGTAACATAGTACCGCTTTTTTCGATCGTCCGATCGAGAATGAACGGTGAGATCAATGTTAACGTAACTAGGTCCACAGTAAGACGGAGAGTACGGTGCTACAGTACTCCACGAAACATGAACCATATGAAGCACGAATAGTGTTAGGGACGGTGTATGAAGGGTGCACGGGATGGGAGCAAAAGTTCCCGTCTCGACCCACTTTTGGGTGTTTGGCAGAGTGCATGAAGGGTGCATGAGTCCACACTAGTAGGTTGACAAAAATACACGAAGAGGAAACAACTATATTGAGATGAGAATGCAACCAAACACACCCACACGCTTTGTGCTACAGTGACTGGTCTGCACCGTCTGAGTTTGATCCAATGGTCATGTTGCGCCGAGACATGGACATGACCATGTAGAGGGCGCCTAAACACCACCAAAGTACCTCTGCTTCTTGAGGCGAACGACGTTGGTGATGCAGGGTGCAACCACCCGCAGAGCCCGCTCCCGGTCGATGGGAGACAGCTCGTCAAAGACGGCGTCCAATGGCACGAATGGATTCCGGTGACGGAGCCCTGAAAGGATTCGCCCGGCAACGGCGACGGCAGCCTGCAACCCCTCCTTGTCCAGCTCAGCCTCCACCATCGCGCGGAGACGACTCAGCTCCTCGGAGATATAGGTAAAGAAGGAGACCAGGTTAGGAAGCCGCAGCTCGTTGAAGTCCACCGGGTGGTCGAACGGGTTTAGCCCGCCGGCAGGCATCATCGCGCTGGCACGACGGTAGGCATCGCGTAGCCACAACACGTGCGTGACAACTTGGTTCACCAAGTGGCTGAGGCGATCCTGGACCTCGTCACGATCGGCCCGCTTGGCGCCCAAATTGCTCCCTGACGGTCTATCGTATCTCCCGCTTTCTGCAGCAACGCCGCCGACGCCTCGAGCATATTTGTGGTGGACGCCTGCCGCTTTTGAAGCTCCATGAACTCCCGCACATAACGGAGGAGCATGGCACTCCTCTCCTCCTTGAGCTCATGGAGCTCCACGTCCTTGGCCCTGAGCTCCGCATCCTTGGCATGGAGCTCCTGTGTCAGGAGCCTCACCTCGGACTCCGTGATCTGCTGCGCCGCCATGGCACCAGGTAGAAGCAATGGGGAGAGGAAGCAAAGGGGGCGAAACGGATGAAAGGCAATGCAATCTACGGGAAGGCGGAGGGAGCGGGGAATCTTTTGGTTTTCACCACGGTAAAACACCAGTCGACTACTTCTCACATCGTGGGAAGCGGTGGGTTTTACAGCGGAGTCATCGTGACTAATTCCTTCCGTGCTCGCCTCCCCGTCGATCAAAAATTAAAAATCCTGTCGCGCTTGCCCCGCTAATAAAAATTAAAAATCCTGCCGCACTCCAAACACCAGAGCAACACTGCGGTGGATATTTAAATTTACCTGCCGCAAGTAGATAAAAAGGGGTGAAAAAACAAATGTGGCGGCCTAGCTAATCGGTCGAACTAGCCCAACTAGCTAGCCACCGTGCTTCACTGATGTACTCGGCGGGAAAGGTGGTCTTTCATGATTTGATGACTCATTTACTTGCTTCGGCGCTACGACCGAGGAGGACCCAGAAAACGCGCGGTAGGGCATCCCACGTCAGGAAGAATATATGCATGCACCACGGGGGAGGACCCCGAAACCGCGCGGTAGGGTGTGCCACGTCTCGGCACGGAGGAAAAATGTGCGTGTAAAAATATACTGTATCTCTATCTTCTCTAGTGCACCAATTTTCAAACTTTGGATAGCCACCCGCCGTGATGCAGAATCGTTTGCTAGCCATTGATTTCCTCCGCGGGTTGAATTGCCACCGTTTATCAAAGTTGAACCCTACTGATCCAACGGTTATGGTTAGTGGGATTCGCTCCCATGGTTGGGCGCCAAAACAAGGCTGGGAGGATCTTATAGAGCTTCAAGTGAGCACACAACTAGCCTCATATTGTGAAATGTTCTTGTTAATACTTCAGTACACACCAGAAGCATCTAAACATATGTGCATGTAGAGGCTAGCGACCTATATTAGCAATTTGCTCCTCACATGAATACTGTTGAATGCATGTAGGGAAGTATTTTTTTCTCAAAAGAATTAGAACACGGTAGAAATATTCATGTTTCAGTTTCATGTTCATTTTAAATATTGAACTGAGGACCATGGATGTCTTACATTTTACTCCCTTCGTTCCTAAATATTAGTCTTTTTAGAGGCTTCAAATGGACTAGCACATACGGATGTATATATACATATTTTAGAGTCTAGATTCACTCATTTTGCTCCGTATGTAGTCACTTGTTGAACTCTCTAAAAGACTAATATTTAGGAATAGAAGGAGTATTTTTGAATTCGTGTCGTACATGCATGGTTTGGAAAAATAGATGCACTATACTTATTGGATTGTTGTTGTGTTCGTATGTGTGTGTGTCTCTGTGTGTGTGTGTGGTCATATGCTTGATACATACAAAGTTTTCTCACCTCCATATTGTTCATCTTTTAAATTTGAATTTGCATTGGAAAACTTACTAGGGATACCATGAAATGTGAAATCCACGTTGAGATCACTATATCACAAACTCACTCTAATTCAACAACTCGTCAAAAATCAATTACCACGTTGAGATTAGTATTTTCAAGGAAAATACGGGTATTGTAATACACATAGATTCGTTCAGCAATTTAAAAGGTTCCTTTCGTATTCTCGAATGGTAGGACCCAACGGCGTACCAGCCAGACCTTGGCTCGTGTTGATCCTAAAAAAACCGGGCTCGTGTCCTTCGGTGGCGTGCGTGGTACGCACATTAGGCAACCCCATTACCCCAACCAGTCGAGCCTCAGCGTTTCAAGTCGAAATATCTGGCGGCCAGAATTCCAGCCCTAGGAAATTCCCCTCATGTCCCCGGTCCATAATGACTACCGATGAACAACAGAGGGATGCTTTAGTAACTAGACAACGTTACCTACCATGCCGAGCATGGTTCAATTCCCACGGTCGCCTCTCGTCAAGGTCACCCGTCAACTGCATTGCCTAGTACTACTACTACTACTACACCAGGATGAGCACAGAATTGAGCCCCTTTGTTCGTGCCTAGTACTTGAGTTAATATATCAGGCAATGCACTGGTACGGAGGGATTATCCTTTTACTCTGCATATATAACTTGTCTGAAGTCTAACTAAGCAAAATGTTTGACCAAAACCTTTCTTAAGAAATACAACAAGACAGATGTACGGCTTGACAATTTATTGCATGATGCAGGTTATGATATTGTTTCGAATCCTGGATCTTAAATTTCAGAAAATCCAAAAGTGAGCATAAATTGTTTAAACCAAGCATGGTCACGTGATATGGCACAAATATTACTTCGTAAGTTTTTTCTTCAATTTGAGACAAGCTGCTTATGACAAGTTGCACAAATGAAGAGCCAAGGTATTTTGGAAGAAAGACCTGTCACGTTAAGGCGAACGCTTTCACTATTGAAACTGTGGGCGTTTTCGTGCCGCCACGAGTCCCCGCTTCTCATCGGCAGGTGCCGTCCGAGCAAGCGTGTGAGTCGACGGGAGGCGTCTTGAGCAGCGCTACTGGCCGGCTGTCAGGGACGCGTGTGAGTAGACCACTGTGCAGGCTCACCGGGAGGCGAGCCCTTTGACCAGGCTCCGCCGCCCACCGTCGTCCGAACTGCTCCCACTTTTAATGTCGCCGGTGCCGCAGTTTAAAATCAACCCCGCACTACCCGGTATCGCTACAATCCCCTCTCTTTCTCTCTGATTCTCCTGTCGTCTACCTCCAACTAGCCTGACCTAAACGTACGCCATGCCGCATCACGATGGTCTGCCCTTAGTGTTCCAGTTTCCTGAGGAAGACACCCAGCCGGAGTCTCAAGAACATAAGGCGCTTTGGGACGAGCTTGAACTGGCCTTGCGAGAAGATGCCGCGCCTGTTCGCCAGCGCCCATCCCCGTGGCATTGATGGGCTGGGAGCCGCACATTGTCGCCGAGCTTGATCCCACGGGGTTCCACGAGGTCCCCGCCGACTTTCACGCTACCGCACTCGCCAACAGATATGTCACGCTGCACCGACGCTGCGACGCCGTGCGGTGCCCGTGCACCTGCCGGCGCATACCGCTGCTGCAGACCGACATGCGCTGCCGCAGCCGGTGCCTGCACACGAATGTCTCCGCCAGCGCCGTTGGGGCGCCGTCTCGCTGGGTGCCGCGTTCTCAACGGCATGGATGGCCGCCACGACCGCTTCCTTGCACCAACGCCACCGCCTCCTCCAATGACCGCTCAAGTCCGTAACATTTTGGCCTTCCTTGAAGCTAGGCCAACGTCCGTGAGTACGCCAACAATGGCGCAAGACGCCGCCGTCAATCGCCGGTCGATGGCCCGACGACACACGTAGCACGGCAGCCGCTTCCCACCACGAGACGCCCCGCCGCCGCGTAATCTAAATTTGCCATGAAAAACGTCCGGATTGCCATGCTTAAAATCCGAACGTTTATCATTTCAGTTTATTTTATATCGATCGTCGTATAATTTAAAGTCGGAGTCAGACTGAACGAAATGTATGGTTTGATCGATTGAATGTTCTGCTAGAGCCGTATCAAATCTCTACTCTTTTAAAAAACAGAGTCGGTGATGATGGTGTGCCTGCCATCCTGCAATATAGGCCGTCCGATTTATATCCGACGGATAGGAAGGAAACTATGGCAATTTTGTAGAAAGATACCCACACCCCTCTCCAGATTTGCAAATAAGTCCTTCCCTCGTTCATCCTTTTCTCCCACAAGATAAACTACTCATACCAATGCATCTTGATGTTCCGTGCAACGCATGGGCATCTTGCTAGTAGCCAGTTAAATTCTCAACCTAGAATGACATGCATGCCATGTAGTAAACCGGTACGGAGGAAGTATAGTAAAAATGAGGTGATTTTACCGAGCGATCAGCAGGGGAGCATGGCCTGTCATGCGGTCCCACGTGTCATGATGTACCAAGGCGATGCGCGTGTCCCTCTTGAGGCAGAAGCAATACTAGTACGTGGTTTGAGATGATGGCGAACCGAAGTGTGAAATAAGGGTTGCTTCGTCCGTTTGGGAAAGTGCGGCATTGTGATTTGACATCTCATTTCTCATTACTACTACTGGGCCGGTACGAGTGGGGTGCGTCCCCCAGTTGTTCTGCACTATTATTTGGTGCTTGACAAGTCGACCCGGTTGCTATATGTCCCACATGTCGGCGACAGGAAGTACAGATTTCATGAAATGGAGCGTCGACGGAGGAGTATACTGTAGAATTCATGAATGGGAGTGACTTAGTTTTGGAAAAATCTGTTTTTACGGAGTACGTATCCACTAGGGTTTATAGGGCTCATCTAAAAAACATTCGTTTTTCCGTTTGATAAGTCTCAATTCTACTATACTAGTAGTAGTACCATTACATGTTGGATTTCGAGGTGCGTTAGATCACCCGACGCAAGCAGTGTCAAGAGGAAACTAACCAATGCATGTACAAGTTCATGGAAATTTAGTGGTCATTCATGCATTCGTTCTAATTAATGCCTCGGTAAACATAACTTCTTGAGAAAAAACGAGCGTACTAATTACTTGTGCAAACTATGAAATTAATTAGACCACTCACCGTCTACCTTGGTTGGAGAGATTTTGAAATTGAGCCATAAACAGGAAAGGAGGGAGTAGTAACTTTTGTCTTGATTACTATTTGTGGCCTTGTATAGATGCAAAATGTATTTTTTTATAGTAGCCTTGTATAAGTAAATGGAGGGAGTACTAACCAAAGTACGTAGTAGGGACGAGGAGTAAACGGAGGGAGTAGTAAAATTTTCTCCTCGTGCTGCGAGCCACCGCTTGCGTGGGACAGGGAGCGGGCGTAAGGCTAGTCATAGTGGGAGTAACTTAGCTAGTAACATAGCGCACTTCAAGAAATTTTTGCTTATGTGGCAAGTATTTAATGTGAGGTGGTAACATAATATGTTACTGTAACATAGCGCTTCCCAAGACAAGATGAGTCTACAAGCTAATAAGTGAAGCTATCTATGACACTACTATCATGTTACTTTGCATTATGAAGCTAGTAACTTAGACTAGTATCATGCATACGACACTAGTCTAAGTTACTCCCCACTATGACCAGCCTAAGGCGTAGTAAGCAAGCTTCACCTCATCCTGCGAGCCACCACGCCCGTGGGCAGGGAGACGGCGTACTAAGCAAGCTTCTCCTCGTTCTGCGAGTTGACGGGACACATCAAAAGTACTCCAGTGTATAGAGCCTTGCCTCTAAGGTAGGCCCCACATGGTTTGCCTCTTTTTTTAACATAACACGTCAAGTCACAATTTGTTTGTTCACCCGTGGTAGACGATCTTTCCTCCACCAAGTGGACAACCAGTACACGTGCCAAATTACCACGTGGGCTGCCTTTTTCATAAAGAAATGAGCTCCACCATGTACCCGCGCGGGTGTGGTTGGGAAAGAGACGGGAGTATGTGCGCCGTGCGTGCACCTCTTCTCTTCGTGCATGTCCCCCACCTACGTGGGTGTGTGTGAGAGAGATACAAACCTAAACATAATGCACCATCCATCCCCATGCCTCCGCCCAGTCCGACCACTAGTCACCACTGTCGTGGTTCTAAGTCTGACAATAGAATGGGGGGTAGGAATGGAGAGGCAAGATCCTAGCTATGGAGTAGTTGTATACGCAAGGGATTTACGAGTTCAGGCCCTTCTCGGAGGAAGTAACAACCCTACGTCTCGGAGCCCGGAGGCGGTCGACTGGATTATATGCGTATGTGTAACAGGGGTGCAAACCCTTCTGCCTGTGGAGGGGGGTGGCTTATATAGAGTGCACCAGGACCCCAGCCAGTCCACGTAGCAGAGGGTTTAAGGTACGTTAAGACCTGGCGTTACTGGTATCACCGGACATAAAGTGCCATCATGACCATAAAGACTACTTAATTACAGACCATTTGGATACAGAGTGATTCCTGAGCACCTGATGGTCGAGTGAGCCTTCTTGGTCGAAAGTGTCTCTCGATTACATCGAGTGAAAACCTACCAAGTAGACTGGAAGGCAGCTTCTTTCGCGAGTGTCCTTGGGGAGGGTACCTTTGGGCAGGTCTATGACCCTACCCTAGGTACATGACTTCATCATTAGCCCCCGAATGGATCGAGGTTTGAGTGAGGAAGGAGTTGATAATCTTTCCGACCTGTTCTTTGTGTTGCGAGTGTGTCTTACTCTGGATCAACGACCTTTTAGTGATGGCGTCAACTTCTCTTTCAGTCGCCTTGATCCATTCTTCACATTTGTCGAGTGAACTTTGTGAACTTGAGGATTTCCGAGCGACGGATCGGAGGAAATCTGCTGTCTGACAGGTTGCTCCGCGGTTAGCGGATTTCGCGGGATCTGAATTTTGGGAAGCGCTTGTGAGAAAACTATGGCACTTTCGGATGGGATAAGGCGATGACGCCTCGATCTTCGCCGCCTTTTTCGCCACGTGTCAGCGCTGCTGTTGGATTTGACAGATTGCTCGGGCCTACCAACGACCACTCAGTGGCCTCATATAAGGCATCGGACGGGGTATTTTGAATAGTGTGACCCCAATCTTCCCCTCCCTCCGCCTCCAAATCCTTCTGCTGCGCCCTTAGCCTGCTCAGCGCCGCAACTCAGTACCTGCTTCGCCGGCGACCATGGTGAAGGAGAAGACCGCAGCCTTGGAGCGGGTGAAGAAGGCGGCGGCGAAGGCGAAGGGGAGAGCGCCCAGTCGGGGCGGATCTTCTTCGCGGTCCAAAGTGCCGCAAGGTTGGGTCCAGGGAGATTGGATCCGCTCGACCATCACCGAGAAGGACCTCAACAATCTGGCCAACGAGGGACTGATCCCCCATGGGTTGGCGAGGCTTCCGGGAACGGAGTGGCAGCCGTAGCCTGAAGAGGGTGAGTGCGTTCTCCTGGCCACTCACGTAGATAGCGGATTTTCTCTGCCGCCGAATCCTTTCTTCCGGGGGTTTCTGAACTTTTTTGGAGCGCAACTCCATCATTTCACTCCCAACTCCATTGCCTATCTTGCTGCTTTCGTGTCGTTGTGCGAAAACTTCTTGGGTTGTCGGCCGCACTGGGGCCTCTTCAAGCATATATTCACTTGTCGCTCTCAGACGGTGAAGAAAGCGAACCCGAATGACGAGAGAACCCAAGTAATCCAGATGTGTGGGGGACTCGGGGTCCAGATGAGGGGGAAGAGCGCTTTTCGGCTATGACTCTCCCCGACTCGGTTAGAGGGTGGCGGTCGACCTGGTTCTCTTGCCAAGACCAGCCGACGCCAAGGCGATCATTGGACTCCCTCCTTTCTCCATGAGTCGAGTGAACAAGCCATCTTCCTTGAAGGTGCTACCAGAGAAGAAGGCCCAAGTAAAATTGTTGATGGAACGCGTAGTCCAGCTCATTCGCGACGAGGTGACCGGCATGGATCTTCTGGAAGTTTTCCTCCGACGGCGTATTCAGCCACTCCAATACCGAGGCCATCCGATCTGGATGTACTCCGGTACGGATGATACCACTCGGGTCCATCCAGAGGAGGTCAATGACGCCACGCTGGAGAAGTGGATGACTACCATCACAGGAAACAAAGATAATCCTCGCGGAGCTAGGAGGATTCCCCCACTCGACCATTCTTACGATCCAGACAAGGTATAACCACTTATCTCCAACTGTGATTCTGCTGCATTCATTCTGTTTTGATGCAAATTCGTCGACTGACTTTTGCCTTGTTTTGTTGTCTTCTAGGCCACCACTAAGATGTACTCGATGCCCAACGAGGCGCAGGAACCAGTCGAAGAAGAAGAAGGAAGCGCGGATGAAAGCCAGGAGGAATGGGAGTCCAACGGCAAGGAGGATGAGGGGGACGACAGCTCTGGTGAAGAGGAGGAGGAGGAGGAAGAGGAGGAAGACGTCGATCCTCCCCGCTCGGAAAGAAGGTCCAAGTTGACGCATGACCCGGCGGCCGGTAAAGCTGTTATGCCCATCGACGATCGGCAAGCGACCTCGGACAACTTCTCCTGCGCCGACTGAGAAACCGCCGAAGCAACCTCGAGCAACGTCGTCGAAGCCGGCAAAGGCCCTGCCCAAGATGCGGATGGTCATTCCCACCATCTCCGGGTAATCAGCAGAACTTGTATTTCCCTATTCAACATGAGTGTACTTTTGGTCGACTCGATGACTGATCAGACGATTCTTGAAATCTGCAGTGCTGCTACCTCCGAGACCTCACCCAAGCACGAAGATTAGGAAATGGAAGATGCCGTCACCTCCAACCTTGGTACGATCTCTGCAGTTTCGCTTTTAGTCGATTGGATTTCCATGTTTACTTTTGAGTCTTTCTTGTAGTTCCGCCTCATGTCATTGATCTCCCCGATGATGACGAGGAAACGCCGTTGAGGAAGAGGAAGAACAAGAGGGTGCCTGCTGGCAAGGCTGCTCCAGTTGTGACGATACCTAAGACGCTGGTTCCCGAGGGAGGCAACACCGTTCGGGCTTCTGTGTCTTTTGCTGAACCACTGACAAGTGCCCGACCCACTTCGTCGACTGCTGATCCACCATCCCTTTTTGCTACACACCACGTCCCGGAAGACCAAGTGAGCGCTGCTAAGGAGGCTATACGCCAGGCAGGGATCATGATGGAGCAAGTGAAGGCAGTCCGAGAGGCCAGCCAGCGGCCTATGATGCTAGTTCAGCTCTCGAGCAATGTCCAAGTAAGTCGATCGTTGCTTGCTCTGTTAGGATATTCTACCGAAACTGCTTGCTCTGTTAGGACATGCTACCAAACTGCTTCTTTCTCAAGATTTCCATATCTGTACACCCACCGGGTGGGTGTGTCGATTGAGTTTTTGTGGGGCACGCCGAGTGCACCCACCGAGTAGTCCCCGAGACTATGGTGGATCGCGTGCGATCGACTATAGTCTTTACACTTTGAACTTCTTCACTTGGCCTGGTCGGACCAAGTCGAATGGAACCGTAAAACCGGTGGGGGCACGCTGAGTGCACCCACTGGGTGTAGTCCCCGAGACTATGGTGGACTGCGGGCAGTCGGCTATAGTCTAAAGAACTGTTTTTTACCATGGTGATCACGACAATTAGCCATGGTTTTAGAATCATAACCTTTTTGCCTCTTTTGGTCGTTGGTCGAACCAAATTGGTAAAACCAGTGGGGAACACGCTGAGTGCACCATTGAGTGTAGTCCCGAGACTACTTGTCGAATGTTTTGATTCGGATGTAGTCTTAGAAATGCTACGATTTTTCCTTAGTCACTCGGAAGTGATCTGTCTTTGATGTGTTTTGTTGATTGACTCTTTGTAGGAATCTTGCAAGCTTGTGGCTTGCTATACTGAGTTAGAGAACAAACAGATCCAGCTCAACCTCGACTTGAAGCTTGCTCAGGAGAATTTGCAGAAGGCGAAGGATGAAACAAAAGGTATGGCTGGTGAGAACTTGACGACTGTCTTTGTTTTTCTGTTCATTCTCAACTATGTTCTCATTGTTGCTTTGCAGATAAACTGGAGGAGACTCTGAAGAAGAAGGTCCTTGTCCTTGCAGAGGCATAGAAGGCGGCTTTGGAGAAAACAAAGCTCGCTGAAGAGAAACTTGCGTCAGTCGGCAAACTTGAAGATGAAAATGCCAAGCTGAAAGCCGCTCTTGACGCGGCCAACAAGGAAGTTAGTCGATCAAGAAACGACAAGATTGCTCTGTCGACAAGGCTGGCCAACCCGGGGAAGCGAAATGACCTGGAGGTTTATCTTGGAGGGCTCGCCAAGAAGCTGTTTCTCATGCTTGAAGGTAATCTCTTTTATCCGACTGTCTTGCTATCACCAGCTTATCGCATGATTGTTGTTTTGAGTCTGAGTTGTGTTTTCAGAATTCTGTCAAAACTTCAAAGAAGAAACCAGTCGAGTGGAAACCAGCTTGGACCCCATCAACTCTCCTGTGAAGGACGAAGCTGCTATGAATGTGCTCCGAATGGAGTCTCGCGTTGCTAGCGTGGTGGATTATCTTGCTCGACTGAAAGCTGCAGTGTCGCGGATCGACTCAACTCTCTGGCGGAAGCGGGCGGCAGAATGACCTTGAATCCTTAATGACTCGACTGAATGAGATTCCAAGTCGAGTGCAAGAATGGGAAAAGTCTTCTGCCAGGTGTGATGCTGATGTTGCTCTGTCTCGGTTTGTGTCCACCGGCAAGGAAGCGCAAGAGGACAAGTGGCGTCCCTCAAAGTTGCCAACACCAGGAAGTACGACTTCCGATCTTTCATGGAGACCTTCATCGCTGCTGCTACCCGCATTGCTGACGGAATCGACCTCGACCAGTTTGTTGCACCTTCCAGTCCTCCACCGGAGGAGTAAAAAACTTCTAAGTCTCATCTTAAATTTGCCTCGGAATGCCGAGTGGTTTTTGTAACCGACAAACTTTAACAGGCTTAACGCCTGAGCACTTTCAGATCTGTAGGACGTTTATCCGAACTTGATCTATCCTTGAACATGCTTTATTTGCCTTCAAGAGAACTTTGCTCTTCATTCGGAATATATTTCATTGTTGTAAGTAGTATCCTTGAGGTGAAACTCCAGTCGACCTGCACCTCGTCGTCCTTGCGGATTGGGACGAATTCCTTACTTAGGCGAATACTGGACTGCAGCTAAGCCTCCGAGCGGGAGGTGTGCTCTCCACTCGGTAGGATTTTTATCACTTAGGCGAGCACTGGGCTGCAGCTAAGCCCCCGAGTGGGAGGTTTGCTCTCCACTCGGTAGGATTTTGAATACTTAGGCGAGCACTGGGCTGCAGCTAAGCCCCCGAGTGGGAGGTTTGCTCTCCACTAGGTAGGGTTTTTATTACTTAGGCGAGCACTGGGCTGCAGCTAAGCCCCCGAGTGGGAGGTCTGCTCTCCACTCGGTAGGATTTCTATTACTTAGGCGAGCACTGGGCTGCAGCTAAGCCCCGGAGTGGGAGGTTTGCTCTCCACTCGGTAGGGTTTTTGTTACTTAGGTGAGCACTGGGCTGCAACTAAGCCCCCGAGTGGGAGGTTTTCTCTCCACTCGGTAGGATTTTTATGGTGTAGCTCTGAAGGAGAAGGTAGCAGCCGACCTGCACCTCGTCGTCCTTGCGAAGCGTTCATTATATTGAATGTTTAGGCGAATCCTTGGGATGTTGCTAAGCCCCAGTGAGAGGCTGACTCTCCACTCGGTAGGATTTTGAATACTTAGGCGAGTACTTGGACTGCGGCTAAGCCCCCTAGTGGGAGGCTGGCTCACCACTCGGTAGGATTTTGAATACTTAGGTGAGTACTTGGACTGCAGGTAAGCCCCCAAGTGGGAGGCTGGCTCTCCACTCAGTAGGATTTTGAATACTTAGGCGAGTACTTGGACTGCAGCTAAGCCCCCGAGTGGGAGGCTGGCTCACCACTAGGTAGGATTTTGAATACTTAGGCGAAGCGGATTCGCAGCTAAGCCCCCGAGTGGGAGACCTGGCTCGCCACTCGGAAAGGATTTTTTACAAACTTAGGCGAACCGGATTCGCAGCCTAAGCCACCCACTGGGGAAATTTCAACAAAAAGTAATAACAATCCTTTGGGAAAATTATAACATTCTTGTCTTAGATAAACAAACTACAAAAGTACTTTTATTACATCTCAACCGAGTGAGTATTTAAGTATAAAAGGGGCGGAGCAGCTCCACATTCCAAGCTCGAGGCTCGTCGATCTGGCGATCAACGTTGTAGAGATGGTACGCTCCGTTGTGGAGAACTCTTGTGACGATGAAGGAACCTTCCCAAGTGGGAGCGAGCTTGTGTGGTTTCTGTTAATCCACTCGGAGGACCAAATCTCCCTCTTGGAAGGCTCGACTCTTCACATTTCTGGCATGTCATCGACGCAAGTCTTGCTGATAGATAGTCGAGCGGATCAGGGCCATCTCCCTCTCCTCTTCCAAGAGGTCGACTGCATCTTGCCGGGCTTGTTCCGCTTCTTCTTCAGAGTATAGTTCGACTCGAGGCGCATTGTGAAGCAGGTCACTCGGCAGAACTGCTTCAGCTCCATAGACCAGGAAGAATGGAGTTCTCCCAGTCGACCGATTAGGAGTGGTCCTCAATCCCCAGAGAACTGATGGAAGTTCGTCGACCCAAGCTCCTGCTGCGTGCTTGAGATCACGCATCAGCCGTGGTTTTAGCCCTTTGAGAATGAGGCCGTTTGCACGCTCTACTTGTCCATTCGACTGAGGATGAGCAACTGAAGCATAGTAGACCCGCGTGCCCTGAGAGGCGTAGAAGGCTTTGAACTTGTCATTATCGAAGTTTGACCCATTGTCGGTGATGATGCTATGCGGAACTCCATATCTGAATATCAACTCTCTGATGAAACTGATAGCAGTGCATGCATCAAGGTTCTTGATGGGCTTGGCTTGATCCACTTGGTGAACTTGTCGATCGCTACTAGCAAATGAGTGAAGCCGCTTCGCCAGTTCTCGGCGGTCCAATCATGTCTAATCCCCAAACAGCGAAGGGCAGACGAGTGGAATGGTCTTCAAGGCTGAGGCGGGCTTGTGTGACATGTTGGAATAGAACCGACACCCTTCACACTTGTCGACTATTTCTTTTGCCATTTCATTTGCTTTCGCCAAGAAAATCCTGCTCGGTATGCTTTAGCCACAATGGTCCGAGAGGACGATGATGGCCACAGGTCCCCGAGTGGATATCCTCAAGAATTATCTTACCTTCTTCCTGGCGTGATACACTTCTCGCCGACTCGATCAGCGCTTTCTCTGCATAACTGTCCCTTGATCATCGTAAAGGCCTTGGATCGATTTTACGATCTGGTCGAGCCTCTTCTTCATTCTCTGGGAGCTCTTTCCTTAGGATATATGCGATGTACGACACTGTCCAGTCGGGAGTGATGACCAAAACTTCCATAATCAGTTCGACCATGGCTGGGACCTCAACTTCAGTCGGATCATTGGCACTCTTTTGTTGCGGGGCTTCTTCTGTGAAAGGATCCTCCTGCACTGATGGTGCATGAATGTGCTCCAAAAATACATTACTGGGAATGGCTTCCCTCTTGGACCCTATCTTCGCCAAATCATCCGCAGCTTGATTTTTCAGTCGGGGTATATGATGAAGCTCTAACCCCTCGAATTTCTTCTCCAGCTTTCTCACTGCATTACAATAACCTGTCATAGCTGGGCTTCTGACATCCCACTCCTTCATTACTTGATTAAGAACCACATCCGAAGTCGCCAGAGACCATAAGGCGACGGACGCCGAGTGAAATGGCCATACGCAACCCATACAGGAGTGCTTCATATTCTGCTTCGTTGTTGGAAGAATCAAAGTGAATTTGGAGAACATATTTGAGCTTATCTCCTCGGGGAGAAACCAACACAACCCCCGCACTGTAACTGCTCAGATCTTGGAACCATCGAAAAACATAGTCCGGTTCGAGTGAACTTGAGTCGGAAGCTGCTATTCAGTCCACTCGGCGAGGAAGTCTGCTATTGCTTGGGACTTGATGGCTTTCTTTGCCTCAAATATGATATCAAGGGGAAGGAGTTCAATCGCCCATTTAGCCACTCGACCAGTTGCATCTACATTATGAAGAATTTCCGACAATGGGGCGTCGGCGACGAATCGTAATGGAATGATCGGAGAAATAATGAGAAACCTTCTTTGTGGTCATATAAATCCCATAAACAAGCTTACGATAGTGAGGGTATCTTTGCTTTGATGGGGTCAAGACTTGAAAGATAATAAATCGGGCGTTGAATTTTGAAGGCTTTTCCTTCTTCTTCCCGCTCGACCGTAAGTACAAGATCTTGACGACTTGTCCAAAGGCTGCAATGTAAAGCAACAAAGGCTCTTTGCCGATAGGAGCAGCAAGCACCGGCTGGGTGGAGAGCGAGCTTTTAGCTCTGCAAATGCTGCATCGACTTCGAGTCCACTCGAACTTGTCTGACTTGTTCATCAGTCGGTAAAGAGGCAATGCCTTTTCACCGAGGCGAGAGATGAATCGACTTAAAGCGGCCAAGCATCCAGTAAGCTTCTGGACATCGTGCACACGCACAGGGCGCTTCATTTGGAGTATAGTGCCAACCTTTTCGGGGTTAGCATCGATTCCTCGCTCAGAAACGAGAAAACCGAGTAACTTTCCGCCAGGAACTCCAAATGTGCACTTTGATGGGTTAAGCTTGATATCATACTTCCTAAGATTGGCAAATGTTTCAGCAAGGTCAGTCAACAGGTCGGAACCCTTTCGTGACTTGACCACTATATCATCCATGTACGCTTCCACATTCCGACTGATTTGAGTGAGCAAACACTTCTGAATCATCCTCATGAATGTGGCTCCGGCATTCTTGAGACCAAATGGCATGGTGACATAATAGAAGCACCCGAATGGAGTGATGAACGCTGTTTTGATCTCATCGGGTCCATACAGACGGATCTGATGTTACCCGGAATAGGCATCTAAAAAAGACAACCTCTCACATCCCGCAGTTGAGTCGACTACTTGGTCAATGCGAGGAAGAGGGAAATGATCTTTCGGGCAGGCCCGATTGATATGCTTGAAATCGATGCACATGCGCAACGACTTGTCCTTCTTGGGGACCATGACGACATTGGCGAGCCACTCGGAGTGGTAGATCTCTCGGATGAACTCTGCCGCTAAGAGCCGAGCCACCTCTTCACCAATGGCCTTTCTCTTATGGACGGCGGACCGTCGAAGATATTCTTTAACCGGTTTGACTTTTGGGTCGACTTGTAGGCGGTGCTCAGCCAGCCCCCTGGGAACACCCGGCATGTCAGCAGGCTTCCATGCAAAGATGTCCCAGTTCTCACGGAGGAACTGGATGAGCGCTTCTTCCTATTTTGAGTCGAGTGTTGTTGAGATGTTGGTCGGAGCAGCATTGGGATCAGTCGGGTGAATGTGAACCTGTTTCGTCTCACCGGACGACTGGAATGCTGACTCCGTAGCGGGCTTCTTAGCTCGCAACAAATCACTCGGATCTGCAGTTTTCTGATACTCTTGTAACTCTACCACTGCCAACTGAGCATCGGCGATCTTAGAGCCCTTCTGGAAGCACTCTTCCGCCTTCTTCCGATTGCCCGTAATAGTGATCACGCCCTTGGGGCCAGGCATCTTCAGTTTAAGATACACGTAACATGGTCGGGCCATAAAACGTGCATATATGGCCTTCCCGAATAGCATGATAAGCGCCTGAAATCCACGACCTCAAAGGTCAACTTTTCTTTCGAAAATGCTTCAATCACCAAAAACTACATCAAGAGCAATTTGGCCGAGTGACTCAGCCTTCTTTCCGTGAATGACTCCATGGAAGCTCATGTTATCGGGTATCGAGTCCGACATCGGAATGCCCATCCCTTTCAACGTCTCTGCATACAATATGTTCAAGCCACTACCACCATCCATCAGAACTTTGGTCAGTCAAGTAACTTCGACGAATGGGTCGACCACCAACGCTTGCCTCCCAGGGGTGGCAATGTGCGTCGGGTGATCGGACTGGTCGAATGTGATGGGGGTCGGGGACCATTTCAGATAGTTGGGCGTCGCTGCAGCGACCATGTTCACTTCCCGATTGATAACCTTCAATTGACTTTTGCTTTTGACGTCAAAGAAAAATCATCGAGTGGAATTGACACAGGGATATCCATCATCGCTGTCATCTTTGTCCTCAACTTTGTCATCTCCTTATCCTTATCCTTGGGCTGTTTCCCTTGGAACTGTTGAATGAAGAGCCGACACTGTCGAGTGGTATGTTTCGGGTAAATGAGTTTACCCTCTTCATCTTTCTTCGTGTGAATGTGACATGGCAAATCCAACACGTCATTTCCATCCTGGTCTTTCACCTTCTTGGGGTTCCAAGGACCCTTGGGTTTCCCCTTGAACTTTCCTGGGTTCACAGCCAAGGCCTCTCCGGGAGCAGCTGGCTCGGCTTTGCGCTTCTGCTTCCGACTGGAATTTCCTCCGCCGGCCTCATTAGCGGCCGATTTGTATTTACCACTCTGGAGCCGATCATCTTCTTCACCATTTGCATACTTGGTGGCAATCTCCATCATCCGACTCAGGGTCATATCTCCGGTTCGACCGAATTTCAAACTCAACTCTCTGTTCTTGACACCTTCTTTGAAGGCACAGACTGCCTGGTGATCGATACATTCTCAACGGTGTGGTGCAAAGTGATCCACCTCTGGATATAATCTCTCAAAGTTTCACTCGACTTCGCACACGATCGCAACTCCGTCAACCCTGCTGGTCGCTTGCAAGTCCCTTCAAATGTCCTGACAAACACTCGGGCAAGATCTTCCAAGTGTAAATACTGCTGGGTGCTAACTGATTCAACCACGCTCTGGTGAACCCTCCAACATAAGAGGCAAATGCTTCATGGCTACCTCATCGTTGCCGCCGCCGATCTGAACAGCCACTCGGTAATCTTCAAGCCAAGTGTCAGGCTTGGATTCACCAGTGAACTTACTGACTCCAGTTGCCAACCTGAAGTTGGGAGGAATCACCGCGGCTCTGATGGCTCTGCTGAAACACTCTGGCCCTAAGACATGAACTCTGCTGCTGGAGGGAACATCTCTGTCATGGCCTTCTCGGTGAGCTCTGTTCCTGTCGACCAAACCTTGAACAATAATAGATCTCGCATCAAAGCCTGGTTCCACAGGGTCGACCGAACTCTTCGCCCAACACTGTGCTGGCGTCTGTCGTCCTGCTGCCAAGGAGCGTATGATCCACCCTTTGGGGGAGGAGTGGGCACTCGACATCGATCATTGCGATCGGATCGGTGCTCATATTGCTCGCGGCTCTTGTACCGATCATCACGCCGGCCTCCATGTCCCTCACGCCTCGGGGGTGATCTCAGACTATGGGCCGATTGGACTGAATTCACAGCGACGGATCTGCTGTGAATCCTGTTCCGTGACTGTGATACGACTGAGTTTTGATCCCCTGCCGCCCGGAGCAGATCTCTGATTTGTAGCAAACCTCTACCTGCCTCCGACTGGGAAGGCTGAATGGACTCTGCTATACGGGCGGCAGCTGCTAAATTCTGAATCGGAGTTCGATATACCTGAGTTGGTGGCTGGAAGAGCTGACGTCGAATGGATTCAGAACCCTTGGTCGCGCTATTGTCGAGTACTCATTTGGAGGTTCTCCGGTCGAGTTTGCTCAGCCAGTTGGCTGTTGCCGCATCCTCCAAGGCACGAGCCTCGGGGTTTCTCCAACGATAGGAGTGTGAAGCGCATCCATGTTCCGACGGCGAAGCTCCTCCTCTCAGAAGCGGAAGTGAGGGGCTCGGGCAGGTACTCTTCGTGGGCTTGCGCCGGATCGCCTCCACCGTCACCTCCGTTGGTGCGGGGGAATCTGGGAGGACTGCATGGTCAATCGACCATCAGAACCTCTGCCGCCAGGTCACTGCTATCACACTCGGACGCAGTCTCTGCGGAGCCAGTCGACAGATCGAACATGTCGTAGAGAGATTCGTCGGTCTCGATCGTCGCGACTTGGGGGGTGGCCGACTGGCGAGCCACCGCATGCCTCACCCACCGTTGAAGCCTCGACCGAGCGGAACGCTTGCGCCGGCGGGAGACTGGGAGCGAGGACGGCACAGGAGCCGACCCATACTGAGTCGACGGTTGCCACAGGAGGACGCCGTGGACACACGCGCGAATGTGCGTCGCCCCGCGGACGGGGAGCGCGTCCACGTCGAGTGGAGCCTCCTGAAGCCAAGAGGAGTCGTCGGCGACGAACGTGAGCGCACCGAGACGGATCTCACGGCCCTCGACCAGAACTCCACCTGAAACCATGATGTAGGAGATCGAAAGAATCCCAACTTCTCCAACAAATCGCTAGAACACTTGCCCCAAGGTGGGCGCCAACTGTCGTGGTTCTAAGTCCGACAAAGAGAATGGGGGGTAGGAATGGAGAGGCAAGATCCTAGCTATGGAGTAGTTGTATACGCAAGGATTTATGAGTTCAGGCCCTTCTCGGAGGAAGTAACAGTCCCACGTCTCGGAGCCCGGAGGCGGTCGATTGGATTATATGTGTATGTGTTACGAGGGTGCGAACCCTTCCGCAGTGGAGGGTGGCTTATATAGAGTGCGCCAGGACCCTAGCCAGCCCACGTAGCAGAGAGTTTAAGGTACGTTAAGACATGGCGTTACTGCTAACACCGGACATAAAGTGTCATCATGACCATAAAGACTACTTAATTACAGACCGTTTGGATACAGAGTGATTCCTGAGCACCTGATGGTCGGGTGTCTCTGATTCTGTCGAGTGGAAACCTACCAGGTCGACTGGAAGGCAGCTTCTTTCGCGAGTGTCCTTGGGGAGGGTACCTTTGGGCAGGTCTATGACCCTACCCTAGGTACATGACTTCATCAACCACCACGCCCCACTCCTCCTCACCTTATCTCTCATCTTTCTCCCTCCATTTTTATATACAAGGGGCCACTATCAAAATTACAATTTGCAGATATACAAGGCCACTAACACTAATTGATGCAATATTAATGGTGTTTGCCTCGTGGTACTAGCAAAGGAGGACATTAATTATCCCTTGCATGCATGCGGGAGTTTGTAAAAAAAGCATCTTGATGTTCCGTGCAATGCACGGGCATTTTGCTAGTTAAATATAAAACGTCATCAAGCCACATGTATTTCTTGTCATCCAACGACCTAGACTGCTTCAATGTCGAGCGCTCAACACGTTTAGCGTGTAGTTAATTTCATGCCAAAAATAGTGCTAATCACATGACAACACGCAAATAATATCCTAGTAGATAATATCCGCATGCACTTAATATACTTCCAAATTAACGTGCATTACACATACACACTGACTAGTGCTGCTAGCACGTGAAACTAGTGTCGTGACTTGTGAACGCGTCCAGATATGGTCAACGGCAACATCGCCCGCGAGTTCTTCCTGTTTGCCCGCAAGGCCTAAACGTAGAAGGGGAGGAGGGAGAGAGAGCACACATGGAACCCACCAGTAAGTGAAGGCGAATAGTATTGAAAATAATATTACATGTTATCCATTAATTAGGCTATGGTAATATAAAAACATTATGTGAACAAAGGGGGTACAACAAACATTACTATTCTACGTATGTGGCCTACTCTTGACGTGTGGCTTGAAGGCCCGGTCGCATGTTCGATCCTCGTCCATTATTTTTTAATTTGTATATGGGTCCAAATTTGTTTCATGACATGTGGGCCCCTCGGTGTGTAGTTTGTACCACTTTAATTTGTGGGTCGAAATTTGTTCCATTCCAAGTGGACTATCGGTGTGTAGTTTTGTAGCTTATTTATAATAATTAAAGAGAACAACATAGTTTTTTCAATAATACCATGGTGCGACGTTGAAGGCGAGAAAGGATGTGCGAGAGAGCAATGACCGAGCCAGAGGGAAATCAACTAGGGCAGTTGCGTGGGTTGCAACGGTGTTTGAAGTAGTTGTGGGCCGAATGTTACGAAAATATAATCTAAACCGACCGGAATAAATGCCTACACAAATTAATCCAAGGTTGGAGTGCCCCTCGCAATGTAAATAGCTCCGGCTTTGCGAGGGATGGAGAGGTAGTAGCTTCAACGCGTGGAAGATACGGTGTGAGAAAGCGAGGTCAATCGGGAGACATATAGATAGAGAGACAAAGTGAGTGTGGTCCGACATTCATTGAACAAATATATATGCTCTAGAGAGATATTGTCCGATTGAGATTTTTGGCAAGGGTGAGGGCTGTAAGATAGAGCTTGAGAGATGATCCAGTCCGCAGGCGTGTAGATATATTTTGTGCGTGGGAGGAAGCAAGGTCAACTGATCACATAGGGTCGCCGTGCGATCGAAAGAGTGAGACGGGTTGGAGAGAGTGACCTAGATAGACGATGTGCGTGAGAGAGTATACAATGTGAATAGGTCGAATTGGGCTCAAACATGGTGATATATCGTTTTTGTCCGAGAAAGAGCGAGGTCAATCGAGACATACGGAGAGAGAGAGAGAGAGAGAGAGACAGAGAGAGATTGAGTGAGCGTGGCCCACCATGAGGTCAAAAGAGTGGTGGCGGCTTGGATGGACTGACCTAGATAGACAATCTGCATGAGAGAGTACAAAGTGTGTCGATCGAGGCCCGAACAGGGAGATATATCATTTGTGCGTGAAAGAAAACGAGGTTAAATGAGACTCAGATAAAGAGAGCGAGATTGAGCGAGTTAGGAGAGGAAGATTGACTGATATAGGAAGTATGTAGCGTTTGTGCGGGGGGGGAGGGGGAAGGGGGGCTAAAAACAACATTTGAATGTACATAGTACGATACTTAATATCGATGTTTCAATTCGGTGTACATTTTAAGATTTGAACTGAGGACCAGGCATACAGGTAATTATTTCGAATTCGTGCCATACTAAGTTTCGAAAAGTTGACATTGACTCGGTTTGTTGTGCTATTTTGTAGGTCATATGTTTGAACCCATCCAAAAGTTTTCTCACTACCATGGTGTTCATCATATACATATGAATTTGTATTAAAAAAGTAGTGTGGATACAGTGAAATGCGAAATCCACGTTAGAACTGGAGATCGCTACGTGGCACACACTCTAATTCAAATAACTAACTACGTGACACACACTCTAATTCAAATAACTAATTATGTGAGACACACTCTAATCCACGTTAGCGTGGGTACCGTTTTGATTTTTTTTCAAATAACTCCTCATTAATTAATTTATAGTACTCCCTCTGTTCACTTTTATAAGACCTTGAAGACATTTCAGACAATGTGCAAAACAATTCATTTTAAGTTGTCTGAAACGACTTACAAAAGTGAACAGATGGAGTATCTCGTTTTGAATGACTAATTATTGCAACAAAAACACGGGCATGAAAGAAGATTCGTTTGCAAATGAAAGAAGATACGTTTGCATTCTCAAATGTAGGCGCACCAGGCAAACCAGGGTCGTGTCGGGGTGGACGCTGCTGAGGTGCCTTAAAGGCAACTGCCTTTGGGTCAATGACATGTGAGCCAGCCACCTGTTGGGCCCATATGTCATGGACACAAAGGCAGGTGCCTTAAGGCACCGAAGCCTAGTCCTATCGAGGTGGTCGCATGTGTCGAGACGGACGATAGCACCCAACCACCCACCCCCCAAAAGTAATGCAGCGACAATATAAGTTCGCGCTTCCACGTTTTGGATTTAAATATCTGGCGGCCCCAATTCCAGCCCTGCAAAATCTCTCTTCTCCACCGTCCGCTTCCGCGCCCAGATTGCTCAAATCCCTAGTTCGCCACCAACCCTCGAATCGCCCCTCGTCTCGTCTCTTTCCCCACTGTTCCCCACCTCTGTGCCGGACGACAACGACGAAGACGACGGTCGCGCTTCACCACCGCACCGGAGCTACCTCATCTACGCCCTCGTCCACCGCACCGGTGGTCCACCGACAACGTCGGCCGCCGCAACCGACGTGCCTCACCGACACCGAGTTCCACCGCCTCAAGTGTGCTTCACCGCCGCCGTCTCCCAGCTCACCGGGGCTACTTCACCGAGCACATCGTCGCACCTCCGCCCCCCGATGCCGCTGGGGCTTCACCAACGGTCTCGTCCACCGCATCGTAGCGCTCCGCTGCCACTCAAGATCTGCATCCGTGCACGGCCAGCAAACGCCAACGCATCACCCTCAACGGCTCTGAAGTGACCCGCACTCTAGCTAGGCGAGCATGCCCAAACGCCGGCCCGAACTAGGTATCCACACATCACTCCCTTGTGCACTCTTCCGACGATGTTTGGATATCCTTTCACTGCTCTCTTAGTTTACACGCCTATGCAACTTTGACCTTAACTCTTATTTCTTCTGGAGATATCATCTGAAACAAGCAAATCCATATTTTAGCGAAGCATGACGGTGCTACGGGATCTGGTACACATCCTGCACACCCGTATAACCTTGTAAGTATTTGTCCTCCGGTACAACATCAAGGTCGATTCCTCTTATTTGATCAACCATTCATCGTGTCAAAAATGCAGAGGGGGATGCAAGGAGCACAAGGCCTGCACATCCAAGCAAGTGGTAACATGGACTTGTACATGGAACATCCCAAGCGCATAGCGTAGCTGCAGTGAGCCCTGCATAATGAGCTAAGCGTAAGTCCCCGCATTTCATTTAATTCAATGCGGCATTCGTGTATGATTTGTGTGCGATGGCTGATCCACGAATTCAAGTTACCAGGCGAACATTTAACTTAAAAATACGAAGGCACTTGCACTGGAAATCAACATAACTTGAGAAATGTGGAGCTACATGCACTTTGAAAACCAGCTAATGATCCAAAGTAGTTCAGATTATAAACACTAAATGATGCAAGCACCAAAAACACAAAATGCAACATGGTGTACAAGGACTACAAACATGGTCTCACCTACTTGAATTATTCGTTCTCTGGCTAAAAATATCGAAGTGTAATTGCACTTATAACCAGTGCGCAAACTGCATATCAATATATCTATCCTGCACAAGTATGCCAATAGTTTCAAACAAAAGATTAGAAAAGTATTTATGCTATGTTGTCATGATACGGGGACTTTCTGGTAGATGGCCTCGACGTTTCCTCAAGCTATGAAAATGCACTATAAAATGCTAGTCATCAATGCTCGCAAATCTCTGTCTCTCTCAACATAGTAGATCATCATTAGACACTAAATCCTTCAATGAGCTTGCAAAATGCTTGCATTAGATCCCTCATTAGACACTATATGTTCATCACCAGGAGCATGTAAAATGTTTGCAACAAATCCTTCATTAGCGCCTGCTCATTAGACACTTCGTGCTCAAGAACGACATGAGCTTGTATGTTTGCACCGGAAACTTGATTAGATACATCAGATTCAGTCGATTCAGTATTGATTGGGGAGTTATAAAATAAGTAGAAATTGGTTTCATTTTCTCATAGATTCCCTACATACAAGCAGTTTTACAACACCGTCGGGTTTAACTATTGGCCAGAAATTGAAGAGTTGAATTAGATATAATCAGGATGTGATGTACCTGCTCGTTATGCATGCTAGTCTTGCTAGCTGTGATTTGTCCGTCTGCTTATGCAAGATCGATGCCATGCTCGTCTTTGCCGCCACGCCTCCCACGCAGCTACACCTGTGGTTGGATCTTCATCTTCTTGTCCTTCCGCTCGCTTGAAGCCCGGCAACCGCCCTCCAACGAGGGCGCGAGGAAGTGCTGTGTCGGTCTGTCCAAAGCGGCTAGGTTAGGAGCGAACCGCATCGAGGCCGGAGCGAATGAATTGGGATTTTTCCTCATCGATAGATATAGGAGGCACTTTCGTTTGGGCATGAGCAGCCTGCTATAGGGCCTGCCTTGCACTTATGTTATTGGCCCATCCAAATTGAAACATTTTTCTTCATTTTTTACATTGCCTGCTGCGTTGGGGACGAACAAAACTAGCGTGGGCCAACCTGGACGACTCAAACTAGGTGCACACTTTCCAGCCACCTGAGGCGGCCGCCCATACCAGCCCCTATGGTGGCGTCGCCCCTTTTGCGTGTATGATTGGATAGTGAAAAATATTCCAGTGGCGCTTTTGATTTACCCACAGAATGGTTGAATTGCTTGTTTCTATGAACTAAGTTCGCCAATAATGTGAAGGATGCCAGTCTTTTCATCCTATTGTAGATTGCTTAGATCTCGATATGCCAAAAGTAATCGCATGAAATATACAGTAAAAGCCAGTGTGATGTGATTGGCTACAACAAGTCTGACTACACGTCCTCATATAACATATCAAGGACGCACCATCTTACCAGATTAACCATTCGACTTACCCATGCAGTGTGGGAAGAAAGAAGTATTGGGACTGCATATCCAAGCAATTGATGCCATGGACTCCTTCGTACAACCTTGTAAGCGAAAAAGAAGTTGCAGTGTGCCTGTACAAAGAACTAGCGTAAGTTCAGTTACCTGCTTCTCGGAATTTTAGTTAGCCACTTATTGCAAAATTGTTCAATTATGTTGCTTGGCTTAATTTAGTTTGCTACTGATTACATAATGGCACAACCTGTTAATCATATTGTAGACTACGCCTATCTATGTGTTTGATACTTACTGTTAACAATTACCTGTTTGCCTTAACTTAAATATCTATTTGTTTGTTTAACTGCTTTGCTGCTGCAACAGCGGGTTACAATGATGTTAATAACAACTTTTCAGCATCCAATGGAAACTCTTTAATTCCTTGTTTGTTTAACTGGTTTGCTGTCATAACTCCTAGTTGAGATGTTTTGGTAACTTCAACTTTTCTGAATCCAATCGGAACTTTAATGGCAAAACAGGTTAGCCCAAGATCAAAGAGCGAGGTTCACATGGATGTTGCGTCATCCCACAGCAGTGGCACCGACCCAATCGTGCATTATGAATTGCCAACTGCTGATGCTCTAGAGGCTAAACTAGTGGTAGAAAGAGATTCGCTTCGCACTTAGAGATGAAGTTGACATGTTGAGGAAGCAAACAGCACAATCACAAGCGATTACTCAAGACAACCATTAAATATTTGGTGGATTTCAAAACAAAGCAAGCTAAGACTGACCAGATTGTTAAGGTCCTGAAGGAAAAAAAGGAAATTAAATTCCTACTTGGTAAATCATAGGTGAAATGTTCTTTCCATAGTTAAATAACCTTTGTGTTGTCTGTTCATGTAATCAATCAAACCATTTGTTTTAGAGATCATGTAATAATTGTTTTTATTTGTTTTTTGTTTGTAATTTTATTTGAGCACAAGTCTGTATTAATTGATAAGACTCGAAGACATTTCATTTGGATTTTTGTGCCAGACCTACAAATATGCCAATCGGGCTGAATGTGCATTCAGCAATAGTAGTATAGATGGACCATAAGTGGCACGCATCGGAAAGGGCCAAGATCTTTGGCTAAAAAAGGATCTTGTTGTAGCCAAAAAAAAAGTACAATGACACGGCTTATGTATGTTAGTTGATATTATTGATCCATATACTCTATAAGTGTTTATATGTCCGTTAGTTCCGTACATTCTTGGTTGATTGACTCGGTATTTGAATCTTGATACATCGCTTGTGTACATATCTAAATGGGAGTACACATTATGCTGCGATGGTGACATTTGAGTTGGACATGAAGTGTTCCAAATATTCAATTCACCTTAAACTGGATTCTAGTTTCTGAATTTGAGTATCGGCATTTGTAAACCATATTCATATATGACTGTGGAATACATCTTTGTCGTCCTTTTGAAGATATATAAAAACACATAGAATGATTTATAAAGATTCATATAGGAATACAAAATGGATTCAATTTAGTTGCTGTGGTAAACATGGATGCTTATTGTCCCAAAATTGAAAGAAATGACAAAATGTCCACTCCCACATCGGCTGCCCGAAGCCAAGTGTTTGGGAGATGGAAATTACTGTCTACCCATTACACGGACAATCCATCGGCCCGATTTCCACTGCTCTAAATAGTTGTAGGTTAGTAACTTCAATTAGACGTGGCATGACCGCCTCTGAGCCCATTCTAACACGGTGGGCGTCAAACATGGGCGGCAAAGCTCATTTGATTCAAGCTCGTCCGAAAGACCTCTGTTTCTCCCTTCATTCCCCATTCATACACGGTGGGCGGCAAAACAAACTCTCCTCGTCCGAAATAGATGTAGGCTAATATTTTAAATAGGGGCAGATGTGTAACTTCCATCAGACGTGACACAACCGCCCTACCTGTCAGCCCCGTTCATACACCGTGGGCGCCAACCGTGGGCGGCAAAACACCCTCACCTCGCCCGAAATAGCTACCGGCAAATATTTGGGAGATGCGAGATTACCGTCCTATCCCCAACCGACGAGACGTCCAAATTTGAAACGGGGGATAAGTTCGTAACTTCCCCATATTTCAGACAGGCGCGTCCCAAAAACATGGTTCCCCTTACCTCTCCCTTCATTTCCCATTCATACACCGTCCGCGCTAGAACACCCCATTCCCACACCAGCCTCCGCCCGCCACCCCATCCATCGCCACCGTCCTCCACCACATCCATCGCCACCGTCCTCCACCATGCCGGAGCGCCTACCAAGACCGCGTCGTCCACTGCTAGAGATGGACGTTTCTCATCCACGAGGACAGACCAATAGCCTTGCATCGCGTCCTATCGCTTCATCGGCACC